>CM023099.1:234637-888347 GCA_013103745.1 Gardenia jasminoides
TGATTGCTTACTTCGTTCAGTTACGTATTACTTTTCTTACAAAATAGGTTTCGTGACTTGAATTTAGTTTAAATGATTTGATTCCGTGTTTACCATTTTGGTCTTGTTAAAAGTATTTCAACACCTCTGGTTAGGCTGGTTTTATAGATGAATTTAGGTTTGAAATGAAGGTTTCAAATGACCAAATGTAGTAAATAGAAAGTTTCATGATCACGTTGCCAGAAAAAGCAATTTGCGTTTCTTTCCGTAATCGGAGAAGTTCTATTGATGTAAGATTACATGATTTTGGAACCGTTTAAAACTAGGATATCATTCTCCTTTATTTCCAGAGCAGCCGAGAGACCAAATCAGTTTAGAACAAAACTTAAAATTTGGACAGTAAATTTTGAGAACCGTTTGGTTGTGAAAGCGGTCTTGTTGGAGTTTTTTTTTTTTTAGTGATGTTAGGCCGGGATGCATGGTGTGTAGAAATGATTTACGGGGTGACGGAAGCTCTTTGGATCTAGATTGGAATGTATATGGGGCACCGATTTGGGTGTGAGCTTTAAAAGGAATCTGACATTACATTTTGGTCATTTTGCTGCAAAACGATTTCTGGAAAGTATGGCTTTGAACACTGAAATTTTAATTATTTATGTACATGGTTCTGGGGGGTCTAGTTGGGTTGCAGCAATTCAACATCAAATCATCATCAATTATTAGTCTATACGTACCACAGGCAATGGGTGGTCCTTACGTGAGCGGTGAGTATCAGGCTTTGCTTGGCTGTGGCTCCAAATTTCGAAGCATGGTTTAGAGGGATGAGTTTAGGATTCATCATTGCGTTCTGGCAGAAAGAGTTGCGGAGCATGCAAGGCAAGTCCGAATGGCTGCCAGGCGGCATTTTAACCGTTGTGGCGGTTGGAGCTCAGCAATTCAAATTTAGATCCTCAACCATCATTCCAGCATATGTCTAGAGCTTCAAAATTGAAATATAACATACATGGAATAACTAATCATAAGGTAGGTTACAAATTTCAATATCAAACCAAAACAGAGATAAAGTAGAATTTTTAAAGTACAAAAGAGCCCCAAGTTTTCCGCAACTAACTACTACATTAAAGTTCAATAAATAGTATTTCAAGGAATTTTTGTAACAAGAAGGATGAATTTCAAGCAGCTGCTCATAACTCTTAGCCTTATAACCAACAAGATCAAGGTATGCATGCACTGCCATGACAAGATCTCAGAATCAACCTCAGCGTGCGTGGTTATTTCTGCGTAGTGATATTTTTCTTTAAAAGAAGAAACTGTTTCTATGAGCTCAAAGGGAATATAAAATATGATCGCACACACAATCAAGCACACAGAGATGGAGGATCAAGTGATGTTGTCGCCACGGCGACTTCGTTCCAGCTTAAAAAAGAACAAGCTAAGGTTGGAAGAAGGAAAATCATTATAAGCTGCCTTATTAGGTTGGAGTATGAAACTATATCCTTACCTCAACTTAGACAAGAAATAGAAGGTAGGAGCGGTCCACCAGATTCCAGCTCCAGTTCAGCAGCTGCAATAGGAATTGGAAGCTCTTTAGAGGGCAAAGACTGATTTAGTCAAAAGAAAACAAGAGGAAAAGAGTAAAGAAAGAGCTCGGTTAAGGAAAGCACAGCAGGAAGGCGGCTGCTGGAGTAAGAAATAAGGCTCGTTGGAGGAGAGTAGGAGGTTTACTGAAATAAGGAGGGATTGCCTGGGTGGAGTTCGATAGCATGGAGATCTGAATTCAACCTCAGTGGAACAAATTTTGCTGGGAGATGAATGGGTGTGTGAGGATGAATGGAAAAGGAGATAGAAAGTGTAAATTTGCTGAGAGATTGGCGGGTGGGCTTGAGGGAAAAAGAATCAAAATTGCCATGGTGACGTGGCTGGGCAAAAGTACTGGTGGCACTATTTCTTCCATTAGGCGCATGAGGGCAGGTGATGTCATCAACTTTGGCCAAATTAACTCTAATTTAGTTGACTAATCCAAAAACTACTGACATATAAAATACTAGATAACTTTCTTCTATTACAAAACCCCTAGCAAACAAAATGGCAATCATAAAGTATGGCGGCTAAATTCTTGCTGAAATGGTGAAACTATGTCGAATTTGTGAAGGTATATGTGCAATTTGTGAAGACTATGTCCGAATTGTGAAGCTATGTCAATTTGTTTGGAGAAATGTGATTGAGAATTTTACTTTGCAGAAAGAATAGTTTCAGCTACTACAATTTGGCGAGGAGGCGTATGGAGAAGATCCAAATGAAGCTCTAGGAAATGATGAAACTTGTTCAAGTTATCAACTTATCCCTAGCAGAAATAAATCTTGGAAATGGTGGTCATGTAGATTGAGAGGGGTGGCAGGGTGCTGCTGGAGGGTGGGATGGGTTGCCAGTTCGTTTGGACCAGTTTTTGGCTAGAATGATTTTGACTTGGAGGGTTTGGTGGACGATTATTAGAGGAAAAAATGGTTAAGCTTTGTAAAGATTTCAAATACTTACTTGGGCTTCTCCTGTGCCAGAAAAGTCTTTTGCTCCAGTTCTAAATTTTTCCTGATTATGCACATCTGATAAGTATAAGCGGCGAAAACCCGTTCATAAAGTCAAGCAAGGTTGGGATTCTGGCCCTCCTAGCGCGCCCCACAGCAGAAATTTGTTCTCAAATTGTATCTCTTCTGCAATTTGCTCTGGGTATTTTGGTTCATCTCTTCCTCCAGTTTACGTGGCTAGCTGATGGGTAGCCAATGGACTTTCACGAGGGAATTTATCTCTTTCTTAGGCACTACTTCATCTCAAAGTATAAAGTTTCTATTGGTAAGTCAATGATTCATCTAGGTCGACCTCTAGGGTTGCAGCATGGCGGTAGAGATGGATCCTTGTGATACTTTCTTAGCCAGAACCGTGGAAAGTATTATGGACTCGAGCCATTTGCGGCAATTCCGATGATCACATGCATTTTCCAATCCTTTTGAAATTCTAAAGGGGCTATAAATCTTGAGTACCAAACCTCCTTTCACGATGCGAGACTTCCTCTTAATGGCGTACCTTAAGAATTTCATCCCAACAACAAAATTCTAATTCTTTTCTTACATTTGTCAATGCTTGGCTTTTACGGCGACTGCAGGCGGCTTGAATCCTTTACTTCCGCATTTCAACAAGATACGAAATCTTATTACAAAATTTTTTTTTTTTGGAGACATAGATGTTATCAAAATCATTTCTAGAAAAATGATGGAGTAAATATGTTTTCGAGCCTTTTAAGTTAAATCCTTGGGTAAAATTTTTCCCGCGGGTGACAATTAAACAGTCATGGGTTTAAATAGGGAATTATCAAAGATTTTTCAAAGTTAAGTAAAATAGAGGAAGCGACTCACAGTGAAGAGGTGTAAAAAAAAATCTTTTTTTTTTCAATAATATTCTAAGAAAATATCTTACATTCGGCACTCCCAACGCAGGGATCATTGAACTAACCAGAGTATAGTGCAGTCTATCCTTATCAGCACGCCGTGGTACCAACTCCCCAGTTATTGTTGTCTTCGTACATGCACAATTATATTTCAGAGCCTAATTTAGCCCCGATTAAACATGCTTGCTTATCCCGGTCATTGTATCATATTTTAAAATAAACCTCGTATGTATTTGTCACCTAAATCATGGTAATATTTCGCTATTCTCAAAACCATACTTATATATGTATGTATACATTCTCGGCATGACACTTGCGGTGGTTAGAATCCCTATACCTAAAGAGTATTTCCCGATTCCATTCTCATGATCTATATGCCTTGCTATAAAATAAAAGGCTTACTGAGCCTAAAACAAAATACTAAAATCACGCGTAATATAATATACATTTATTCCCAATATCGAGCAATTACGCCATGGATTCAAGTCAATCACTAATTAGACGAAAGTACAACACTCAAATCTATGAGCATTTTGGGAGGTTGAGCAAGGTGGGGTGGCTGCGTTTAGTATAGGCACTCGAGATAGGCATCGAGAGTTTCAAATCTGGCCACTTCCTTAGAATACAGCCAGGTATCCTTTGAGACTGTCATGGTGGCGCTTATGGGTCATGGTACCGCCGGCGGTTTTGACATGGGGATGATGCAAGGATACATGGCCAGTGGTGTATTTGTTGAATTGAAGTAGCCCAGGTGAGCGGGGCATGAGATACACAAGAACCGTTAAACATACAAGATCACGTACGCGTCTGAATGACAAACAGGGTTCCCGATCCGTCTCCTTCTGCACAGGGTTGCGAAGTGTGTCCTGGACTATGTCTTTTATAGCTAGGCCAGGTAGTCACTGTAAAGAATAGCATTTCCCAAGATGCAATGAAACCGGCACAGAGCAGAAGAGTCGATTCCATCATGGTTGGCCATCTAAGAGGCAGAGTCAGCTCAGTCACGTTCATACGACATGCAGGCAATTCCATTCTATCACAAGCATTCATATACCAGTCAGCCGATCCACGATTAATCCCTAACTTTAAACTTTAAAGATCTTTACAAAGATAAAACCCTACTTCTGACCTACCACACAGCCGGCCCACTTCTCCCGGCGTACCTAGAATTATGTGAAACGCCTTACCCATTCTGCATGGGGACACCGGTGGGTCAGATTCATTTCTAACTAGGGTTTAAGGATTCAAGATGCAGCCGTTTGGGTGGTTCAGTAATACATCAAATCAACCGCGAGTTCATTCTACAAACCCTTAACATAATCGTAAGGTAGTACAGGGAATTGTTTCCCAAAGTCGCTGGTAAGATTTTACACCAAACAAGCTTTCAAGACCCAAATCCCGGTCTCAGTACGCTCGCGCCCGATCTAAAACCACGAAAGAATTCTAGGAAGGGCGTATATTAGGGTGACTTCTATAAAAGCCAGTGAGTCAGCTTACATAACAATTAAGCAACAACATAGCCTTTATTAAGCGATTAATATATATAGGACCAGAAGGATTTTCAAATGTGATAAGTTTTCCAATTAAAATTGTAAGCGATGATTCTTATAAATATCAGGTTAACAATCATGGTGCTCGGTAGGCCAATCAGTGGAGCGATCCGCGATAATGACAATGGTTGGTGCGTACCAGAGGTGGCCCCGTTAAGCGTGGCGCAGCGGCCAATCAAACAATCTGTAAATATGATAGCAATCTGGAGGAAAGCGAGTGCGTGCTCACGGTCATTTTTCTTTTCATTACCAACCCTTTTTTGCAAGCGGATCAAAGCAAAGCGATTGAGTGGGTATTTTCAGCGGTAACCTTTAAACAGGACCCGGGGTCGTGGCGTACCGACCAAGCCTACTGCTGCAGAAGCTCGGAATAGGCCGACTAAGCCTCACGGGGTTTTTTGCAGGATCCCGACCAACGGTCATCACGCTGATTGACATACGAACTGTTCACAGGTGGTTTAGTTTGGCATTATTTTGGAGGTGAGGACAAGCCGACAATCAATTTTCAACCTCGAGCCCGCTTGGGAGTGCACACCCGTGCTTGAGGGGCTGAGGGGTAATGAAAACCCGATATCTTCACACCAACCTGAAAACAAGTTTTATTGTTTTTTTTTTTTAAATAAAACATACTAAACACACAATACGTTAGGTCAAATTAAACAATAAAACTCAACACCGCAAACCTAGTTTCCATTCAGCGATAAATCCACATTTGAAACGGTCAATGCGATATAAGTAATACCTATAGCAAAGGATCAAGTATATAAATGGGAACCACTGTGAAATTATTTCACTTACTTAAAACATTTTCTTGAAATAGTGGCCAATTCATTTCTTTTGCAAAAATATAAGGTAGCGTAAAATATTTATGATGGTTTAGAATAATGGTGAATGTTTACGGTTTGAAGCGGTTGGGACGCTTAGGTGACGTTTGGTCAGGGATGGGTAAGGTGAGTGCGAAAACCTCGGTCTCAATACGTTTGTATCCTTGCAGCGGTTCCTGATGCAACGTTGTATATCGGCTTTAATTAATAAAACTAATTTTGACCAATTAACCTTTTATGAAAACAAGAATATATTTAAGTTTTACTAATCCGATTACATTATGGCAAAAGCGGTGGTATGAATTTCAAAGTGGAGGTTTTGGATTCAGTTAGAGTTTAGCCTCGTGAGTTTGAAAATTTGGCTTGAAATTAGGGTTTGAAAAATTTTTAATAGTTGATATTTAAAGGTTTTGATAGCATTAGAGTATTGTTGAGAAAATAGAGGAAACTTGCCTTGGTTAGAAAATTGATTTAGGTGTCTAATTTTGAGCTGTTGCATAGTACAAAATGAGTTTTTTTCGTGACGAATTTTGGTTTAAAATGATTTGGTCAAGTGTTTACCATTTTGGTCTTATTAAAACCAATACCTCTCTGGTTAAAACAAGTTTTAGAATTCGGATTTGAAGTTTGAAAAATGAAGGTTTGTCAAAATATGACCAAATGTGGTAAATGAAAGTTTCATAAGGTGCGTTGATGTGAAAACCAATTTGCCACGGTTTGCTCAAAAAAAAATTGGATAGGAGTTCTACTTAGGTGTGGTGCATGATTTTTGGAACCGTTTAAAACTAGATTCATCGACTTTATTTCCTTAGAAAACATCGAAGACCAAATCAATTTAGAAATCACTCAAATTTGGACAATAAATTTACCGAAACCATTTTGGTTAACAAAAGCGCGGTATGATTTTTTAGTGATGTTAAACCAGTTCATATGGTATGAAATGATTCTACAGGGTGTGTGAAGTGCAAAATCAGAAACTCTTTAGGTCTGAATTTAAGGCAGCCTTGTGGAACTTGAATTTGGAGTAAGTAATTTAAAGATACAAGCATTCTGTTTTGATCCATTTTGCTCGTGATTTACGGAAAATGTGAAACTTTACGAATAACTTTTCTTGAAATTTCAATTATTTAGCCGGTTGAGGTCGGATTTGGGTTCCAACAGATTCTAGCATCAAATCATCATCAATTATTAGTCACACTATTTTGTGCAGGGCGTTGTGGGTAGTCACCCCATTAAGCAAAAGCGATTGGAAAATAAAACTTTAAACATTAACTCAAAATTTCAGCTTATGGTTCGAATGATTTAAATTCATCATGCATTCATGAAAAGTTGGAAACACATGCAAGAAACCAGTCAAAATAAGCTGCCAAGCAGCATTTGCTTTCTGATGCTTGATTGAAATAAGTTCAAGATTTCGATCCTCAATATCATTTCAGCATATGTGTCTAAGAGCTTCAAGAATTCGAAATACCAACATGCATGGAATGACTTTTATTAAGCTCCAACCAAAGATTGAGTTAGTTTTATTAATAAAGCCAAGAGCGAGGATAAAGTAAGAAATTTTTAAAGTGGTTTCTAAGGCCCCAAGTTTTTGCTTCCATGCACATTTAAAGTTCGTAAATGGTACTTTTCCAAGGAATTTTTGGCGGAAGGTTAGTTCTCCATTCCTTCCCAGCTCATAACTCTGTATACAAACTCCTTCAGATCAGGTATGCTTCAGTAGTCAAATCCTTCTCTTTAATATGGTAAACACACTCAAAACATTATCTTCCATGTGATCTTAAAATAATCCCATACAAAATAAAATCAATAATACATCTAAACAACTTCTAAATATTATTTAAAATATAAACTTCCTCCATTGGTGCAATTTCAATCTCTCCCCCAATTCTGCTACAACAAGGTGAAAGCTCTTGGGGCAAGGCACAGTTTAGTCAAGAAAAGCAGAGGGAAAAGGTAAAGAAAGGCTCAGTTTGAGCTTTGTGGGAAGAGCTTTTGCTGGAGTGAAATGAGTAAGTTGGAAGGTAGGAGAGAGAAGTTTTGCTGAAGTAAAGGAGGAATTTGCTGGTGAGTTTGGTAGCAGCTTGAAGGGAAGAAGAATAATTCCCTTGCTCAAGTGAGCAAAATTTTTGCTGAAGTGGACGGTGTGAGGGTGAATGGAAAGGAATGAGGTGTAAATTTTTGCTGAGAGGGCCGGGTGCAGGCGAGGGGAAAAGAATCTGATTTGCCTTGCTCAGAGTGAGGCATAGTAAACAGACAAGGTACTTAGGTGGCACACCCTTTCTTCCATTGGGCGGGGATGGGTGAGTCGTGTTCATCGACTTTGGCCAAGATTATCTGAAGATTTGGGTTGTTGATCCAAAGGCTGCTGATGTCTGTAATGCTAGATGACTTTACATTATTCATTTTGCCAAAATTTTCAGCAAAGAAACAGAGCAAGTGGCAGTCATAGAGGTGGAAAAGAGCTGACTAAATTTCTTACTGAAATAGTCTTCTCATCAATTGTGAAGGTATCCGAATTGTAGAGCTATATGTCAGATGACCCCAGTAAACTATGTCCAATTTGTTTGGAGGGAAATGTGGTTGAGCCCTGGCGAGAAAGAATAGTTTCTACAAAACACTCTTGAAGAAGAATCAAATAAACTCTCAGAAATAGTAAACATTCAAGATTATCAACTTTCTATATCTAACAAAATAAACAAATAGTAATCATGTAAAGGTGAAGAGGAGTAGCTTCAAGATTTTTCCTAATGGAAAGAATTGGGATGGAATTTTTCCGAATTCATTTGAATGATTTTTAGCTAAAACCAAATTTGTTTTAGGAAGATTTAAAATGAGATGATTGATGAGGAAAAATGGTTAACTTTGTGTAAGATTTCAAATACTTGCCAGGCTATGGATTGAAAATCTTTTAACCGGTTATAAATTTTTCTGATTATGCATGCAATGGTGAAAGCTTGTGAAAACGTTTGCATAAAGGGAAGTCCCAAACAAAGAGTTAGAGTTTGAATTCTGACCCTCACACCAGACATATTTCGTTACTGTATCTTGAATAATTATGATGATAGTCAAATAACTATGAATATAAAGAAACAAATACATGAATGTACAACTCAAAAACTAACTGCCAGCAAGTGACCCGCAGTACAATCCTACCAAGTTCATCTCATCCACTAAGATTAGAAGCTTAGCTACTCATATTGTTTAAGCACAAAACACCAAGAGTCATGGAAGAACTTAAAGAAATAGGTAAGTAAGGATGAAAGAACTATCAATTGATGAAAACAAACTCTTATTTCTGGACTTTGTCTTAGAGTTCTTACAAGCTTCAAAGGATCTCTCATTATTAAATGGACCTCTGTGGTGATTCTAAAACTAATTCTCTATAAGAACTAGATTAGTTTTCTTTTCTACTCTCTTTGCTCCACATATTTCATTTCCCATGTAGCATGGAATTAGGTTGCGGCTATAAGATTGAGGAAGAATTACAAATGAAAAAAAGAAAGAACATAAATTAGATTCTTGAGTTCTCCAAATCCAAGGGTTAGTTTGGATTAAGCTGTTTTGGAGGTACATTTGTGAAAAAGCGGCCTTATTAGCGTGTAAGTGAAACAATGAATACATGGGCTGTCTTTGGGTTATTTTTTTCTATTTCTCATTTTCTTTCTATTTCTTTTTCTTCTTTTCCTTTTCTTTTTAAATTTTCTTTTTCTCTCTTCCCTCTTCTTCTCCCAAATGATCTCGGTCATGTGAACCCGGCCGAGAATTTCTTTTTTCTGCCTTCTCATCACTCCATACATATATTTCATTAGCTATATTTAACTGGCCATATCACTCCCACATACATTATAAACTCGACCTTAAAATAAGTAAATAAGCAAGACTTGCATGCATTAATAAATGCAGTGTCATAATATGTAAATACTTTGGTATGGTTCACGTAATGCACTTATTACTTTGGGTTGGTTAGATCTGGTTAGACCGGATCTTGGTCGGCTGCGGCATGACGGGGGAAGGAGTCAGGAAGAGAGCGGAAGAATGAGGAAGAGCAATGAGGAAATAGTCGGTCCTTATTGTCAGCAGCTGGAGATAATATTTAAGTTATTTTAGGGTTATTTCTTTATGCTGTTAAGGATGTAAAGCAGTTATCACTGGTTAAAACAAGGAATCCAGCGGCGCGAGTTATCTGTTGTCGGTAGGGAATTTTACCTGAGGATTGGGGTGAGGTTGGAAGGTAGAGTAGACGCGAGTTTGTTGTAGGAGTTTGCGGTGCATTTTGGGTTTCCGAAATCCCATGGCCCACCTAGCTATCAAACAACGTTTTGGGTAAGTGGATCACTTCTGAAATCCAAAATCAAAATTTTCATTGTGAAAGTAAGCGTTAAATCTTTCAACTTTTGATCCATTGGTTTCTCGATGATTGAATTGCATTAGGATCATCTCAATTTGGAATTTCATCAATTTGAATACTTTATTTTCAACTTTCCTTCCAAACTTCATGCTAGCCTTCAATAAAAACATTCAATCATGAATTTGCTAAAAGCATTTTCTATTTAAAAGTCACACTGAATGCTTTTAATCAAAAGTTTAATTAATCAAAAGAGTTTAATTTCGTCATTTTTCTTAATACAAATACATAAAAATAGATAAATAAAACACACTAAAATAGAAAAAATATTTACTTATCAATTTCCAAGTGGTAAATTGTTGTCATTGTTTTCACTTGCATGAAGGTTCTCAGTGGTTTCCAAGATATTATACCAACTACTAACAATTTGACCAGCCTGGAGCTTCAACCCCATGGCAATCCTGGTGAAGTTGACTATATACTTTCTTGGAAAATGTATTATTTGAAAAGGTGCCTACCTTGAAGTTCTTATTTTTGATCAGGTAGTCATGATGCAGTATTTCAATATAGCAATAGTTTGATTAGGCTTTTTAGTGTACTAATCTTCTTTGAATGAATAGTTGCCTTTGGGCAACATTGGTGAAGAGAGAGAATATGAGTGTCTTCGGGAGGCTGTTCCAATACGCTTCATCAAACATTTGAAGGAAATATGTTGGCAGAATAAACCAAACTGTTTAGTAGTTGTTTATTTATTTATTAATTGTATTAGAATTAGATTTTTAGTAGTTGTGTGATTTAGGAATTTGTGTTTCATTTGGTATTTACTTATGCAAGTGGTTTCTTACCCAACAATTTTGGTAGACTATAAATAGACCATTAGATAGGGTATTTTCTTAAGAGTGTCCAAGAAGAGTCTGTAAGGTTTAATTGTGGTGAGACTTTCTTCCATTATTTTGAGATATCAATAATAGTGTGTTTATTATTTTCTTCTCTCCCTCCTACATATATTTTTTAAGTGTTTTTTTCATCCTTCAATCTATAACCTTGCATGCATAATTATTATTAGAACCCTAAAATTTGGGTTCTATAATTGGTATCAAGAGCCAGACTACGAGGTTAGTCCTGGGTGCTTCTGCTGTCAGGGTTAAGGCACAAGATTTGCCAAAAAGTATTCTGTTGATTGAATTTGACTACAAGATTGGTCCAGAAGTTGTCAGATTGTTGCAAGTGTTATGACAGAGATTAGAGAAGAATCATGTCGATGTTGACATTGTTGATTACTTGCAGTTTGTCAGTTGAAAGATTTAGTGGTTAATCGGTCGGTGGCCAAGAAACTTAATAAGGGGAAGAATTTTTTGATTATGTGAGTTATTAATAATGGATATATCTTGGGATCTCACGTGGTAGTCAATGTAAGTACTCGCTACTAACTCCCAAAATAAAAGTAGAATCACATTATTTTTGGCTTTTAAGAGTAGAAAAATATCTAGAGTAGTGCAATTTAGATGATATTATCTGTATTGATGCAAGTGAACTGCTGCCAAAACATGTTTTTAAGAAGAAGGTTAGATTATTTTTTCAAATCATGCGTAAAACCATGTCTAATTGTCTTTTCAAAACATGTGTTCATTGGACTAAAATACCATGGAGATTTTGGGTGGATATTCATTATGTTTTGATCCAGTTGTTGGGTTGAATGAAACTTTTAAACCAAAACGGTTGGACATGGTTAATTGATTTTGAGAGTGATAGATTTATTGATGACATGGGTGATTTGAAAGATTTTAAATTGGTTGATAATTTTGATTTGCATGCCATATTTAGAGAATTGGAAGTGATGATTTTGATTAAAAAAAAGAAAGTGTTAATTTGAGGAGAAAAAAAATTTTGATATAGCAAGTAAGGAAAAGTGTTGGTGAAGAATTATTGGCTTGACCTTCAAGTGATCACACCAAAAGTCGGTTTGATTGACATGAATTTCATTGGGTTGAAAAAAATATTTTGTGAAGGGTTAATTGAAAGGTGAAATTTTTTGGTAATTCGGTAGTGGAGGTTTTGAATTATCCGGTGGTGATCATTTTGGTAAAGAGATTATTATGATTTCATATTTTTGGGCACTTATGTTGGTGATACATATGGTGACTATGGTGATGAATGGGTATGCATCAATGACTATTTTGATCAAGAAAAAACTATTGAAAAATTGTTTGCAAAGTATAAAGTCTTCGTCAACGCCATGTGTAAAGATGGCCCGATGGCTGGTAACAAGATGGAATTGCATATCGTCTATTCAGCGATAGAATTTTCAGTAGAGATTGTTGCTCGAGATGGAATTGGATCTCATTTAATGGAGAGTTTGGTTTAAGGGAGACAATGTTGACAGAATAAACCAAGCTGTTTAGTAGTTGTTTATTTATTTATTAATCGTTTTAGAATTAGATTTTTAGTAGTTGTGTGATTTAGGAATTTGAGTTTTATTTAGTATTTACTTATGCAAGTGGTTTCTTACCCAACAAGTCTGGTAGATTATAAATAGACCATTAGATAGGGTATTTTCTTAAGAGAGTCCAAGAAGAGTCTGTAAGGTTTAATTGTGGTGAGACTTTCTTCCATTGTTTTGAGATATCAATAATAGTATGTTTATTATTTTCTTCTTTCCCTCCTACATATATTTTTTGAGTGTTTTTTTCATCCCTTCAATCTATAGTCTTGCATGCATAATATTATTAGAACCCTATTTGGGTTCTACAAAATAGAAATTAATATTTCGGAAGGAAAAGGAAGAATGGAATTCAAGCTAATCGAGTGTCTTTTCAAGCACTCCATGGGAAAAGCTTTAAAGAAGATAATTGTAATGATTTTTTTTACACCAATAACTACAGGTATCATGGACTGCAAAATAAATTTTTTTGCTCTTAAATTGTAAAACGGAAAAAATTTAATATTTAAACCAAAGATGATCATCTTATAGGAATTATACCTTAAAGAAACTATAGAGTTTACCTTGATTTATGAGATGAAGAGGGGAAAAATGATGGATTAACTTTTTCACGTACTAACATTGTAGTGATTTTTTTAAACCAATAACTACGGATATGTGTAACATGTGTATGATTTGAATTTTAAACTTAAATTCATGCTGACACTGTTAGTATAAAAATATATATCATACATTAACAGTATATAGAAAACTTATTCCAAAAAAATGGAGGATAAAGATTAAAGATTGTGCACCAATTTCGTATATGTTAAGACTTTGTTTTGAGGTCAATTATGGTTTTTTTTTTAAATTATATTGATTGGGTTAGTATGAAGTTTAATCGAACCACTAGCTCAATATGCTAAACATGAAGGATTTTAATTAACCCCTCAGCCCACATCCACCCGGCAAAAAAAGATTCCTCTATCTGGTGAAGCAATACACCTGACTTCGTGCTGCCAATTCTATTGCCAAATTTAACAACTAGTAATTAAATTAGGGGTAATTTCACCAAACCTCTCCTGAGGTTTCTAACAATTTCACTTGGCACACTCAAATTTTAAAAAAATCTCACTAAATTCCCCTATTTTAAACTTTTTGTAACATTCAAAACCTATTTCAAATATAATGCTAAAAAACTCATTTTGGGAGAGAAAATATAATTTTATTTCATATTTGTCCTTTTCTTGTGATTTCTTAATTCCCATAATATACCAAATTTACGTCTTAATTTTTATAAATAGATGGATGTAGTTCATTGCTGAAAATTTAAAAGTTGATAACGAGATTGAAAAACTCTTCAGTAGTTTTATGTCATTGGTTCATAAAATTTATATTAAATTACTTAAAATTATGAATGAATTACATAAAATTATGAATGATTTATAATACTCTTAAAAATAACTTACAAAAATACGTAACCATGATAATACTTTTTTGCACTAACTTAAAAACAATACAAATAAAATTTATATACAATTTTTAGCATTTCACATCTTTTTAGTTTTCAATCCTTCCATTTAGACAAAAAAAAATTCAAAAATATGTAAATGATTTATAAAAATTCTTAAATTGACTCAAAACACTTTACAATAAAGAAAAATATTATTTTTGTAACTTGCAAAATTCAAAGCACACAAAACACACTATATTTTGTCAATAAGGATAAATTTTCATCATTTTTATTTTTATGTTCTTTTGTTATTAATAGACTCACTTTTGGTAATAAAAAATAAGGCAACAAAAGAAGTTAGACAATAAAAGGGCAATTTTGGAATGAAATTAAATTTATTCTCCCAAGATGAATTTTTTAATATTATATTTTTCAAATGGATTGTAAATGATACAAAAATCATAATGTAAGGGAGGCAAGTAATTTTTCAAAATTCGAGAGTGCCAAGTGAAACTGTCAGTGAGGTTTCTGAAATTATTTCATTAAATTACAACATGCTGGCAATTCTATAGACCTCGAATTCTTTACATGAAAATTGTGGATACACACGTAAATTTTATAAGGTTTGATTTAACATTTGCATAAGGATTACATGCAGCTTGAACAAGTTCACAAAGCTAACAAAAGCCACATCCTTACCAGATGAGCAAAAAATTGTTTATCAAGCTCTATTACTGTTTTTGGTCTCCAGATTTCCCGTCCCAGCAAGTCGAGCCACACTCTGACCAATTCAAGGGCTGGATGCTTTAAGAAGACGAGTTGGAGAAGCCATGACATATGCCCTCTGGCTCAAATTACAGAATGAAATTGCTTACATTAGATATCAAAGCCCAACCCTCCATATTAGCACGGTTAATCTTAGCATGTGAAGTACTAGCTCTAAAACACCAGGTGGCCAATAGGTCTGCTCAGACATCCTGGGCTCTCTGGGAATTAAGTTACGCACTTATAGAAATAGATTAGCTTGAGATGCCTCTTAAGTTGACTCAAAACACTACCTAAGTCAGAAGCAAATGAAAGAGATCAACATTGTGAGACTCAGGATCTTATGCTAAAGCGCATGGTGTTTCAAGTCCTCTTCACTGTATAATTTTGAGAATGCTTCTTCAAGTTCTCTTGAATAGTGCCATGCTGCTTTAAGAAGACAAAATGTAAAGAAGGCGTTGTAACAGAAACCAATCAAGCCATGGCCTGTACCCTATTCATCAAGTCAATTCCAGATTGAGGCCAACAGGGTTGCTCAGAGTGGATCCAGGACCTCACACTGTGGTGCACTTTCCATTTGGGACAAGTAATTTGAGTGGATAAATCATATGAACAGATCCATAACAAGGTGATATAATGAGGAACATGTAAAATAGGAAACAGAGGCCAACGGAATTTTCTTTAGCCTATACTATAACCAAATAATAAAGGGATTCCTAGATGTTTCAATAATATATTTAAAAAGATTACAATTGAATTTAATGGTTGCAGAGTCCTGTTTGCTCTTTCTAATTTATGGCACACATAAAATATAAACCTAGTTTTCTTAAACAAAATTCACTACAACAAGCGATCCATTAACATCCAGTATTTGCGATATCCAACAAAAATACCAATGAGGAATACTGTAAGCACGTAGAAGGATGCAGGAAGCATAATAATGTACAAAATAGTATCTGAATTGATGTAGAACACGTTAGTATCTTAAATATTTATAAAAAACAAAAAGGAAGGAAGTTATAACATGTGAAAACCAACATCTATGACAAAGAAAGCTATCCTTTTTTTCAAAGTTTTTTTTTTTTTTTTTTACAGATCATCACAGATTTCGCCATAATACTTCTTAGCTTCATCCAACACGATTTGACAATCTTCAGAACCTCTCTTGAATGACAATATTCTTTTACAAACTGAAGGCATTAGAATTTTACCAACAATCATCTTCTTTAAACCCTTGCCATTCTTCAGAAGATACTCAATTAGCTTGAATTCAAATTCTTCCTCCTCCTCGTTGAAATTCTTTATTTCTATCTCCTTCAAATTTTTGATGAAGCATACTGGAAGAGCCTCTGGAATGAGACACTCAAATCCCTCATTTTCACTGATATCGCCCCAAGCCACCTGTCCACTTAAGAAGATTAAAACTGAAAGGCCTAAAGAAACTACTTCTGTTGTAAAATATAGAACGATAATTACCCGATTAAAAATAAGAACTTCAAGATTAGGGGATTTTTCGAATAAGCTAGGTAACATTTTCCAAGAAAGAAAATGCTTATCTTCACCAATATAGCCGCCAGGTTGAAGCTCCAGGCAGGTCAAGTCCTGGAAAGTCGGAATGAGATCTTGGGAATCATAGAGAGCCTTCATAAAAAAGACAGAGAATCATAACGACCTACCATCAATATGTATGAAACGGCCTACCACCAATATGTATGAACTCATGCAAGGCAAAAGTAAATAAATAACCAATACCTCCAGAATGTGCTGTCCTAATGTTAGTGATTTTACTCTTTGGACTCTAAAGAGATGATCAAGAGCATCATGGATTGCTAGTTGATCATCAAGCCACTCAACACCTATTCTTGCTTCTACAAGAGAGTCCAGGTTATGAATGAACCTAATTCCATCCGCAAGTGCATAGTAGCATAACTCCTTGAGATTTGGGGTGTTGAAGATGACGTGATGCTCGCCTTGATAGTGATGAACAAAATACTCCAAACTCTCAAGAGCATGTGACTCCACAACAATCCTACAGTCACCTCCGCAACGTCGAATTCTCAGTGTCTTGATCGAAGGACTAGAAAAGTCAACTACTTTAGCTTCCTTATCGTTTCTGTCCTCATCCTCCAAACGCTTGACTTGAAAGTTTAGAGTCAGTTCTTTAAGCAGAGGACAACCCTGGATAAGCCTCTGAACAGAATCATCAATCAACGTCAAGTTCATGTAGAGCACCTTAAGATTTGGCAACCAGATTGAGTTGGGGACTTCAGAATCCAGAAATAGTTGCAGATCAACTAAGCTTTCGCATGTGAACATTCCCGGACAACTTAAAGCATAAGGTCGAGTTGCTATGAGTATCTGAAGTTCTTTGACATTAAACAAAATGGCAGTAGATATGAACGAGTCAATTAGCTGCCTCCACTTTTCATCGGTCCAAAAGAGAGAGAGTTTAAGTTTTCTAATCTGAGTCATTTCTCGTAGTTTAAGTATTCTACAACCGAGACGAATGAACATAAGGAGCCTCCAAGTGTCAAGAGATTTAATGAGCGATTTTTCTTCTTCAGGCCGATAAGTTGACACGAATTCAAGGTCGAAATCAGGAACTGAAGCGAAAAGATATCTCCACCGGGTGGATAGCACTGAGGTGGCTATGGATTCTTTGGTTGGAAGAAACGATAAAATTTGGCAAATGAGAGGGTCCGGCAGAGCACTGATTCTATCAAAATTACCATCATCTGGGCCTGGGGTCCTTTCCATCTTCATTGATTTTGTTTCCATTTTTATTTGATTACTGTTTTTTTCAGGATAGAGCTCACAAAGGAAAAATGTTTCTTCAGCTCAGATACATATCAGAGAAATTTCTCAGTCTACCAACAAAGCCAGTAACAGTAAATCAAGGAGCAAGCCAAAAACAGGGAAAAAGAAACCTGGGGCAGATTGGATTTTGGGCAATGGTTTCTGAGATCCTTAATTGCTGTGAATTTGCCCAAAATCCAGTGTGTTCAGACGTGAAGAAGCAAGAAGCAGCAGCTCAAAATTTCCATTCAGCATACACACATTTCCCTGTGACAGCTATCTGTGATCAGAAAAAAATTCCTCCTTTTCTTCTTCTGGATGTCTCTGGCTCTGCAACATTAATCTTGGTAGGTGATGAACGAGTCAACAACAATGATGTACGGAGTATGGACAAATCGGCTGACGTCGAGTTCGGGTTTGGGCCAGACTAATCGTATCCAAATTCAGAGCCTAAACCCATTTATGCACCTGATGTTAGTCTGGCCCAAGCCCAAATCGGCTTGCAAGTTGTTTGGGCCATTTGATCCAAACGAAAAAACAAACAAGTTGCTTAACACCATGTGCTTGCAAGCCTTTTTCTTCTTTTCTCTGTTCTTTCTTAACTTCTAGTTTTGTCCCCCACCAACACCCCAACATTAGCCAACACTTCCACCACGACACCAAATACTGGTATCAAAGGTAACATCCTCGACATGTGAAGACAACACCGGGCAAAAAACGAATTTAACTGCAGCGGGATTTGGCAAAAAGGCAAAACATATGTGCAAGACAAACAACCACCAGATAATTCCCAAACTTTACTTCCACAAATGCTCTCCAGAATAATTAAATTCAAACCTAATTGCTTTAAATGTCCTCACTTCCCATATGTAGCAATTAAAAGATCTAGTTTTGAGTAGATAAATTACATGAACAGATCCAGAACACTATAGCTATATGACAAGGAAATGTAAAGTAGAAAACAGGTCTCAATGGTTTTTCTATTACCTAAGCTATAACCATGGTTCGCCGTGGCGGGATGCGGTCGAGTCGCAGTCACCGTTGTTCTACATCCATTGCGGCATATCGGTCAAATATCGGGCGATATGTACATTATGTGACAGCCCCACCTCTCCCTAGAGCGTATCCAAAGGTATCAGTGGACCGTCTGCCTAACTCTCGCCAGGACTCACTCACACAAAGGTCACTAATTTATCAAACTTAAATACCATCATAAATCCAAACCAAACGATAACTCACAAACATATTATTCCAATCTTACAATCCCAAAATACACAAAGTACTTTATCATACATTCAAAGTCTCATAATACAAAAGCTCTCAAATTCATAATTCAAATTTCTCGAACCAGATACAAAAGTGAACCCTAATTCTAATGGTCGGCACCTTCCCTTGGGTTCTCAATCCCTGCTAAGGAAAACAAATTTGAAAGATTGAACTAAAAGCCCAGTGAGTTCCAAAGGCATGCCAAGCACATAACACATAGGATATTTCACTTCAAATTCATATTTAGAAATAAACAAACAAGAAAGCGATTAACAATACAAAGGTAGGATACGGGGGTTCTCAGTAGTCAAGATCCTCGAAACTCGATCACGTTCCAAGTAGTTGACACTCCGTCAACTTTCACAAGTATAAACCATGTAGACCTCCACTTACTTCTTACTCAACCAAAACCCCCACCGGGCCTGACTCCAAACACATAATTTGTCACATAAATTGTTTGCTGCTCTCCATAAGGGACAAGTCCATATGCCAAGTCCAGAGCACACATCACATCACATAATAACCCTATGGCTCGGCACTTTCTCCTCGACCTAGGCCTAGCCTACAACTCGAGTCGAACGACTTGCCGATAGGTCTCAGAAATTTTTGAAATTTCACACGCACATAGATCACTACAAAACACTTTCATAATTAATTCCATTCGAATAGAGGTAAGTGCAATAAAGTACACACATCTCCATTTGATGGATCAAAATCAAATTTTCACATCAAATCACTTAATATATCATATTTCCAATCAAATTCACATAACCAAGTAACATGCATGGAAACTCACCAAAGTAGCAATGTTTGGTTTCCAAGTTGGGATCTGATTCAAATCCTTCCCCACTTCCTATAATCAAGTAAAATGAAGAAATAAGTTTCGCCTCATAACTAGCGAAAATAAACTCAAAAAGCTTATTCATTTATTTTATCAAAATTCTTCACAAAATTCCTCTAACTGTGCTCGAATGAAAAGTAGTCATTCGAGTTGAAAATCATCTTAAAAGATTCCATTTTCAAATTGAGATATCAAATAACCAAACCACTCTATCGATGTACTCCATTCTCGCGACTTCTAAATTTTCAGTATAAGGAAATATAGTGAGGCATTTCACCTCGAAAATTACTCATTCGAGTTTAAATTCAACACTAAACTTTTAATCAAAATTTTAACACAAGTTTAAAACAATTTTCATTGAGTCTAAATATTCAAAATTCATGAAAAGTAGATAAAATATTTCAAACCCCTCAAATCTGTCCAAAATGGCACATTTACCTCAAAATTTAGTGAAACTCAAATTTTCACCATTAAAGCTCAATATTTTAACTCTATTTAAGCATATACTCATAAACGAAAATACTACATATATACTTAGGCAAAATCTCTTCAAGAAACATCATAAAATTTCGAAATCAAATATCATAACATTCCAGGTATAGGTTCGGCCAGCCTTCATTATTTTTCTTCAAAATTTTCAACGACAATCCTACTTTTCTAACCATAAAATGAACTCATCTCACAAACATCAACCACAACCAAAATTAGGCCCTCAAGTCCGCTACCTAAAAGTCACCTCAAGTCAGCTACCTAAGTTGGGAATTCAAGAGCCCAACTCAAATACTCCAAACATAAGCATTTCTAGCAAATAAATCATAGATCTGATAGACCTAACACTAATAAGGTTAAAACTAAGAGTTTAAAGTGTTATACCTCAAGATCTATTTAGATCTAGCAAGTTCAAGGAGGATCTAAGGTCATTCCACCCACGGATGAAGTTCCAAATTTTGACAGCTCAAGATTCTTCAAGTTTTTCCAAAGATCTGCTTGTTTGAAGTTGATTTCTTCCTCCAAGCTCAAGAACAAGAAGTTGCCAAGCAAAAGAAAGCTTTCTTCCCTCTTCTTTCCTCTTTCTCAATTTTGGACCACCCTCTCTCTCTCTCTTTCTCTCACGGCAGCCAAAGGAAGAAGATGAAACAAGATCAAAGCCTTCAATGAAATCTTGAAGCTTTAAGAAATTTGAGGAAACAAACTTGGAAACTCTCTCTATTTCTCTCTCTAAGCTCTCAGCCTCCCTCTCTCTCTTGAGCTCTAAGTGTGGCTGAAATTGAAGCAACAAGAATCAAGAAAGGTGGCTTTTAAGGGGACAAAAAGTGTAGTCTCCCTTAATTTATGGAAAAGTGGTCGTTTGACCACTTTTTGTCACGTCACGCACGACACTCTAACTTTTATTGGTTTTTCTCATTTTGACACTGTACAACCTTAAATATATCTCTGTAATATCTCTACATATGTTCAATTTCATCTTAAAGTCACTATTCACATCTCGGAACAGAAATCGACACTTAAATTGGGTGAAACTAAACACCGGCAAATAATTCTTGAAAAATTCCCTAAATTGGAAAATAATAATTCAAAGTATAAATTCACTAATATTTTAGTGAATAATCATAATATAAATATTATTACACATTTTAAAATAAAATTAGAATTTTGAGGCTCTCACATCCTTCCCCCCTTAAAAGAATTTTGTCCTCAAAATTTCTTACCTTTCTAAGTAAACAGCTCTGAGTATTTCTTCTGCATTTTCTCCTCGAACTCCCAAGTCACTTCCTCGATCTCATGATTTCTCCAAAGGACTTTAACTAGAGGGATCTTCTTATTTCTCAAATCCTTCACCTCTCTA
Organism: Gardenia jasminoides; assembly: GCA_013103745.1. Taxonomy (NCBI): domain Eukaryota; kingdom Viridiplantae; phylum Streptophyta; class Magnoliopsida; order Gentianales; family Rubiaceae; genus Gardenia; species Gardenia jasminoides. Next base: position 256,164 of record CM023099.1, read on the forward strand.
TCAAGAATCTTCACAGGGCGTTCTTCATAGGTTAGCTATTCATCCACTTCTACTTCTCGTAATTGCAGTACATGACTTGGGCCTGGATGAAACTTCTTGAGCATAGAAATATGGAAGACATTGTGAATCTTAGACATACTAGGGGGTAAATCCAACTAGTAAGCCACTTTTGCAACTCGTTTGAGGATTTCAAAAGGTCCAATATACCTTGACTTCAATTTCTTCCCTCTCTTGGATACAACTCCTTCTTTTACAGGTTTAACCCTTAAGAACACCTTGTCTCCTACTTCAAATTCCAGGTCCTCTCTTGGGTTATCTGCGTAGCTCTTCTGCCGACTTTGAGCGGTCTGGAGTTTTTCTCGAACTAACATTACTTTCTCATAAGCTTCCTCGACCCAAGGAATAGTGGTCGGATCTAAACTTTTCCTTTCACCTACTTCATCCAATGGATTGGCGACCTACATCTCCTTCCATAAAGCGCCTCATACGGGGCCATTTGGATTGAAACGTGATAACTATTATTGTAGGCAAACTCAACTAATGGCATGTGCTGGCTCTAACTTCCTCCAAAATCCAATATACATGACCTCAACATGTCCTCCAAAATCTGAATTGTCCTCTCAGACTGTCCATCCGTTTGGGGATGATACGCTGTACTCAAATTCACCTTAGTCTCCAAAGTCTCTAGTAATTTTTGCTAGAAACGAGAGACAAACCTCAGATCCCTATCGGAGACAATACTCACAGGCGTACCATGTAATCTCACAATTTCATCCAAGTAAAGCTGAGCTAATTTCTCCAAAGGGCATTTCATACTTACCTACAAGAAATGTGCAATCTTAGTAAGTCGATCTATTACCACCCAAACTGCGTCATGCCCCTTTTGGCTCCTTGGCAATCCAGTCACAAAATCCATAGTGATATGATCCCATTTCCATTCGGGTATCTCTAGAGGTTGCAAAAGTCCCAATGGTTTCTGATGCTCAGCCTTAACTTGCTGGCACACGAGACAGGTTTGAACAAATCTTGCCACATCCTTCTTTAAACCATCCCACCAATACAACCTTTTCAAATCTTGATACATCTTATTGCTCCCAGGGTGTATTGTATACCTAGATCGGCGTGCTTCCTCCAAAATTTCTTTTCTTAAGCCATCATTGCTTGGCACAACTAATCGATCTCGAAATTTCAACACTCCTTCAGGCCCTAACTTAAAATCTAGGGTTTCTCCCTTATTCACCTTATCCAACCATTTTTGCACCATAGGATCTTCCTTTTGTGCCTCTTTGATACGTTCTAATGTTGGAGATCTCAACATTAGATTCCCAAATATGACCTTCTGTTTCTCCAAGTGAGGATTCCATTCGCTAACCCTTTCTAATATATCCCGTTCTCTAACCATCAATCCTGCCACTTGAGCCTTTCAACTTAGCGCATCCGCTAGCTTTCCCAGGGTGATAATTTATGGTACAATCATAATCCTCAAGGAATTCTACCCATCGCCTTTGTCTCAAATTCAGCTCTTTTTGAGAAAATAGGTACTTAATGTTCTTATGATCAGTAAAAATCTCAAATGTCACCCCATATAAATAATGTCTCCACTTTTTCAATGCAAAGATAACTGCTGCCAACTCCAAATCAAGTGTTGGGTAATTTTGCTTATGAGGTTTTAATTTCCTAGATGCATAAGCAATAACTTTCCCGTTTTGCATCAAAACACATCCCAACCCCTCTTTCGAGGGATCTGAGTAAATTACAAAACCATCATTTCCATTTGGCAATGTCAAAATAGGAGCCACTGTAAGACGTTTCTTTAATTCCTGAAAACTAGCCTTACACTTAGGATTCCAAGCAAACTTGCCATGCTTCTTGGTCAAATCAGTTAATGGCCCAACAATCCTCGAAAAATCTTGAATAAATCGCCGGTAATACCCCGCTAAACCTGCGAAACTTCTAACCTCGGTAGGGTTCCTCGATTGTTTCCATTGAGTAACAGCCTCTACTTTTGCAGGATCCATAGAGATTCCAACCTTAGAAATTTTATGCCCCAAAAAGGACACCTCCTCTAGCCAAAACTCACACTTGTTGAACTTAGCATATAATTGATGCTCTCTTAGAGTTTGAAGCACTAGCTTCAAGTGTTTGAACATGATCCTCTCGGGTCTTAGAATACACCAAGATATCATCTATAAACACAACCATAAATTGATCCAAATAAGGCTTGAAGACCCGCTGCATTAAATCCATAAACGCAGTAGGAGCATTTGTTAATCCAAAAGGCATTACCACAAATTCAAAATGCCCATATCTTGAATTAAAAGCAGTTTTCGGCACATCCTTCTTTCTAATCCTCAATTGGTAGTAACCTTGCCTCAGATCCAGCTTAGAAAAGACTACTGACCCTTGTAACTGGTCAAATAATTCATCAATAAGCGGCAAAGGGTATTTATTCTTTATTGTCACATCATTAAGCCCTCGGTAGTCTATATACAACCTCAAACTCCCATCCTTTTTTCTTAACGAATAACACAGGTACTCCCCAAGGTGAGTCACTTTCCCTAATGAGACTCCGCTCTAACAAATTTTGCAATTGAATTTTCAACTCCTTAAGTTCAGTCGGGGCCATTCGGTACGAGGTTTTAGAGATTAGAGCTGTTTCCGGTACTAAATCAATCTTAAACTCTACCATTCACTTAGGAGATAGGTTTTCTAATTCTTGAGGGAAAATATCTGGAAAATACTTCACAATTGGCACCTCTTCTAACTTCATCTTATCACTTGGAGGGTTTATAAGAAAAGCCAAATAACCTTGAGCCCCCTTACTTAACAGTTTTCTAGCCTTAATTCCCGAAATAAGGGCAGACGAAACTAACCTCCCTTTTACATCTAGTCTCAAAGTAGCCTCCCTAGGAATAGAAAATTCAACAACTTTCACCCTACAATCCAATTTGGCATGGTAATGGGTTAGACAATCCATTCCTATAATAATATCATACCCCTTAATATCCAAACTTATTAAGTCCACTACTAATTTCCTTTCTCCTGCCTAAACATCACAATTCTTGTATACCCAACTTGTGATTAAATTGTGGTCTCCTGTGGGTGTTCTAACCTCAAGATCATAAGGTAATCTAACAGACTTTACATCTACTCCACTCAAGAAAGCAGGATTTACAAATGAATGTGATGCACCAGGATCAACTAGGATTTTAGCTAAGCGATGAAAAACAGGTATGGTACATTCAACCACCTCAGTGGGGTCAGGGACTTGCTATTGATCAATGGCGTAGACCCTAACTGGAACCCTTGGCCGATTCCCCGCTACACTATCTTGACTAGAGTTTGGTCTACTTGCTTGCCTAGTCACACCTTCCCCTTGAATCATCGGATATGCAGTTAATTAATGCTCGGTACTTCTGCACTTGAAGCATCCTCCTGTCTTCCTCTAACAACTATCATCAGTATGATTTGATTTCCCACAGAAACCACAGGATACACTAGGAGTGGAGCCTTGACTTCCTTGAGAAACACCCCTTGATTGCCCCCTTCCACTTACAATTCCCCTCAACACCACTCCTTTAGTGTATGCTCCTCTTGATATAGATCCTCTTGACGATCCAGAGGTGTTTGCTCTACCCATTCCTCTTCCAAACTTAGGAGCTGAAGCACCCACATCCGTTGGTCCACGACTACTACTAGGTGCATTCCTTTTCGTTGCATTAAAAGATCTTACTTGGGCCTTGGCCCTCTCAATCCTCTGGGCTTTTTCAACAGCTTCACTAAAACTATTAACTTGGGCAGTCGCCAAGCTTTCTTATAATTTCACATTCAACCCCTGCACAAACCTCTTTATTCTCCTTTGCTCTGTTGCTACTAGCTCAGGGGCGAACCTCGACAGTTTAGTGAATTGTGCCTCGTATTCCGCAACACTTAACAATCCTTGCCTGCAACTAATAAAGTCATCCTCCCTTTTCTCTTAAACTAGTGGATGGAGAAACTTAGCATTAAACTCCCTAGTAAAATTCACCCAAATCCTAGGGGTTCGCTCTCTATCCCATTTAGCCCTTATCATGTTCCACCATGATCAGGCAGCTCCCTTAAATTGAAACACAGTGAATGTTATTTGCCTTTCCTCCGTATAATCCAAGGCAGCAAAAATATCTGAAATTCTTTCTATCCAACCCTCAACAGTTTTAGGGTTGGGCCCTCCAAGGAATTTAGGTGGGTTAAACCTTTGGAATCGCTTAAGGGCTCTATCCTCGCCACCCCTAAGGTTAACAGGTTGTTGTTCAGGTCCAGGGCCTTGTTGGCCAGCTATACGATCTAATATCTCAGTCATTCAGTTAATGGCCGTAGCCATTTGTTCTCAGATATCGACCTTAGCCCCTTGATTTTGATCGACGGCCGACTCATGATCACCTCTAATATTTTGAAGTAGCCTAGTCTACATGTTTATTAGATTAGTGCAATAGCCCCTTTATGTGTTTTATGTGTTTATTTGCTTTATTATCATGTCTACATGTTTATTGTGCAAATATATTGACGTCACCACACTAGTCCAATGCTAGTTGTGGCCTTCCCCTTCGATTTCTCACTAATCCAATGTTAGTGAGAACCTTTTGACGAGGGCTAGTCCAATGCTAGACTCTTAAACGCCGTTCATGCATCAGATACAAATTTCACACACTTTCCACTTTTAGAGTTTCTTTCCCATTTTTGCATGTCACTATTCTCCCATCCCGTATGCGAAACATCTCATTTAGTTTTCTTTTTATTAGATTAGTGCATTTAAGGCATTACCCTTTGAATTAGGGAAAAGCGAGTATGGCTTCCTAGCCTTAGCACGCTTTTATTTCTTTCTATGAAAGGAAGATTTAAAGTCACAATTTAGTCCCCGCCGTTATGTTGCATTATCCCTCTTTAGGGACCGTGCATTATTTAAAGGCTATAAAATTCATTCTTTAAAAATCAACTTTCTTCTTCATGTTTTAGCAATTCAAAGTCAAAAAGCCACTTTTCTTAAAATTGCATCTTTTTGGAAATTCAAGTTCCTCTTTGCACTCAAAATTGACCTTTTCAAAAATCCAATTTCTTTTCTCTTGATACTTTATAAAAATTGCCTTTTGAAAACCCTATCTTTCTGTTCATTCGAGTCTCATCGAGTCTCATCATTTGCATTTTTCGTGACCTCCTCGAGGGATCAAAACTGGATGACACAACTAATGTGATCAATTCCAACCACACCTCAAGGAGACATTTTTGCCCCCTCTCGATCCAACATTAGGTTTAGGTTTTGCATCCATATAGACAACATCCAAATGTGATAAATTTTAAAGTTAGAATTAGGAAACTTTCAACTAAATCTTGCAACTAGCTTTGGCTAGGTTAGAAGGTGCCTTAGAGGCAGTAACATGAATCTTTGCCTTCCTTCTTTCAACCGTGACGAACCTTTTTCTCTAGTTTTTCAAAGACACGAGTCGTCTAAAAGGGTTTTCTTTGTTTTCATTAATTAAATCTCTTGGGTGACTTGGTACACCTAAACTCCATACCAAGTGGCGACTCAAACTTTTCTAAAACCCTTTTCTAGACTTTTGTTTTTGGGTCCAAATCGTCGCATTTTTGTAGTCCCATGACCCCTTTCCCTTTCTTTTTTCAAAAACCAAATAAAATCCGACCTTCCCTCTTTTCCATCAAAAAATGGTAGCGGCAATTGGAGATCAATATGAAGCAAATAGAATTTCCACGGTGGATAGAAGCGAGGTGGCTGCAGATTCTTTAAGTGGGAGAAAGCGATAAAATGTGGCGAGATAAGAGGGTCCGGAAGGGCACCGATCCTATCAACACTACCAACCATGGTTCAAAGTCGCGGTGTGTTGCGGTCTTGCCTGTTCCATATCGGACTCGGCATATCGGTGGTCTGGCGAGAGCGTATTTTCAATCATTTATTATTTCAAAATTGTAAATAATTTTTAAAATATAAAATAAAAATATGCTAAATAAAAATAATAAAAATTAGTAAATAAAATTTTTAGAGGGTGTCGCCGAGTTGACACGAGCGACTTGGAGTCTCGCCGATTCACATCATCTCGGAGCGACTTCGGTCGAGTTGGCGAAGTCTCGACGATTTCTCGACGAAGTCGCATGTCTCAGGTTGAATCGAACGGTCATCGTTGCCCTCCGTTCCGATTCCGACTCGACCGAGACTTTGAACCATGCTACCAACATCTGAGCCTGGGGTGCTTTTCATCATCATTAATTATGTTGTTATTTCTCTTAATTAATGAAAAAGTTCAAATGGGATTTCAGTCAATTTTCCCAAAACAGAGCTTATAAAGGGATTTTTTGCTAACATAAATATCACATGAATTTTGAGTGCAGACAAGGGCATCCAACAGTACAAAAAACCAAACAAAAATCTGGAGCGAGAAAAACACGAGATTTATGGAGCCCTTAAGTACTACCCGTTCGCGAGAAGCCGTGTCCATACGAGGAAGCGGTGGCAGCTCAAGAATTTCCAATCATCGTATGTAAATATACCTTTTCTTGAAGCGCCATTTGAGATTAGAAGAAAAAACCCCCTCTGCGTCTCTGAAATTCGTGTTTGGATAGCCGAGATGAAAATGCGAGTAGTGGACTAGTAGAGTAGGCATTCCTCTGCCTCGGGTTTTCACGAGATTAATTACTCCCTCCATCCGTTCGAAAAAGTTTTTGATGGTGAAATTAATGGAATTGTTTTCAAAATTATCTACAAAAATTCAAATTTTAAATTTGAATTTAGTATAAGATATAGATAAAAGTAGGGATAACATTGGAAAAAGAAATTAAAAGTAGTTTTGAATTTGGTAAATGACAAACGTTTTAAAACATCTCCAAATGAAACCATGACACTTTCAATGGGACTCATGAAAGAAATATATTTGAACCGCAGAGCCCTAACCATCCGAAATTTTATCATGAACTAAGCAAAACTAGCGTTTGGCTTAACTTGTGAGGGGTCGGAAATTGTATTTTTATCAGAAAATAAATAATAATGATAATAATAATAATATTTATATTATGTTTATTCACTAAAAAATTAGTGAATTTTTACTTTAATTTATTATTTTCTAATTTAGAGAATTTTTTGAGAATTAATTGCCGGTGTTTAGTTTCGACCAGTTTAAGCGTCGATTTTTGATCTGAGGCATGAATAGTAACTCTAAATGAAACCGAGCATATGTAGAGACATTACAGAGATATATTTAAGGTAGGACAGTACCGGAAGGAGAAAAACCAGTAAAAATTAGAGTGTCGCGCGTCGACATGACAAAAAGTGGAAGTTTAACCACTTTTCCTTAAAACAAGGACAACCTTTTATTTTGTCTCCATAAAGCCTTGTTTCTTGCCTCTTGCACCTTCATTTTTCAGCTGCAATTTGAAGCTTAAGAGAGAGAGGGAGAGCCGAGTAGACAGAGAAAGAAATAGAGAGATTTCCAAACTTTCTTCTTCTTCTTCTTCATCCTCATTTTCCTTGCACTTTGAACAGCATTTGAGAGTTTCATCTTGCTCCATTTTGCTGCTTGTTGCAGCCGTGTGAGAGAGAGAGAAAGGGAGAGAGATCCGAGAGTGAGAGAGAGGAAGAAAGAGGAAAGAAAGCTCCATCTTGTTTTCCTTCTTCGTGGTCTTGAATCTTGTGGAGGAAATCACCAAGGAACAAGTTAGTTCTTGGTTAAAATTGAAGGATCTCGAGGTTTCAAAGTTTGGAAGATCATCCTTGAGTGGATCAATACTAGTTAGATCTTACTTGATCTTGCTAGATCTAGTTAGATCTTGAGGTATAACACTTAAATCTCGTAGTTTTAACTTTATTAGTGCTAGATCTTTTAGATCCATGGTTTATTTTGCTAGAAATGATATAGTTTGGAACATTTGTGTTGGGCTCTTGAATTCCTAACTTAGGTAGTTGACTTGAGGTGACCTCTTAGGTAGCGGACTTGACGACTTGGTTGTGATTTTGGTTGTTGTTGATGAGATGGATTTATTTTGTGGTTAGAAAGTAAAAATATTAGTGAAAATTGTGAAGAAATGAGTTGCTTGCTGGCCGAACCTCACTTGGAAAGTTATGACGCTTGATTTTGAAATTTTTATGATGTTTCTTCACTCGATTTTGCCCAAATAAATATGTATTATGTTCATTTATAAGTATATGCTTGAATGGATTTAAAATCTTGAATTTTAATGGTGAAAAGTTGCATTTTTCACTAATTTTTGGATAAAAGTATTATTTTGGCAGATTTGAGTACATGAAATGTTTTGACTATTTTTCATGATTTTCGTGCGTCGAGACTTGGTGAAAATTGTACTAGATACATGTTAGAATCTTGATTCAAGTTTTAGTGTTGAGCTTGAACCCAAAAATGGGTGATTTTAGAAGTGAAAGGTCTCACCTAATCTTGTTGTCTTGAAAAATGAGAAATTGCTGGCACGGAATACTTATTTTGGGAAAATTGGGTTTTAAATGATGCATCGTGTTCAAAAGGAAATTTTCATGTTAGTTTTCGGTTCGAGTGACTACTTTTCACTTGAGAAAAACTTGAGGGGGATTTTGAGAATCTTGTATCGAACTAGTGGCTAGTTCAAGTTTTGACTAGTTTTGAAAAGTGTCAACGTGAATCTTATTGCTTGTTTTACTTGGTTATAGGACCTGGTGCTGACTTGGAAAACAGTCCTAATTTGGATTGTTGATCTTGCTTAAGTGATGAGTGTTCCTTGCATGTTGTGTGAATCACATGCTTATGTGAATTAATACTTGATGTTACTTGTCCCCATGAGTGTTAAATACTTGTTCCTAGGCGAGTGTGTACTTTATCGCACTTGACCTAACTCTCATTATACTGTTCAACTATTTATTATTCCACTGTTTGTATATTATTTGTGCATGACTGTAGGCCATGTGTACTTTAACACATTGGCTGAACAAGATCTTTCCCCCTTTGTTACCGGCCCATTCGAACCAGAAGCAGATTCGGTCGGCTAGGTTGGTAACCTAGGGCACTGTATGGTGTACTCGAGTATTACCACTGGGTATTATAAGGAGGAGTAGGGGGTTGAGTGACGGACAAGACAGACTGCAACTGCTTCCAGTGAACCTCGTATCCTTTCACTGAGTGTTTTCTCATTTTATATGTTTTATAAATTTTATGCTCCCAAACTGAATTATATTGAATTATTGAGTGCTTAACTGATATATTGTTTCACTGCTACTGTGAGATTGCATGTTATTGGGATCGCTCACTGGGCTTTTAACTCATTTCTTCCAATTTTGTTTTTCCTTAACAGGGTTTGAGAACGAAAGCCTCCAAGGATTGCACTAGGTTGTTTGTTTGGAGATTTTAAGCTTGTATCCTAATGTAATTCTTGTATTTTTGGGGTGTACCTAAGAAATTCCGAATGGTTAAACTTTTGTAGTTGTAACTGTAATCTGGATGGTTGTGATTCTTTAATGAAGTTTAAGGTTTAAACATTGTTTTGGACTGGAGGATTAAGGTTAACCTAATATTCTAAAGTACTTACTCGCTAATGAATCATGGATTGTAGTGAGTCCCAACGAGAGATGGACAGGCGGTCCGCCGAACCCTCTGGTTCGCCTTAGGGGGAGGTGGGGTCATCACATAACTTATTTGGTGTGTACTCATCATATATATATATAAAATAATGAAGTCATATTATCATATGTATCTATTTTTCTATTCTCTATCTTGGCGACGTAAATAAGCAAGTTTAGACCTTGTTTGGATTGCAATTTTTCACAAAAAAATTTTATATTTTCCATGATCACAGTTCCCATAAACCTTTTTACCTCACATACATCACATCATTACCGTATATTTTTTCATAAAAAATTTAAAAAATGGCAATCCAATCAACCCATAAATTTTACTCACTCTCATTAATCACACACTATCTCTCTCATGTCTCTCCCCTAATAGCCTAGCATTAATATTATTCTTTTTCCATTATGGATAAACTTATGTTAGGTAATTCCTTTCTCACCCTTACTCGCTCATCGTTTTTGTCAATCTATCATAATCTTTTCCATCAAATTTCAAAAAGAAAACCATCTTATCAGGTGAGTTGTATTTTCTTTATGCTTATTTATAAGATTGATCACTTTCCCTTTCTATTTATCATGGATGCAATTTTGCAAGTACATGAAAAATTTTTCCAACAAAGGAAAAAATAGTACATGAAGAAGGTTTTTTCATTGCTTTTTGGATGATTTTTTTAAAATTTTATTAGTGTATCATAATTTTTTTCATATGAAATCATATTATAATCTTCATGTAAGTCCTATTTTTTCATGTTTAATTATAAGATTGATTCCTTTTCCTTTTCATTTGTCAAGCTGCACTTGCAAGTACATCAAAAATGTTCTTCAAGAAAAGAAAAAGGTACATTGAGAAGGCTTCTTCACTATTTTTGGCATACTTATTTGGATCAGTTTTAGGCCATTTGTATTGTTTCCATGGATTTGTGCTAAACTGAGGTGATTTGAGATACAAAGGTTTTGAAGCTTGTTTACATGTAAGGTACGTATCAGTACTGTTAGATGGCTACGTAATACTTGCAAACTCTTTTGCCATCTTGATGGTGTGCTTCTTAGCTTTATTTCAATTTGTGCATTTGATTACATGCCTGATGTTAAGCCCTATAAGGTAATTGTGATAAAAGTGTGACTTTAATGTATAGCATCTAGATGAGAAGTTTTCTCATCACCCATTATTATCGAAGGATTCTCCCAAGTGGGCTATCAACTTCCAGTTAAAAACATGTTCAAATAAGGGGGATCTAATTGCATAGCTAAAATAAATTCAAGGTAAAAACATGCCCATATAAGGGGCATCTAATTGTTTAGCGAAAGTAAATTCAATAGACTATGATTGCTTGATATGCTTTTTCCAATTAATTAATCGATTCAATTACAAGAGATGTATTAGAACTTGACCATATCTTTTGAGAACATACATTTAGTGGAGTGCGTATCCAAAGATATATGTGCAGTCAAGCAATTTGCTAAAATTTGGTTATAAAGTGCTTATCCAATGATATATGTGCATTCAAGAATCATTCAGGATCTGTATCTTTTATCCATTTTATGATATCTTCTAAAAAATTGAATCTATTTTGATGTTGAAAATCTGTTTCTTTTCCTTTTGAAATTGCATAATTCTCCCCGAATTAGACCACTCCAGCCAAACATGATTTCACAAAATAAAGAATCTTAACACATACTTGAAATTTGAACTAATTTGATTTTTATAGTTTAAGCAAGTCAAGAAAGATAAAATTAGCTTTTATCACCTCTTATCTCTTTATATCCTTAACTCTTTATATGTGAATCATTATCAAGGTACAAAGTTATTAACAACAATCTAATACAAAAGTTAAAATTTGCTATCTTATTAAGAGAGCCTTTTTGTGACAGCCCCACCTCTTCCTAGGGTGTACCCTAGGGTATCAGTGGACCTCCTGCCCAACTCTCACCAGGACTCACTCACACAAATGATCACTACTTCTCCAAAGATGCAATTTAAATATTGACTCAAAATGTCAACAACTCATAACTAAACTACTTCAATCCTTCCAATCCAAAGTACACAAAATACAACTAGAAATTCATCTTACAAACCCAGAATATAATTCGAAGTACTTGACATACATCTAAAAACTTAGACAAGAAATCCCAAGTACAACGATCAAGTTTCTTAAACAAGATTCAAAAGTATAAGATCCAATCCTAACGAGGGGTACCTTCACTCAGGTTCTCAATCCTTGTTAAGGAAAATAAATTTAAAAGGATGAGTTAATGCCCAGTGAGTTCCAAAAGACATGCAAGCACGTAAGGCACGTAATATTCATGAGTCAAGTGTATACATTATCACAAGTAAAGAAAGCAAGTAATATCACATGAGAGGATACAGGGGCTTTAGGAGCCAAGATCCTCGAAACTGGAGCACGTCCACGTAACTAGGACACGATTCACGTAATTGACACTCTGTCAACTTTCATATAACAAGTCCAAGTAGAAAACTACTTTCTCCTTACTCCACCAAAACCCCCAACTGGGCCCGCTCGCCTAACACGAAATTTATATATTTGTGTATTGCTCTTCAAAAGGGACAAGTTCATATGACAAGTCCAGAGCACACAACATATCACATAACCCAAGGTTCGTCAAATCTCCTCGACCTGAGCCTTCCCAACGCCTCGATTCCATAATTTACCAAGGGGATTTAGGAATTCTAGAGAATAACAAGTATAAGGCACGTCACGTCACGTCAAGACACGTCAAGATCAAATATAACACCATTCAAATGAGAGTAAGTGCGATAAAGTACACACTACCCCATTTGAAGGATCAGCAAGCCAAGATTTTCAAGACACGTCATGTCAAGTAATCAATACATGTTTCATCTCAAGTCACGAAAGTCAAGTTCACATAACAAGTCAAGATATTTAAGCCATACTTGCAATTCAAGTCAAGAAACAAGCATGGAAACTCTCCAAAATAGCAAGGTTCAGACTCCAAGTTTGGCTCGGTTTCAAAGTCGTCCACACTCCCTATAAACAAGTAATGAAAGGGAATAAGTTTCTCTCTACCATTCGCGAAACTAAATTGAAATAAATGTAGTTATTGATTTAATCAAGATTTTTCCAAAATTTCCTCCAACTTTCCTCGAGTGAAAATAGTCACTCGAGTCAAAAAACATCGAAAAAGATTCCATTTACAAATTGATACATCATTTAAAACAAAATGTTCCAACGACATACTCCATATTTGCAACTTCTCGTCTTTTAAAAGTAACGATATCAAGTGAGGTCTTTCACCTCTAAAATCACCCATTCGAGCTCGAGCTCAAGCTCAACACTAAAATTTGAATCAAGGTTTTAACACGTGTCTAGTACAATTTTCACCAAATCTCGATGCACGAAAATCATGAGAAATTGTCGAAACATTTTAAGTACTCAAATCTGCCCAAATAATACCTTTATCCAAAAATTAGTGAAAAACTTCAACTTTTCACCATTAAAAATTCAAGATTTGACTCCAATCAAGCATATACTCATAAGTAAACATAATACATATTTATTCGGGCAAAAATCTAGCCAAGATATATCATAAAATTTCAAGATAAAGAGTCAAAATTTTCTAGCTAAAGTTCGGCCAGCAAGCAAAATTTTTCTTCAAAATTTTTGCCAACATTTTTACTTCCTAACCACAAAATAAACTCATCTCATAACAACAACCACAACCACAACAAAATCCTCAAGTCCGCTACCTAAGAGACTACCTCAAGTCAACTACCTAAGTTAAGAATTCAAGAGCCCAACCCAAATGTACCAAAATATCATTTCTAGCAAAAGTAATCTATGGAACTAGAAGATCTAGCATTAGCATGGCTAAAACTAAAAGATCTTGATATCATACCTCAAGATCTAGCTAAATCTAGCAAGATCAAGTGAGATCAAGTGTAGCTCTACTTAAGAATTGTCTTCCAAGCTATGCACCTTCAAGTATCCTCAAGATTAGCCCAAGATCTACTTGGTTCTTGGAGATTTCTTCCACAAAATTTCAAGGTCGAGAAGAAGAAGAATAAAAAGAACCTTTCTTTCTCTCTCTCTTTCTCTCTCTCACTCTCAGATCTCCCTCTCTCTCCCTCTCTTACCACGGCTGGAACAAGAAGAAAAAGAACAAGATGAAGCTCTCAAATGAGTCTTCAAGGTGCAAGAAGATGAAGATGAAGATGAAGATGAAGCAACTCTCTTTTCTCTCTCTATTTCTCTCTCTCTAAGCCTCGGCTCTCTCTCTCTCTATTATGCTCCTTGGTTGGCTGAAAAATGAAGTAGAAGATGGAGCAAGGATAAAGTTATAAGGGACAAGATGTGTGGCTCTCCACGTTTTAAGGAAAAAGTTGTCAACTCCTCTTTATGTCGCGTCTACGCGCGATACTTCTAGTTTTTACTAGATTTTCTCCTTCCGACACTATCCTACCTTACATATATCTCTGTAATGTCTCTGCATATGCGTGGTTTTGTCTTAAAGTTACTATTCATGTCACGACTCGAAAATTAACACTTAAACTGGCAGAAACAAACACCGGCAATTTTATTCATGAAAAATTCTCTAAATTAGAAAATAATAACTTGATGCATAAATTCACTAATATTTTAGTGAATATACATAATATAAATATTATTATTTATTTTTCAATAAAATAAAATTTTGAGGCCCTTACATCCTTCGCCCCTTAAAAGAATTTTGTCCTCAAAATTTCTCACCTTTCTAAGCAAATAGTTCTGGATACTTCTTCTGCATCTCTTTCTCTACTTCTCAAGTTGCTTCCTCGACATCATGATTTCTTCAAAGGATTTTAACCAGAGGAATCTTCTTATTTCTCAAGTCCTTTACCTCTCGATCAAGAATCTTTACATAATGCTCTTCAAAGGATAGCGGCTCATCTAAATCAACATCTTTTAGTTGTAGCACATGACTTGGATCTGGATGATATTTTTTGAGCATAGAAACATGGAAAACGTTGTGAATCTTGGACATACTGGTAGGCAAATCTAACTGATATGCCACTTTTCCAACTCGCCTGATAATTTCAAAATGTCCAATATATCTCGGCTTCAATTTCTTTACTTTCTTGGCTACAACTCCTCATTTCACAGGTTTAACTCTCAAGAATACCATATCCCCTACTTCAAATTCCAAGTCTTTTCTCCGATTGTCTGCGTAACTCTTCTGTCGACTTTGAGCAGTTTGAAGCTTTCTCGAACCAACTTTACTTTCTCATAGGCTTTCTCTACTCAGGGAATAGTGGTCGGATTCAAAATCTTTCTCTCTCCTACCTCATCCCAATGAATTGGTGATCGGCATCTTCTTCCATAAAGTGCTTCATACAGTGCCATTTGGATCAAAGCATGATAACTATTATTATATGCAAACTCGACTAATGTCATATGCTGGCTCCAATTTCTCCCAAAATCCACTATACATGATCTCAACATGTCCTCTAAAGTTTGCATTGTCTTCTCAGACTGCCCATCCATTGGGGATGATATCCGGTGCTCAGATTCAACTTAGTCCCCAAAGTTTCTTGTAACTTCTGCCAGAAACGAGATACAAACCTCGGATCCCTATCGGAGACAATACTTACAGGAATACCATGCAGCCTCACAATTTCATCCAAGTAAAACCGAGCTAATTTCTCCAAAGGGAATTTCATACTGACTCACAGGGAATGCGCAATTTTAGCAAGTTGGTCTACTACCACCCAAACTGCATCATGCCCCTTTTGACTCCTTGGTAACCCTACCACAAAATGTATGGTAATGTGTTCCCATTTCCATTCGAGTATCTCTAGGGGTTACAAAAGTCCCAAAGATTTCCAATGCTCAGCCTTGACTTGCTGGCAAACGAGACATGTTTGAACAAATTTCGCCACATCTTTCTTCAAACCATCCCACCAATATAATCCTTTCAAAACTTGGTACATTTTATTACTCCCAGGGTGTATTATATACTTAGATAGGTGTGTTTCTTCCAAAACCTCCTTTCTTAACCTTTCATCAGTTTGCACCACTATTCGATCTCAAAATTTCAGCACTTCTTTAGGTCCTAATTTAAAATCTAGGGTTTCTTCCTTTCTCACTTTATCCAACCATTTTTGTACCATAGGTTCCTTCTTTTGTGCTTCTTTGATGTGTTCTAACACCGGATATCTCAACGTAAAATTTCCAAATACAACATTCTGCTTCTCTAAGCGAGAATTCCACTCGCTATCCTTTTCTAACATGTCCCACTCTCTAACCATCAACCCTGCCACTTGAGCTTTTCGACTTAATGCATCCGCTACTTTATTGGCTTTCCCAGGGTAATAATTTATGGTGCAATCATAATCCTCAAGAAATTTGACCCATCGCCTTTGTCTCGGATTTAATTCCTTTTGAGAGAACAAGTACTTAAACCTCTTATGGTTTGTGAAAACCTCAAATGTCACCCCATACAAATAATGTTTCCACTTTTTCAACACAAAAATGACTGCTGCCAATTCCAAATCATGCGTCAAGTAATTCTGTTCATGAGGTTTTAATTTCTGAGAGGCATAAGCAATAACTTTCCTGTTTTGCATCAAAATGCAACCTACCCCTTCCTTAGAAATATCTGAATAAAATACAAATCCATCCTTCCCATTTGATAATGTCAAAACCGGGGCCATCGTCAGACACTCCTTTAACTCTTGAAAACTAACATCACACTTAGGATTACAAGCAAACTTGCCATGCTTCTTGGTTAAATCAGTTAACGGCCCAACAATTCTCGAGAAATCTTTAATGAACTGACGGTAATACCCAGATAAACCCAAGAAACTCCTAACCTCTGTTGGGTTCTCTGGCTGTTTCCATTAGGTAACAGCTTCGACCTTCACCGGGTCCGCAGAAATCCCATCCTTAGAAATTTTATACCCTAGAAAGGAAACATCTTCCAACCAAAATTCACACTTATTGAATTTGGCATACCATTGATGCTCCTTAAGGTTTGTAGCACTATCTTCAAGTGTTGGACATGATCCTCTCGGGTTTTAGAGTACACCAAAATATCATCTATAAATACAACCACAAACTGATCCAAGTAAGGTTTGAAAACTCGCTGCATTAAATCCATGAATGCGGCAGGAGCATTAGTCAATCCAAAGGGCATCACCACAAATTTAAAATGCCCATACCTTGAATCAAAGGCAGTTTTTGGTACATCCTACTTTCTAATTCTCAACTGGTAGTACTCTTGCCGAAGATCCAATTTAGAAAAGGCTACTGACCCATGCAACTGGTCAAATAGTTCATCGATGAGCGGCAAAGGATACTTATTCTTTATTGTCATATCATTTAACCCTCGGTAGTCTATGCACAATCTCAAAGTCCCATTCTTTTTCTTGGCAAATAAAAAGGGTGCTCCCCAAGGTGAATCACTTTCCCTAATGAATCCCCATTCTAACAGATCTTGCAATTGAATTTTTAACTCCTTAAGTTTAGCTGGCGCCATTCGATGCAGGGTTTTAGAAATTGGAGCCGTTCCCGACACTAGATGAATCTTAAACTCCACCACTCGCTCAGGAGGCAAGGATTCTAGTTCTTTAGGGAATACATCTGGATAATCTTTCACAATTGGCACATCTTCTAACTTTGTCTTATCACTTGGAGAGTTTATAAGAAAAGCCAAATAACCTTGAGTCGCTTTATTTAACAACTTCCTAACCTTAATTCCCAAAATAAAGGCAGACGAAACTAACATTCCCTTCATATCTAATCTCAAAGTAGTTTCCCCTGGAATAGAAAATTCCATAATTTTTACCCTACAATCCAAATTGGTATGATGTTGAGTTAAACAATCCATCCCTATAATAACATCGTACCCCTTAATATCTAAACTTTTTAGGTCTACCACTAACTTTCTTTCTCCTACCCAAATATCACAATTCTTGTATACCCAACTTGTAATCAAGTTTTGGTCTCCCGTGGGTGTTCTAACTTCAAGATCATAAGGTAACTTAACAGGCTTTATATCCATCTCACACAAGAAAGCAGGATTAACAAATGAATGCGAAGCACCAGGATCAACTAGAATTTTAGCTAAACGACGAAAGACGGGGATAGTACTGTTAACAACCTTAGTTGGATCGAGGACTTGTTGTTGGTTGATCACATAAACCCTAACTGGAGCTCTTGGTCGATTTCCTAATGCACTAGCCTGACTGGAGTTCAGTCTACTATGTCAGGTCACAACTTTCCCTTGAAGTCTCGAACATGCAGCTAGTTGGTGTTTGGTACTTCCACACCTGAAACACCTTCCTGCCTTTTTCCAACATTCATCCTCAGTATGATTCAATCTCCCACAAAAATTACATGATACATTGGGAGTGGATGCCTGACCTCCTTGTGAAACATTCCTTGGTTGTCCCCTTCCACTTGAAGTTCCTCTTGACGACATTCCTCTAGAAAATTCTCCCCTTGTCATAGACCCTCTTGATGCTCCAAAGGGGTTCACTCCACCCATGCCTCTTCCAAACTTGGGAGTTAGAGCACCCACATCCGTTGGTCCACAACAACTACTAGGTGCATTCTTTTTTCTTGCATTGAAAGTTCTTACTTGAGCCTTTGCCCCTTGAAGATAGTGTCGCAAACCTTGAGGAAGTACTATTTGTAGGGTAAAATCCATGGAAGGTGAATGTTTGTGGAAACATAATTATAATAAAGTGATCTTTAGGGAATAATACGCATCTGGAGAATTTTATATGGAGACTTCCTTATAAGAGTTAAATTTATACCACTGTCGATGAAATGGGTATTATCATGAAAATGGGAAGATATCAAAGTAGATGAAATGTTATCATATGAAGAATATCATGTGCAAATTCTTGATAAGAATGTAAAGAACTTGAGAAAACAAGTAAATTCCTCTAGTTAGGGTTTTATGGAGAAATTATGGGATCAAGAAAGCAACTTGGGGAGTTAAAAAGGAGATTTGAAAGAAATATCCATAGTGGTTGATAAACCGAGGTATGAATTTCGAGGACGAAATTCTTTTAAAGGGGGAAGGATGTGAGGGCTTCAAAATTCTAATTTTTTTAAAAATGCATAATAATATTTATATTATGATTATTCACTAAAATATTAGTGAATTTATACTTTGAATTATTATTTTCCAGTTTAGAGAATTTTTCAAGAATTATTTGCCAGTGTTTGATTTCGGCTAGTTTAAGTGTCGATTTCTGTTCCAAGATGTGAATAGTGACTTTAAGATGAAATCGAGCACATGTAGAGATATTACAGAGATATATTTAAGGTTGGAAAATGTCGGAATGAGAAAAACCAGTAAAAGTTAGAGTGTTGCGCGTGACGTGACAAAAAGTGGTCATTTGACCACTTTTCCATAATTTAAGGAAACTACACCTTTTGTCCCCCTTAAAAGCCACTTTTCTTGCTTCTTGTTGCTTCATTTTCAGCTACACTTAGAACTCAAGAAAGAGAGGGAGGCCGAGAGCTTAGAGAGAGAAATAGAGAGAGTTTCCAAGTTTGCTTCCTCAACTTCTTCTTCCTCAAATTTCTTGAAGCTTCAAGACTTCATTGAAGGCTTTGATCTTGTTTCATCTTCTTCCTTTGGCTGCCGTGAGAGAGAGAGAGAGAGAGAGAGAGAGAGGGTGGTCCGAAATTGAGAGAGAGAAAAGAAGAGGGAAGAAAGCTTTCTTTTGCTTGACAACTTCTTGTTCTTGAGCTTGGAGGAAGAAACCAACTTCAAACAAGTAGATCTATGGAAAAACTTGAAGAATCTCGAGGTGTCAAAGCTTGGAATTTCATCCATAGGTGGAACGACCTTAGATCCTCCTAGAACTTGTTAGATCTAAATAGATCTTGAGGTATAACACTTAAAACTCTTAGTTTTAACCTTATTAGTGTTAGATCTATCAGATCTATGGGTTATTTGTTAGAAATGCTTATGTTTGGAGCATTCGAGTTGGGCTCTTGAATTTCCAACTTCGGTAGCTGACTTGAGGTGACTTTTAGGTAGTGGACTTGAGGACCTGATTGTAATTATGGCTGATGTTTGTGAGATGAGTTCATTTTATGGCTAGAAAGTAGGATTGTCGTTGAAAATTTTGAAGAAAAAGAATGAAAGCTGGACGAACCTATACCTGGAATGTTATGATGTTTGATTTCAAAATTTTATGATGTTTCTTGAAGAGATTTTGCCTGTGTTATGTTCGTTTATGAGTATATGCTTAAATAGAGTTAAAATCTTGAACTTTAATGGTGAATAATTGAGTTTCACTAAATTTTGAGGTAAAAACGCCATTTTGGACAGATTTGAGGGTTTGAAATGTTTTGTCTAATTTTCATGAATTTTGTGCATTGAAACTTAGTGAAAATTGTTTTAAACATGTGTTAGAACCTTGATTAAAAGTTTAGTGTTGAGTTTAAATTTGAATGGGTAATTTTTGAGGTGAAAAAACCTCACTTAATTTCCATGTTCAAAAGAATTTGGAAGCAGCGATTAGGGAGTATATTGATGGAGCATTATATTTTAAGTGTTGTAGCGATTTTTAAAAATGGTCTTTTGTGATATTTTATCATTTGAAAAGAATACTTTTACGTGAGGAAATTTTGGGAAAAACCTTGATTAAATCAAGGAATAAATGTACTTTGATTTGATTGTCAAATGGAAGAGTGAAACTCATCCATTTTCTTTATTCATTTTAGGGAGTCTGGAAGGTTTTGAAACCAAGCAAAATTTGGAATCCGAACCTTTTTATTTTGGTGAGTTTCCATGCTTGTTATGTGATATGTGAATTTGATCTGAATTGTACTTGGTTATGTGATTTGATATGAAAACTTGGTTTATCAAACCATCAAATGGGGCAATGTATACTTTATCGCACTTACCTCTATTTGAATGGAAATAATTGTGAAAAATGTTTTGTAGTGACTTATGTGCATATGAAAATTTTGGGAATTCCAGAGACCTATCGACAAGTTGTTCGACTCGAGCTGTAGGTTAGGTCTAGGTCGAGGAGAAAGGGACGAGACATAGGGTTATTATGTGATGTGATGTGTGCTCTGGACTTGGCGTAAGGACTTGTCCATTATGGAGAGCAATAAACAATTTATATGACAATTTATGTGTATGTGCTTGGAGTCGGGCCCGATGGGGGTTTGGTGGAGTAAGGAGAAGTGGAGATCTACATGAATTATATGAAAGTTGACGGAGTGTCAACTACTCGGAACGTGATCGAGTTTCGTGGATCTTGACTCCTGAGTGCCCCCATATCCTACATTTGTGTTGTTAATTGCTTTCCTTATTTGTTTATTTCTAAATTTGAGTTTGAAATGAAATATCATATGTGTTATGTGCTTTGATGCCCTTTTGAAACTCACCGGGCTTTTAGCTCATTCTTTCAAATTTGTTTTCTTTAGTAGGGACTGAGAACCCGAGGGAAGGCGCCAACCATTAGAATTAGGGTTCACTTTTGTATTTGGTTTGAGAAACATTAATTATGAATTTGAGGGTTTTTGTATTATGAGAATTGAATGTATGATAAAGTACTTTGTGTATTTTGGGATTGTAAGCTTGGAGTAATATGTTTTTTGAGTTATCGTTTGGTTTGGATTTATGAAGGTATTTTAGTTTGATAAATTAGTGACTTTTGTGTGAGTAAGTCCTGGCGAGAATTAGGCAAACAGTCCACTGATACCCTAGGTAGAGGTGGGGCTGTTACATAACCCTGGTCAAGCTCCTCCTCTCATGATAGATCGCCAGAACCACACTGTCAGGATAAGCATACGTCCTCCAACACTCACAGTCCCACCTAGTTCTGGTCTTAGGATTATAACCCATGCGAGCACCCCCTGACCTTGATCGGTAAGAAACCGTGGGCTGAAGGTGTCTAGGCTTGTCATCACCACTACCAAAATCCATAACCTACAAGAACGAATTCGATTAAAATTTAATCAAACTTAAATATCATTAACACTTAAACAGAAACAATAGTTATCTCCTAACATTTCTTTCTAACTTATTAAACTGTCAAATAACTTAATAACTCTCATTCTATCCAGATTATTCAAATCTAGACTCTGATACCACTTGTGACAGCCCCACCTCTCCCTAGGGCGTGCCTTAGGGTATCAGTGGACCGTCTGCCCAACTCCTGCTAGGACTCACTCACACAAATAATTACTAAATCATCAAACTAAAATACAATCACAAATCTAAACCAAACTACAACTTGCAAATTGTGAGGGTCTCAAAATTCTAATTCGATTTTAAAATGTATAATAATATTTATATTATAATTATTCACTAAAATATTAGTGAATTTATATTTTGAATTATTATTTTTTAATTTAGAGAATTTTTTGAGAATTATTTGCCAGTGTTTGGTTTCGGCCAGTTTAAGTGTCGATTTCTATTCTGAGACGTGAATAGTAACTTTAAGGTGAAACCGAGCATATGTAGAGATATCACAGAGATATATTTAAGGTTGGACAGTGTTAGAATGAAATAAATTAGTAAAAGTTAGAGTGTTGTGTGTTGACGCGACAAAAAGTGGTCGTTTGACCATTTTTCCATAAATTAAGGGAGACTACACTTTTTGTCCCCTTAAAAGCTGCCTTTCTTGCTTCTTGTTGCTTCATTTTCAGCCACACTTAGAGCTCAAGAGAGAGAGGAGGGCCAAGAATAGAGAGAGAGAATAGAGAGAGAGTTTGAGGGTTTTTCTTCTTCATCTTCTTCATCTTCCATTCCTTGAAGTTTGAAGACTCCATTGAAGGCTTTGCTCTTGTTTCTTCTTCTTCCTTTGGTCTCCGTGAGAGAGAGAGGGAGAGAGAGGGTGGTCCGAAATTGAGAGACAGAAAAGAAGAGGGAAGAAAGCTTTCTTTTGCTTGGCAACTTCTTGTTCTTGAGCTTGGAGGAAGAAATCAACTTCAAGCAAGCAGATCTTTGGAAGAACTTGAAGAATCTTGAGGTGTCAAAGCTTGGAACTTCATCCGTGGGTGGAACGACCTTAGATCCTCCTTGAACATTCTAGATCTAAATAGATCTTGAGGTATAACACTTAAAACTCTTAGTTTTAACCTTATTAGTTGTAAGGCCCAAAGACAACCTAAGAGGGGGGTGAATTAGGTTGATTAAAATTAATCAAGTAATAATGCCTCTTTTTCAAAATGACAAATTCAACTTCTTACTCAATCAATTTATCAATAAAATGAGCAATAGAAACTAAGAAGAGTAGATGATATAGCAACAGATGAACAGTGAAGTAAACTGAATAAAGATGATAGTAAGCAAACCAGTCTTCTTCAACACTTCTCTTGAGCTTGAAGAATAAATACAATTCAAACAACTTCAACTTGATGAATTTCAACCAATCTTGTGTACAATGGAAGGCTCACTTCCTCCTTACCCTAAGCAGTACTTAGTCAAGTTAGGAAGTTTTACAATCACTCGGATAACCTCTCAATGCTACACTATTGAAGAATTCACTCACAATTGAAAAACTTGCAAGTGAACTAACACTTCAAGACCTACAATTCTTACACCAAGAGTATTTTCTTGCTAAAATCACTCTCAAGAACTTGTATTCCAAGTGTACAAAAGTCACTATTAAATTCAGACAAGACTCTATTTAAAGGGGACCAAAAAGTGCCTTGATAATAGTGGTCAACGGATAGAAGGTAGCTGAAGAGTCAACTAGCCATTGGAGCTATTGGACGTCCGACACAATGTTGTGCGTCCGATGCAAGTGTCCGATGGGTTGTTTCGATCTTTATCGAACGGCTGATGCAGATTTCTGCATTCGATAAAGCTTGCGTCTGACACCGACCAGAGAGTTTAGAAATTTTCTTGGATACGATCACACGTCTGGTGAGGTTGATATGCGTCCGGTACGAGTTTCCAATGGTTCCCCTGTTTATCGGACGTCCTGTACATTAAATTGAGTGTCCGATAGAGTGTTCTCGACTTTTATTGGACGTTCGATACAAGCTATCGAGCGTCCGACAGACTTTGGTGCCCTTTGCTCCTTTTGATTGAGTTCTTCAATTGTATCATTTGCCTTGATAACCTAAGCTGCCAGTATACTCAATGGAAAGCATTAAATTGATTTCTTCAATTGTTTTGTAATTGTCAAAATTTGGGATCACAATTTACATTCTCCCCCTTTTTGATGATGACAAAACAATTGAATTTGATTTGTTTAAAAACTATCGATAAAGAGAACGTATATAACTCCCCCTTACTCGATTAACCATAATCAATCCATAACTCGGCCAAACAAAATATACGTTCAAGTCAATATCAACCAAGCAAGTTATATAATCTTAAAAAATAAATCCCAAACCAAGTCATATAATCTTCTCCCCCTTTTTGTCATCTCAAAAAGAATCAGACAATAGAATCAAAAGAAGAGTTGAAATCTTCAATACCAAATGTAGCAATCAATATCAAGTATGATTCCAAAAAGGCTGAAATCTTCAATACCAAATGTGTGACACACTAAATAATTTCAAAAAACTTCCAATATCATTTCTACCAATACCGATCAGTATGACAGTCAACTAGATGATCAATGAATCAATCTATGATCAAGAGACAGAACAAGGCTAATAGCATCATCAGCAATCTTGAATGGCTAATATCAGTATCATCAATACAACAATCATCAAAACCATCAAATGTACCATTCAATGCACAATCAGAATTCCAGTGATTCACGAGACAAAGCGACAATATCCAACAGAACCAATAATATAACACGAGATCATTACATACCCATCAGGATCAATATCTTAACAAGTTCATCACATATCCAAGAGAACCAAAATCCACAAAGTTAAGATGAGTACCAAAAAATAATATCATCATCACATCAGATTCAATACAATACCACAAGGAGTAGGAAGAGAATACTGAATTACTGATTGTCCAAAATACTGATCATTAAATAGAAATACAAAGTAGTAATAAGTATTTAATACTTAATACACTTCAACTAATGATAAAGTGAAACAAAATAGAAGTGATGCATCCTAATGGTGAAGTGCAAACGCTCCTAAGGTGCCTAAAGAGTAAAACTAGACTTCGGTCCAGGCCTCCTTCTAGGAATTTGATAGGCTGAGTGGTCTTCCTCTTTTGTGTCTTCATCATCTTCTTCCTCAACTTTTTCAGTGACTGGTTCCTTACCCTTCTCAGATGTTGAGGGATCACGATGAGGGGTTTGAGAGTCCGTTATTTCTTGAGTAGGGTTAGACCGAGGTTCTTTGGCATGTGAGGCATCTTCATCCATCGCAGGAGGAAACAGTAGACCTTTCTTGTCCAAAACTTAGGCTTCTGCTCAGGTGACATGGTAAGCATGTGAGGGCCTCAAAATTTGAATTTTTATTCTAAAATACATAATAATGTTTATATTATGTTTATTTATTAAAATATGAGTGAATTTATGTTTTGAGTGATTAATTACTAATTTACAGAATTTTTCAAGAATTATTTGCCGATGTGCGATTTTGGCCAGTTTAAGTGTTAAATTTTGCTCCGAAGCGTGAATAGTAATTTTAAGATGAAGTTGAGCATATGTAGTGATATTACAGAGATATATTTATGGTTGAACAGTGTTGAAATGAGTTAAAATGGTAGGAATTAGATTATCACGCGCGACGCGACATAAAGTGGTCGTTTGACCACTTTTCCACGATTCAGGGGATTGTCACCTTTTTGTCTCCTTAAAACTTTTTCCCTTGCTTCTTGAGCTTCATTTTCAGCCACTCTTGGATACCATAGAGAGAGAGAGAGAGAGAGCCGAGAGCTAGAGAGAGGGAGGAGAGAAAGTTTGCCATTTTTGCTTCTTCCATTTCTTCTTCCTCAACTTCCTTGAAGCTTCAAGACATCATTGAAGGCCTCAATCTTTGTTTCTTTTCCTTCTTGGAGCTGCCATAAGAGAAGGAGAGAGAGAGTGTGAGGGCCGAACCATAGAGAGAGAAAAGAGAGAGAGTTTGTGAGGTTCTTCCAACTTCATCTTCTTCCTCAAGTTTGAAGACTCCATTGAAGGTCTTGATCATGGTTTCTCCTCCATTTCTTGGCTGTCGTGTGAGAGTGAGAGAGAGAGAGAGAGAGAGATCCGAAATTGAGGGAGAGAAAAGAGAAGAAATAAAACTTGTTGGAGTTGGGTGTTTCTTGATCCTGAGTTCTTGGCGGAAATCACCATCAAATCAAGCAGATCGTGGGCTAAGGTTGGAACTTTTGGAGTTTCTAAGCTTGGAAGTGTCATTCTTGAGAAGAACTCACAAGATCTTACTTGATCTTGTTAGATCTAGACAGATCTAAAGGTATAAGACTCAAACCTCCTAGATCTAACTTGATTAGTGTTAAATATAGTAGATCTGTGGTTTAATTTGTTAAGAATGCTTATGTATGAAGCATTTGAGTTGGGTTCTTGGATTCCTAACTTAGGTAGCGGACTTGAGGTGACTTTTAGGTAGCGGACTTGAGGACCTGATTGTGGTTGTGTTTGTTGTTTGTGAGACGAGTTCATTCTATGGTTAGAAAGTAGATTTTGTAGTTGAAAATTGTGAAGGAAAATGATAAGAGTTGGCCGAACCATGCTTGGCAATTTTGATATGTGATTTCAAAATTTTATGATGTTTATTGACGAGATCTTTGCTTAAGTGTATGTGTATTATGTTTGTTTATGAGAAAATGTTTCAAAAGAGTTAAAACCTTGAACTTCTGTGGTGAGAGATTGAACTTCACTAAGCTTTGAGGGAAAAAGTGCTATTTTGGACAAATTTGAGGATTTGAGATACTTTAGCTAATTTTCATGAATTTTGTACACTGAAACCTAGTGAAAATCATTTGAAAAGTGCATTAGAATTTTGGTTTAAAGTGTAGTGTTAAGTGTGAGCTCAAATGAGTGATTTGGAGGCGAAAAGCCTCACTTTAATTCATTTTGCTAAAGATTAGAAATCGCCTAGATGGAGTGCATCGTTAGAGTTGCTGTTTATGTGAAATTTTGATTTGAAAATGGATTCTTGTAAAATGAGTTTCGAATCGAAAGATTACTCTTGTGAGGACCCGAAAATTTTATTTTTATCTGACCTATTTATTTAATTAATTAATTATTTTCTCTGAGTAGTTGACTTAAATTATTTTAATTACAATTGTACCATACATTACCTCATTTTATTTTAAAAACTATGTTTAACCATCAATTTGATTTTTCTGTCACTCAATTATGAAAAATGAGAAAAGACACATTTTTCGAGGCAAATATTTGGACTGAGAGTAATGTAATCTGGGAGAGTAAGAATGATCATTTGTACCTTTAGAAATGTAAATTTGAGGAATGAGAAATGAGGGATTAGAGTTAAACTCGATTAAGAGCATACATGAGGCATTTTACACTAGTTGACTTTTGAACCAAATGAGTGGCCATTGTTTCTTCTTGCATTTCTCTAATAAAATTACTCAAAAAAATTCACCAAACACTCATTCTTTCTCTCTCTCTCCTTACCCGACTTCTTCTCCTCCATTTTCTCTCAAGTTTCATCTCATTTTTCTTGCCAAATCCTTGCTAAAATCTTGCACAATCCACCATTGAATTTCCTTGCAACTTTGAAGATTGCTAATTCGTGAAGAACCCAAGCTTTTGGTGGTGAAGATTGGTGAATTTGAGGGTTCCTACGCACCAACACATTAGGGTTTCTAGTTCTTCCATTAGAGGTAAAATCATCCAACCAATTCTTGTCTTTTAGGTTCATTATTTTTATGCTTAAAGCTTTATTAGTTCTTTAGTTGCTATTATTGTTGTTTGGTTGTTTATGTGGGCTCTTGAATTCCCACAAAGGTAGAGGACTTGAGGTGGCTTGTAGGGAAAGGATTTGAGGTTGATTATAAGTGCTTTATGATTGTTGTTAATTGAGGAGATTAGCTTGTAATGGAAAGAAAATGTGAAGCTTGAATTTGGGAGGAAAAATTGTAGCTGCTGCCGGCTGTCTTGCTTCTGTTTTGGCAACTTTAAACTCAGGTTTTGTGGCTTTAAGTTGATGATAAAAACTTGTTATAGGTTGGGATTGGTGTGTGATAAATCTCCCTTGAAAATATTTTCAATTGGCTAAGTAAAAATATGGTGAAAAAGGGATGAACAAAACTGGAAAATTTTTCCCAGCTTTGAGCACTGTTTGGATTCATTTCAGTTTAACATTCATTTGTTTGAATTTATGGCTGAAATTTGGTGTGAGCCTAGCCTATATATATTATAATTGGTGTACCAAATTTGGTAATTTTTGAGTAAGAAACCGTTACTCGAATGAGGCCTAGAAACATGTCCTGCAAATCTGGAAAATTTTCACTGTGATCTACTGCCCTGTTTTAGTCTCATTGAACACTGCCTTCCCATGCGATTTTTTGGCTAAATTTTGGTACAAATGTATTTCACATACTAAGGTTTATGCCTGAAAAAATTGGTGATTTTTGAATAAGAATTTGTCACTCATTTGAGGCTTAAAATCTGCCCTGCAAATCTAGAATTTCAGAAAAAGCAGAATTTGGAACCTGCCCTATTTGGATAGTTATAATTTCTTACTCGAGAGTGGGAATTGAGTTCCGTCAGTGGTGTTTGAAACTAGATATAGAGGGCTTTAAACTGTGTGAATTTTAGAGGTCAATTCATTTCCTAAAATATTTGGTGAATTTCCAAAGTGAGCTGAAAAACCAGCCTGAGCTATTCTGTTTCGTACTGTAGTTGATTCTTAACATGAAAATCTGGGCTATTTTTGTCCATAATTTTATCATGGTACCTTCTACAAAGTTTTATAACTTTAAATGAGGTTTCCAACGGTACCAACCTTGCAATTTTCAGACCAATGTAACTCAAGTTATGATTTTTCAAAAAATACTACATGAAACTGAAAATTCTTCTAAGAAAATGACAAAAGCTTAGAAATGCCTTGGAAACATTTTCTAGTTTTCAGGCGTAACCTTTTGAGTATTTGTACACCATTCCAAATTTAAAAAATAGATTTTTTCAATTACATGATATTCCTCTTAATTTGGAATCAAAAAACTTAACTGTTTGAAAATTGACCTTGAATGCATACTTAGGTA
The DNA here is from genome assembly GCA_013103745.1 of Gardenia jasminoides. Lineage (NCBI taxonomy): Eukaryota > Viridiplantae > Streptophyta > Magnoliopsida > Gentianales > Rubiaceae > Gardenia > Gardenia jasminoides. Next base: position 284,857 of record CM023099.1, read on the forward strand.
ATTTTGATTGTGCATCTCTCAGGTGATCACGTGGACACCGAGAACCTTGATTGACCTCGTGAATTGCTCTCACTTACTCTCGACTATTGGTGAGTGTTCAAGTGCATGTTAACTAATGTAAATAAATTGAAAGCATGCTTGTGTGCCTCGGTGAGCGTGTACTTTATCGCGCTCACCTTCTTTGAATTGCCTCTAAGTGAGTTCAACTGTTTAAAATGTTAACTGAATGACTGCTTGAGTTGCTTGAACTGATTGTTTTATTTATAACTGTGGGGACGCCCAAACCCCATTGGGAATCCCTTCACCTTGTCTAGCAACAGGGGCTAAGGCAAGGGATGGGTGAACCATGGGTTATGACTGTTTAAAACACGTCAGTTGGAATGAGTTCGCCGACTTGGCATACTCATAGTGGGTTGCCAATCACTGTTTAAATTTAGGAGTTGAACCCGATCAAGGGAGTAAGTAGGCGGGAGAGGGAGAAAAGTGGTGAATATGGACTGTGAGAGTGAGTGGTTGTGAGTGTCAAGCGTGTGGCTTGAATTGATGGTGAAGAAAATAATGGCGAGAATTACGGAAATGTGGAGCCGCCAAGCTGTATCCTTCAAAATTGTGCTGTTTAAATGTTTTATTAACTATTTTGCTCTTTTACCGTTACATTAATTTCTTTAATTGCTTTGAGTTGCCTGTGCATGTTTCTCTTGACCTCACTGAGCGTTAACTCACCCCAATTTTTTATTTTCCTTAACAGGTTTCGGGGTGAGGCACGTGAATCGAGGAATTTAGTTTCTTTTGTAGGATTTCCTCACTTTTGTATAAGTTTGAAATTGTATGTAAAATTGATGGAATATTGTACTCGAGGTGATTATTCCTGAAACTTTGAAATATTATGAGGCTTGTACTCTTGAAAGTCGAACTAGTGATTTTTGGTAAATTTTAATTGTGGTTTGAAGAACGAGTGTTTGTATTTATATTTGTTTTTAGTGAGTGAGCCTTGGTGAGAGCTAGGCAGGCGGCCCGCTGATACCTTAGGGTTCGCCTTAAGGAGAAGTGGGGCTGTCACAACTCTTCATTAAGCAAAGTTAAGGGAATTTTGTAAAGAACTTTGATAAGACAAGTGAATGAATTATTTGAATTTAGTTTCATTGTTTGTGAGGCGAAACTTATTTATTTATTCCTTTTCGTGATAATAGGAGGTGTGGAAGGACTTGAACCAGATCCCACCTTGAAAATGAATTTTACTACTGTGGTGAGTTTCAATGTATGTTATGCGTTTATGTGAATATGACTCGAATTGTATTGGTCAAATGATTTGATGTGAATTTTGGATTTTCAAATCGTTAAGTGGGGTTATGTGTACTTCATCGCACTTACCTTTATTTGAAATAAAAGAATTGTGAAAGTGTTTTGCAGTGTCCTATGTGTGTGTGTGAAGGGTCAGGAATTCCTGAGACCTATCGGTGAGTCATTCGACTCGAGCCGGAGGTTAGGCCTAGGCTGAGGAGAAAAGGACGAGCCATAGAGTTAATTAAGTGCAGTGATATATCCTTAAGACTTGGCATGTGGACTTGTCTCAGAAATGAATAATAAACCAGTGATATAAAGTGATGTGATGTGATAAAGTGAAGTGAAGTGAAGTGCTGGAGTCGGGCCCGATGGGGGTTTGGAGGAGTAAGGAGAAAGTGAAGGTCTATATGATTTATATGTATAATAGTTGACGGAGTGTCAACTACCTGGATCGAGATCGAGCGTTGTGGACCCTGGCTCCTGAGAGCCCCTGTATCCTCCTTTTAATGTTAAGAGCTTTCTTAGGTGTTTATTGCTAAATTCAAATTTGAAGTAAAATGTCATGTGTGCTAAGTGCTTTGCATGCTGTTTGGAACTCTCTGGGCTTTTTACCTCACTCTTTCCAATTTGTTTTCCTTAACAATGATTGAGAACCCAAGTGAAGGAGCCAACCTTTAGATTTAGGGTTTGCTTTTAAGATTGGTATGACTTGAATTGTGATATTGAGAGCTTTTGTATTATGAGAACTGAATACTTCTTTAAGTACGAATTGTAATTTGGGATCGTAAGAATGGTGTAATGTATTCGTATATTATTATTGAGTTTAGATTTGTGAATGGAATGTTAGTTTGGTTTTAGTGATATTTTGTGAATGAGTCCTGGCGAGAGCTAGGCAGGCGGTCCACGGATACCTTAGGGTACGCCCTAGGGAGAAGTGGGGTTGTCACAAAGCATAAGGCCATGTTCAAGAAGGATAACATGGTCATTGAGCTCTTTAAGCAATTCAACAACCTCATATTGAGGAGAATTTGTCTTAGAAGTAAATTTTCTGGGGTTGGAAAGGATTGTGATTAATGGTGAGAAAAGTTGAAGGATCACTGCTTGCGATAGGCTTGTGAGAGAATTTGTGTTTTCAATTTTGAAATTTGTTGCAAGTCTGAGTGGGAATTTGGATTTTTGAAGGCTGGTGGTTGGGAAGATGCGTCCGAATTAATGAGATTTGACTGATTGGAATGAAGAGAAATGACCTGATAAGTTGTGATTTTTGGTGTGTGGGACGTCCGAACAACGTGAAGTGCCCGACACATCCGTCCGATAGAATTTTCTGGAAAGTAGCTACGAACACTATCGGACGTCCGTTCATCAGGATCGGACGTTCAATAGAATTTGACCAGAAATATTTAAAAGTTCTTTTCTAAAATTCCCAATTTCAAACGTAAATATATAAATTGATCTAGAGGCAAAGTTTTTGTAAAAATATCAGCAATTTGGTCTTTTGAACAAACGTAAGTCACATAAATTTCACCTTTTTAAACAAGATCATGAATAAAACGATGCTTTATGTCTATGTGCTTTGTCCAGCTGTATTTTTTGTGTCTTTGGCATCAAGTAATCGATTTAGTTAATGCCCAAATCACCCTTGATCCCTAAGATACAAATAAAACGCATCCAATGATCAAAATTAACCGAAGAAAACCCTCAAAGTATCTAAGCCTTTGGTTGTAGGTTTTAATGCCTATAAATCACCCATGTTAGGGTTTTCTGAAAAAAAAAGAGAGAGGCTGAGAGTGAGCAGAAAGAGAGAAGAAAGAAATTAGGAAGAAAAAGAAAAACGATTGAGAATAAAAGAGAAAAAGAAAAAGAGAGAAAAGATAAAAACTAGGGTTTCTTTTTAGTGAAGATTTCTTGAATTTTGGTGATTCCTTTTCTTTCTTTTCAAGCCTCCGAATCAGGTAGTCTTCCTTTACTCTATCTATTATTTTTCTGGTCGAAAATTGCTAAAAATCAGACCTTTTGGTGGAACCAAGGTCTTGAAGGTGTTTTTTTTAAGTTTTATGACATTTGATGATGATTATTGGTTGTTATATGAGCATGTTGTGTTTATAAAGCCTTGTTAAGGCTCATAGTCTTGTTCTGACGCTTAAAATTAGACGTTTGATGCTTCTGTGTTGATTTTGTTGTGATTTCTGAAAAATTTCTGGAAAAATGTTCTTCACATTTTGAAGATGTGAAGAAACGCGGGATACTTGCGCGGTTTACTTTGCGTAACGATGCGCGTTTCCTCTTGAATGTTTGAAGATGTGAAGAAACGCGGAGTCCTTGCGCGGGTTGGTTCGCGTAACGATCCGCGTTTCTTCTTGAATATTTGAAGATGTGAAGAATGGGTTGTTATGCCGGTCAGCGTAACTTCCAGCGTTCTGTTCTTCCCTTTCCCCTTTTTGTCTATTTGGTGATGTTGATGTTTAAGATTTGGCCTTTTTTGGTTTTAGCTTGTTTTGACATGATCTGAATGATGATGTTTAATGCTTTAAATAGATCCCCTTGCCTCTGAAGATTTTGTTTGTGTTCCAAAATGCGGCGGAAGCAATTTGGAAGAGACGGACCGTTAGCGGCTGATTCCGCGTTCCTGTCCGCGTTCCCCTCTGAACTTTACATTTTGCATGTAACGCGGACGTAGTTACGCTGGTCAGCGTTTACTCGCAACCTCTCGTTCTTCGGTTTGTTGCTATTTCCTCTTTTGTTCCGAATCTTACTCTATTATTCGTATTTCCTAGTCTTGTCCATGTTGCTTTCGGAATCTGTTTTGATACCTTTTCTTTGAATTTTTGATTGATTTTTCCTTTAAATTGGTACCTTGATTCCTTTTGTTGACATTGAGGCTTAGATAACCATTCCCCTCATTTAAGGATTCAATTAAGGCATCACATCAAGGGATGGTAACTTCTTTCCCCTATTATGTGCTCTTATGTGTTTTTGCATGATCTTGCATGTTTTAAATTAAGTTTTCCTTTGCTTTTATTCATGTTTAGTCTTTATTTATGTCATTTAAATTTTGGGTAAATCATTTGGAGGCCTTGGATGCCAAGTTGTAATAGACAGATTTAATTTTACAAAAAGTGTATTTATTCTAGAAAAATGTAATAGTTAGATTATTATTCCGAATTTTTTTTCCCCTTAGAATGTATTTAGATTCCCCCAATGTAATAATTAGGTTTTATATGCTTATTTTGCATGCTTGCATGTTTATGTGTTTACTTGCTTTCCTAGGATCTTGCATCTAGATATTATGCCTATGTGTTATGTGTTTACGTGTTTTATGTGTTTACTTGCTTTATTATCATATCTACATGTTTATTGTATAAATGTATTGACGTCACCACACTAGTCCAACGCTAGTTGTGGCCTTTTCTTTCGATTTCTAACTAATCCAATGTTACTGAGAACTTTTAGACGAGGGCTAGTCCAATGCTAGACCCTTAATGCCGTTCATGCATTAGATACAAATTTCACACACTTTTCACTTTTAGAGTTTCTTTTCCATTTTTGCATGTTACTATTCTCCCATCCCGTATGCGAAACACATCATTTAGTTTTCTTTTTCGTTAAAAATAGATTAGCTTTTTTTAGGGCATTACCCTTTGAATTAGGGAAAAGAGCGAGTATGGCTTCTTCGCCTTGGCACGCTTTTATTTCCTTCTATGAAAAGGAAAAAATGAAGTCACGAATTTAGTCCCCCGCACCCATTATGTTGCATTATCCCTCTTTAGGACATACATGTGCATTATTCTATCAAAATCATTCTTTAAAAATCAACTTTCTTCTTCATGTTTAGCAATTCAAAATCAAAAATCCATTTTTCTTAAAATTGCATCTTTTGGAAATTCAAGTTCCTCTTTGCACTTAAAATTGATCTTTTCAAAAATTCAATTTCTTTTCCCTTGAGATTTTATAAAAATGGCATTCCTTTTGAGAACTTTAGTTTCACGTTTTTTTTCGAGTCTCATCATTTGCATTTTTCGTGACCTCCTCGAGGGATCAAATTTGGATGACACAACTAATGTGATCAATTCCAATCAAACCTCAAGGAGACATTTTGCCCCTCTCGATCCAATATTAGGTTTAAGTTTTGCATCCATATAGATAACATCCAAATGTGATAAATTTTAAAGTTAGAATTAGGAAATTTTTAACTAAATCTTGCAACTAGCTTTGGCTAGGTTAGAAGGGTGCCTTAGAGACGAGTAAACATCGAATCTTTGCCTTCCCTTCTTTCAACCGTGACCCCCGAACCTTTTTCTCTAGTTTTTCAAAGACCTGGAGTCGTCTAAAAAAGGATTTTCTTAGTTTATTTTCATTAATTAAAATCTTTGGGTGACTTGGTACACCTAAACTTCATACCAAGTGGCGACTCCAAACTTTTCTAAAAACCCTTTTCTAGACTTTTGTTTTTGGGTCCAAATCATTGCATTTTTGTAGTCCCATGACCCATTTCTTTTTTAGAAAATCAAAGATCAATTTTTTAACTAAAAAGCCTTTGTCAACTAAAAACCCGAAACGACGAGTTTTCTTTCTCCTTTCGAAAAATGGGGCGCGACAGCTTGGCGACTCCACTGGGGAATTTCCTAAGAGGGTCCGAGCACTTGATTTAGTTGATTATTTTATTTTTTTAACTTTCTTATATATCACATTTGGATGTTTTAGATTTCATTTCCTTTTTCTTTTTCATTTCTCTTTTAGGATTTTTTCCCACGCAATCGTTCCTTGCACATCGCGTACATGATGAATGAATTATTTGTTTATTTATTTGTATTAGTATTTACTTGTATCGCGCTTTGCATTTGGGGTGGGGGGAAGTGATCACCCTAGAAGCCTTCATTCTTTTATTGGTATTCATTCCTCCTCTCAAAGAAAGCACCTCATAAGTGCATGCATAATTTTTACCTTTTTATTTTTTTAGGCTTATCCCACCTCCCCTGCCTTGGGTATGGATGGTGTGCTTTATGCCCATAAGCGGTACCTAAGGGATCACTCGAACCACCGACTTAAGGCATTGGAATTGATGACCCTTTGTCTTTGGTCTGAAGGCTTGGAGACCTGTAGCCTTTGTCGAGTCTAGATGCATTAGTGAGTCCAACCTCATGCATCCATGTTAGAATTGCCTAGGGGAGAGTCTACCTTACCCTACTAAGGATCACTAGACACGAGAGGAGGGATTCCACCTCTCTTTATTATTGTACAATTTGTTGCTCCAACGTGTTATATGATATCTGTCGTTTAAACTAACCTTTTGTTGTCTTCCCTTTTCTTGCATTTCACAAACTCTAGAAAATAAGAGTCTTGGCACTCTTTTAAGACAAGCCATCCTTCTAGATAGGCTATTACACGTTTGAATTTATATCTATTGCATTTAAGTTGTAATTGCATATCACTTTTAGGCTTACCCCGGCATTCAAATGGGGCTCCTATAGGCCATGTTTCATTTTGCACCCTTACTTGCGTTAATAAACTGGCATCATGCATAAGCCATAGTGGGAATGCCGCATAGGGAATCCCATGTTAGGAATAAACCACCCTTGTGTCTCGGACATATAATCCAATGAAACTTGCATGTTTATGTTTTCAGTAACATCCAAAGGGGTAGTGCACAAGGTAAGGTAGGGTCCGATCCCTTCTATGATGGCATCCAAAGATATGGAGTGACCCTCGTATGCTAGAATATAAGCCTCTAATAATCATTTTTTGGCCATTTTATCAAAGTTGATAAAATCCCATGCATAAGGACACTAAATCGAAAAAAAATTCACAAATAATTTCTCATTGTTGAAATAATGATTATTTCAAGGCCAAATCTTGATTTTGGAAGGCTTATAAACTAGTGTGTTGCAAATAAAATTGAGGTTTGAAGCTATAGGTAAGCGATGAACCTAACTGACTTTTGGGTAAACCATCAATCCCGTCCGATCCATTTGAACTAGATCCATATTTCACTCAAGACAAGTCAAGACCCTACGATTATTTCAAGAATAGTCCTTTTAAACCTTTAACCTCTCTTCATATATCAATTAATGTAATGAATCCATTCAAACTTCGTCCTCATAATGCGCCAAACAGCGCATATTCTTTTGGTCAATCCTGTGGATCGATTACTAATCGCATATCAATGGAGTGATCGGACCCATCAGGTATTGTATGGTGCATACCCCAGAGGATTACATTCATCATGCTAGGCCTACCCTTGGCATAAAAGGGCCCCCCTCTAGAACATGCATCCGAATTATATAAATAATCACTAACTTCACTCTTTTTTCTTTTTTTTTCTTCCAAATAAATCTCCACAGCTCCCTTTGGAAATAAGCTTCTAAAGTGTGCCTCTCTTCCCACTCAGGTACTTTTAAAAATAGCTCCACGCAGAAGTCCCATCGTTACCCGATCCAAAAGCAAGAGCTTGAAGCAACCCGTAAACATGAGTTCTGCACCAGAAGGCTCAGATAGGAATACTTTGGTTATTTCGCCCGACTTTGCTGCCTTGGGAGCTCAGTTAAGTGAAGTACTGGGAAGGTTTAATGAGATGAGCGCCGAGATGGCTGCTCAAAGGCGTGTAATTGATCAGTTGGAGGCAAATAACAATAGAGGAGGTGTCTCGAATGAGCATGGACCCGTTGTTAGCAACCCCCCTGTGACAGATAGTCAACTCCCCTTCCTGACCAATATTCAAACTACTTTTGTCCCGCCTACTTCTAACCCATACGATGTTACCTTTTCTTATCACAACACCAATCTTCCACATTCCCATCCTAATTGCATCCTACTAAGCCCCGACCAAAAAGACAAACCCTGATACTCAACCCCAGATCACTTTAAACATGCCTACTCACCCTCCAGAGCCTCAATACCATACCACTGAACCATTTGTGTGGGATCTGACTTCCCAAGGAAAACCGGCGGTGGATGACCTTGTTATACCAATCGACAAAGATTTGCTGAAAAGGTTGGATAAATTCGATGAATTCATAAAGAAGAACCAAGGACTAAACCGACACGGTGGTCTGGACTATGACGACCTTTGCCTGTTCCCTGATGTGCAGCTGCCAGTGGATTTCAAGACCCCCAAGTTCAGCAAGTATGATGGAACCGGTAATCCCAAGACGCACCTTAAGATGTTTGCCAACAAACTTGGTAAACCAGTAGATGATGAGAATTTGCCCATGCGTCTATTTCCTGAGAGTTTGGAGGGGGATGCTTTGGATTGGTATTCAAATCTGAAGTCGAATGAAGTTAATTCTTGGCTGGATTTGTCGACTGCTTTTGTGAAACAGTACGAATACAATTGTGAGCTAGCACTGACCAGAACCACGCTTGAGGGAACCAAGAGAAGGCCCTCAGAGGATCATAAGTCATATGCTAAGCGGTGGAGGAAGTTGGCCACTAAAGTTGAGCCTCCCATGACGGAAGAGGAGATTGTACGTACTTTCATTAAGGCTCACGATCCGCCTTATTTCGAGAAGATTTTTCGAATGACTAAGAGTTCTTTTGCTGCAATTGTCAATAAGCTGGAAGAGTATGATGAGTTTGTTAAAGTTGGAAAAATTGTCAATGTGACCGCCCTGAAATAGCAATTGAAAGCATTGCAAGGGCAGTATGGCAGTGGGAGAAAACTCCCGTTTAAAAAGAATGAAGGAGAAGCTGCTTTTGTGTGGAATCCAAACCCACCTTTCAGGCCTAGAGCCCGGATTCACCCCACCAATTCAAGCTCATACTTACCTTATCCCTACCATCAGCCTGTTTATCACACTGCCACCCAAATACCTCATCCCCGACCTATTCATTTGGACCCCCCACCTTTGCTTTCAACTTCCCAACCTATCTCCCACCCCCGTCAAAACTATGCTCCTAGACCTGCTCCACAAAATTCTGTCCAAAATTCTTTTCAGCATAATGAAATGCAAAATCAGAAAACCTTTCAGACTTTCACTAATTTGGGCTGCCCCATTGACCAGCTGTATGAGCAGTTGAAGGCCGTGGGAAAAATCGGCACTGTCCCTCCCAAATTGTATTCCCGAGGACTCCCTCTTGGGTATGATCCCCATGCTATCTGCACTTACCATTCTGGAAGCCCGGGACCTTCAACGATTAATTGTTGGGCCTTGAAGCATAAAATTCAAGACATGGTGGATGCCGAGGACATAGTTCTGAGAAGAAAGAATGAGCAAGGGCCGAACGTCAATAGAAACCCTCTCCCGGAACATAAAAACGTCGTTGGAATGATCAGTATGGAGGAGGGATTTGTTGACCATGCTCAGTTCAGTAAAGAAGAAGATGAGGTGATGGTAGTGGACCATTTAAGGAAAGGTCTGATAATGATATAGAGACGGGGTTATCTCAACTGTTTGTCGGGGCTACCCTTGACACCTATCCTGCGGAGAATGTGGAGTTTCCTTTGATTCCTAAAGAGGCCATGCAAAATGGGGCTACCGATTATCTGCCTGCTCGGAGGAGGTTTCGGTAAATCTGAGGGGATTGTCCTTAAAAAACGAATCATGCTTTGACATCAATCATGTTTTCAAAAATAATGCACTTGTTATTTTACTTTTTACTTGTTTAAAATTATGCCTTTAATTATGCTTTCATGGTATTATCTGTCATCTTGCTCTTTGCCAAATGAAATGAAATTTCTCTTTGGTCCTTTAGTTATGTTCCACTTATTTTACTTTCGCACATTTATTTTATTTCTTTTCAGATGGCCTCAAATAAAATCATTTGACCCTTTGGATATCACCACTTTGAAATTTGATGACTGCTGTCTCGATATCTCTCATGAATATGAAGTTTTAGAATCTGAAATTCAAAACGAAAGCGATACCGAGGGAGATTATGAGTATGAATCTATTTCAAAAACCCTTGAACAATATGAGGAAAAACCTAGGCCGAACTTAGAGGAAACAGAAATCATTAACATTGGAACTAAGGCAGAGGTTAAAGAAGTCAAAGTTAGTATTCACTTGAACATGGAGCAAAGAAGAGAGATGATTGAGTTCTTAACTTTATTTCAAGATGTGTTCGCATGGTCTTATGATGATATGTCAGGGATTTCTACAGACATCGTGGTACATAGACTGCTTACTGATCCAAATATGTCACCAGTAAAACAGAAGCCCCGCAAGTTTAAACCAGAAATGAGTCTTAAAATAAAAGAACAAGTCATCAAGCAGTTGAATGTTAGGATTATCATGGTATTCAAATCCTGTCCCAGTTCCCAAGAAGAGTGGAGAGGTACGGGTATGTGTTGATTATAGAGATTTGAACAAAGCTAGCCCTAAAGATGACTTCCATTTGCCAAACATTCACATTCTCTTGGACAACACTGCTGGATATGAGATCGAATCATTTGGAGATTGCTTTGCTGGGTATCATCAGATTTTGATAGCAGAGAAGGACCGAGAGAAGACTGCTTTCATCACACCTTGGGGGACTTTCTGCTACCGAGTCATGCCCTTCGATTTGAAAAATACAGGAGCTACCTATCAGCTAACCATGACCACCCTATTCCATGATATGATTCACAAGGAGATGGAGGTTTATGTTGACGACATCATCATCAAGTCCAAAAGGGTTGAAGATCATTTGATTGATTTGAGAAAGCTGTTTGAGCGATTAAGGAAGTACAATTTAAAGTTGAATCCTGCAAAGTGTGCCTTTGGAGCTCCCGCTGGTAAATTGCTAGGATTTATTGTCAGCAAGAAAGGTATAGAAATAGATCCAGCAAAGATTAAGGCGATCCGAGATATGCCAACCCCGAAAACCCAGAAGGATGTGAAAAGCTTCTTAGGAAAGATCAACTTCATTGGTAGATTCATAGCAAAGCTAACATCTACGTGTGAACCCCTGCTCAAGTTGTTAAAGAAAAATGCACCGATGGACTGGAATGAAGACTGTCAACAAGCCTTCGATAAGATCAAGAATTATTTGCTTCATCCCCCAGTCCTAGTACCACCAACGCCAGGGAAGCCTCTGATCATGTATTTATCTGTGCTCGATGAAGCCGTGGGGTGTGTTTTGGGACAACACGATGAATCTGGAAAGAAGGAAAGAGCCATCTACTACTTGAGTAACAAGTTCACCACCTATGAAGCTAACTACTCTTTTCTCGAGAGGAGTTGTTGTGCTTTAGCATGGGCCGCTCAAAAGTTAAGACATTACCTGCTCAGTCACACCACTTATCTTATCTCCCGTTTTGACCCTCTAAAGTATTTATTGGGGAAGCCAATGCCAACAGGACGTATGGCTAAGTGGCAGATGATGTTATCTGAATTTGATATTGTCTTTACCACGCAAAAGGCAATTAAAGGGCAAGCAATAGCCGATCACTTGGCAGAGAACCCAATGGAAGATGACTACCAGCCCTTGCACACCTATTTTCCTGATGAAGAGATCTTGTTTGTCGGTACTGTGGAAGATATGGATGAGCAATATCAAGGATGGAGGTTATTTTTCGACGATGCTTCAAATTCTTTCGGGGCCGAAATTGGGGCCGTACTTGTGTCACCAGAGGGAAAGCATTATCCTGTCGCAGCCAAGCTACAATTTCCTTGCACTAACAACATGGCTGAGTATGAAGCTTGCATGTTTGGATTAAAGATGGCATTAGATATGGACATGAAAGATTTGATAGTATTCAGTGATTCGGACTTACTTGTGCATCAGACCCTCCAGCAGTGGGTGACTCGAGATTCAAAGATTATGCCATATCACTGCAGCCTACTCGATCTGATCAAGAGGTTTAGAGATTTGGAGCTTAGACACATCCCTCGCACTCGCAATGTCTTTGCTGACGCCTTAGCTACTTTGTCTTCAATGATTCAACATCCAGATGAACTAGTGATCGAGCCTATACAGATCCAACTCCAAGAGAAGCCTGCACATTGCCTGATCACAGAGGGAACTTCTGACGGTCACCCTTGGTACCATGACATCAAGAAATTCATCAAAACCAGAGTTTATCCTACCGGAGCAGATTCAGCCGCGAAGAGTTTTCTACATCGGACATCTTCAAAGTTTTTCTTAAATGGGGATGTGCTTTACAAGAAGACGTCTGACCTAGGACTTTTGAGGTGTGTTGATGAAGAAGAAGCTGATTACCTGATGAAGGAAGTACATAGCGGTGTTTGTGGGCCACACATGAACGGGCACTTGCTGGCTAAGAAGATCATGAGAACGGGTTATTTTTGGCTTACTATGGAACATGACTGTGTAAATTTTGTTCGAAAGTGTGTCAAATGCCAATTGCATGGTGATGTTATACATGTCCCTCCTATAGAACTGCATAGTACCACCGCTCCTTGGCCATGTTCGATGTAGGGAATAGACGTAATTGGAGCTATTGATCCTCCTGCTTCGAATGGGCACCGTTTTATTCTACTGGCTATTGAATATTTCACTAAATGGGTGGAAGCTACATCTTACAAGCACATGACTAAGAAGGTAGTAGCAGATTTCATGAAAAACAATATCATCTGTCGTTTTGGAGTGCCAGAAACTTTGATCACGGATAATGCCAAGAACCCAACAACTTGACATGGTCAAGCGGTCGTGAAGCAGTTCAAAATCAAACACCAAATTCAGCTATTTATAGACCTCAGATGAATGGAGCCGTGGAAGCTGCAAATAAAAATTTGAAGAAGATCATCCCAAAATGACGAAACCATGATTGGCATGAAAAGTTACCTTTTGCCTTGATGGCATATAGGATCAAGCGATCCGAACTTCTGGGGCAACACCTTACTCTCATGTATGGGATGGAAGCGGTATTACGCTGAAGTTGAAATCCCATCTTTGCGCATTCTAATGGAAGCTCAGTTGGAAGAAACTGAATGGACCAAGCAACGTCAACGAGCAACCGTCTTTGATCGATGAAAGGAGGTTGAATGCCATTTGTCATGGGCAATGTTATCAGCAGAGGATGGCTCGGGCTTATAACAAGAAAGTCGACTCGCATGTTCAAGTAGGGACAAGGTTTTGAAGAGAATCCTTCCGATACAAGAAGAGGCTAAGGAAATTCCAATTGGCAAGGGCGTTCATTATTCAAAGGTGCTACCGGAGGAGCATTGGTTCTCATGGAGATGGACGGAGACTTTTCCTCAACCAATCAATTGACATGTGTAAAAGATTTTCATATGATTGATCAAGGTTTCTTTAGAAATTGTCGCAAAAAGGTGGTCTGAAAAGCCGACCTTCTTCCTTTTCGTTTAAACACTTCAACCCCCCAGTTCTCCCGTTTGAGCCTATAAAAGAACAGTTAATTATTTAGCAAATCCCCTTGAGAATCACAAACCCCACACTGGGGCAATTTTAGTATTTCTAAAAAAAAAGAAGAAGGAAAAGGAGGCAGATTTTTCTAAAAATTGCGATCGAGTTTAAAACTTGCCCCTACACCTCACCTAAACCCCCTTTGCAAAACCCTAGTGTTACAGACTTCCACCTTTTTTGCAAAATTTCTGAAGGAACTTTCTCAACCAAAAGGAAAATGATGCAAATACATTCCCTCTGAATTTTTGTCAGAAGGGATTGTCTCACTGATGCCACCATTTTAACAAACATGTTTAAATTGACAAAATTGGGGTTTAAATCTGTCTATTAATACTACCTTATCAGTCAACTTCAGTGAAAATCTGAAAGGGTACTAAGGCAAGTTTTGAAAAGTAACAGTGCAAGCAGAAAGGAAAAGTTCATGGGACAAAAGAAGCCGGTGATTATGTTTATCAGGGTTTACCTTATATCAAGCACTCCCTTGCGATCAACAAATTCCAAAAAGATGATATCCAAAGGGGTCAAATGCGATGCATTTGTTTTAAATGGTTTTCCTGGTGTTTTGCTATTATTGATTTGAAATATTATGTTTAGCATTCATTCTATGGTTATGATGTCATTTTAAAATAAAATTTTTCTTTGCACAAATTCTTGCACATATCTTAATCAAAAGGACACTTTCATCAAAGGACAATCCGCTTAGATTATCATGAAGGTATGGGTGATATAGGTTTAGAAGCAAGCGGAGCAACAGAAAAGATCTACACCGGCAAAACAAAAGGAATTCGACTAACACTGCTCATCGACGTCCAAGAACTCATGTTTACGGGACGCTCAAGATAAAAAGGGTCAAACGGTTGTGGCATTATTATTATTTTTCACCATTTCCTTTCTTTTGCAGAGAAGGAGGGACAAACGACTGATCGGTTCAATCAAGGAAGTCAACTTTATTTTGAGTAAATGTTTAGAATGCATGACTAGACCATTTTTGAAGCGTGCATATATGAAAAAAAAAACTTTATCTAAATTATACATTTACCCCACAAATTGCTTTGTTTTCCAAAATTTGATTCAAAAAGGGTGTAAATGTCCACTTTTGGTTGCAATTGCTTTCATCTTTCTAAAATAAATCTCGTGCGATTTGAAAAGTCCTTTTTCCGTCTTACTCGGAAATAATTATTATGTGATTAAGACATTGGCATTTTAGAAAACATATTTTGTAAAATAGGGAGAATTATGCCTCAGTTTTTCCTATTAAATGAAATTTCTTCTTTTATTGGATTTTGCAAGAAAATGATTGATATAGTTGGCAAATGATCCTTTTCAATTGATATGCTAAAACAAAAAAAGAAGAAAAAAAAAGAAGAAAGAGAAAAAGAAAAAGAAGCAAAGTGAGAACTAAAGTTCTACTCCAATGATTCTAGTACTAAGTAACCGAAGCGTAAAACGGTATTTGAATTACGAGTATGCAAAGCAGTTCAAACAAATAAAATATTGAGTAACCGGGAATCTTCACCTAAAAGTGTTGATTTTCGTGTCAAAAGACATTTTTACTATTTGAGTAAGAAGGCATATGTCGAGTAACCGGGAATCTTCGCCTAAAAGTGTTGATTTTCGCGTCAAAAGGCATTATTGCATTTTGAGTAAGAAGATGTGTTTCAGCAAATCCTTTTTAGCAGTAAAATCTGATAAAACTGTGGAAAAGGCAAGCTTGAATTGACTATATGAGTCATTTGATTGTAAAATTTGGTGAAAGTGAGAAATCAAGCTTGAATTGTTAAAATTGAGGTATAATTGTCTCTCTTTTACTTGATATTATGAGTACTTGATGCAAATTGAATAATTGCATAAAAATATTTTGCCTGATTTATGAAGATTTGGATTTCCAAAATCGCATGGTTTATTTCAATCCCATAGTTTGTTTTAATGAATACTTCCTGCCATTTGAGAACAAGCAATGTTTCATGAGCACGATTATCTAATGAATGTGTTTTATCGCATGATTCTCATATGTTTTAGTCATTTTAATGGCTAACAGCTGTGATCACAAGAGAATTTTTTACACTTTTTGTTTAAAAAGAAAAAGAAAAATTGAATTTTCATAGACTAATTGGTTAATATTTCATGATTTCTGCAGGATTAACGATTCATTTGACACTGGGGCAATTTTGTTTTGAGAGAAGTGATCTCCAATTTTGGATAATGCATTCAAAAAATTAATTTTGCCGGAAAAGGTTTGCGGATCAAGAGGATGGCAACATATGTGTATTTGTTTTCAACCCTGAAGAGGAAAGGTTTTAGTTATACTCTTCAAATTTCCAAAATCCATCAATTCTTGCTAAAAAAAAAAAAAGGGAGAGAGAAGTCATTGTTCCTATCAATCATTTCCTTTTCAAGACAAGAAAATCAAAAATTAGAAATGCAACATTTCACTGAGTGCATCATTACTTGCATTTTATATTTACCATGTTTGAACAGCTTGTGTTTTATTTTTTTTCAAGGTCTGGCAATCCAGAATTTATGTTTCCATCTCTCCTACTAGTGTCTAGATTTGGGTCCAATCCCACCAGCAATTTTAGACCTAGGGCATATTTGCATTTTCCCATCTAGTCATTCAGGTTTGGGTCCAGTCCCACTGAATAGTCTAAATTTGGAAAGAATTTTAAATTTGTTGGTTCTGTCTCACCCCTTCTATCTCCCTTCTTGATATTTTAAATTTCGTTGATTGTTTGCTCTGCACCCTTCTATCTCCCTCTCAATTTAAATTTCGTTGGTTGTCTCAGCTCTCACTTGCACCCTTCTATCTCCTTGCTTCAATTTAAATTTGTTGGTTCTTTGTCTCAACTTCATGGCACCCTTCTATCTCCCCTTCTTGATATTTTAAATTCCTGTTGGTGAGTCTCAGCCTCCGCCGGGCACCCTTCTATCTCCCTTCTTGATATTTTAAATTCCTGTTGGTGAGTCTCAGCCTCAGCCGGGCACCCTTCTATCCCCCTTCTTGATATTTTAAATTCCTGTTGGTGAGTCTCAACCTCTTCCGGGCACCCTCCTATCTTCTCTTCTTGAATATTTATATTTCTGTTGGTGAGTCTCAGCGTCCACCGCGCACTCTTCTATCTCCCGTTCTCAAATTTTACAAGATTCAGTACTCATTTCATCGCAGTTCATTTGCATTTGAACTACGTTTGACCTGATTCTCATGGCGAGATACGTAGGCAACTCTATACGAGTTCGGTCACATTATGCATTTTAGTTTGAAAATTGGCAATCTAATATTCCTGTTGTTTACAATGGTTCAGATACAACCAGCGAAACCAGGTAAGCATTTGGTGTCTACGTCTTTGTCTAGAGTTTCTTCGAAACTCAGACAAAGAGGGGCAAGCTGTAGACACCAAATTTTGACTATTTCAATTGTTTTCTTATGTTTTTATCTATTAATGTTTAGTTATTTATTTTTGAATATTCTAACACATTTTTCTTATTTTTGTAGGGTTTTAAAATAAATTTAAAAAAAAGGGCTTAGAATTGAAACGCGGACCTGTTACGCGGCGTGGTCCGCATAACAGTCCACGTAACCTGATCAGAGGCTAAAAAAAATTACGCGCATTTTTTTTCCAGCCATTTCCTTCCTCATTTCCAGCTGTATTTTTTGTGTCTTTGGCATCAAGTAATCGATTTAGTTAATGCCCAAATCACCCTTGATCTCTAAGATACAAATAAAACACATCCAATGATCAAAATTAACCGAAGAAAACCCTCAAAGTATCTAAGCCTTTGGTTGTAGGTTTTAATGCCTATAAATCACCCATGTTAGGGTTTTCTGAAAAAAAAAGAGAGAGGCTGAGAGTGAAGAGAAGAAGAAAGAAATTGGGAAGAAAAAAGAAAAGCGATTGAGAATCAAAGAGAAAAAAAGAAAAGAGAGAAAAGATAAAACTAGGGTTTCTTTTAGTGAAGATTTCTTGAATTTTGGTGATTCCTTTTTTCTTTTCAAACCTCGAATCGGTAGTCTTCCTTTACTCTATCTATTATTTTTTCGGTGAAAATTGCTAAAAATCAGACCTTTTGGTGGAACCAAGGTCTTAAAGGTGTTTTTTTTAAGTTTTATGACATTTGATGATGATTATTGGTTGTTATATGAGCATGTTGTGTTTATAAAGCCTTGTTAAGGTTCATAGTCTTGTTCTGATGTTTAAAATCAGACGTTTGATGCTTCTGTGTTGATTTTGTTGTGATTTCTGAAAAATTTCTGAAAAAATGTTCTTCACGCTTTGAAGATGTGAAGAAACGCGGGATACTTGCGCGGTTTACTTCGCGTAACGATCCACGTTTCTTCTTGAATATTTGAAGATGTGAAGAAACGCGGAGTTGTTATCAGGCCAGTCCGCGTAACTTCCCACTTTTCTAGCCTGACAGTTCTTCCCTTTCCCCTTTTTTGTCTATTTGATGATGTTGATGCTTAAGATTTGGCCTTTTTCGGTTTTAGCTTGTTTTGACATGATCTGAATGATGATGTTTAATGCTTTAAATAGATCCCCTTGCCTCTGAAGATTTTGTTTGTGTTATTGTCTGAAAAACTGGAAGCAATCTTCCTGATATTTTGAAGATGGGAAGAGACGCGGACCGTTACGCGGCTGAGTCGCGTTCCGTCGCTTCCCCTCTGAACTTTACATTTTGCATGTAACGCGGACGTAGTTGCGCGGCTCTGTCCGCGTTTCTACTCCGCGTAACCTCTCTGTTCCTCAGTTTTGTTGCTATTTCCTACTCTTTTGTTCCAGAATCTTACTCTATTATTCGTATTTCCTAGTCTTGTCCATGTTGCTTGCAGAATCTGTTTTGATACCTTTTCTTTGAATTTTTGATTGATTTTTCCTTTAAATTGGTACCTTGATCCCTTTTGTTGACATTGAGTCTTAGATAACCATTCCCCTCATTTAAGGATTCAATTAAGGCATCACATCAAGGGATGGTAACTTCTTTTCCCTATTATGCGCTCTTATGTGTTTTTACATGATCTTGCATGTTTTAAATTAAGTTTTCCTTTGCTTTTATTCATGTTTAGTCTTTATTTATGTCATTTAAATTTTGGGTAAATCATTTGGAGGCCTTGGATGCCAAGTTGTAATAGATAGATTTAATTTTGCAAAAAGTGTATTTATTCTAGAAAAATTTAATACTTAGATTATTATTCCGAATTTTTTTCCCCTTAGAATGTATTTAGGTTCCCCCAATGTAATAATTAGGTTTTATATGCTTATTTTGCATGCTTGCATGTTTATGTGTTTACTTGCTTTCCTAGGGTCTTGCATCTAGATATTATGCCTATGTGTTATGTGTTTATGTGTTTTATGTGTTTACTTGCTTTATTATCATGTCTACATGTTTATTGTGTAAATGTATTGACGTCACCACACTAGTCCAATGCTAGTTGTGGCCTTTTCTTTCGATTTCTCACTAATCCAATGTTAGTGAGAACTTTTAGACGAGGGCTAGTCCAATGCTAGACCCTTAATGCCGTTCATGCATTAGATACAAATTTCACACACTTTTCACTTTTAGAGTTTCTTTTCCATTTTTGCATGTTACTATTCTCCCATCCCGTATGCGAAACACATCATTTAGTTTTCTTTTTCGTTAAAAATAGATTAGCTTTATTTAGGGCATTACCCTTTGAATTAGGGAAAAGAGTATGGCTTAGCCTTGGCACGCTTTTATTTCCTTCTATGAAAAGAAAAAATTGAAGTCACGAATTTAGTCCCCCGCACCCATTATGTTGCATTATCCCTCTTTAGGACATACATGTGCATTATTCTATCAAAATCATTCTTTAAAAATCAACTTTCTTCTTCATGTTTAGCAATTCAAAATCAAAAATCCATTTTTCTTAAAATTGCATCTTTTGGAAATTCAAGTTCCTCTTTGCACTTAAAATTGATCTTTTCAAAAATTCAATTTCTTTTCCCTTGAGATTTTATAAAAATGGCATTCCTTTTGAGAACTTTAGTTTCACGTTTTTTTTCGAGTCTCATCATTTGCATTTTTCGTGACCTCCTCGAGGGATCAAATTTGGATGACACAACTAATGTGATCAATTCAATCAAACCTCAAGGAGACATTTTGCCCCTCTCGATCAATATTAGGTTTAAGTTTTGCATCCATATAGATAACATCAAATGTGATAAATTTTAAAGTTAGAATTAGGAAATTTTAACTAAATCTTGCAACTAGCTTTGGCTAGGTTAGAAGGGTGCCTTAGAGACGAGTAAACATCGAATCTTTGCCTTCCCTTCTTTCAACCGTGACCCCCGAACCTTTTTCTCTAGTTTTTCAAAGACCTGGAGTCGTCTAAAAAAAGGGTTTTCTTAGTTTATTTTCATTAATTAAAATCTTTGGGTGACTTGGTACACCTAAACTTCATACCAAGTGGCGACTCCAAACTTTTCTAAAAACCCTTTTCTAGACTTTTGTTTTAGGGTCCAAATCGTCGCATTTTTGTAATCCCATGACCCATTTCTTTTTTGAAAATCAAAGATCAATTTTTTAACTAAAAAGCCTTTGTCAACTAAAAACCCGAAACGACGAGTTTTCTTTCTTCTTTCGAAAAATGGGGCGCGACAATCTCAAATTTCTTTTGCATGATGGTGGAAAAATCCTTGCACAAACGCTCATTAGTGGCGCCAAAAATAATATCATCAACATATATTTGCACAATAAGAATATCATTCAACTTTTATTTTGTAAAAAGAGTAGTGTATACAATACCTCTTTTAAAACCATTTTCAATAAAAAAAAATCCACTTAAACGCTCATACCAAGTTCTAGGAGCTTGTTTTAAGCCATACAAGGCTTTTGAACACTTAAACACATGATTAGGAAATTTACCACTTTCAAAACCAGGAGGTTGATCAACATAGATCTCTTGATCAATAAAGCCATTTAAAAAGCACTTTTAACATCCATTTGACACAATTTAAAACCTTTGAAACAAGCAAATGCAAGAAACAATCTAATGGATTCTAATCTAGTTACAGGAGCAAATATCTCATCAAAATCTATTTCTTCTTCTTGAGCATACCCTTTTGCCACCAATCTAGCTTTATTTCTTACAATTTCACCCTTATCATTTAATTTATTTCTAAAAACCAATTTTGTGCCTATAATGGGGTGATCTTGAGGCCTGTCAACTAAGGTCCACACATTATTTCTTTCAAATTGGTTTAATTCCTCTTACATAGCTATAATCCAATTTTCTTCTTTCAAGGCATCATTGACATTTTTAGGTTCTAAGTGTGACATTAAAGCAAAATTGTCAAGTAGTGATTTTGTTGAAAAACGAGTTCTTACCGTTTCGAATGGATCACCAATTATCAAGTTCTTGGGATGATTTTGAAAGAACTTTCAAACTTTAGGAAGATCCTTTGGTAGATCATCGTCCTTGTCTTCTTCTTCTTGCATTTGGTTTCCTTGAGTGTCTTTTTCCTTCGAAATTTCCTCTATTTCAATGTTGTTTTCTTCTTGAAGTGTAAGATTCTCAACTTCTTTTTGGATACCTACATCATCATCTACACAAATGCTTTTGGAAGAATCACTATTAGACTCATCAAATGTAATGTGTATAGGTTCTTCAATCACAAGAGTCTTGTGTACAATGGAAGGCTCACTTCCTCCTTGCCCTAAGCAGCACTTAGTCAAGTTAGGAAGTTTTACAATCACTCGGATAACCCTCTCAAAGCTACACTATTGAAGAATTCACTTACAATTGAAAAGTTTGCAAGTGAACTAACACTTTAAGACCTACAATTCTTACACCAAGAGTATTTTCTTGCTAAAATTACTTTCAACAACTTGTATTCCAAGTGTACAAAATTTACTATTAAGTTCAGACAAGACTCTATTTAAAGGGGACCAATAAGTGCCTTGATAATAGTGGTCAACGGATAGAAGGTAACTGAAGAGTCAACTAGCCATTGGAACTATCGGACGTATGACACAATGTTGTGCGTCCAATGTAAGCATCCGATAGATTGTTTCCATATTTATCGGATGGCCAATGCAGATTTCTGCGTTCGGTGAAGCTTGCGTCCGACAGCGACCAGAGAGTTAGGCAGACGGTCCACTGATACCCTAGGTAGAGGTGGGGCTGTTACATAACCCTGGTCAAGCCCCTCCTCTCATGATAGATCGCCAGAACCACACTGTCAGGATAAACATGCGTCTTCCAACACTCACAGTCCCACCTAGTTCTGGTCTTACGATTATAACCCATGCGAGCACCCCCTGACCTTGATCGAGAAGAAACCGTGGGCTGAAGGTGTCTAGGCATGTCATCACCACTACCAAAATCCATAACCTACAAGAATGAATTCGATTAAAATTTAATCAAACTTAAATATCATTAACACTTAAACAGAAACAATCTGAAATATCATTAACACTTAAACAGAAACAATAGTTATCTCCTAACATTTCTTTCTAACTTATTAAACTCTCAAATAACTTAATAACTCTCATTCTATCCAGATTATTCAAACCTAGACTCTGATACCACCTGTGACAGCCCCACCTCTCCCTAGGGCGTACCTTAGGGTATCAGTGGACCGTCTACCCAACTCTTGCCAGGACTCACTCACACAAATAATTACTAAATCATCAAACTAAAATACAATCACAAATCTAAACCAAACTACAACTTACAAATTGTGAGGGTCTCAAAATTCTAATTTTATTTTAAAATATATAATAATATTTATATTATGATTAATCACTAAAATACTAGTGAATTTATATTTTGAATTATTATTTTTCAATTTAGAGAATTTTTCTAGAATTATTTGCCGGTGTTTGGTTTCGACCAGTTTAAGTGTCGATTTCTATTCTGAGACGTAAATAGTGACTTTAATGTGAAACCGAGTATATGTAGAGATATTACAGAGATATATTTAAGATTGGACAGTATTAGAATGAAATAAATCAGTAAAAGTTAGAGTGTTGCGTGTTGACGTGACAAAAAGTGGTCGTTTGACCATTTTTCCATAAATTAAGAGAGACTACACTTTTTGTCCCCTTAAAAGCTTCCTTTCTTGCTTCTTGTTGCTTCATTTTCAGCCACACTTAGAGCTCAAGAGAGAGAGGAGGGCCAAGAATAGAGAGAGAGAATAGAGAGAGAGTTTGAGGGTTTTTCTTCTTCATCTTCTTCATTTTCCATTCCTTGAAGTTTGAAGACTCCATTGAAGGCTTTGCTCTTGTTTCTTCTTCTTCCTTTGGTTGCCGTGAGAGAGAGAGGGAGAGAGAGGGTGGTCCGAAATTGAGAGACAGAAAGGAAGAGGGAAGAAAGCTTTCTTTTGCTTGGCAACTTCTTGTTCTTGAGCTTGGAGGAAGAAATCAACTTCAAGCAAGCAGATCTTTGGAAGAACTTGAAGAATCTTGAGGTGTCAAAGCTTGGAACTTCATCCGTGGGTGGAACGACCTTAGATCCTCCTTGAACTTTCTAGATCTAAATAGATCTTGAGGTATAACACTTAAAACTCTTAGTTTTAACCTTATTAGTTGTAAGGCCCAAAGACAACCTAAGAGGGGGGGGTGAATTAGGTTGATTAAAATTAATCAAGTAATAATGCCCCTTTTTCAAAATGACAAATTCAACTTCTTACTCAATCAATTTATCAATAAAATGAGCAATAGAAACCAAGAAGAGTAGATGATATAGCAACAGATGAATAGTGAAGTAAACTGAAAATAAAGATGACAGTAAGCAAACCAATCTTCTTCAACACTTCTCTTGAGCTTGAAGAATAAATCTCAATTCAAACAACTTTAACTTGATGAATTTCAACCAATCTTGTGTACAATGGAAGGCTCACTTCCTCCTTACCCTAAGCAGTACTTAGTCAAGTTAGGAAGTTTTACAATCAGTCGGATAACCCTCTCAATGCTACACTATTGAAGAATTCACTCATAATTGAAAAACTTGCAAATGAACTAACACTTCAAAACCTACAATTCTTACACCAAGAGTATTTTCTTGCTAAAATTACTCTCAAGAACTTGTATTCCAAGTGTACAAAAGTCACTATTAAGTTCAGACAAGACTCTATTTAAAGGGGACCAAAAAGTGCCTTGATAATAGTGGTCAACGGATAGAAGGTAGCTGAAGAGTCAACTAGCCATTGGAGTTATTGGACGTCCGACACAATGTTGTGCGTCCGATGCAAACGTCCGACGGGTTGTTTCGATCTTTATCGGACGGCCGATGCAGATTTCTGCGTTCGATAAAGCTTGCGTCCGACAGCGACCAGAGAGTTTAGAAATTTTCTTGGATACGATCGAACGCCTGGTGAGGTTGATATGCGTCCGGTACGAGTTTCTGATGGTTTCCCTTTTTATCGGACGTCCTGTACATCAAATTGAGTGTCCGATAGAGTGTTCTCGACTTTTATTGGACGTCTGATACAAGCTATCGAGCGTCCGACAGACTTTGGTGCCCTTTGCTCCTTTTGATTGAGTTCTTCAATTGCATCATTTGCCTTGATAACCTAAGCTGCCAGTATACTCAATGGAAAGCATTAAATTGATTTCTTCAATTGTTTTGTAATTGTCAAAATTTGGGATCACAATTTACATTCTTTCCCTTTTTGATGATGACAAAACAATTGAATTTGATTTGTTTAAAAACCATCGATAAAGAGAACGAATATAACTCCCCCTTACTCGATTAACCATAATCAATCCATAACTCGGCCAAACAAAATATACGTTCAAGTCAATATCAACCAAGAAAGTTATATAATCTTAAAAAAAAACATCCCAAACCAAGCCATATAATCTTCTCCCCCTTTTTGTCATCTCAAAAAGAATTAGACAATAGAATCAAAAGAAGAGTTGAAATCTTCAATACCAAATGTAGCAATCAATATCAAGTATGATTCTAAAAAGGCTGAAATCTTCAATATCAAATATGTGACACACTAAATAATTTCAGAAACCTTCCAATATCATTTCTACCAATACGGATCAGTATGACAGTCAACTAGATGATCAATGAATCAATGTATGATCAAGAGACAGAACAAGGCTAATAGCATCATCACCAATCTTGAATGGCTAATATCAGTATCATCAATACAACAGTCATCAAAACCATCAAATGTACCATTCAATGCACAATTAGAATTCCAGTGATTCACAAGACAAAGTGACAATATCCAACAGAACCAATAATATAACACGAGATCATTACATACCCATCAGGATCAATATCTTATCAAGTTCATCACATATCCAAGAGAACCAAAATCCACAAAGTTAAGATGAGTACCAAAAAATAATATCATCATCACATCAGATTCAATACAATACCACAAGGAGTAGGAAGAGAATACCGAATTACTGATTGTCCAAAATACTGATCATTCAATAGAAATACAAAGTAGTAATAAGTATTTAATACTTAATACACTTCAACTAATGATAAAGTGAAACAAAATAGAAGTGATGCATCCTAATGGTGAAGTGCAAGCACTCCTAAGGTGCCTAAAGAGTAAAAGTAGACTTCGGTCCAGGCCTCCTTCTAGAAATTCGATAGGCTGAGTGGTCTTCCTCTTCTGTGTCTTCATCATCTTCTTCCTCAGCTTCTTCAGTGACTGGTTCCTTACTCTTCTCAGATGTTGAGGGATCACGATGAGAGGTTTGAGAGTCCGTCATTTCTTGAGTAGGGTTAGGCCGATGTTCTTTGGCATGTGAGGCATCGTCATCCATCGCAGGAGGAAACAGTAGACCTTTCTTGTCCAAAAACTCAGACTTCTGCTCAGGTGACATGGTAAGCATGTGAGGGCCTCAAAATTTGAATTTTTATTCTAAAATACGTAATAATGTTTATATTATATTTATTTATTAAAATATGAGTGAATTTATGTTTTGAGTGATTAATTACAAATTTATAGAATTTTCAGGAATTATTTGCCGGTGTGCGATTTCAGCCAGTTTAAGTGTTAAATTTTGCTCCGAAGTGAGAATTGACTTTAAGATGAAGCGGAGCATATGTAGTGATATTACAGAGATATATTTAAGGTTGAACAGTATTGAAATGAGTTAAAACAGTAGGAGTTAGATTGTCACGCGCGATGCGACATAAAGTGGTCGTTTGACCACTTTCCCACGATTCAGGGGATTGTCACCTTTTTGTCTCTTTAAAACTTTTTCCCTTGCTTCTTGAGCTTCATTTTCAGCCACTCTTGGATACCATAGAGAGAGAGAGAGAGAGCCGAGAGCTAGAGAGAGGGAGGAGAGAAAGTTTGCCATTTTTGCTTCTTCCATTTCTTCTTCCTCAACTTCCTTGAAGCTTCAAGACTTCATTGAAGGCCTCAATCTTTGTTTCTTTTCCTTCTTGGAGCTGCCATAAGAGAAGGAGAGAGAGTGTGTGAGGGCCGAACCATAGAGAGAGAAAAGAGAGAGAGTTTGTAAGGTTCTTCCAACTTCATCTTCTTCCTCAAGTTTGAAGACTCCATTGAAGGTCTTGATCATGGTTTCTCCTCCATTTCTTGGCTGCCGTGTGAGAGTGAGAGAGAGAGAGAGAGAGAGATCCGAAATTGAGGGAGAGAAAAGAGAAGAAATAAAACTTGTTGGAGTTGGGTGTTTCTTGATCCTGAGTTCTTGGCGGAAATCACCATCAAATCAAGCAGATCGTGGGCTAAGGTTGGAACTTTTGGAGTTTCTAAGCTTGGAAGTGTCATTCTTGAGAAGAACTCACAAGATCTTACTTGATCTTGTTAGATCTAGACAGATCTAAAGGTATAAGACTCAAACCTCCTAGATCTAACTTGATTAGTGTTAAATATAGTAGATCTGTGGTTTAATTTGTTAAGAATGCTTATGTATGAAGCATTTGAGTTGGGTTCTTGGATTCCTAACTTAGGTAGCGGACTTGAGGTGACTTTTAGGTAGCGGACTTGAGGACCTGATTGTGGTTGTGTTTGTTGTTTGTGAGACGAGTTCATTCTATGGTTAGAAAGTAGATTTTGTAGTTGAAAATTGTGAAGGAAAATGATAAGAGTTGGCCGAACCATGCTTGGCAATTTTGATATGTGATTTCAAAATTTTATGATGTTTATTGACGAGATCTTTGCTTAAGTGTATATGTATTATGTTTGTTTATGAGAAAATGTTTCAAAAGAGTTAAAACCTTGAACTTCTGTGGTGAGAGATTGAACTTCACTAAGCTTTGAGGGAAAAAGTGCTATTTTGGACAAATTTGAGGATTTGAGATACTTTAGCTAATTTTCATGAATTTTGTACACTGAAACCTAGTGAAAATCATTTGAAAAGTGCATTAGAATTTTGGTTTAAAGTGTAGTGTTAAGTGTGAGCTCAAATGAGTGATTTGGAGGCGAAAAGCCTCATTTTAATTCATTTTGCTAAAGATTAGAAATCGCCTAGATGGAGTGCATCGTTAGAGTTGCTGTTTATGTGAAATTTTGATTTGAAAATGGATTCTTGTAAAATGAGTTTCGAATCGAAAGATTACTCTTGTGAGGACCCGAAAATTTTATTTTTATCTGACCTATTTATTTAATTAATTAATTATTTTCTCTGAGTAGTTGACTTAAATTATTTTAATTACAATTGTACCATACATTACCTCATTTTATTTTAAAAACTATGTTTAACCATCAATTTGATTTTTCTGTCACTCAATTATGAAAAATGAGAAAAGACACATTTTTCGAGGCAAATATTTGGACTGAGAGTAATGTAATCTGGGAGAGTAAGAATGATCATTTGTACCTTTAGAAATGTAAATTTGAGGAATGAGAAATGAGGGATTAGAGTTAAACTCGATTAAGAGCATACATGAGGCATTTTACACTAGTTGACTTTTGAACCAAATGAGTGGCCCTTGTTTCTTCTTGCATTTCTCTAATAAAATTACTCAAAAAAATTCACCAAACACTCATTCTTTCTCTCTCTCCTTACCCGACTTCTTCTCCTCCATTTTCTCTCAAGTTTCATCTCATTTTTCTTGCCAAATCCTTGCTAAAATCTTGCACAATCCACCATTGAATTTCCTTGCAACTTTGAAGATTGCTAATTCATGAAGAACCCAAGCTTTTTGGTGGTGAAGATTGGTGAATTTGAGGGTTCCTACGCACCAACACATTAGGGTTTCTAGTTCTTCCATTAGAGGTAAAATCATCCAACCAATTCTTGTCTTTTAGGTTCATTATTTTTATGCTTAAAGCTTTATTAGTTCTTTAGTTGCTATTATTGTTGTTTGGTTGTTTATGTGGGCTCTTGAATTCCCACAAAGGTAGAGGACTTGAGGTGGCTTGTAGGGAAAGGATTTGAGGTTGATTATAAGTGCTTTATGATTGTTGTTAATTGAGGAGATTAGCTTGTAATGGAAAGAAAATGTGAAGCTTGAATTTGGGAGGAAAAATTGTAGCTGCTGCCGGCCGTCTTGCTTCTGTTTTGGCAACTTTAAACTCAGGTTTTGTGGCTTTAAGTTGATGATAAACACTTGTTATAGGTTGGGCTTGGTGTGTGATAAATCTCCCTTGCAAATATTTTCAATTGGCTAAGTAAAAATGTGGTGAAAGAGGGATGAACAAAACTGGAAAATTTTTCCCAGCTTTGAGCACTGTTTGGATTCATTTCAGTTTAAAATTCATTTGTTTGAATTTGTGGCTGAAATTTGGTGTAAACCTGGCCTATATATATTATAATTAGTTTACCAAATTTGGTAATTTTTGAGTAAGAAACCGTTACTCGAATAAGGCCTAGAAACATGTCCTGCAAATCTGGAAAATTTTCACTGTGATCTGCTGCCCTGTTTTAGTCTCATTGAACACTACCTTCCCATGTGATTTTTTGGCTAAATTTTGGTACAAATGTATTTCACATACTGAGGTTTGTGCCTGCAAAATTTGGTGATTTTTGAATAAGAATTCGTCACTCATTTGAGACTTAAAATCTGCCCTGCCAATCTAGAATTTCAGAAAAAGCAGAATTTGGAACCTGCCCTATTTGGACAGTTATAATTTCTTACTCGAGAGTCGGAATTGAGTTCCGTCAGTGATGTTTGAAACTAGATATAGAGGGATTTAAACTGTGTGAATTTTAGAGGTCAATTAATTTCCTACAATATTTGGTGAATTTCCAAAGTGAGCTGGAAAACCAACCTGAGCTATTCTGTTTCGTACTGTAGCTGATTCTTAACACGAAAATCTGGGCCATTTTTGTCCATAATTTTATCATGGTGCCTTCTACAAAGTTTTAGAAATTTAAATGAGGTTTCCAACGGTACCAACCTTGCGATTTTCGGACCTATGTAACTCAAGTTATGATTTTTCAAAGAATACTGCATGAAACTGAAAATTCTTCTAAGAAAGCGACGAAAGCTTAGAAATGCCTTGGAAACATTTTCTAGTTTTCAGGCGTAACCTTTTGAGTATTTGTACACCATTCCAAATTTAAAAAATAGATTTTTCCAATTACATGATATTCCTCTTAATTTGGAATCAAAAAGCTTAACTGTTTAAAAATTGACCTTGAATGCATACTTAGGTAATTTTGATTGTGCATCTCTCGTGATCACGTGGACACCGAGAACCTGATTGACTCCTGGAATTGCTCTCACTTACTCACTCATTGCGAGTGTTCAAGTGCATGTTAACTAATGTAAATAAATTGAAAGCATGTTGTGGCCTGGTACTTTATCAGCGCCACCTTCTTTGAATTGCCTCTAAGTGAGTTCAACTGCTTAAAATGTTAACCAATGACCTGTTTAGTTTTGAATTGATTGTTTTATTTATAACTGTGGGATGCCCAAACCCCATTGGGAATCCCTTTACCTTGTCCTGCAACAAAGGGATGGGTGAACCATGGGTTATGACCTGCTTAAAACACGCCGCTTGAATGAGTCCCCGATTTGGCATACCTATAATGGTTGCCAATCACTATTTAAATTTAGGAGTTCTGCCCGATCGGGAGTAAGTGGACGGAGAGGGAAAAGTGGTGAATATGGACCGAGAGTGAGTGGTTGACTGAGTGTCAACGGTGGCTTGAATTGATGTCAGAAGAAAATAATGGCGAGAATTACTGGAAATGTGGAGCCGCCAACCTGATCCTTCAAAATTGTGCTGTTTAAATGTTTTATTAACTATTTTGCTCTTTTACATACATTAATTTCTTTAATTGCTTTGAGTTGCCCTGCATGTTCTCTCTTGACCTCAAGTTAGCTCACCCCACCCATTTTCCTTAACAAGTTTCAAGGCAACGTGAATCGAGGAATTTAGTTTCTTTTGTAGGATTTCCTCACTTTTGTATAAGTTTGAAATTGTATGTAAAATTGATGGAATATTGTACTCGAGGTGATTATTCCTGAAGCTTTGAAAAATTATGGGGCTTGTACTCTTGAAAGTCGAACTAGTGATTTTTGGTAAATTTTAATTGTGGTTTGAAGAACGAGTGTTTGTATTTATATTTGTTTTTAGTGAGTGAGCCTTGGTGAGAGTTAGGCAGGCGGCCCGCTAATACCTTAGGGTTCGCCTTAAGGAGAAGGTCGCACAACCTTCATGAGCAGAGTTAAGGGAATTTTGTAAAGAACTTTGATAAGACAAGTGAATGAATTATTTGAATTTAGTTTCGTTGTTTGTGAGGCGAAACTTATTTATTTATTCCTTTTCGTGATAATAGGAGGTGTGGAAAGATTTTGAACCAGATCCCACCTTGAAAACTAATTTTACCACCGTGGTATGAGTTTCAATGTATGTTATGCTTATGTGAATAATGACTAATTGTATTGGTCAAGTGATTTGATGTGAATTTTGGATTTTCAAATCGCAAGTATGGGTTGTGTGTACTTCATCGACTTACCTTTATTTGAAATAAAAAGAATTGTGAAAGTGTTTTTGTCCTATGTGTGTGTGAAGGGTCGAATTGAGACCATCGGTGAGTCAATTCGACCAGCCGGAGGTTAGGCCTAGGCTGAGAGAAAAGGACGAGCCATAGAGTTAAGTTACTAAGTGCGTGATATATCCTTAAGACTTGGCATGTGGACTTGTCTCGAAATGAATAATAAACCAGTGATATAAAAGAAGTGATGTGATAAAGTGAAGGAAGTGAAGTGTTCAATGGCCTGGTTTGGCGAGTAAGGAGAAAGTGAAGGTCTATATGATTTATATGTATGATAGTTGACGGAGTGTCAACTACCCTGGATCGAGATCGAAGGCCAGGGACCCCCTGCCCCGAGAGCCCCGATCCCTTTAATGTTAAGAGCTTTTATGTGTTTATTGCTAAATTCTAAAGTTGAAGTAAAATGTCATGTGCTAAGTGCTTTGCATGTCGCTTTGAACTCACCTGGCTTTTACCTCACTCTTTCCAATTTGTTTTCCACAAACATTGAGAACCCAAGTGAAGAGCCAACCTTAGATTTAGGGTTTGCTTTGAGATTGGTATGACTTGAATTGTGATATTGAGAGCTTTTGTATTATGAGAACTGAATACTTTTGGCACGAATTGTAATTTGGGATTGTAAGAATGGTGTAATGTATTCAGATATTATTATTGAGTTTAGATTTGTGAATGGAATGTTAGTTTGGTTTTAGTGATATTTTGTGAGCGAAGTCCCAGCAAAAGGGTCCACCTGATAATCTTAGGGAGCTGAAGATAAGGCCATGTTCAAGAAGGATAACATGGTCATTGAGCTCTTTAAGCAATTCAACAACCTCATATTGAGGAGAATTTGTCTTAGAAATAAATTTTCTGGGGTAAATGGATGGGCCAGGAGTGAAACGAAGTGTTTGAGAGATGGTGGGAGTAATAGGTGTGTCATGAGTCCTTTTTGAACGAGATTTAGAAGCAGCCTCTTTGGTACACCATGTACCATCAAAAATTTCAGAACATCATCTGTGGGTAGAACTTCATCAAATCTTCCTTGATCTTGCTAGATCTGAAAAGATCTTGAGGTATAATCCTTAAAACTCTTTGCTTTAACGTTATTAGCGGTAGATTTGTTAGATCTATGGGTTATTTTTGCTAAGAATGCTTATGTATGAAGCATTTGAGTTGGGCTCTTGAATTCCCAACTTAGGTAGCGGACTTGAGGACCTGATTATGGTTGTGTTTGTCGTGTATGAGATGAGTCCATTTTATGGTTAGAAAGTAGCATTTATTGTTGAAAATTTCAAAGGAAAAGAGTGAGAGCTGGCCGAACCTCACTTAGAATGTTTTGATACTTGATTTCAAAATTTTACGATATTTTTTGGTGAGATTTTGCCTAAATAAATGTGTATTTTGTTTATTTATGAGTACATGTTTGAATGGAGTGAAATCATGAATTTTTCATGGTGAAAAGTTGTGTTTTCACTAATTTTTGGGTAAAGTATTATTTTGGATAGATTTGTTTCAAAACAGGGAGCAAGTTTTGTCGTCTAGAACTTTGACTTCCCATATGAGTTTTTGACTGAATTTTGGTAAAAACCTAGCCTATATATGGAGGATTAAGTGTACAAAATTTGGTATTTTTCCCATAAGATTTCGTTGGCCAAATGGTGACCACAAAGTAGCTTTGCAAATCTGGAAAATAGTTTTCAGACAGCTTTATACCTTATTTTCAAATGGCTGTAATTCCTTGCTCAAGAGTCAAAATCGAGCGCCATTTTTGGCGTTTGAAACTAGACTTCAAGAGCTTTCCAACAGTATAAAATTCGTGTACTAGTTCATTTTCTATATGTCGCAGAAATTCTGGGAAGTTGACTGATTTTGCAAAGTGATAAAACCGTGCTTTGACTACTACTGGGTCTTGAGACTTGATTTGACCTATATTGCAAAATGAATTTGAAAGCGAAGTTTTCTAGTGAATTGTAGTACTCCGAGTCTAGTTTCCGTAGCCATAAGCCTTGCTTAATTTCGATGAGTGTAACCTTAGATATGGTCCGAACAAGAAACCGTGGTAGTGAGGTTTTGGTGATTCTAAGTAGTTGAGTTAAGGTTTTGAGTTTTAGATATTTTGGCTAGTATCCTGAGAAGTTAAACTTTGCCTGTGGCTAAGACTTTGTCGAGGGTGAACCAACTAACAAAGTTTAGCTCTCTCTTTACTCACCCGCTTAATTGAATCAAGGTGAGTGTTCCAACCTCTTTTAAATGAAAAATCTTACTCATTGTTTGCAAATGAATGTTTTGTTGAAATGATTTGCTAGTAATAATAAGGAAGAGATTTACCACTATTTCCAGGTAAAATGCTTTTACAAGTAAAACAATTTATGAAGAGTTTGTGAGTATTCAAATCCGTTTTAAATCAAATATTTTACTCCTATGTGAAAATGACTTGTGAAATGATTTACTCGACTATATTTGCAAAGAAGTGAGTTTGTGAGTGTTCCTCGATGTTATGTGAATTACATGCTTATGTGATTAATACTTGATGTTACTTGATCTCATAAGTGTTAAATAATACTTGTTCCTAGGCGAAGTGTACTTTATCGCACTCGACCTAACCTCACAATATACCGCTCAACCGCTCA
The DNA here is from genome assembly GCA_013103745.1 of Gardenia jasminoides. Taxonomy (NCBI): domain Eukaryota; kingdom Viridiplantae; phylum Streptophyta; class Magnoliopsida; order Gentianales; family Rubiaceae; genus Gardenia; species Gardenia jasminoides. The sequence goes on from CM023099.1 coordinate 317,958, forward strand.
TTATTCCATTGTTTGTATATTATCTGGCATGACCGTAGGCCATGTGTAATTTTAACACATTGACTGAACAAGGTTTTTCCCCTTCTCGCCTATTCGAAGCCCGAAGCGACTCGGTCGGATAGGTTTAAACTTAGGGTATCGCATACCGAGTATTACCACTAGGTGTTATAAGGAGGAGTGGGATTGACCACCAAGATGGACGCAACGCTTCCTCGAAGACATCGTATCTTTCAATATTTGAACTAAATGTTTATCAATTATTGTTTACCGTATGTTGTTTGTTAAATTAAGTATTTATGGAATGATTGTTTAAAGACTCAAATGTTTTACAAAGTGACATTTAATTCAAAGGTCCATGAATTCTTGTTTTACCGAACATTCAATCGAAGCTTCTAGCTCACCCCAAAATACTTTATTTTCCCACGTGGCTGATAGTGTGTGTTGTGATCTTTCTTAGTGTAATTTGGATTATTTCTTGTACCCATTTGTAATCATGGATTGTTGGACTTTGGTGTATTTGGGCCCTGTAAGATGGAATTGTGGTTGTACCTTAAGTACATTGAACTGTAATTTGAGAATTTGAGATGTAAGTTGAATTTAGTAATGTTATTATTTGTGGTTTGGATTGGAATGGTTAATTACGTTCACTTTCAAAGTATTATTAGTTATTCGAGCGAGTGAGTCCTGGCGAGAGTTGGACAGGTCTACCGAGCCCTGGGTTCGTAGGGGTAAGTGGGCTGTCACATGAATGGAGTTAAAATCTTGAATTTTTAATGGCGAAAAGTTGAGTTTTCACTAATTTTTGGGAAAATGTACTATTTGGACAGATTTTGAGGACTTGAATTTTTTTAACTATTTTCATGGTTTTCATACATCGAGATTTGGTGAAAATTGTCCTAGACATGTGTTAAAATCTTGATTAAAGTTTAGTGTTGAGTTTGAAATCGAATGGGTGATGTTTTAGGTAAAAGATCTCGTTTAATTTCATTGTCTTAAAAGTTGAGAAGTTGCGAATATGGAGTATATCGTTAGAGCATTTCATTTTAAATGATCTAGAGATTTTTAAAAAAAGAGTCTTTTGTGATATTTTACTACTCGATATGAATACTTTTCACACGAGGAAATTTTGGGGAAAATCTTGATTAAACCAATAAACAAGTTTATTTTGATTTGGTTTCACTAACAGAGGAGCGAAACTTACCTCCTTTCTTTATTTGTTTTAGGGAGTGTGGACGTATTTGAAATCGAGCCAAATTTGAAATCCGAACCTTGCTATTTTGGTGAGTTTCCATGCATGTTTCTTGGCTTGTTATGTGAACTTGAATCTCATGATTTGATATGAATCATGTTTTGATTACCCATGTTCGTTAAGGAAAATCTTGGTTTGATGATCCTTCAAATGGGGTAGTGTGCACTTTATCGCACTCACTACTATTTGAAAGGTGATATTCTTCCTTTTAATGTGTCTTGACGTGACGTGACGTGTCTTGTACTTGTTATTCTCGAGAATTCCTATATCCCCTTGGTAAGTTATCGAATCGAGTCTTGGGAAGATTTTACTACTCGATATGAATACTTTTCACACGAGGAAATTTTGGGGAAAATCTTGATTAAACCAATAAACAAGTTTATTTTGATTTGTTTCACTCAATGTAGGGAGCTAAACTTACCTCCTTTCTTTATTTGTTTTAGGGAGTGTGGACGTATTTGAAATCGAGCCAAATTTGGAATCCGAACCTTGCTATTTTGGTGAGTTTCCATGCATGTTTCTTGGCTTGTTATGTGAACTTGAATCTCATGATTTGATATGAATCATGTTTTGATTACCTGATGTGTCGTGTTATGAAAATCTTGGTTTGATGATCCTTCAAATGGGGTAGTGTGCACTTTATCGCACTCACTACTATTTGAAAGGTGATATTCTTCCTTTTAATGTGTCTTGACGGACGGACGCGGTCGGTCTTGTACTTATTCTCGAATCCTATATCCCCTTGGTGTTATCAATCAGTCTCTTTGGGAAGGCTCTAGGTCGGGAGATTTATCTAACATTGGGCCACGGACGCCGTGTGCTCCTGACGGCATATGGTCTTGTCCCTTTTGAAAAGCAATACACAAATATATAAATTTCTCATTAGGCAGGCAAGCGTAGTTGGGGGTTTTGGTGGAGTAAGGAGACAGTGGTTGTCTACTTGGTTTTGATATGTGAAAGTTGACGGAGAGTCAACTACGTGATTCATGTTCCAGTTCCATGGACTGCTCCAGTTTCGAGAACCTTAGCTCCTGAGAGCTACTTGTATTCTTTCCTTGTGTTGTTACCTGTTTTCCTTATTTGCTCTTAAATGTGAATTTGATGTGAAATGCTTTATACTCTATGTGAAATGCATGTCTTTTGGAACTCATTGAACTTTAGCTCATTCCTTAAATTTATTTTCCTTAATAGGGACTGAGAACCCGAGTGAAGGCGCCAATCAGGGTTGAATTTGATCTTTTGGAACTTGTTTAAGAAACTTGAACTTTGTATTTGAGGTTTTGTATTGTAAGCTTTTGAATGTACAATTAAGTACTGTGAATATATTTTGAGATTGTAAGATGACTCTCTAATTGTACTTTATGTATCTTGGATTTATAATAGTTATGTAGTGAATTTGTAAGTTGTCGATTGGTTTAGATTTCTTATTGACATTTATACGGAGGAATTAGTGACCGTTTGTATAAGTGAGTCCCTCAGTCGCAAAGAAATTCACCAATACCTTAGTGCTGCACAGAGTGTGGGTTGTCACAGAAATGGTTTCTCTAAACTTTTACATCTTGATAAAGAACTTGCATACTTATCCAAACCATTTGATCAGTAATTGCTCTATCAGAATCATATATGCAGTTTTCTGACTCACTTTTCCTTTGTCCTGGCTTTCTAGCCATGAAGACAAAGGTCAATCGAGGTGATTTTGCAGCTGTTTGCCATGACTTTTGTGTTTTGGTTCAAAATTTCTGGTAATTTTAGATATGCTTCTCTTCTTTTACTACTCAATCTTGACTTTTAACCACTTTGATATCTAATATATTACATATAAAAAAAATGAAGTCTTGTCATCATGAAGATATTTTTGAGGTAACTGAGGAAGAAGTAGTGTTCACGCAATGAAGTTGCACAAAACTGGGTGATCTTCCAATGTTCAAGTCTAAGCGGAATGTTTTGAAGCATTCCAATAGTTACTAAAGTCTGCTTGTTGTGACTTGCTGCTTTTGATGAATCCACTGTGATAAAGGCTCTGTGCTCTCTACTTTTACGATTGTTGGTTGTGACCTTTTTTATGGTAAGTCTCTTCTTTTAAGGCATTAGTTACAATGATAGAACACCTGCAATTTTCTGAAAATTCCCATTAGCTTTATTCTCCACTATATGCCATCTTGAGTTTGAGTTTTTGTGCTTTGCAGCGATTTAGGCCCAAAGCTCAACAGGGAACCTCATCAATGTCTCTTACTTGCTGTCGTTATTTTTTGAAAGTCCTATAATTCCTTGCTGAGCAAGATTCTGCTTCAGTTGGATAGTAACATCAAGGATGGCATTCTCTTTTGCTCTGTGCCTTAGATGGCCAAAGTCTGAGATTTTCATTAGGGCAATGGTGCTTTAAAACTGTCCAAGCGATTTAGTGATTTGTAGTCATGACAATGAGGCGCTGATTTACATGTTTTTAGAACTCAATTTGTCATCTCTGGTATACTGCTCATAGTTAAAAGTTAGAACTAGCCGGTGTTTTGGTACAGTTAAATGTGGATCTCTATTGTGCCTCAGTGATCCGTAGCTCTATAGTTCCTCAATGCCTCAATGTGAAATACTTTGGATGTACTGCAGACTGGCTATCATTCTTTTCAAGTTTATGAGTTGTAATTGCTTGCTTTACAGTTGGAACCAAACTACTATAATTGTAAACATGACTTGGTACTTGCTTATCCATTTACTTTCATAACAAACAAGACACATTTTAGCCTTTTGTAAGATTGACAGAACAAAATTATTGTTGAATTATCTGAACTTTCTGATTAGCTTTCTTGTTGACCACACATTGTCTTAGTTTGAGTTTTCTGTTTTGCAATGGTCTCAGGCTCAAATGTCAACTGGAATCCATAATTGCTCTTATTTATTGATTGAATTACACGGCTTGTAACTTTTGAAAACTCTGTTAAATCAAATCCTGTTTCAATTGGACAGAAATGATTAGGATGGCACACTACAGGCACACTTTTCTTGCTTCCTAGTGTCTAAAACCTGATAAGATGCTCTACCTTTGTCAGCTGGACTCTGCAAACTACTGCCAGAATATGTTTTCCAGCTCATGTAATGTCTCTCAAGATCAAGAACCATGATTACGGTGGAATTCTGCTGATAATGATGGGGGTTTGGTTGGCGATAGAGCTTGTATTAGAGAAACAGATTGACCATGAGAAGCTTGCAAACTTTAAAGAAGTACCCTCAGGTTAGCGATTTTGTTTTAAATGGATAAGTAGATGTACTTAGTATCGAGTCTTATTTCCTGCTCGTTAGTTTTAGAACAAAGGCAACAAAAAGAAACTCTTTCTTTCTGTAAGATTCCCAGCTAAAAAATGACATGGAATTTACTCTTCTATCTTTATTGTAATGCAGACAAACATGCCTGCCTTAGATTTTGAATCTAAAAGCTTCTCATCCAACTAAGTATTCTAAAAGTCCATTTGCTTATCAATCTAAAAGTTCATTTGCTCATCAATTTGCTAGAAAAGAATGGTAATGTGTCTACATTCATGAAATAGATTGTTAAATCAAAGTTTGATGGAACACAGAAAATTATAAATAAGCAATGATGGACGATGGACAATGATTTTGAACTTAGTTTCTTTTTTTTTTTCCTGTTAGGACCAAGGTTCGCCGTCTCGTCCGAGTCGTATATGACTCGAGCGAGTCATAACTGGATCGAAGCTTACCGATATGATACCGATCCCCAAATCAAAGATTTAACAATCTCGGAGTTGACTCGCACGATATCGGCCGATAATCACCGAGTTATATCAGTGTCACTAGAAATTGCCCAAAATCACCGAGTCATATCCAAGTCCACTCGGGAATCCAAGAAAAGCAGACAACAGATTCATAAAGTTGAATACCCCAACAATTCAGAAGAAAAAATTCTTTCCAAAGCAAATTGAACGGCTTTACAATCATCTTCAGAAAAGTTACTTTCATAGCAAACACAAACTATCCTACCTCTTGTTTTTCTCAAACAGAAAAAGGAGATTTTTTTCCCCATAAAAGCTGTACATCAGAAACAAGACAAGTAAATTGGTTGGGAAACTATTAACTTACACTCCGATTTCATTCCATCTCCATTTTTCTTTTAGCAGCAGCCAGCAAAATTTAATTTCAATCCGATCTCCACCCTCTTGCCTTTGCCTCTATCTTCAAAAAATGAGGCGGGGTGAGTCGTAGGGAGTGAGAGCAAAAAGCCTTCACTAAGTCCTAACTCCTGCCTTGCCCTCTATTTTTCGCTACAAAACTAAGTGCTGGTGTGGTCGGTATGGGAAGGGAGAACCGGAGAAGCAGGGGAACCTTCACGATTGGGAGTTTTTGTGATTGGAAGGAATTGGGTGTCGGTGGTTGAGATGTTAATTGGTCTTTTGGGCCTTTTGACTTCCAACTACTGTGGGCTTTGAAAATACAATGTGATATTTCACTTTGAATTTTGTGGCTTTTAATGGCTCATTTTTACATTTTGAAGGTTTTTTTCTCTAAGCCCACTTTGATTTGGCCTAATGGAAGTAAATATTCAGAAAAGATTTGTATATTTATTTATATTAGTTTCTTCATTTATTTGTAATTGTTGATAATTTTGTAATATTATTTAGTAGTTATTTATTTCTTTTGTTGTATCCAACTAAACACGACTACTCTCAGTATTGAGATTCTTATCATATATATAAGATATGACGATTTTATTTTTTATATTTAATTTTTGATATCATATAAAATAGGATTAGAAGGCACACTTGATGTTAAAATCATTTACTGCTAATGCTGTAGGTCTATGGTTATGGCAAGTATATATGATAATATAGATATTTAGTAAATTTAATTTGATAATTGTACTTGTTATTGTATTTTCTATTTTGAGTAATTTTTTCAGATTTTTTAAAAACTTCTATGAACTATAATGTACGTATCGCCCGATATGCCGCGACGGATGTGAAACAACGGCGACCGCATCCCGCGACGGCGAACCATGGTTAAGACAACACACTCCAGTGAAAACGTCACTAATATTTTTTTAAATCGGTCTAATATAGATGATAACAATCATATGGTAAGATGATGTAGTCACAAAATATCTGAAGTTTTAAAACGTCTGCTTCCAAGGACGTTGCCTGGTAATGTAACAGTGAGGACTGGAGAGTTATCGTTTTCCACCTGCAAGTTGAATGGAGGTTGCAACTATGGATGTCAATCGTTAATTGTACTACCTTATACGCTGTGAACTATGGAAGTAAATTGGCAATTTGGGAAATGATGCAACTGTTAAATTTTAGTTTGTTGGAGGCTCAGTGATCTGCTTTGTTGAACTTTTCTTGGCTTTGTCAGTCTGATCCAAATAAATTAAGTGCAGTTCAGGGAAGAAAACACTATCGCTATCCATATGCTATATTCAGTTATGGAATACAGACATTCAAGAGCAGATTATTTGATGCGGAGACTCAAGCACGATGTCAAAGCTGAAGGCTTTTTGTACTAACATCTACAACACAAATTGCTTTGTTTTAAATAAAAACTAGCAATCTACTTTTGCTCTTCCCATGTGTCTGTTACTTCCAGTTGTACATTATGAATGCTGAAGGGAGCTAATTCTCTTTAAACTTGAGATTCTACGGGGGATGGGAATACGTGCTTTGAACTTTTATCCCTTGAAAATGTATTTATCATCTTGGTTTCTTTCTTCAAATTATCTGCTTATTGACATTTGCTATTGTGTCTCTTAATGATGGGATTAATCTACTGATTTTCTTTAGCTATGATCTCCTGACACCAATCCAATGGTCAAGCGAGGAACTCTTAGTGCCCCTGGTTGTGAAATTGGTGTTTTGGTAATTTACAATTCTATCACTTTTGCGATGATTTGATATTTGAAGAATCAAAGAGTCATAATTAGCTCTACTCGTTGCATCTTTTGAAAATCCTCTCTTTCCTTGTTGAATTTCATCATGGCACTCTCTTTTCATTCTCTGTGTCTCTGCTGGCCAAAGCTTCTGATTGTTGTTGTGAATAGCCTGTAGCATATTTAGTCATGATTTTGCTGGTTTCTCAAATGAGCTGCTACCCAGTTGCAAAAATAATGTTGCAGTTTCTAGGGTAAAGTTGCATATAAAACTCCTGTGATTTCACCCATTATCATATGATCACCCTAAAATTTAAGAGATCCACTTTATTTCCCCTGTGATTTCATATAAAATGAAAACTTGATGAAAAAATAGCTTGTATAATTTCATTAGTTGAAATACTACTATTGGCCTCACTCTCTTCTCTCTCTCTCTCTCTCTCTCTCTCTCTCTCTCTCTCTCTCTCACTCTCTCTCTCTCTCTCTCTCTCTCTCTCTCTCTCTCTCTCTCTGCTGGCCAAAGCTTCCCATTGTTGCTGTGAATATAGTGCCTTCAAAACTGTCAAATCAGCTTGTATAATTTTTAGTCATGATTTTGCTTGTTCTCAAATTAGCTGCTAGCCTGCTACTCAGTTGCCAAAAAAAAATAAAAAAAAATTGTTGTAGTTTCTTGGGCAAATTACATACAAACCTCCTATAGTTTCATTCAATGTCACGTAATCCACCTAAAATTTCAAAATATCCTCTTTACCCTCTTGTGACTTTGTATAAAATTGAAACCTAATGGGAAAATAGCCTCTATAATGACGTTAGTTGAAGTATCAATATTGTCCTTACATAAGCACTCAATTGGACAACTACCTAACCATTTTGCATAAAATCATTGTGAGTTTATATGGATAAATGAAAATGTCATAAGAAAATAAAATGAATATTCATGCAAATCATGGGGGTTGGGTTTAAGTGGATATTGTGGTTCTATCTCATGCATTTTTCGAGTGTTTTAAGTTCAATCATTATTTTCTTGATACTTTTCATTCATTTTCCAATTTATATAGAACTATAGGATGTTATATGACTATTTTGCACAAAAATCGTAAAACAGGACACATTGAGTTCGCAAACAAATTATAAATAGAATAGGGGGCTAATAGGAGAATATGGTCCAAGACATGAGTTGTTAAATACCTTCTTTCAAGTTTGATTCATGTGCTAGAAAACTTCGTAAAGTATGAGAGAATATTTGAACAATTTTCACAAGTTAAATTTCGAAAGGGAAAAAAAAGAAAAAAGCATCCAATAGTTTCTGGCCAATTTACGTGATGTATAACCCAGTCTGATTATTGAAGTGGACATCCACTATGCATATTCCTCCATACTGAGCCAACCAGCCAAGAAACCAGATAAATAATATGGAGATGATCATTTTGTGGTCTCTGGTTTCCGATCAAATTCTCAGAGATTTTAAGCAAACAAAATAATAGTTATTTTGTTGCTCTAATTCTCAAGGATAGTTAGTAAGACCAAAATTTTTGTTTTCAATTTATTTCTGGATTAACAGATGACACGATTCATGTCGCCAACTATGATTGTCATTTCCCTTCTCATTTACATTTTAGCAGTTCAACACAGCTATTTGTCATTCTTAGGTCAAACCACTACTTCAAGGACTTCTTGAGATGGCATCCAAGTTTGTCCAAGATGTAAGCCTCATGCATCGACTACGAAAGGCCATAGTGAAATTGCCAAGCATCTTCTATGGCAATTAATAGCATCCAAGTTTGTCAAGGTCTTCGATGAAGTCAATTCTATCTTTAAGTCCCAAGAATTGACAAATTAGGTTTAAAAAAAATGTTGCCTAAGTTGCAATTATGATTGCCATTTTTCCTTCCTTTTCTCATCATAAGTCCTACTACTGGTATGTAAGCTTAAAAGAAAGATACGTAGTATTATTTTAAAATTAAAAGTAGAAATTTTATTCAATCTTGATACATGTAATGGACGTGCATCTTGCTAATGAATTATTAAATTTGTTGAAGTTTGAGGTGATAGAAAACTTGCAAACATATTAGAGACTCCTTTAACCATTTCCACAAGTGAAAAATGCAAAGAATTGCAATCTATCTCTGCCCAATTTACGTGAGATGACAATCCACAATATATTTCTATCTATCTATATGTATGTATGTATGTATGTATGTATATCTGTGTGTGTAATTCTCAGAACCACACAAGAAGCAAACAAAGTAATACTTATGTGATATGGACAACTTCAAGGACCAAGATTCTAGCAAACAATGGAGCATCTGATAAAGCCCAGCGCAGTACATTCCAAAAAGCAAACGTAGTGAAATGATTTTATTTTATGTCTCTCTCTTCTTCTTTTTTTTTTTTGTCAATTATCATGGGAAAGAGATAAACATAAATCCTCAAACTAACCCAAAAGGCAATTGCTGACTTTTGGTTAAAAACATTGGTGAGTGGAGTGGTAGTTACCCTTTAGTAGCAGCTCCCAAGTTCCCTTTCCCTTAGTCCCACATCGGTTTGAAAAGAGTCAAGATGTGAGTAGATAAGTCCTTTGGACCAACTCAAAAGTCAGCAATTGCCTTTTGGGTTGGTTTGAGAATTTAAGTTTATCTCTTTCCCATGATAATTGACAAAAAGAAAAAAGACTTGTAGAGAGGTTAAAAAATTGGTGAGTGGAGGGGGTAGTTACCCTTTAGTAGTAGCTCCCAAGTTCCCTTTCCCTTAGTTCCACATCGGTTTGAAAAGAGTCAAGAGGTGAGTAGATAAATCTCTTAGGTCAACTCAAAAGCCAGCAATTGCCTTTTGGGTTGGTTTGAGGATTTAGATTTATCTCTTTCCCATGATAATTGACAAAAAGAAAAAAGACTTGTGGAGAGGTTAAAAACATTGGTGAGTGGAGTGGTAGTTACCCTTTAGTAGCAGTTCCCAAGTTCCCTTTCCCTTAGTCCCACATCGGTTTGAAAAGAGTCAAGAGGTGAGTAGATAAGTTTCTCAAGAACCACAAAGTGGGATGAATAATGTAGCCAATGTCACATCATTGTCATTTTCCTTTCCTTTTTTTTCTTTGTACATTCTAATTGTTAAGGCCAATAATTTCTTGTGCTTCTCGGGTCAGACCATTATTGTTTTGAGATTTTTCTTTTCCACAATAGAAGGCCCCAGCAATTAAGGTCTCTCAATCAGAGTAGGTGCCTAGGCAAAAGCATTGAGTATGAAAGATGATCTGGAAATTTCGTGGAACTTTCATACCATCTATGGACATGGGCCTCTACAATAAATAATGCCATATACACCATGCAATTTAGGCACTTACACAATACATGTGTATACTAAAATTTCAAATGTAGACAGCACAAAGAATAATATGTAAAAGCACAATAAATATTTTATTCATTAAAAGTTTTGCGTGTTGATCAATACCATGCATTCAATTTCAAATTTACCTAATCTAAAATATCAATTGCATTGTGCAATAAATTGCAAGAGCAATTGCGCTTTATCCATTCACCATACTTATTACTGTTATCACCTTCACTCTTATGTGATCTGTATTCACCTTGTCACTATCATCATCAGACAAACATATGAAAAAAAAATTTTGTTTGTACTTATCCGAATCAGTTTGTTATTTTATATTAACTATCATTCTATCTCACATACATTATATCAAATCATAAAAAATGTTATAGAGTTAGGCTGATTTTTTGGTTCAATTAATTTTCTGTCCAATCACACTTTAATTTAAGTCTAATAATGCCTTCCCCCATATATAGGCTAATTTCTAAGAAAAACGTCAAAAATCAAAATCGTCCAGAAATTAGTGCTCCAGGATATTGGGGTACAAAAGTAGGGTCACCGAAATTGACAAATGCGGTTTCTCGTTGGTTTTATTTTTTTTTTCCAATTTTTTTTCCTTGTCAGACAGGGGTTTAAATTTTATAGAGAAACCACATGGCTGAATTGCGGTTTCTGTATAAATAGAGAAACCGCAATTCAGCCATGCGGTTTCTCTAAACATCGAAAATTGTTCAGCGAAATTTAAAAAAAAAATTTTGGAAAGGTGAAACTGCAAAGCTGAAATGCGGTTTCATCAAGAAAATAGAAACCGTATCTCAGCTTTGCGGTTTGTTCAACTTTTTAGAAAAAAAAAAATTGGAAAGTTGAAAATTGGAAACAAAAAGTTGGAAACATAGCTTAGTTAATTTGCTGCCACCAAATGCTTCTAGCGGTTCTCTATTTTATAAGTTGCAGGTATGTGATTCTGCAGATATCAACCATGGTTTGAAGGAGCAAATTGTTGGAACTTAATCCAGGATCCCAATATCAGATATTTGAATACAGTTACAACAAGTACTATTGCGGAAGCATACCTGAATTCATCTTGACTGAGTACTTGACGAATTCTTAGATCCTAGGGTGACCTTCCAGATCTACACATACTCGCTCTTCCTCTTAAGGGAGCCTTTAGTCTCTCTCTAGGTATTATTTCTAGAGGATGGGATGTCTAGAAAATATAACGGCTAGGTTACGTGTGACCTAGGGACCATGACCCTATTTATAGATAACTTTCCTATTACCTGTTGGAAACCCTATTTCAGCCCATCATTGAAATAAGAAATCCCCTTAAGTCTCTACACATTAAAGGCCCACACCCTATTAGATACATTAAAGCCCAAACCATAACAAATCACTTTATATGGGCTAACTCTATTTGACAGCATGCAATACATAATTATTTACATATAAATCCAATGTTGGATTAAGGATCCAACAATCTCCCACTTGGACTATATGTGTAACTCTATAATTATGTTTTGCAAAATAACCATATGAGCTCAAAATTTGCTATCATAACCAAATGTATCTCTAACCAATTCCGTCCATCAATTACACCAACATAGGATCAAAGCGGCCTTTGTTACAATTTTTGTAACTCGACCCATCAATGGTCACATATGTCAATATAATTGAATGACATGAATTATGATATGGATGTGTAGCATGAAAATTTCATGGAATGTGATCTTAACATACCTATTTCCAACTGGTCCACTTTAAACTTTTGAGAGATCAAACCATACCAAAATCAGAGTTGAAATAAACTGAAACTTTATTTACACAGAAATATCCTTAAATACAAATAACTGAAAAATATCAATGTCTCAAGAGCATCTAAAATAACAAACTTTCACTAAAACTGAATATCATCTAATGCCATTACACCCATATGAGCAGTGTGCTCGTGAAACATTGTGGGTGGCAATCCTTTAGTAAGCGGATCCGCAATCATGGAGTTTGTTCCAATATGCTCTATAGACAACTGTCCACTCTGAACTCTTTCTTTAACAACCAGGAATTTGATATCTATATGTTTTGACTTTGTCGAACTCCTGTTGTTATTGGAATATTGAATTGCTGATTTATTATCACAAAATAGTTTGAGTGCTCTATCAATGGTATCCACCACACGTAATCCTGTGACAAAATTTCGCAGCCAAATTCCATGGTTGGACGCCTCATAACAAGCTACGAACTCTGCAGCCATAGTGGAAGAGGCTATGAGAGACTGCTTAGCACTCTTCCAAGATATGGCACCCTCAGCTAATAAGTAGATGTAGCCTGTTGTTGATTTCATACTGTCTTGATATCCAGCATAATCGGAATTAGTATACCCAATGATCTCGAGCTTATCTGATCTCCGATACGTGAGCATGTAGTCCTTTGTTCCTTGTAGGTACCGCAAGACCCGTTTGGTTGCTTTCCAATGATCCAATCCTGGATTGTTTAAATACCTACCAAGCATCCCGATAATGTACGCAATATCCGGACGCGTACATACCTGAAGGTACATTAGACTCCCTACTATTGAGGCATAAGGAATTTAATTAATTCCCTACATGTTGTTTCAATTAATTCATCCCAAAATATATATATAACTGTACCAATATTCGAATTTAAAATTATACAAAATTTTAAACAAAGTCAACTTTGGTCAATTCTGGTCAAACTGGTCAACAGTCAACCAGTCAACCGGTCAAATCCAATAATTGGGTCAAAACTTATTGGATCAAAGATCCATATCCATAGCCCAATAGTTGATTATTTAAGCCCAAATAGTTATTAAAATCCATAAATGTTTTATGCCAAATCCTTATTGGACCAACCTTTTTGACTTTATAGGGATTAAATATTTTATTTAGCCTTATCAGGGTTCACTTAAATTAGGAAACCCTAATTTCCTTAACATAAACATATGCATATTGTTTCTTAAAACAAGGAAACAAGTCAAAAAATCCGAATATTAATCAAATTAATAATCTGGAACTTCACGACATATCACAAGACAGAAAGAATACTTGGCCCCTAGATTCATAAGGCTCAAACAGAGACATGCAAACATGTAGATCTCATGATTGAAAGCCAATCATACTACTACAGCATACATGGAGTAAAATAATATGTTATGATCACTAACTTATGCCTTAAATATTCATGCCAATCAACGTATGCAATAATCCTTTATTAAATGGCACTAACTTCAAGTCCTGGAAGGAGAATCTCCTGATAGTTCTTGGAGTCATGGATCTAGACCTTGCGTTAAGGGTTGATACTCCCCTACCACTTACAGATGCCAGTACCTCTGATGAAAAGAGGAATTTGGGAATGTGGGAGAGATCAAATCGCATGTGTCTAATGATCATGAAAAAGGCCATTCCAGAAGCATTTAGAGGGACTATGTCTGATAAGACACATTCAGCTAAAGCGTTCCTTCAGGACATTGAAAAGAGGTTTGTCAAGAATGAAAAGGCTGAAATAAGTACACTCTTGACACGCCTAATTTCAATGAGATACAGTGGTAAAGGCAACATCAGGGAGTACATCATGGAGATGTCTCATCTTGTTTCTAAATTAGGTGCACTAAACCTTACAATTTCTGAGGAATTATTAGTGCATCTAATTTTGATATCTCTTCCTACACAGTTTAGTCAGTTTAAGGTGAGTTATAACTGTCAAAAGGAGACATGGTCTCTAAATGAGCTCATCTCACACTGTGTAGAGAAAGAGGAAAGATTGAACCAAGATCAGACAGAGAGTGCTCACCTAGTCTCTACCACTAATAATAAAGGGAAGGGACGTAAAAGAAAGATGGATAAAGAAGCTGCAAAGACCTCCAAAGAAACAAAAAAGAAACCGGTTGAACCGGAAAGAATGGTTGTTTCTTCCGTGGAGGGCATAGAAAGAAGCATTGCACCAATTATCACGCTTATGCTAAGAAAGGTATGCTTCTTAATTTGGTTTGTTCGAGGTTAATTTAACTTCGAGCACCGGACACACTTGGTGGATGGATTCGTGCAACAACTCACATCGGTGTATCTATGCAGGTTGCGAAAGCCTAATGATAGTAAAAGATATATCTATGTGGGCGATGGCAAAACAGTTCAAGTTGAAGCAATTGGAGTTTTTAGATTATTACTAAAGACCGGATTTTATTTAGATCTTGATGAAACTTTTATTGTACCGTCTTTTAGACGGAATTTAATTTCTGTTTCTCTTTTGGACAAATCTGGTTATACTTGTTCATTTGGAAATGGAAAATTTAGATTGTTTCATGATTCAAAATTGGTTGGTTCCGGTACTTTATCATATTGTGATAATCTATATTTAGTTGACACAATTGCTTCATATAATGAATCCCTGCATTTAAGTACCAGAGGTGTAAAGAGAAAATTAACCAACGAGAATTCAGCTACATTATGGTACAAGAGATTGGGTCATATCTCCCAAAGGAGAATAGAACGACTTGTGTCAAATGAAATTCTCGACCCCTTAAATTTTACAGATTTTGGTGATTGTATTAACTGTATAAAGGGGAAACAAACCAATAAAAGGAGATTTGAATCCAATAGGGTCTCAGACGTCTTAGAACTTATACATACAGACATTTGTGGACCATTTCCTACGTCTGCTTGGAATGGTCAACAATATTTTATAATGTTCATAGACGATTTCTCGAGATATGGCTACATATATCTCATTCATGAAAAATCTCAGTCTCTGGACGTGTTCAAAAATTTTAAAGCTGAAGTTGAGAATCAACTCAATAAAAGAATTAAAAGCATCAGATCTGATCGTGGTGGTGAATACTACGGTAGATATGATGGTTCAGGTGAACAATGTCCAGGGCCTTTTGCTAAGTACCTAGAGGAATGCGGTATCGTCCCACTGTACACTATGCTGGGTTCACCCACTATGAATGGTGTTGTTGAAAGACGAAATAGAACGCTTAAGGATATGGTGAGGAGTATGATAAGTCATTCTACCTTACCAGAATCACTCTGGGGCGAAGCACTTAAGACTGCAGCATATATCCTTAACAAAGTTCCAACTAAGGCAACTATCAAAACCTTTTATGAGCTTTGGACTGGTAAGAAACCTAATTTGAAGCATTTACGTGTTTGGGGTTGTCCAGCTGAGGCAAGGCCTTATAGGCCAAATAAAAAGAAACTGGATTCAAGAACGGTTAGTTGTTATTTTGTTGGATATTCTGAAATATACAGGGGTTACAAATTTTATGATCCCACAGTTAAATCAATTTTCGAGACAGGAAATGCTCGATTCTTTGAGAATGTCGAGTTTGGGGAAAAAGATATAGTTAGAGATATTGTCTTTGAAGAGGAATATGTTAATATTCCCACAGGTGTTATTGGCATTGTTCAGGATCCTATTCCTAGCATTGTTAATGACACAGTAAATCAAGATAATGTCAGACAATCTCTTACTCCAGAAGAACAAACTCTACCACCTCAAGAATTAGTGCCATTAAGGAGATCCACAAGAGAAAGGAGAAGTGCAGTGCCAGATGATTACATTATTTTTCTTCAAGAACATGAGGATGACATTGGATTGATGGAAGATGATCCAATCAACTTCCATCAAGCCATGGAAAGTTCAAATTCTCAAAAGTGGATTGATGCCATGAACGAAGAGATGAAATCTATGAAAGACAATGACGTCTGGGATCTTGTCTCATTGCCAGAAGGAGCGAAACCCATTGGTTGTAAATGGATATTTAAAACCAAGAGGGATTCGAAAGGCGATGTGGAAAGGTACAAAGCTCGTCTTGTCGCTAAAGGTTTCACATAAAAGGAAGGCATCGACTATACAGAGATCTTCTCTTCAGTTTCTTCGAAGGACTCTTTTAGAACTATAATGGCACTAGTGGCGCATTTCAATCTTGAGTTACACCAAATGGATGTAAAGACAGCGTTTCTCAATGGTAACATTGATGAGACAATTTATATGGTGCAACTAGAAAACTTTGTATCAGGTGATCCAAAGAATATGGTTTGCAAACTTAAAAAATCCATCTATGGGTTCAAGCAAGCATCTCGACAGTGGTATTTTAAATTTCATCAAGTGATCATCTCGTTTGACTTTGAGATGAATCTGCTCGATGAATGCATATACCATAAGTTCTGTGGGAGCAAGTATATTTTCCTGGTATTATATGTTGATGATATTTTGCTTGCCAGTAACGATATAGAATTGTTGCATGAAACCAAGAGATTTCTAACTAAGAATTTTGAAATGAAAGATCTTGGTGATGCATCTTTTGTGTTAGGCATCCAAATACATCGGGATCGCTCTCGAGGTATTCTTGGATTATCACAAAAGACCTATATCGAAAAGGTTCTCAAACGATATGGCATGCAAAATTGCAAACCAAGTGATACCCCTATGGCTAAAGGAGACAAATTCAGTCTTGATCAGTGTCCCAAAAATGCTCTTGAGAAAAATGAGATGCAGAAGATTCCTTATGCCTCAACAGTAGGGAGTCTAATGTACCTTCAGGTATGTACGCGTCCGGATATTGCGTACATTATCGGGATGCTTGGTAGGTATTTAAACAATCCAGGATTGGATCATTGGAAAGCAACCAAACGGGTCTTGCGGTACCTACAAGGAACAAAGGACTACATGTTCACGTATCGGAGATCAGATAAACTCGAGATCATTGGGTATGCTGATTCCGATTATGCTGGATGTCAAGACAGTATGAGATCAATAACAGGCTACATCTACTTATTGGCTGAGGGTGCCATATCTTGGAAGAGTGCTAAACAGTCTCTCATAGCCTCTTCCACTATGGCTACAGAGTTCGTAGCTTGTTATGAGGCGTCCAACCATGGAATTTGGCTGCGAAATTTTGTCACAGGATTACGTGTGGTGGATACCATTGATAGACCAGTCAAACTATTTTGTGACAATAAATCAGCAGTTCAATATTCCAATAACAACAGGAGTTCGACAAAGTCAAAACATATAGATATCAAATTCCTGGTTGTTAAAGAAATAGTTCAGAGTGGACAGTTGTCTATAGAGCATATTGGAACAAACTCCATGACTGTGGATCCGCTTACTAAAGGATTGCCACCCAAAATGTTTCACGATCACACTGCTCATATAGGTGTAATGGCATTAAATGATATTCAGTTTTAGTGGGAGTTTGTTATTTTAGATGCTTTTGAGACATTGATATTTTTCAGTTATTTGTATTTAAGGATATTTCTGTGTAAATAAAGTTTCAGTTTATTTCCACTCTGATTTTGGTATGGTTTGATCTCTCAAAAGTTTAAAGTGGACCAGTTGGAAATAGGCATGTTAAGATCACATTCCATGAAATTTCCATACTACACATCCATATCATAATTCATGTCATTCAATGTATGCAATAATCCTTTAGAATCCATGTCTACACAAAACTTGCTGGATTCATAATAGCCATACAAAACAATTGAACAAAAAACTTAAAGCCTAAGAACCAGCATACGGCTCAACTGAATGGCTTTGACTTTGGTAACCAAAACAGAAGACAAGGAATCCTCAACATGTTATATGCGGGTCCCATGCAATAAATCCTTGACTGATTTTGATTTGGCAATCAACACAAAAGACAAGGAAAATTAAGTATGGCTTGGCATGCAAATCCGTTCATGCATGGCTGAATTGCAAGAAACATGAAAGCCATATGTCAGTTACGAACTTAGCAATTGAAAAGCTCTTTGCTTTACCATTTCCGAATCTCGAACAAATCAAAGCTTATACAAGCATGCGGGTCCCTCGATTTTTGGTTTTGATAACAAATAGCAAAAAAAACCTTCCATAGTTGTTCAATTCCATCGACTGAATATGAATCAATTTGGAAAGCGTAAGTCCGAAACTTGATTCATAAAATAATTATGAATAATCCCAAATAAAATACAAACTTAAAACTTTAGTAATTCAAAACCTGATATTGGGTACTCTGATACCACTTGTTGGAACTTAATCCAGGATCCCAATATCAGATATTTGAATACAGTTACAACAAGTACTATTGCGGAAGTGTACCTGAATTCATCTTGACTGAGTACTTGACGAATCCTTTGATCCTGGGGTAGCCTTCCAGATCTACACGTACTCGCTCTTCCTCTTGAGGGAGCCTTTAGTCTCTACCACTTGTTAGAACTGAATTCATCTTGACTGAGTACTTGACGAATCCTTAGATCCTGGGGTGGCCTTCCAGATCTACACGTACTCGCTCTTCCTCTTGAAGGAGCCTTTAGTCTCTCTCTAGGTATTATTTCTAGAGGATGGATGTCTAGAAAATATAACGGCTAGGTTACGTGTGACCTGAGGACCATGACCCTATTTATAGATAACTTTCCTGTTACTTGTTGGAAACCCTATTTCAGCCCATCATTGAAATAGGAAATCCCCTTAAGTCTCTACACATTAAAGGCCCACACCCTATTAGATACATTAAAGCCCAAGCCATAATAGATCACTTTATATGGGTTAACTTTATTTGACAGCTTGCAATACATAATTATTTACATATAAGTCCAATGTTGGATTAAGGATCCAACACAAATATCTTCTGCCACTTTGGACCATATTCCATACCTTAAAGTTTTGGTTATGAACATATCGAGTTATTAGCGTGTGTAGAGATATAGAGAACCAAGGAGAGAGTAGAAAAAATGCATCAAAGGGAGAAGCTAATCTTGTTTCAAAATGTGAAAGAACCAAAAAAATGGGGTAGGGTCTTAGAAACCAAGATGAGTAGAAACAAGGCAAGGCGGCTGATTTGTACAGAAACAAATTAAAGAGTGTTTGATGATTGTGACAACTGACAACAAAACTGAAATAGCCGGCTTCTATTTCCCCCTGGGACCATGCTCTGGTAGTAATGGGGTAGCTGGCCAAACAAGTTAGGTAGCAAAATCGGCCAAAGAAGGCATCAGTACAAGTGATCATCAAGAACAAGAATTTGGTGAGGTCCATGGCGGAAATTTCTAATCCGAGCTCAGTGGAAATCATTTTCTGCATCCATCAAATCCCGGTATTGTTTGGCTGCTGATGGGAGGAATCCCAGCAGCCAGGGAATGAATGGTGAGCCATTCCAGCATTGGCTCAGCAAGCAGAGACAAAAAATGTGATGAAGTTGGAGAAGACTCTTGAATTGGCATTCATCATCTCCATTGATGTTTAAACAATTCTCTCATTCGGGAATCGCTTTCCAGGGCTCTCCATTCCTTTCAGTCCCTTCGCTTTTGCTGCAACATGGATGCAAGTTAGATGGATCCACAACAGATCAAGAGTTCTTCTGTTAAAAAGTTAAATACTCAGAAGTTTGTGCGAGTATCTTACACCATGCAAACCAATACAAAACAAAAATAGAGAGGATAAAAAGATTTCTATTTTTGGATTAGTAAAAGTTCATGTGATGTTGGACAAGAATTGAAATTTTTGGAAAAGTGAAACCACAAAGTTGAAATGCGGTTCCATCAAGAAAATAGAAACCGCATCTCAACTTTGTGGTTTCTTCAACTTTTTAGAAAAAAAAAAATTTGGAAAGTTGAAATTTTTTTTAAAAAAATTTGGCTGAACAATTTTCGATGTTTAGAGAAACCGCATGGCTGAATTGTGGTTTCGCTATTTATACAGAAACCGCAATTTAGCCATGCGGTTTCTCTATAAAATTTAAACCCCCGTCTGACAAAGAAAAAAAATTGGAAACAAAAATAAAACTAACGAGAAACCGCATTTGTCAATTTCGGTGACCCTACTTTTATACCCCAATATCCTAGAGCACCAATTTCCGGACAATTTTGATTCTTGACCCCTTTCTTAGAAATTAGCCCCATATATATATGTTTCCATTTAGAGTACACCAAATTAATTAATATTTCTTATTTGACAAATGTATTAGTACCACCGCTTTTACGATTGTAGTGCCACTGATATAATTTTTTCCTCAAAATCATTTGTTTACACTCAATTGGTTTACAAATCTCCCACTTTAATGTAAACTTATCCTAGTACTTTAGATGTCCCCTTCTGTCTGCTAGAGCACCAAACCGTTTTACTAATAAAACTTTAGTTAAGTTAAACTTGTGCACATATCACGGGCAAATAATTCAAGGGTAAAATAAAAATCGACCAAGAGCATGCTCATTTCTTCCTTCCCAAACATCCAAATTCGGCAAAAATGTGTAAATATAGTGTTAGATAAAGGTCTATTTCTCTTTTAACTCTAGTTGATTGCATAATATATACCAAAGAAATAATAATAATAATGAAGAAACTCCTTGAATTTTTATCACTTGAATTTTGTACATGGGACATAACCAAGTCTTTTTGCATCAAAATGTGAGTTCTTACTTCCTTCTTTGTAAGTTTGAAGTGCTATAAAACTTTTGAGAATACGTTGGACAATTACATCTTTACATGCCAAGCCTGATTGCTGATTCGACGTTATGTTTTTCGTAACTGAGTCACTATTCCAACACCCCCTTGGAATTATTTCCTGTTGGCACAAAAAAACAAACAGCACAACAACGAAGGCAAATTTTAACACATATAAAAATATGTGGAAAGAGAAGAAAAATAAATACATAGTAAATTTTTAACAATTTTATTAACTTAAAACTCAACAATAACAATATTAAACCGTAGTCTTTCACTTACAACAACTCACAACATAGAAACTTTCCCACAACTTAACTCAACAAGACTCTATTTTATTCGACTCTCTCTTCAAGACTTGACTAGTAGAATTTATAGATTGAAAAATTTTCTAAACAAACACAATTGCAAACAAAAACAATTGATTTGAGATTTCCTAATCTAATATAGAAACTAAATAAACAAGACACCAAACAAGAAACTAAAATAATTAGAAAAATAACTTGATTTAATTTCCCTTATTTCCACAACCAAAGGCCCCATCTAGCGTCTGATCAAGAAAAGATGAAATCTTCAGCAAAGCATTGATCAATAAAGGTCAAGTCATGCCATGCAAACACTTCTCTATGGCAATTAATGGCTTCCAATTACGCCAGTGAAAAAGCAAATAAAAGCATCCACTGCAAGCTTCTAGCAATTCTTAGAGCTTGTTTGAATTGCCATTTTCTGGATTTTTTATGAAAAATATATTGTAGCGATGTGATCTATGTGAGGTAAAAAGGTATTTGAGAAATGTGATCAAGAAAACCTAAAAATTTTTTGGTAGAAAATTGCAATCCAAACAAGACTAACTAGCCAAAAACGAAAACTGCTAGCAAGGAAATGGGGAACTTTGAGGCCTCTGGATCGTAAATAAATTCAAGTATCTTAAGCCACAGTGTTAATGAAATCCCTTGCCGAAAACAAACAAATTAATAAGGAGTGCATATATATGTTTTAAATCTGATCCCGAGGATCAGCAATTTTCATGAAATTGTTAATTGTATGTTTATCTCCCAAGAATTAACAAGTGACTTATTAGAGATTAGGGGAGGGTTGGGTTGGATGGTATTGGATTAAAAAAAGAAAAAGTCTCAATGATGATTGCCATTGTTTTAGCCAAAAAAAAAAAAAAACTATCTTGGGTATTTGATCGTTCAACACAGTCTCTTGTCCGGGTTGGGCGGAATTGTTAGGAATTGGGGCATCAGACACAGCGGAAATTAAAAATTTTCAGCCCCAACTCTCACCAGGAATCACCCTAGGTTCTACGTATGATTTCACGAGGGGGTTCTAGAGGATTACCTTAATTTGCAGATGGCTCTACTGACTCATTGGAACAGGCAGAGAATCCCCTGAGCAGCCCAGATGTTCTGCCTCTATTGTAATCCACGCGAGAGTGCTTCTGGATTTTCACCTGATCGTCTCAACGATCTCTATGTGTGTGTGTGTGTGAAGAACAGGTGCTAGCCTTTTCTTTCTCACTCAAGCTCTCAGACTATCTGAGGTTTCTCTCTACGTAAGTTTTCTCTGGAGAACTTTTCTCTCTCTGTATTCTGAGTATCAGAAGTGATTAGCCCACCAACCTATCGTAACATCTGATGATATTAATAGGAGAGAGAGAGAGATAAGAGAGAAGGGAGAAGGATAGAGTCAGGTGGTTTGATTCAAAATCAAACCACCGTAACATCTGATCATCTCTTATCCCTTTTTGTTATCTGACAGATAAGAGATAACCATTTTATCTTATCTGTCAGATGACCTCAGGATTTATTTATCTTTATAATTAAACCCCAGAAGTATTTATTTCCAAGTCCCTATTTGGACACACAATTTAAATCCAGAATCAATCTCTAAGCGTGTAATCCAATAGGTCCCAAATACACTGGTAATAATTATGAATTATAATTCTCAAAAGAATTAGATAAAATAAACACTTTTATTTTATCATTAATTACAACAATTAATTATTCATAATTATAAAATGTGAGCGGTGTCTAGCAACACATCACAACCACCCAAGTATTCGAAATTGGTCAAGGGGAAATTCCGACCTACCCTTTCCATGGAAAATTACCGTGTAATTATTATCCTTTCGCCATTGATATCCTATTAGTCAAGGAATAAGGAACAAGTGCCAATTCCCTAATGACTAATTAATTTTCTAATTCCCGGAATTAACCTTAGGTTAGGTTAACTTGAAGACACTCTTCAATTAACCTAATGTAGTCGACTACTAAGGTTACATTCCAACTAGTGGCCTTATTGGATATCAGCTCCCACTATCGGAGTGGTGAATCCTCTCTTGATCACTCACTATCTTTCCATGCTTCACACTACCCCCAATTTCTATTCTTTAAATCACTCCTAGTGAGTAACAAGAAACAGAATCAAAAGGTAGTGATTCACACTCAAGATGCTATGGTGATCTCAAGTCTAGGATCACTTACACAATTTTCCATAAGAGATTCAACTATTGGCACTAGATAGATATCCTAATGGGATCTCTGTATGGATCACTCCAATGAATTTGTACTTTACAATCCATCTACACATTAGCCTAGGTATCCCTATACCATGGTTGATGAGAACAACCACTACGGGCTAACTGTGTACTAGTCTGTCCGTATTAATGATGTCCTGTCTCATTAATACTATGACTAGGGAAATTTAAGAATATTTATTATAAATGTGATTGATATCTCATTAGTCAACAACTCTTGTGACTACCATTACATTAATAAATATTCTAAGGACTTTATCAGTTATATCAAATATTAAACAGATAAATTTGGAAGTTCATAAAATACAAAACTTTAATTAGGAATGTATTTAAACAAAATAATTGTTTTAGGGCATACATTCCAACAACCTCTCACTTGCACTAAAACAATTCATTCATCACTTTCAATCCAAATGAAAGTACATGACTATCATGTTTCTTTTGAGATAGTGCCTTTGTAAGAGGATCAGCTATGTTATCCTCAGTGGGGACTCTCTCTATCTTTACATCATTCCTGGCAATGATTTCCCTAATAAGGTGAAATCTTCTAAGTACATGTTTGGACCGTTGATGAGACGTAGGTTCCTTTACTTGGGCAATAGCCCCATTGTTATCACAGTACAAAGTTACTGGATTAACAATGCTAGGAACCACACCAAGTTCAGACACGAACTTCTTGATCCAAACGGCTTCCTTAGCTGCCTCCGCGGCTGAAATGTACTCAGCCTCTGTTGTAGAATCCGCAATGGTGTCCTGTTTGGAACTCTTTCAGTAGACGGCACCTCCATTGAGAGTAAAGATGAAACCCGACTGTGACTTACAGTCATCCTTGTCAGACTGAAAGCTTGCATCTGTGTAGCCCTTAAGTTCCAACTCACCCTTTCCATATACTAAGAACAAATCTTTAGTCCTTCTCAAGTACTTAAGAATGTTCTTAACAGCTATCCAGTGACCTTCACCTGGATTAGTCTGGAATCTGCTCGTGACACTCAGAGCATTGGAGACATCTAGTCTTGTACATAACATAGCATACATAATTGATCCAATTGCCGAAGCATATGGAACATTATGCATCTTATCAATCTCAACTTGTGTCTTAGGACGCATGCTCTTAGAAAGGTTTATCCCATGAGTCATAGGTAAGAAGCCCTTCTTCGACTGATCCATGCTAAATCTCTTTAGCACTTTATCTATGTATGTAGATTGTGAAAGACCAAGCAGCCTTTTAGACCTATCTCTATAGATCTTAATACCCAGTATGTAGGCTGCCTCTCCTAAATCTTTCATGGAAAAGTGTTTGGATAACCAACCCTTCACTGATTGTAACATTGGGATATCGTTTCCCATTATTGATATGTCATCCACATATAATATAAGGAAGACGATTGAACTCCCACTAACCTTCTTGTAAACACAAGGCTCATCCGGATTTTTGAGAAAACCAAACTCTTTGATTGTCTCATCAAAGAGGATGTTCCAGCTCCTGGATGCTTGCATAAGTCCATAAATGGACCTCTGTAGCTTGCATACCTGACTGGGATTTGGTGATGTAAAACCTTCAGGTTGTGTCATGTACACATCCTCTTGCAGATTCCCGTTAAGGAATGCAGTCTTTACATCTATCTGCCAAATTTCGTAGTCATGATATGCTGCTATTGCAAGCAATATTCGAATGGATTTAAGCATAGCTACTGATGAGAAAGTTTCATCGTAATCGATTCCCTCTTTCTACTTGTAGCCTTTGGCCACCAATCTAGCCTTAAAGGTAATCACATTACCATCCATGTTGGTCTTCTTCTTGAAGACCCATTTGCACCCTACGGGTTTTACCCCTTCAGGTGGATCAACCAAGGTCCATACCTTGTTGTCATACATGGAATCCATTTCGGAGTTCATGGCCTCTAACCATTTGGAGGAGTCTGGACTATTCAGAACCTCTTGGTAGGTAGTAGGTTCGTCATCTTGAATAACTAGTACATCATTCCCCTGACTCACAAGAAATTCATATCGCTTGGGAGCGGAGCGTACTCTTACTGACCTACAGGGTTCTTGAACGCCCACAGCTTCCGTTTGTGCCTCATCACTATGTGGCTGAACCCTTTCTTCAACAGGCTGTTCTGTGTTTGTTTGAACATTTTGAACTTCTTCAAGTTCCATGTTGGTTTGAGTGTCTTGAACTTCTTCAAGTTCTATTCTACTCCCACTGTCCCTTTCTAGAATAAACTATTTTTCTAGAAAGATAGCATGTTTTGAGACAAACACTTTGTTCTCAGTTGGGTTGTAGAAATAGTATCTTATAGACTCTCTTGGATACCCTACAAACAAACACTTGTCAGACCTAGTTTCAAACTTATTTGACTCTGCCTTCTTCACATAAGTTGGGCAACCCCAAACTTTTATATAAGACAATTTTGGTTTCTTTCCTTTCCATATCTCATATGGTGTGAAAGCAACAGCCTTACTGGGTACTCTATTAAGAGTATGGGAAGCTGTATCTAAAACATATCCCCATAACGATTTTGGGGCACTCGAGTGGCTCATCATGGACCGTACAATATCTAATAGGGTACGGTTTCTCCTTTCAGACACACCATTTAGTTATGGTGTTCCTGGAGGAGTCCATTGTGGAACTATTCCATTGTCCTTTAGATAAAATAGAAACTCATCGCTCAAGTATTCTCCACCACGATCAGATCGTAGTGTCTTAATACTTTTACCGGTTTGTTTCTCTACTTTATTTCTGAATTTTTTGAACTTTTCAAAAGATTCAGACTTGTATTTCATTAAACACACAACCATATCTAGAATGGTCATCAGTGAAGGTAATGAAGTATGAAAATTCACCTCTAGTTGTGATTGTCATTGGGCCACATACATCAGTATGTACCAGTCCAAGTAAATCACTGGCCCGTTCCCCTTTACCAGTAAAGGGTGTTTTGGTCATTTTTTTAAGTAAACAAGCTTCGCATACATCATATGATTCATAATCAAATGAGTCCAAATAACCACCTTTGTGTAACTTGGAAACGCGTTTCTCATTTACATGACCAAGCCTACAGTGCCAGAGGTAGGTTTTATTCAGTTTATCTAACTTCATTCTCTTATCTTGTATATTGAGAATTTGGTTATCAAGATCTAGAATATATAAACCGTTATTCCAATTTTCAGAACCATAAAACACACCATTCTTTGAAAAAGAACAACATTTATTCTCCTGGGTTATCTTAAACCCATTTAAATCCAAACAGGAAATAGAAATGATATTTGTTGTAAGTGCTAGAACATAATAACAGTTTGATAATTTTAGAATTAATCCACTGGGTAAACTAATGTAGTAAGTCCCTACAGCTAAAGCAGCAACCTTTGCTCCATTGCCCACACGTAGGGTTACTTCTCCTTTATCCAACTTTCTACTGTCCCTTAGACCCTGCATAAATGTGTAAATGTGTGAGCCACATCCGGTATCTAATACCCAAGAATCAGATTTGGAAGTAAAAATATTAATCTCAATCATGTATGTACCTGCTGATGAAGCTTCCCCAAACTTCTTATGCTTCAGACTCTCTAGATAGGCCTTACAGTTCCTCTTCCAATGTCCAATTTGTCCACAATGGAAGCAGGTTGCCTTGGACTGATTTGCCTTAACCTTTTTGGGCTTTTTGGCAGGCTTGTTATTGGGCTTTTTGGGCCCTTTTCCTTGCCTCTTCCTTTTATTGGAGGAAGCAACAACAAGCACTCC
The DNA here is from genome assembly GCA_013103745.1 of Gardenia jasminoides. Lineage (NCBI taxonomy): Eukaryota > Viridiplantae > Streptophyta > Magnoliopsida > Gentianales > Rubiaceae > Gardenia > Gardenia jasminoides. The sequence continues at coordinate 345,115 of CM023099.1, forward strand.
AGTAGGACCCTTCACCTTTTTTATTTCTTTCTCAGCAGTCTTCAGCACATTCAACAATTGAGATAGTGTGTGCTGCAGATTGTTCATCTGATAGTTCATAATGAACTGAGAGAAAGTATCTAGCAGAGACTGAAGAACTAAATCAACATTTAACTATTGGTCCATCTTGAAACCCAATTCAACTAAATTTCTCAATTAGCCCAATCATCTTCAAGACGTGTGGGGCAACAGGTGCTCCCTCCGCCATTTTGCACATGAACAGTTCTTTGGAGGTATCATATCTCACCGTCCTAAATTATTGTTCAAACAACTCTCTCAGGTGTTGAACTATTTCATATGTCCTCATGTTCATATGCTGCTATTGAAGTTGAGGAGTCATAGAGGCTATCATGATACATGAATCCGTTCTATTATCCTCCTTATGTTTCTTGTAAGCATTCTTAACAGTAGCAGGTGCATTTGGTTCGGGTTCGTTAGGCATAGGCCCATCAAGTACATACTCGATTTTTTCATGGGTGAGAATGAGTAGGACGTTGCGATGCCAGTCGAGAAAATTTGTGTCGTTTAGTTTACAATCAGTGAGAATGGAACGTAGGCTCAGATTGTTACTCATTCTACAACAAAATAAAGATAGAGTTTATTAAAAAAAGTTTTGTTTAATAAAATCATAAAAACTTCCAAAATTATGATTTTATTTCCACTATTTTTCCAAATCAATTACCCTCTAAAATTGATCCGAGATTTTCTAAAAAAATCCATAGTGGCTAGAATCCCATCTTAATTATTTTTGACCTTGAGTGAATCCCAACAAATCAAAAAATAATCTTAACAGGTAGGTACTTTACCAATTACAACCCTTTGTAATTTCTAAATCCGTTAGGTATCAACTCTTGATTTTATATCTTATGTATTAACCTAACCCTTGCCTCTAAAATTCATGGCCTTGAGTGAATCCCAACAAACTATAATTTTAGTTAAATCAAACCCATCATTCTCAAGAACATTTCTTATAGTAAAAACATGTAGTAAGTAAGGCAGTTTTGGGTGAATCCCAACAAATTAGCACTTAATAACCACATTTTGTTTTATACTATAATGATGGAAGGCAGTTTTGATTTAATATTAAATTTGAGGAATTTATTTCTTTTTCCAAAACATTTCTATTTTAGTTTGAAATTTTGGAAAAACATTTGACGGTCTCATCAACAATCATACATATAAATATTTTAGAAATAAATATAGCATAACAATAAACCGTGGATGGTTGTGGATATTCCTAAATTAATTTCCCCGGCCATTAGGGAAATTAATGGTTGATTAGGGTTAAATCAAATTTCCTCCTTTTGGTTGCACTGCTCCTTTTTTCATCTTCCAATTTACAATTTCTATGCTAAAAAACATAATTTTCTATCATCTATTCCTATCTATTGTACATTACAAATAGAATATTAGAAACCCCGAGTTACATTCGGGGGGCATTAGATGAGGAAAGAAATTACAATAGAGAAATGAGAAAGGCAGGACACGCAGGCCCTATTTATAAAATTACAACCACTCAACCATTCCACAATCATATTGGGTTTATATCCACAACCATCCACCATGCATCCATACAAATTTAAACAACTTTCAATTAAATGAAAGCATGGAAAAACAATCATTCATGGATTATTTGGATTTTACATATATCAAAATCCCAAACAAATTTTGAGACCATACATGTGCAGAAAATTTTGGTAAAAATAATTTTATTAGGTCATTTTAATTTCCTCACAAAATTAGAAAATAATTGGAATATAATTTGAATTAATCAAATTAAATTTCAAATCAATTCCTGACCCAATAAAACATGAAATAAAAATTTCATAGCAAACTTTAACAATTAAAATTCGGATCAGAATCAGAAAATTTTCAGAAATTGTAAACTCAATTTTTCAAAATTTTATTTCGCAAAATTTCGCCTCCAGAAGGATCCGCGAGCTGATCCGCGAAGCCAGTTCGCGGATCCAAGCTATGCGGATCATTTTTTGAGACTCCTGCAAAGGATCCACGACCCCGATCCGCGATCCACAACTCGTGGATCCTTGTCGCACGCGGATCAGAAACTGATGGCTGCAAACAGGATCTGCAAATCAGATCCGCTAATCGATCTGCGAAACTAGTTCGCGGATCCCGTCATGTTTTTGAAACACGAGCAGCATCCGCGAGGCGAACCTTACGGATCAGCCATGCAGATCTGAGTCGCGAACCTGATCCGCGACGTAAGCCTCGCGGATCTGTGTCGCGGATCTGACTCGTGACTCACTGTTCCAGTAGCCAACGATTGCCTAATCCAGAATCCTGCAGAAAACCCATTTGACAATAATTGCACAGATCATCGAATCAACAATTTTGCAACCTTTGTCAACAAAACAAAATTGTCTAGATCACAAATCTAGTTTAATCATATTAAAGCTACAATTTTCAACCAAAAATCTGCACATATATATATATATATATATATCATCCAAACACCAATTAATCCATGAACAACAATATACAAAATCATACGTAAACACTAGAGATGGCTCTGATACCACTGTTAGAAATTGGGGCATCAGGCACAGCGACTGTTAAAAATTTTCAGCCCCAACTCCCACCAGGAATCACCCTAAGTTCTACGTATGATTTCACGAGGAGGTTCTAGAGGATTACCTTAATCCATAGATGGCTCTACTGACTCGTTAGAACAGGCAGAGAATCCCCTGAGCAGTCCAGATGTTCTGCCTCTACTGTAATCCACGCGAGAGTGCTTCTGGATTTTTACCTGATCGTCTCAACGATCTCTCTGTGTGTGTGTGTGTGTGAAGAACAGGTGCTAGCCTTTTCTTTCTCACTCAAGCTCTCAGACTATCTGAGGTTTCTCTCTACGTAAGTTTTCTCTGGAGAACTTTTCTCTCTGTATTCTGACTATCAGAAGTGATTAGCCCACCAAGCTATCGTAACATCTGATGATATTAATAGGAGAGAGAGAGAGATAAGAGAGAAGGGAGAAGGATAGAGTCAGGTGGTTTGATTCAAAATCAAACCACCGTAACATCTGATCATCTCTTATCCCTCTCTGTTATCTGACAAATAAGAGATAACCATTTTATCTTATCTGTCAGATGACCTCAGGATTTATTTATCTTTATAATTAAACCCCAGAAGTATTTATTTCCAAGTCCCTATTTGGACACACAATTTAAATCCAGAATCAATCTCTAAGCGTGTAATCCAATAGGTCCCAAATACACTGGTAATAATTATGAATTATAATTCTCAAAAGAATTAGATAAAATAAACACTTTTATTTTATCATTAATTACAACAATTAATTATTCATAATTATAAAATGTGAGCGGTGTCTAGCAACACATCACAACCACCCAAGTATTCGAAATTGGTCAAGGGAAATTCCGACCTACCCTTTCCATGGAAAATTACCGTGTAATTATTATCCTTTCGCCATTGATATCCTATTAGTCAAGGAATAAGGAACAAGTGCCAATTCCCTAATGACTAATTAATTTTCTAATTCCCGGAATTAACCTTAGGTTAGGTTAACTTGAAGACACTCTTCAATTAACCTAATGTAGTCGACTACTAAGGTTACATTCCAACTAGTGGCCTTATTGGATATCAGCTCCCACTATCGGAGTGGTGAATCCTCTCTTGATCACTCACTATCTTTCCATGCTTCACACTACCCCCAATTTCTATTCTTTAAGTCACTCCTGGTGAGTAACAAGAAACAGAATCAAAAGGTAGTGATTCACACTCAAGATGCTATGGTGATCTCAAGTCTAGGATCACTTACACAATTTTCCATAAGAGATTCAACTATTGGCACTAGATAGATATCCTAATGGAATCTCTGTGTGGATCACTCCAATGAATTTGTACTTTACAATCCATCTACACATTAGCCTATGTATTCCTATACCATGGTTGATGAGAACAATCACTACTTACACTAAGTAGGGGCTAACTGTGTACTAGTCTGTCCGTATTAATAATGTCCTGTCTCATTAATACTATGACTAGGAAAATTTAAGAATATTTATTATAAATGTGATTGATATCTCATTAGTCAACAACTCTTGTGACTACCATCACATTAATAAATATTCTAAGGACTTTATCAGTTATATCAAATATTAAACAGATAAAATTGGAAGTTCATAAAATACAAAACTTTAATTAGGAATGTATTTAAATAAAATAATTATTTTAGGGCATACATTCCAACAGGAATTTCCACGACCAGGGCCCGAGGGCCCCGAGCATGTGGGTCAAAAACTGGTGAAGAACCCAGCGACGACTGTACTATTAAGAAAGGTCAAGTGAAAATGCCAGTTTGTGAAAGAAGCACTGCATGGTTTGGAATGAGGTACTTACCTTATTTCTTACAACTAAAATGAGGGATTAGAGCAAGGCACTATTTCTTTGGAGGGAATAGGAGAGAAACGACAGGAAAGGAAACAGAGGAATAAGATTTTTACCCCTTATTTGGTACGTTGGAAAGGTTTAGAATGGAAAAGCCTTTCCAACTTTTTCATTCCATTCTAGTGTTTGGTATGGCTCTTTCCCCCTACAAAACCCTTTCCCCCTACAAAACCCTTTCCCCCTGAAAAACTTATTCCAACTTTTTCCTGGAATCCCATTCCTCACAAAAATCTGGAGAAAGGCCATTCCTACTCTATCTAGAAAATACCTAAATTATAGGAGTCAAGATTACCCTTTTATATTCTATATCTCTATTTCCTGTGTACCGATTTATCTTTCATATATATTAATTTGTTATTTACTTTGTCAAATATTGAGACTATTTTGTGAGTTTAGTTAATAAGTCTACTACTTTTTTACTTAGAAATAATTTTGATTCATTACTTTTCTTTCTTTTTACTTTGAAATAAAATATTTAGTTGACATTTTTAATATATTTTTTATTCACAATATTGGATTATATGATAACATTTGTTAATTCAAATAAACAATAACATGCCAAAATACATTCATATGAAGTTAAAAAATAAAAAGAAAAAAAGAAAAGAGTAAACCCACTAGATTATCTGCTAAAGCACAATTATATTTTTCTATTTACAAATAGTTCTTAAAACCATTCAAAAGCAAATCAAGGGCAAAGAATTTAACGTGCATGAATGACGGATTTAACATGTATAAAAAATACAGGGGATTCAACATACATGTAATTTAAAAATTTAATTTAGTTACAACTGGTATTCACCTATGGCAATTGTATTACAGTTAGTATTCACCTATTGTAATTGTATGCTATTAAAAAGTTATGTTCTCATTTAATAAGTTATTGTGATTTTATGCTATTGAAAAGTTATTTATTAATTAATAATTCATTTGTCTCTAAATCAAGATGTGTATAGAATATTATATATGAGGGCAATTAAGTTAATATAGTAGTTCTTCATTCCATTTTGACTTCTCAATCTGATTATACCAGACATGGGAAAAGAAATTAATATTTCATTCTGACTTGGTTACCAAACACTGGAATGATAAATTCTTTCCTGTCCATTCTGGCAGGAAAAGAATTCTGCCTGGAAAGGCCTTTCCATTCTAGACCTTTCTATCGTACCAAATGAGGGGTTAATGTATGAATTGATTTTTGAAAATGAAAAGGAAAGAATGAGGAGGAAAAGTGCGGAATAAGATATAATTATTTTTGTGAGCCTATTTTCCGTCCAAAATGGGAGGAAACCTAAACCTAAGGAAAGGAACTAAGATTACTGAAAATTTTGAAATTTATTAAAAAACTTATGTGTTTATAAATTAGAATTTTAAATTATGAATAAAATTATAACCAACGCGTAATAGTTTCCTTTCCTTTCCTTTCCTAATCCAAACAATATTTCAATGTTGCCTTTCTTTTCCTTTCATATTTAATCCAAGATGGACGGAAGCTAACTTGCTCTCCTCATCTTTCCTTTCAACTCTATTAGAGCCCTCTGCTTTCTTTCAATCCAAACGGTGACTAAAGAATGGAGAACCATTTGTAGACAAGAAAGAATAACTTTTGGTTAAACTTTTACCTACCAATGAAAAATTAACTATAAGAGGTTAAAATTTTACCTACCAATGAAAAACTAACTATAAGATAGTCACATTTTCAGAATACAAATTTTATTTCTTTCTCCCTCAAACTCATCATTTTCAATTTTGAAAAGAATCACTAATAATGGATTTTTATTTTGGAAGGAAGTTTTCTCATAAAGTTAAAGAAATCAATCTAATCCAGTTAGCACCAAATTTCTCACTCGTAGTACTTGGAAAAGAAATTCAATTTTATGATAAATATATGGTTGAGATATTGAAATTCTCTCATCTTCTTTATTTTTTTTCATTTATTTACCTACAAAGAACACCACAGTCATTTTCAAAAATATAACACGGTTCTCAAAGCAAATTACTCTAAGATGAATATTGTGTATTGTGTAAGAAACATCAATTTGAGGGGAAACATATATACGCATCCGCAAAGTCAAAAAAAAAATACCAAAGAAAAAATTAGGAAAGTAATAAAGAAAATATCCAAAATCAAATAGGAAAAAGTAGAATCCAAAAAAATTATGAGAGTTGAACTCAATCCATCAGAGTCAGATATATATGCAAAAGAGGTCAACACATAAAAAAAGTGTGTGAAGGAGAAGAGGAATAATGTAGAAGTGGTAGTAAGAATTATTTTACCAACAATTCCCGAAGGAAAATAAAGAGAGTGATTCACGATCGAAACCCAAAACGATTTCACAAGAACCTTGAATCTCAAAGGGACTTGGGAGAAATTTGGTTAAATCAAGGATAATTTCATAATAGTTGATAAAGTTCTAATAACAATAACCTTAATATATCCCTCCATAGGAAACAAGTTTTAAACTAAAAGGGAAAAAAATACATGAGAAAATGGAAAAAAATGATGAAAAATATGCAGAACACTGCCTTCAAAATCCACGACAAGGATCCAAGGTGCCAACCTGTGGATCTAGGTCACAGATCTCTAGTCTCAGTCACTACCCACTATACAAATCTGCATTCCTATGTAGTTACTCCATCGCCGTCTCAGCTAAATCCGCATGTGGTTAGCGGATCTATATAAAATGTGCTTGGCGATTTCTAGCTTTCTTTCCCTTCTTTGATCGATCTAAATTATCCAAAAAGATACTAGCTGCATGTTGAAAAAAATCAACAATATATCATTAATTACACATAATAATACTCTTAAATTTGTAGTCTTCTCATGACAATAATAAAATTTCTTATTCATAGATTAGATGATTTAGTAAACAAATTCTGATAACCAAAATAAAATATTTAATAATGTATTAATCCTTAAATAAGAACTATCATATTTTGACTCCACTAAAACTTGGCTTGAAATATTATTACTAAACAATGTAGAAAAAATAACCCACAGGAAAACAACAAATAAATCTCACAATAACCAAGGAAATAAAAATGGTAGCGGAAAAATTATAAATAGACGAGTGGGATGGCACACGAAAGAAGCAGAGGAAGACAAAAACCGTCAGGAGGCAAACTCACGATACTCTCGGCTCTCTCTCGGCACAAAGGCTTCCAGAGGAGAATCTTTTTTGCTTCACACACATATATCCGCACTACTACTATAACTATTTATAAAGCCCGAAGCTTTCCAAATAGCTAAGGTTTTACAATTCCAACCAACTACGAAATCAACTACTCTATCGGATTTAGAATTGGAGCAATACAAAACTAATAATGAAACTAATTAGATAATAGAAAGTTGGTTTAACTCCTACATTGCCTCCCTTAAACTAAGTCTTCAAATTTCATCATGCCAAGCATCTTCTTCAATTTCATGAACACCTCCAACTTGAGTGGTTTTGTCAAAATATTAGCTATTTGATCTTCACTTCTGCAATAATCAACAACAATCTCTTGATCTTGTACTAACACACGAATAAAATGATACTTGATATCAATGTGCTTGCCACACTCATGAAAAACTGGATTCTTTGTCAACTCAATAGTATACATATTATCACAAAATATCTTGGTAGGACCATCTTGCTTGTGTTGTAGAAATTCAAGCATTCTCCTCAACCACAATGCTTGAGTAGCACTACTCGCAGCAGCCATCTATTCCACCTCTGTTGTGGATAAAGCAACCATCTGCTATTTCTTAGAAGAGCAAGAAAGTACACCAGAACCCAAATGAAATGCATAACCAGAAGTGCTCCTCCTTTGTATTGTGTCACCAGCCCAATCACTGTTAGTATATCCAACAAGACTGCTACCATATGAAGATGAATAAAATATACCATCAGACTGCGTATCTCGAACATCTCTCCAAATTCTCTTAGCAGTTTGCAAATGGGATTGGCATGGAGATTCCATGAATCTACTAATCAAACCAACTCCATAAGTAATGTCAGGTCTTATAGAAGTTAAATACCTGAGACTCCCCACCAATCTCCTGAAGTACGTAGCATCAACAAAATCACTAGTGCCATCTTTGGTTAACTTCAATAATTCTTCAATCTGGATCATCATAGGTTTAGCCACGTCCAACTTAAACTTCTTCAAAATATCACCTATGTACTTTCTTTGCCACCATTCAACTTATGAACCTCAATTCCAAGAAAATAAGACATCAATCCCAAATCTGTTATCTCAAATTAACTGATCATAGCCTCCCTGAATTTAGAAATTAGTTTGGAATTGTTGCCTGTGAATGTCAAATCATCCACATACAAGCATACAATAAGAATATCTCCTCCAGGATTGAATTTGATGTACAAAGTATGTTCATATGGGCATCTCAGAAAACCATGATCAATAAAATAAGTATCAATGCGGGTATACCAAGCTCTAGGAGCTTGCTTCAACCCATACAATGCCTTCTATAATCTATAAACTTTGTCTTCTTGACCTTTTTTAATCTAACCTGCAGGTTGCTCAGCATATACCTCTTCTTCAAGAAAACCATTCAAGAAAGCAGATTTAACATCCATTTGATATTTTTCCAACAATTGCTGGCAGTAAGTGAGACAATCATATGAACAGTATCAAGTCTAGCAACTGGTGCAAAAATCTCAAAATAATCAATACCTGCCTTTTGCTTATAGCCTTTGATAACCAAGCTTGCTTTGTAGTGATCCAACTCTCCTGATGGCTTATATTTGGTCTTGTATACCCACTTCACTCCGATTGGCATTTTCTTAGGTGGGAGCGTAGTCAACTCCCATGTATTATTTTTCTCAATAGCATGAATTTCTTCATCCATTGCATGAACCCAACGATCATCTTTGGCAGCTTCCTCAAACGAAAGGGGATCACAATCTACAAAAAAAGGCAAAGTTCACAATATCTTCATCAGATAAATTATCATCTTTAACAACAACATAGTCATCGTATCAGGCCGGCATACAATGCTCTCCCTGTGGTCGGTTGAATGTCTCAACCTGTGTAGTGGAAGTTGAGGGAACATCATGACACTGCACAACTTACTCCACTGGCTACTTATTGGAACTTATTCCCATGATTGGAGGAATAAATGAATGTTTTGGCAATGTCTTAGGATTTTTCTTGTGTCTGGATTAAAAGTCACATCCCTGCTGATAATCACTTTCCTTGTGTCTGGATTAAACAACTTGTATCCCTTGGTCTCGTGACTATAGCCAATAAAAATGCACTTCTCAGCCTTATCATCCAACTTCTTCCTCAAATGATCTGGAACATGAGCATACGCAAGGCAACCAAATACTTTCAAATGAGCAATATCTGGCTTCATACCAATCCAAATCTCCTGTGGCATTTTTCCAAAATTGCACCTAGTAGGACACCTATTCAACACATAAATAGCAGAGGTCGAATAATTACTAAACAATGTAGAAAAAATAACCCACAGGAAAACAACAAATAAATCTCACAATAACCAAGGAAATAAAAATGGCAGTGGAATAATTATAAATAAACGAGTGGGATGGCACATGGAAGAAGCAGAGGAAGACAAAAACCATCAGGAGGCAAACTCACGATACTCTTGACTCTCTCTCTGCACAAAGGCTTCCAGAGGAGAATCTTTCTTGCTTCACACACATATATCCGCACTACTACTATAACTATTTATAAAGCCCGAAGCTTTCCAAGCACAGAAAAAACACGCAGTGGAAAAAAAACTAAAATCTTACGAATAAGAAAGGCATGGGAGTATAAAAGAAATTTATTCCAAGAAACTAATTTTCCTCAACTACAAGTGTAGGATTTCAAGTCCTTATATAGAGAAACAAAACTACAATCCTACTATAGTTATGATACCAAAACATGACTCGATCCTATTTTCTAAATAGAGTTTGATATTGAGTTCTAACCTATTTATCAAATAATAAATCAACTTCTAAAACAAATAAACTTCTAAATATGCTTGGTTTAAAATATGCCAACAATGCCTCCCTTAAACCAACCTCTTGATCTTGTCATCTCCAATGCCTTCACAAGATTGAATCGCCTTTGCAGCCTCTGTAGCAGTACCAATATCCACTAATTGTGGTTTCCAGATACGGTTGCCGGTTGACATCTTTTCTAATTCGTCGATACTAGAAGCAAATTTTTGTGTATTTGTAGCAATCTTCAATTTCTTCTTCACTTGTTGAGGCAAATAAAACTTGTATTTTGCATACAATTTTTTAGCAATTTCTTCTTGATTAAAAAGTAATCACCCATACAAACGCATTCATCATTAGAGCCACCATATTTTCTTGAATAATGATAATCCACATAAATGTCAATTGAAATAAATGCCTTTCATAATCCTTTTTATGGCAATAATTTTCACCATTGATAAATTCTCTCACCATGGCAACTCAAAATAATTTGCGTACTTTCACAAATAAAATTTTTCTCTATGCTTGAATTCTTGGCCTCCCTGGTTTCAAACTTGATTAAATTCTGTGGTAAAATCAACCACAACAATTGATCACTACGTTCCACCAACAATTTTGACAGAATCCCTCTTTTTAGACCTCTGTCCAATTAGGGTCACTTTTTCCCTACTTTTAATCAACAAACGAGTACTCTATACCAACTCTTGGTCTAATCCTTCAATACGAGTACTCTACCACAGCATTTGTACCCTTTTATGACACAAGTTTATCTATCACAAATTTTCTAAGACACAAGTTTATCTATCACAAATTTTCTAAAACTCTACAGGCACCGTAGATACCCCAAGAACAAACTCTTGAATCTAGGGTTCTGAAACCACTTTATAGAAAAAATGACCCACAGGAAAACAACAAATAAATCTCACAATAACCAAAGAAATAAAAGTGGCAACGGAATAATTATAAATAAACGAGTGGAATGGCACACAGAAGAAGCAAAGGAAGACAAAAACCGTCAGGAGGCAAACTCATGATACTCTCGGCTCTCTCTCAGCACAAAGGCTTCCAGAGGAGAATCTTTCTTGCTTCACACACATATATCCGCACTACTACTATAACTATTTATAAAGCCCAAAGCTTTCCAAATAGCTAAGGTTTTACAGTTCCAACCACCTACGGAATCAACTACTCTATCGGATTTAGAATTGGAGTAATACAAAACTAATACGGAAACTAATTAGATAATAGAAACTTGGTTTAACTCCTACAAACAATAATATAGAAACTTCTATTTTTTAGATTTGATTTAATATGCCAACAAAAATGAAAGCAATAAGAAATGATTAAATTTATAACCGTGGAGCACGTCTCAATGAAATTAAACATGTTCTCCGTATTTGCTTCTTGTTGGATGTAAGTTTAAATTACACATATATAATTGGTAACAACTTGCACATATATAATTGGTAACAAGCACGCTTATTCCCATCGAGTATTAGTAAAATTTACGAATGTAAACTATATAATGGCACACCAATTCTCACAAAGTTAGACTCAAAATCTTTGGTTAATTATGTAAAGCTTACAAGGCTTAGAGCTCAACAATATCAGATTTTTATGAAAGTATTTAGAAGGCTAAAGATTTCAAATGTGATCGTATTATTTACTTCAAACACTGAAGTACAAGGCAATTTAAAATCTCAAGGCTTGATTACCGAGCCAAGAAGCAAAATGCAACACAGCTAGCACGGAATCAGAGAAAATTGTTTCGCCATTGTGGTCGCTTTCATAAACCAAATTCAGACCAAATTATGTTATAAATCCATTTTCCAAGGATTACCAAAACAGCAAGCATAGTTGTCCTTGTCGGATGGAACAACCATTCAAACATTGTCCACCACCAAAAATATAATAATAATAAATAGAAAAAGGAAAAACTGAATGCCCCGGCATTCAATCAGAAAACATGATGCCAGCAAAATGCCATTGCAAAAGCTTACAACTTTGTCAAAGAAGCAATGGAATTCTACGGGGAAAAATTATTAATGCTCTTTTCTTCATAACCAATTATCCTAGTCTAGGATAAGATTACAAGTTCCTCCAAAAAACCTTCCATCAGAAAAACAAGAAAAACCATCTTGATCTTAAGACTGAATCCAAGGCAGATAAAATGGCCAACGCTCTTGTCTGCTCCACAATTCAGGTCACCTTGGAAAGGGCACTGTCTCTTGCCTCTGATAGGATCAGTATGATCGTCGGATTCAAGAACGATTTGGCCAGCATGAGACGATCTCTTGGCTTTATCAATGCTGTCTTGACTGATGCTGGCGAAAGGCAAAACCAGAATCGGGCAGTGCAAGCATGGTTGGAGTGTCTCGAGGAAGTGGCTTTTGATGCTGCAAATGTGTTGGATGAGCTCAACTACGAATATCTTCGCCACAAGGTGGAGCCCCAATACCAACACAAGCTAAAGGTATGCTTCTTCTTCTCCTTCTCTGACACTAACCTTGCTTTTCGTTGGAGAATGGCTTCTAAGGTCAGGCATATCAAACTTAAGTTGAATGAGATCAATCGAGAAGGCAATGAACTGGGATTGGTAAGTAGGTCAGTCGTGACAGCTACCCTCCCTGCTGCTGGAGACACAAAAAATAGGCAGACTGACTCTGTTGTTGCTCCAATGATTGGAAGAGCCAATGATGAATTGAGGATAGTGAAGATGTTGTTGAGCCCTTCTGAGAAGGTTGTTTCTGTTCTTCCCATAACTGGTATGGGAGGTCTAGGCAAAACAACTTTGGCTAAATCGATATACAACAATAGGCAAATTGATGGGCACTTCAACAAAAAGATTTGGGTTTGTGTATCGGAAAAAGTTCCAATAGAAAAGCTTTTCAAATTTGTATTAATGCAATTGACGAAAGAAAAGGTTGAAGTGGATGATAGAAATATCATTGTTGAAAAAATTCAAATTCAATTAGGGGCAAAAAGATATTTCCTAGTTCTTGATGATGTGTGGGATGATGATCACACATTATGGGATGACTTTTTCACCACCATGAAGGGACTCAATCCAACCAATGGAAGTTGGTGTCTTGTCACTACTCGTTTGGGTCTAGTGGCAAATACTGTGTTGAAAGTTCTGAAGATGGATAATGAGGCCTATTTCTTAAGAAGACTATCTGATAAAGATTGTTGGTCAATCCTAAAAGAAAAAGCAATTGCAGGGGAAGAAGTACCTGATGAATTGGAAGCAACTAAAAGCAGAGTTATAAAAAGATGTGATGGACTACCACTGGCTGCAAGTGCACTTGGAGGTTTGTTATGCTTAAAGAGGAAAGACAAATGGCAATCAATTTTGGAAGATAGGCTTTTGAGTTTGAGTGGAGATGAGGATGGTGTCATGCAAATACTTCAGCTGAGTTTTGATAATTTACCATCTCCAGCCATTAAGAAATGTTTTGCATATTGTTCTATTTTTCCCAGGGATAGTGAGATAGAGAGGATTATGCTTATCGAACTTTGGATGGCAGAAGGTTTCCTCCAAGCAGATCTCAAGAACCAAATGACGATGGAAGAAATTGGAATAAATTACTTGAGAATTTTATTGCAGAGTTCGTTGTTGGAAGAAATAAAATATGATTTGGAAACATATTATAAGATGCATGATCTAGTGCACGACCTTGCGAAATCAACATCAAGGTCTACTAAAGTCATTCACAAGGAGGCTAATTTAGTAGACAATAGTAATCAAATTCGTTATCTTGCTGTAGACTCATTTGGAGAAGAAACGATACAACTTTTCAAGGGTATATCAACTTCACTTCATACATTGTTTCTAAGGACTAGCTTATCTGGTGATATGCTAATGAAATTGAAGAATTTATATGTTCTTAATTTGTCTGAAACAAGAAATCAGGAGCTGCCAATCTCAATTGGCAAACTGATACACTTGAGATATATTGACTTTTCGTATTCTAAAACTGAAACTTTGCCGAAATCTGTTAGTAAACTCTATCACTTGCAGACATTGAAGCTAAGCTGGTGCCACAAGCTAAAGGAATTTCCAAAGGGGATGAGCAATTTGATCAGTTTGAGACATCTCCACCACGACAATGATGATGCAGAATTTCAAATGCCACTAGGGATGGGACGATTGACTTATCTTCAAACATTAGAGTTCTTTAACGTGGGTCAAGAAAAGGGTCGACAAATTGGAGAGCTTGGATGCTTGAAAAACCTCAACGGCAAATTGAAGATACGCAATCTTGAACTAGTACAAGGAAAAGAAGGAGCTGAAGAAGCAAATCTTTTTGAAAAGACAAATCTGTTTAGGTTGCAACTTGAGTGGGCTCAGGATCGAGAAGGTGACAACTGTGACTGTGACATAGATGTGTTGGATGGCCTTCGACCTCACCCAAATTTGGAGGAATTGGAGATTTGGAGATTTATGGGCAAACGATTTCCACAATCATTAATGGATTTTGGAGGAGCTGGAAATCTGGAAACTTACAGGCCTTCGACATGCAAGCTAGTGAGATTGGCATTCAAATACTGCAAGAGATGTAGAGAACTCCCTCCACTGCAATACCTTACGTCTCTTAAGGAGCTGGTGATTTTTAATTGTGGTGAGCTAACAAATCTACTGGGTGACATGCTAAAATCTTGTACATCTCTCCAGAAGCTTCGAGTGAGCCGTTGCCAAAATCTTATCTCATTTCCACTTGATTTACAACAAACGCCTTCTCTTTTGGAGGTGGATTTGAGTGAGTGTCCCAAACTGAAAACTAGTTTGACGCCTAAAGGATTTGGTTTCCTCACCAATTTAAGGAGCCTGAGAATTGGTCCCTTCTCAGATGATGATGATCATGAAAATTCTTCAATTTACAATGAGTTTGATTGGTCTGGATTGATATCCTCCTCTTCATCCACACTCCATGAACTACGCTTGTGTGGGTTGCCACACGTTGAGTGCTTGCCACATCAGCTCCAATACTTGACTTCCCTCACAGCATTATATATGCGTGACTTTGGAGGAATAGAAGCTTTACCAGATTGGTTTAGAAATTTTGCTGCTCTTGAACGCCTGTATGTACAGAGTTTCAAAAAGCTTCAATATTTACCCTCCGAGGACGCCATGAGAAGTCTCACCAATTTAACAACTCTGCTTGTTGTTGGATCTCCATTATTAAAGGAAAAGTCCACTCCTCACAGCAGCGGCCCCAACTCCCAGTGGTCCAAGGTTTCTCATATTCCGTCATTACACATACGTGATTAACCGTTCATCTCAAGTCAAATCTCAATGCTTCTTCTCAATCTCATGTAAGATTGCCTCCTACTATCTAATTCACCATCCTCACTTTGTCATTTTGAGATATGCCTTCTCTTCACCATCTTCTCTCATGCATTAACCTTTTCCTAACAAAATGAAAGAATTCTCCTTGGCCATTTACTCCCTTTAACAACATAGTGCTCTGCCACCATCAATTAGCATAAACCAAGCAACTATTCTATCCCATGATTTGTGCATTAGTATAACTCTATTCATATTCTATTCCATGCTTTGTTTTTGTAGGATTGACAAAACAATAGCATCGCCAAATTATCTGAATTGTCTTGGTAGATTTCTTGTTCGCTCCATAATGTCTGAGTTTGAATTTTGTGTATTGCTATTTCCCTGACTTATTGTCCTTGAAACTAGCTGTTACTTAATTGCAGAAAGTTTTTGTCCATATTTTGATTACTCAGTGATTGTTAGCTGGCCTGTATGAGCTGCTAGGAAAATATTTCTTGCTCCAAGGTATCCGTGGTTTTAAAGAACCATTATTACCGTGACCTTCTGATAATCATTATTGGCAATTTGATGATGACGAAATCCCTCAAATAGTCCTGTAACTTTATTTTTTTTTTATTAATCCATTGGGTCCTTCATTTTAAAAATGGAATAGGATGGTTCTCCAACATGGTCTTAGGGCTGAGTTGGTCCCTTTGTGGCAGAGCATGCATTCTAATATGCCCCTCCACCTAGTGCCCGGTGGTGGTGAGATTTGAATAAGCATGGCTACTCTGCCACGTACGGACCAATTTGGCCCAAAAAAATTGTTTGAGTATATTCTATAGCATTTTTTAGATGGAGAAACAAACTTCGATTAATTAAATGGCTGAAGGACTATTTTGGGGATTTGCTATTTGATGATCATTACTAGAGAAAGAGATTGACCATCAGAGGTTTTGCTACTTTCAAGAATTATCCTGAGGTTAGCAGATTTAAGACGGATAAATATAAGTTCATAGTATCAAGTCTTATTACCGGCTCATTGTCATTAGGGTAAAAGCAAGAAAAGAAACTCACTTTAGCAAGATTCCCAGCTTAAGAAAATCTCACTTTTGACTGAACTATTTGAAATATTTTGTTCGCCACATACTGTCTGAGTTCGAATTTTCTGTTTTCCCGTGACCTTAGGCTCAAAGCTTGACTGGAAGCTTGCATGGGCTAGTAATTCCTAGTTACAGAGCCTGCATCTTTGAGAATCATGTTGAACCGGATCCTGTTTCAGCTGGACTGAAATGTTTAGGTTGACGCTTTTTTCTTTCATCTTGGTGCCTCCAATAGCCAACACTTGATATCCTTATCATGGGAGCTTGCACACTTTCAATGTTCATTTTTAGTCATGAGGTGCAGTAGTATGAACTAACATGCTATAATACTCTGGATTTGCTTGTTTTTTCAAGCTTCGTCTTTGAAACTAATTGACACTAAATTGCAGAAGTTGTAGGTCTGGATTTTGATTGGTCAATGACTTTAATTGGCCTGTACGAGCTGCTGGCCTAAAATTTCTTGCCCCGACTTATCTGAAGTCCTTTATGAAACCATCATTACAATGATCTTCTGATGATGTTATTGGCATCTTGTTTGCAACAGAGTTCATAATAGAGTTACACATTAATCGTTAGAGGTTTTGCCAACTTTCAAGAACAATACTGAGGTTAGCACCTTTATTTTAACCAAATAATATTTGTACATAGTATCAAGTGTTATTACCTGCTCATTGTAGTTTGGGTGAAAATGAACAAAAACAAACTCTTACTTCTACAATATTTCCAGCTTAAGAATGTAATGGAACTTCTTGTTCTATCTTATTTATAATGCAGGCAACATTCTTTCTTGGGATTTTTAAATCTGAGCTCATCCAACTTAGGTACACACCACCATTTACCGTGAAAAGTTTTTATTTACTTATTGATTTGCTAGAAGAAATAATGTGTTATTCATGGAATCAAGCGTCAAATGAAAGTATGTCTCACAACAGAAATTGGTGCATTTGCTAACACAGAAAGATTTCAAAATCTTACAGATTTTTTTTTTTTTTTTTATGCTGTGGGAGAACATATTCCAGCGAAACTCTTAAGAAGATTTTTTATTTCTTGCCTTAGGTGAGGTGATATATGTATTGTGACTAAAATGATTAAGTAACTAGAGTTTGAAGGTTTTAAAGGGTATGCTTCCAAAGATGTTGTTTAGCCATGTAATAGCAAGGATTTGGGAGGATTCTATTGAGCACCTTCAAATTGATCACGGATTGCAATTAGAGATCTCAATTGTTGATCATACAATCTTGTAGGCTATTTTAATCAAGGAAGTAAATTGGCAGTCTTGGAAATGATGCAACTGCTCAGCTTGACTTTGTAGAAGACAGAAGTCTGCTTTGCTGAACTTTACTTTTCTTACCCAGTCTGAAAACGTTTAACCGCAGTCTGCAAACAGTATCACTTAATATAACGTCACAACACACAGACTGCACACTCTCACACAGAATACACATCATGACTCGCACTTGGCCGTACTCATTCCCTATCAAGAGACTGGCTTCATCATCCAATCTTTCCTTTTTGGCAATAATTGTGGCTTAGGTCCTCGTCCAGATATAAAGGATCCATTTGATGAACATTTTGTTTTTTGCGTCTGGCACATAGTTCCACTTCACTTCTGTCCTTTCTTTCCCCAATTATAGAATGCAGATATCTGAAAACAGATTATTTGGTGTGGACAGTCAAGCATAGTATCGTAGTTAACCATATGCCCTCAGATTTTTGCCTTCATTGTCTTTCAATGAAGATTACCAGTTTATATTTGCTCATCTTATATGTATGCTACTGCAAGTCGTACATTGATTCCTAAAACTGAGATTCTACGAGGACAAAATGGTTGCTCTGAACGGTCACCTCTTGAAAATTATTATCTCATTATCTTGCTCTGAACCATCTGAGGTCTGATCTTCTCTACGATGTCTCTTAGAGAGGGGGTTTGACTCAACATTCCCAGGTTACCAGTTCTTGGCATGAGGACAATGGTCAATTGAGGAATTGTCACTGCCCATTTGTTGTCAAACTGGTGTTGCCAAATGGAATGGTTATCTACAACACCACTTTTTTGTTTTTTTTTTAAAGAAATCTCCTAATCTATGATAAACTTTCTTCTTCAACTATGTAATATTGAGTTTTAAGCAGTTTGATTCTCAATTTGTTAACTAAACCCCACTCCCTCCTCACCCCCCTCCCCCGGGCAGAAAAAAAAGACATGTTCAAATCAATCTCTTAGGTTGCCATGGAAAATAGTATTGTTCTTGCAATGAAGCTGCAGAGACTTGGTTGATTATCCTTTGCTGAAGTTTAAGTCTGGCTGAAGTTCAAGTCCTTTACTGAAGCTTTAGTCTAACTGTGATTATTTAAACTTTGAAGCATCGAATAGTAATAATCGGTTGCTGCTCTAGGAATCGCCTTGTGAAGATTCTTGAGCTGTCGCTGCCTGTCATGCTTGCTGGCTGCGACATTTCTATTTCTAAATTATTCAACTGGTCATCTTTCAAAGTTTCGGACTCAAACTAGGATAGTTCTTGTGACATTACTTATGTCTCTAGACTGAGCAGAAAGATTTCATATCTGTGTACTAGTTTATGTTAGAAAACAACGCCTAAGCCTGAGATCTACATTGTGAATGTGGTGCCTTCAAACTATAAATCAGCTGCAGCTTTTGTGGTCATGACATGGGGTAGTAATTCAATGGTATGGACCTCAATTTGTCTTTCTGTCTCAGCCTGCTTGTCTCTCAAGTTAGCTGCAACTTAGCTGCAGAACAATATCTGTTTGTGTTGTGAGTGCTTATTCTCTTTTAGTCAACCTCCACAAGTTGCTCACCACTTTCTTGAAGCTGTATCTTAGCTCCATCACATGCAACATGATTTTCTGTGTTTTCATGTTCTCTTTTTGCAGTTAAAAATATCATGTTTTGAATTATTCTGCTACTTTAAGATTCGTAGTTATTCCAAAATTACTTGGTCTATATGATGTCAAGTAAACTTTATGTTGGTGGTCGCTTAACTAAAAACAAAGAATTGCAAGAAGTAGCTCTTTTCAATTTTGTGGTGTCTTTCTTGGGTTTCTGTATCATGATTCAAAGTTATAGGTACTTCATACACTATCATCAATAGGCGATGGTTGCATGTCTTCATTGGAAGCTTGAGTTAATATCTTGTTTCTGTATTTAATAACAAAATGCACAAGATTTTCTTGGTCGACCAAAGCAAGAAGCGAAACAAATCAACTAATCAAGTAACAGTGCAAAAGAAATTAAGATTTGACTTTACTTTGTTTATCATGTATGTCAGCCAGTCTGCTGTACACTATGATTCTAAGATTAGCTTGCTCTTTAAACTCATGATTTGCATCAGGATTAAATGAGTCTCTGAACTTTCACCTTTGGAAAATGCAATTGCATTTTATTTTACATAGCATATGCAGAAAATTTGTGAAACTTAATTTAAATGTCTTTAGATCAGAAATTCTGACACACCCCTTTCTTCAATACTTTCCGAGCTAAATTTTGTGGCCTCTTGCTTAGACAAACAGAGGTTAGAATTTTGAAGCTTCTTCAGCACAATCTATATGGCTAGAACTCGATAACTTTTGGCCTGCATTTCCTACAAATAGCCCATCAATGTTTAAAATGACTAGCAGTCTAGGTCTGTTGATTTTACGTGTCTACTTATGTGGATTGTAAATCGTTATTGCTAAAGTCAGCTCACTCTGTTTAAACTTGTGATTCTAAGGGGATGAAATGGTTTCTCTTAACTTTTACCTCTTAATAATGAACTTACATATTTATCTGATCCATTTGATTGGTAATTGCTCCATCAGAGTCATGTATGATGGTTTTTTGACTTACTTTTCCTTGGTTTTGACTTTCTGGCCTTGAAGACAGCGGTCAATGGAGGAGTTTTCATAGCATTGGTCATCACTTTCATGTTTTGGTTCAAAAATTCTGGTAATTTTAGATGTGCTTCTCTTCTTTGACCACTTGATTTTGACTTTTAACCACTTTGATATCTAATTTATTACGTATAAAACAAAAGAAATCTTATTGTCATGAAGATACTTTTGAGGTATCCAAGGAAGATGTACTGTTGAAGCAATGAAGTTGCAGCTTGGTAGAGTATCTTTAGCCGAATGTTTTGAAGCATTCTGGTAGTTAATCAAGTCTGCTTGTTGTGACTTGCGGCTCTTAGTGAATCCACCTTGATAAAGGCTGGTGGGTGTCAAACCTCCAAAAATAAAATACCTACTCTAAGAATATAAATTCAAGTATAATGGTGAATAGGGTCGTATCCACAGGGACTGGGTGATTTATTTCCTACAGAGAATTTGGGGGGTTTTGTAAAAGATAGAAATTAATTAAAAAGGAATAAAAACTGAAATTCTAAATTAAGCAAGTATGCGAGAATCAAATAACACAAGAAACAATTAATTAAAACAACCTAGTCAAGGAATTAATTTTGGCACCGGTGCACACAACTGATCATAGATCCATAAAAATATTCATATGTGCATGGATAAATTGGTTATAGTAGTCAAGCGACGCGCCCAACCACCAATCTTTCCTTAATTTTATAGTAGCCCAGAGACGCTCATAGACTACCTTCTTGTGAACTAGACAACCCTAGAGACGCTCATAGGATTTAATGTAGTCACAAAGATTAGAAATTAGAAAGACCCAATTCTAGATGGTAAACACACATGCGGGTTTACTTAGGCTAGATTAATTATCCCCATGATACAAATTAGACCACTTATAGGTGAAACTGTCAGGTGCCACTAATTAGGTTGTTTAAAGGCGACGTGCCAACACCCTAATTGACTATATATTACTTAGACAATTGAATAACAGGCCTAATTATCCAATAACCCAAATAATAATTAATTGAAAACAGAGAATAATTAAATACCCATGAACATGTAAATTAAAATTAATAATCAAAACGATCTCACAGTTATGGTGCCCCGAGCCTTGATTATTCCTCAACTAGAAAAGGAATTAGCCACGCCTCATGTTGATTAAACGTTCCACGATGTTCATGTGGTTGGAAAGAAACAAGAAGTGATAACTTGAATTTGCAATTAAATAGACTAACTCTCCAATGCACGGACTTCCAAGAATGAAGAGTAAAACAAGATATATAAGTTATTGCAACTGGTCACCAATGAAAGATCTCAACAAAAGCAATGATCAGCACTATCTATGTCTACTATGGAAACACGGGAAAGATGGAAAACTAGAAGAGACAAAAAAACAAAGAGGTCCAAGTACTAATCTATTATTATGTTAGTGATAGCGGAAAGTAATGAGCAAGAGAATACTAAATAAAGCTAGGCTAAAAAAGTTCTCTTCTCAACCGAGAGCAACTACTATATATATATATATGCAAGTCTTCCAAATTTGCCGGGTTTAAGGAAACGAGAAGTTCGAGTCCGCTATGCCATTGGATTCCTTCCACGACCAGGAGACAGCTCACTTTTCTTCCAGCATTCCACCGCCCAAAATCCTTGCCAAATTGACTTCCAATAAATTCTCCAAAATATCAGCACATATTAGGAACTTGCCCCAATTGCCAACTCAACCCTGCTTCCCTTTCTGCACATGCACTGAAGTGCAAAAGTCTTCCTGAAATTTGCCAATAAACACCAATTTTCACACCAAAGGCCTACAAATGCCATAGAAACAATTTATCAGTAGAACTCCAATTCTTAATGCAATAAAAGGCCAAAATTAAGATCAAATATCAACAAATAAGGTGTACAATTATCTCCCTATCAAATTCCCCCACACCTAGACAATGCTTGTCCTCAAGCATTCACTATCACAATCAAGATAGTAAGTACTTCATAGCACAATAAACTAACACAATTATCAAATCTTCTCAACAACTTCATCAAAATCAGAATGTAGAAGATTCAACTGTCACACAGATATTAGTGTATCGCTCAGTACTCAAAAGTGTTTAAAGGGACATATACGCTCAAATCACCAACATGGAAAGATATTACCATAAGCTTGCTAATATATCACATCTCCACCACTCAAAATGAATTCAATACAAAAATCAAAGGGTCTTTAACAAGGGATGTAATGAGGCTTAGGTAAAGGGTTGGATAAAAAATGAAAATTTAGGCCAAACACATCAAAGGAAATACCAACAACCCATTGCATGAATTCAAATACCTTTCTTTATCCAGATGATCCTTCCAAGGCATACTCATAGATTTCTCAAAAATTAGCAAGTGCAAGAACAACCAAAGCTTGACCCAACTATTACAACACAACGCGTATTTACAATAACACTTCACAACTCTTTTGTTTTTCCTTTTTCTTCCTTTTTTTTTCTTTTCCTTTTGTTTTCTTGTTCCTTTTTCTTTTTTTCCTTTTTTCTTTTTTTTTCTTTTTCTTTTTGAATTTTTTTTTCAACAAGACATAACTATTATTGAAACATAAACACACTTGCTAACTTCAACCATACCATTGCACCACTAATTGAAATCATCATGCAATAAAATTAAGGCATTCCTTTGACACAAGGTTCAAAACAAAGAGGGTTTAAATAAAAAATGGATTTAGGGTAACACAATGGGTTATTGAACAAAGAAAAGGTCTAGGCTCAAACATGGTCAACTAGGAGAAAAAGATAATTGGGACAGGTCTTTAGAAAGTCAAAAGGGTTAAACCTAATTGCCCTTATCATTTTCATGCATCAAATTCAACAATGTGGTCTCGACATGCATAACAAAGCAAGTTCTAGAATAATCTAACCATGTGCAATATCACTCAATGAAAGAAATTAGAGCCATTTATGAATAGTGTGCTCGTTAGGCTCAAAAGCTCACCAATCGCTAAAAATTTGTCAAATCTTGTACATCCATCAATTGAATCAATTGCAAGAAAAATATAATACTCATGCTAGCAAAAATCTCACTAATCATACTTGCATCTTTCTTACTTTTCACAACAAAACAAAATCCTAAGAAATTGCAAAAAATTGTGAAAAACTAATTTTTTTTTTTGAAAACACACATCTAAGAAAATATCCTCTCCCCCACACCTAAATCAGACATTGTCCTCAATGGATGAAAATAAAAAGTAAAAAAAAAAAAGAGGACTCCCCTGATTAAATAATGAAGCACTGGGGGAGATTGAAGGATGAAAATGCTTGAGTTGATGTCCAATCATCAAGGAAATTTGGAGCACAAGGGACCTGAGAGCCATAGTAGACAATGAATATGGACATTAGATGCTACAAGGAATAAGATAAAAAGAATTAGAATAAAAGAGAAAAGAAAAAAAATATTTTGGATTTTTGATTTGTGATTTTTTTTTTTTTTGGTGAACACCTATCCCGTTGTAGGCGTGCAGTAGAAGCATGAGTTTTCCATCGCCAGACCGGTTTCAACGGGTCTGTAAGATCGGCACTTTGCAAGTTAGAGTCCTCTGATCCTTGTCCAAGCTTGAGCGTCTGACATCCGCTTAGAAAGCGTGGGCACGCCAGATAAGCAGAAGTCTTCTGATCATCACCTCTTTGCTTTTGCCTTCCGACAGACTCTCTGGCGTGGGCACGCCAGAGAAGCTGATGTCTTCTGCCCATTACCACTGCAACATACTCAAAGATAATTGAAGGAAAAAAAACTATTAATAAAGGAAAACCTAAAAATGAGAAGAACGAAAAATTAAATCCTTGTTGCCTCCCAAGCAACTTTCTTTAATGTTTTATTAGACATTTCCATGCGCTGAGGATAAAATCATTATAGCTCTTTTCATTACATTTCTCATACTCATGATATTTATCATAAATAGAGAAATCTTTAAGC
Source organism: Gardenia jasminoides (assembly GCA_013103745.1). Taxonomy (NCBI): domain Eukaryota; kingdom Viridiplantae; phylum Streptophyta; class Magnoliopsida; order Gentianales; family Rubiaceae; genus Gardenia; species Gardenia jasminoides. Next base: position 369,717 of record CM023099.1, read on the forward strand.
ATGTGAATTGTTTTCTTCTTTTGACTAGCAGATGGCTACAAACATGCAAGTAATGCTTTCAATTCTTTATTGACTCCTTCATCATAATTAATTAATAACCTAATAGTCTTTGCAACTCCTAACTTATCTCTATCATGAAACTCAAAAATTTCTGGTATAACAAAATCAATCTCACCAACAGAAAATATAGAATGAGAGATAAGAGTTAGAGATGAAGGAGATGTCACCACAGTTGGGATTTCTTCATTGGACTTGTTGACTGGAGAGACTAGAGGCTGGGATCCCTTTGTTTCTTTTTCAGCTTGCTCTTCAACCACATAAGTTGATTCTTCCCTTTGAATTTCTTACTATTCGTCACCACTTCTCAAGGTAACTGCACTCATATCTGGTTCGGAATTGACAAGGATCTCTGAGTGCAATGTTTCAGAATTCTGAGGCATCAATTGGCTCATAGTAGATGCCAATAGACACATTCGATTCTCCAATTTATGAATGCTTGTCTTTGTCTCTAGTTGAAACTGAGTAGTGGTTTGTTGGAACTGAGCAGTGGTTTGTTGGAGTTGAACAGTGGTTTGTTGGAGTTGAGCAGTGCTTGTGGCCAAACTCTTAACAAGATCTTCCAAAGAACTCCCCCCACTAGAGAATGAGGATTGAGATGTTGGACTCACTTCATAGCTATAGTTGGGGTAATTCCACCATCCTTGACCACACACATTTGAATAAGTATCAAACATTGGTGTTTGATAAGTATCAAAATTTGGTGGAGATGGATTTTGGAATACACCAACATCACCAATTGGATCATCCACGTCAACTTGAAGTGGCACCTGGTACCGATGATCCAACCGACAAATTCTACAAGTGTTGACTTATGGTTTCTGTTCATCAATCAATTGTTGCATAGGAAAAGCCAGATTATCTGAATAAGGATCACTAAGACAATAGCTTTCATTAACCCAATTAGGAACGAAATCCAATCTATCACCAAAATATTGAAAATTAGTAGCCATCAACTAGTAAGAAAAATAGAGGAGAAATAAATGAGAAAATTTTTTTTTTTGAGAAAATAATTCAAGCACCAGTCCCCGGCAACGGCGCCAAAATTTGGTGGGTGTCAAACCTCCAAAAATAAAATACCTACTCTAAGAATATAAATTCAAGTATAATGGTGAGTAGGGTCGTATCCACTGTGGACTGGTGATTTATTTCCACAGAATTTGGGGTTTTGTAAAAGATAGCAATTAAAAAGGAATAAAAACTGAAATTCTAAATTAAGCAAGTATGCGAGAATCAAATAACACAAGAAACAATTAATTAAAACAACCTAGTCAAGAAATTAATCTTGGCACCAGTGCACACAACTGATCATAGATCCATAAAAATATTCATACGTGCATGGATAAATTGGTTATAGTAGTCAAGCGATGCGCCCAACCACCAATCTTTCCTTAATTTTATAGTAGCCCGGAGACGCTCATAGACTACCTTCTTGTGAACTAGACAACCCTAGAGACGCTCATAGGATTTAATGTAGTCACAGCATTAGAAATTAGAAAGACCCAATTCTAGATGGTAAACACACATGCGGGTTTACTTAGGCTAGATTAATTATCCCCATGATACAAATTAGACCACTTGCGAGGCGGTGAAACTGTCTCGTGTGCCACTAATTAGGTTGTTTAAAGGCGACGCGCCAACACCCTAATTGACTATATATTACTTAGACAATTGAATAACAGGCCTAATTATCCAATAACCCAAATAATAATTAATCGAAAACAGAGAATAATTAAATACCCATGAACATGTAAATTAAAATTAATAATCAAAACGATCTCACAGTTATGGTGCCCCGAGCCTTGATTATTCCTCAACTAGAAAAGGAATTAGCCACGCCTCATGTTGATTAAACGTTCCACGATGTTCATGTGGTTGGAAAGAAACAAGAAGAGATAACTTGAATTTGCAATTAAATAGACTAACTCTCCAATGCACGGACTTCCAAGAATGAAGAGTAAAACAAGAAATATAAGTTATTGCAACTGGTCACCAATGAAAGATCTCAACAAAAGCAATGATCAGCACTATCTATGTCTACTACGGAAACACGGGAAAGATGGAAAACTGGAAGAGACAAAAAAACAAAGAGGTCCAAGTACTAATCTATTATTATGTCAGTGATAGCGGAAAGTAAAGAGCAAGAGAATACTAAATAAAGCTAGGCTAAAAAAGTTCTCTTCTCAACCGAGAGCAACTACTATATATATATATGCAAGTCTTCCAAATTTGCCGGGTTTAAGGAAACGAGAAGTTCGAGTCTGCTATGCCATTGGATTCCTTCCACGACCAGGAGACAGCTCACTTTCCTTCCAGCATTCTCCAAAATCCTTGCCAAATTGACTTCCAATAAATTCTCCAAAATATCAGCACATATTAGGAACTTGCCCCAATTGCCAACTCAACCCTGCTTCCCTTTCTCTGGCACAGGCACGCCCTGGAAGTGCAAGTCTTCTGAAATTTGTCAATAAACACCAATTTTCACACCAAAGGCCTACAAATGCCATAGAAACAATTTATCAGTAGAACTCCAATTCTTAATGCAATAAAAGGCCAAAATTAAGATCAAATATCAACAAATAAGGTGCACAATTATCTCCCTATCAAAGGCTCTGTTCTTTCAGCTCTTATGATTGTTGGTTGCTACTTTTTTTATGGTAAGTTTCTTCTTTTGGGGCTTTAGTTACAATGACAAAAAACCTGCAATTATCTGAAAGTTTCCATTAGCTTTACTCTCTGCTGAATGTTGTCTTGTGACAGGTGCCGAACCTGTGCAATAATAATTATTAGAAATCCCAATTACCACCACAATTAATTATAGAGCAATTCCAAGTACTGGAGTATGGATTCTAGATATGCAATGGGTTAGTTAATTCACCCGATCTCCAAAGAGTGTGCTTAGTCCAATATACTAGAATTGCCTATAAAAGCACTAAATTGCATACAATGGCAAGCAGGGTCGTCTCCACAGAGAACGGGTAGGAAATTGCTTCTTTCTAAGTCAAGAAAAAATGGGGGGTTTTGATGAAGTGACAATAAAAATAAAATAAACAAAATTAGAAAATGAAACTGAAAATTTCAATCAAATGAATCACTAAGTGCAAGCAGAGAATAATGTAATATAAATAGCAATTAATAAAATTCTACCCAAAGGATCAACTTCTCAGGTACAGTCCAATCAAATGATCATCGATGCAGAGATATTTCATTCATTTGTCATTAGGTTAGTTATAACTACCAACAAACTCTAACAGTCAGCTTTTCCTTACTTTTTCGATAGTCAAGGTATGACCGTTGACTGCTTCTCTAATCAGAGAACAACCCTAGGTACGATCATAGGAGTTTAATTACCCGGTTGCATTAACAGTTAAAAAATCCAACCATAACCAAAGAACACGCTAAGAGGGTTCATTTAAGCTAGATTCAATGTTTCCACAACATAAAGCCAATTATGGTGGTCGCCACTAATTATTGACTAAATGAACAATTACGGATTCAATTTAGTTAATTTGACAGTAGGCTATTAGGTTAAATTAAATATTTGGCCGTTGACATTCAATTAACAAAATAACCCTACACAATTAATCAAGGAAAAGTATGAATAGTAATGACTTAAAAGAAATGGTAAAGATTCGATTAGATCTCACAAATGTTATGGACTGCGCCTTCGAGTTGCCCTTTGAGTAGACGAGAAGTTTAGCCGCTCCTCATCACACCAATTTCATGTGATTTGATTCATTCAATTTGTATGCTTATGACCACGTCGGAATTTGGATATTAATATGAGTGGAATTATGGACGAGAGGACGACCAAGAAAATAAAAGTAAAGAACAAACAAACAATAATGGAAAAATAGGGAATAAGAATGAGCAGAGGTAGAACTCTCTGCCTTTTTGTTGTTTTTTGCAAAAGACCTCCAACTCCCAAAAACTAGTCTACAAAGAAGGACTAAAATAACGAACAAAAAGCTGCTAACCAAATAGAAGACTAATCATCCTCTTCCCTTCCTAGTAAGGGTGTTCTCTCTCTTGGGATAAGAGACTCTCTCCCCTTGGTGTGAGTTCTAGAAATTCAAAAACTTTTGGAAACTTTTGAAATTTCCAAATTCTGAGAAGTGTAAACCAAATCCTTTTCCTTTAATGCTATTTGTAGTGATGAGGACACAGGCAGGAATGCACGCCTTCAACCTCGGGATCCTTTAGCCAACATTGATGGTCCGATGACAAGGGCGAGATCCAAGAGGGTGAAGGAAGTTTTACAAGCTTTGATCATTCATCATGGCAACAAGGAGCAAACTAAGTTTGAAGGTTTGTTGAACCATGAAATCACCTTACTCACTTGTACGTTTGAAGTGAAGGAATGATTTTGACTGCCGTGGGCACGCCTTACAATTGCAAGTTTTCTGATCGCATACTTACTGTGATAGACTTAAGACGTGGGCACGCCTTACAACTGTAAGTCTTCTTGTCGCATATTTACTGTGTCAGATTTAAAACGTGGGCACGCCTTACGATCGCAAGTCTTCTGGTCACATTCCCAGTTTCATTAGGGTTTTTAGTCTTTTTAACAATTTCAAATAGTATTAGGGTTTGTCTTGTAAGGCTTATAAATAGCCACTCTTGTGACTATTTTTGGGGACTTTTGGACAAATACAAACGTGAGGTTTTTCCTTCAAGTTCTTGATTGAACTTTCTTTTGAATTCTTGAGTTCATAGCTTAAGATTCAAATTAGACTTTATCGATTAGTTTGTTCACTAATCGTGGTGTCTCTTCTTCCATCGATATTTGCTTGGGGTTGCTAATTACTTTCATGTGTCAGAGGTCTTGAGTTCATGCGAACAGTTGAGTTCAATTTCCATTAAGAGAAAAGATCCAACTCTGATATTTTTCGGGGTTGGGAGGTTGTAGTAGGGTCTACCCCTAGGGTTGCTCAACAGTTGGTATCAGAGCATCAGGTTAATTCTCTTTCAATTGAAATTGTTCATACCTTGTTATAAAAAAAAAAAAAAAAAAAGAGTTACTCTAGCATTCCTGTTCACGTTACTGTTCATCATACTGTAGCATTACTGTTTACATTACTGTTCACCATACTGTAGCATTCCTGTTCATCGTTACTGTTCATCCAAGTCAAAAATTTTTTTTTTCTTGTTGTCCAATTTAGGGTTTCTAGTTGTGTTTTGTTTCTAGTGTCACGTACCTTTTAATTCTCGATTGTTAATTGTTGAAACTTTATCTAGAATACCCATGGTCGTTTCTTAATATTCTTGAAATCACTCTTTGAAATTCTTGACATTCTTGAATATCTTGATTGTGTGAACCATTACTTGAGATTGTTGAACCAAAATTTCAAGAATCTTGAAGTCCGCGGATAAAAAAAAAAAGAAAAAGGAAAAAAAGAAAAAAAAAAGTGAGGCTAGGGTTCGAAAATCTTGAATATTGTGTGTGGCTCCTATTTATTCTTGAAGCCAAATCTAAATTGTTGTTGGATTCCAAATTCATGTTGAATTAAGGTTGAAAGTTGTTAATTGGAAAGTGCTCAATCATATCCAATTAAAGATTCCAAATCTTGATTGAAAAGGACTACCCAAACCTGATTTGATTGAGTTTCTATCTTTGAAAAAGACGGACCGAGTGCGAACGCACCTGTTCACACCTAACCACCCTTACCTTTTGTATCACATCCTCAACAACCTAAACCCTCCATTTTTCACCCTTCCCACCCGATTTTTAACAAGAAAAGGTATGAATTCTAGGGTTTCTAGGATTTGCAAAATTCTGTATTGTGTCTTATTAATTGCGTCAAAAAAAAATTTTATCGTGAGTTTTGTTTGGATTTTCAAGTTATTAATTCTGAAATTTTGAGAGTTGAGTTCTTTTAAGAACTTTGAGAAGGAAAAATTGAGAGTGAGTGTTCTTTTTTTGGAGTGATACACGAGTGCATTGCAAGGTAGACTAGGTTATACTTGTTTTACAGGTTTAACAATATGTCTCAAGAGGGAAAAGCACTTGAGCAACTTGAAGTTGAAGTTTCAAATAGACTTTTGCTCCAAGAGCTTCAACAACAAGCGGCGAGACATGAATATGTGATGGCATAGTTATCAGACAGGTTGGCAGCAATTGAGGTGTGAGGTACCGGAAATACACACAACAATAGGATCTCGAGTATTCAGAATGATGATCATGATGCGGATGACGAGGGATATCAGTCAAACACCTCAACTCGATCAAGGAAAAGCCAAAGGAGAGCAAGGGACGGTCGAAATAGACCTAGGAGAATCGATGACAATCTTGGTTCCATCAAGACCAAGATACCTACCTTTCATGGAAAAAATGATCTTGAACCTTACTTGGATTGGGTTAGAAAAGTCGAGCAAGTGTTTGAAGTTCACAACTACTCTGAGGAGAAAAAGGTGAAACTTGCAACTGTTGAGTTTCAAGATCATGCATCTATTTGGTGGGAGCAAATATGTGCCACAAGAAGAAGAAATAGGGACCAACTAATTAAAACTTGGACTGAAATGAAGCAAGTGATGAGGAAACGATTTGTACCCTTCCATTATACTACGGATTTGTACAATCATCTCCAATGACTCACTCAAGGGTCTAAGTCGATTGATGAGTATTATAAGAAAATGGAAGCAGCTTTGATAAGGGCTAATGTGTAAGAGGACCCAGAAGCAACCATGGCAAGGTTCCTTAATCGATTAAATTCTGAAATCAAAAAGAAGGTTGAGCTTCAAGATTACTATGAGATTCAACAAATGGTGTCCTATGCAGAGAAGGTGGAAAAGCAAGTCGTGCCTTCAAAAACAGCTAGTGGCCAAACCCCTACACTCTCTTCCATTCCTTGGAGAAGAAATCAATTTCCAGCATCCAACGCTTGGCCTAGGCAAGGTAATAGCGAAAGGGACAACAAGCGGATGGAACAATCTTTCCATTCCGGTACAACTTCTTCTAAACCAACCCCAAGGCCGAACTTGGCAAAGACACATACATCCCCGAATGCATCTACCACCCGACCAAAGGAATGCTTCAAATGCAAGGGAATTGGCCACCTAATGACTAAATGCCCAAATCGAAGCATCATGTACATGAATGAGGATGGAGTGTGGCAAAGCGAAGAAGAAGAGGAGTATGCAGGCATGCCATCCCTTGAAGAAGAAGGGAAGGATGAAGGCATGGTTGAGGTAGAGGAAGAACCCGAAACTCGAGCTATGGTGACTATGAGAGTGCTAAATGCACAAGCTCAAGAAGATGATCTCCAAAGGACCAATATTTTTCATACAAGATGCAAAATTAGAGATGAGGAATTCAAGGACATGTTTCCAGAGAAAGGCTTGCCTCAAATTCAAGGCATCGAACATCAAATTGACTTTGTTCCTGGAGCAATTCTACCAAATCGACCAGCCTATAAAGCAAATCCGGAGGAGGCAAAGGAAATCCAAATGAAAACCAGTGATACGCACCACGTTGCTAATTTGTTTTTCAAAGAAGTGGTAAGACTACATGGAGTGCCCCGTACTATTGTAAGTGACAGAGATATCAAGTTCCTCAGTTATTTCTGGAAGTCACTCTAGGATAAGTTGGATACGAAACTTTTATTCTCTACCTCCAGTCATCCTCAAACGGATGGTCAAATTGAGGTAACGAACAGAACCCTTGGTGCTTTATTTCGAGCCCTTGTACAACAGAACTAAAGAAGATGGGAAGAATGTTTACCTATTGTTGAATTTGTGTTTAATCACACTACCCATTTCACTACTGGTCATTCCCCCTTTGAAATTGTTTATGGTTTTCAACCCTTAATTCCCTTGGACTTGTCACCTATTCCGATTGATGAATGTTCAAGTGCAGATGGTGTCAAGAAGGCAGAGACTGTTCTGAAATTACATGAGAAAGTTCGTGCTCAAATTGAGAAAAAGAATGCACAATATGCAAAATATGCCAATAAGGGTCGAAAGAAAGTTGTATTCGAATCTGGGGATTGGGTTTGGGTACATATGTGGAAGGAAAGGTTTCCCGCCTCTTGTAGGACCAAACTACATCCTAGAGGAGATGGGCCTTTTCGTGTGCTTCAAAGGATTAATGAGAATGCCTACAAGTTGGAACTTCCTAGTGAGTATGGCATTAGTGCAACTTTTAATGTGTTTGAACTATCCTCTTTTGATTTTGATACAGATTTTGAAGATTCGAGGATGAATCCTTTCGAGGAGAGAGGGAATGATGAGGACACGGGCAGGGATGCACGCCTTCAACCTCGAGATCTTTTATCCAACATTGATGGTCCGATGACAAGGGCGAGATCCAAGAGGGTGAAAGAAGCTTTACAAGATATCATTCATCATGGCAACAAGGAGCAAACTAAGTTTGAAGGTTTGGTGAACCATGAAATCACCTTGCTCACTTGTACGTTTGAAGTGAAGGAATGATCTTGATTGCCATGGGCATACCTTATAACTGCAAGTCTTCTGATCGCATATTTACTGTGACAGATTTAAGACATGGGCACGCCTTACAATTGCAAGTCTTCTGATCGCATATTTACTGTGTCAGATTTAAGACGTGGGCACGCCTTACGACTGCAAGTCTTCTGGTCACATTCCTAGTTTCATTAGGGTTTTTAGTCTTTTTAAGAATTTCAAAAAGTATTAGGGTTTGTCTTGTAAGACTTATAAATAGCCACTCTTGTGACTATTTTTGGGGACTTTTTGACAAATACAAACGTGAGGTTTTTCCTTTAAATTCTTGATTGAACTTTCTTTTGAATTTTTGAGTTCATAGCTTAAGATTCAAATTAGACTTTATCGATTAGTTTGTTCCCTAATCGTGGTGTCTCTTCTTCCATCGATATTTGCTTGGGGTTGCTGATTACCTTCGTATGTCAGAGATCTTGAGTTCATGCGAATAGCTGAGTTCAATTTCCATTAAGAGAAAAGATCCAACTCTGATATTTTTTTGTATTGGGAGGTTCTAGGAGGGTCTACCCCTAGGGTTGCTTATCACGTAGCCAATCCTTCCAGCACTATCTTAGGCATTTATACAAAGTCTGGAACGTAAAAAGAAGGGTGTCAGGAAACTAAGTTGGCGGCAAAATGCTAAGAAAATAGGGGTACAAAAAAGAGTGAAGAGCTATGATTCAGTGATGGTTTTAGCTTTTATTTCCAGGCAAAGCTACTATCAGCAAGTGCTGCTCCAAATCTCCGAACCTTGTCTTTTATTTTTTAAGTGCTTGCTTGTCTTTTACAGCTTCTTTTCTTTTCCCCTTGCCAGTTGGGTAGAACTTTTGCCTGGTTTATCTGCTTCTTTTTCTGAACCTGAACTGTTTTACCACTTTATAGCATTTGTTTGTTTCTTAGATTCTGGTATATCTGCATAATCTATAAGTTTAACATGGCTGAAGATCTTATAACTATTATGTAAAAGTTCGAACTAAGCAGTAAGGAGAAAGGAGTAGCTGAGTTAGTGATAAATGATATGGAAGAAGGAATTGCAGCTTGTGAGTAGAGTATATTTGGGAGAATCAAGGGTGAAAAAATAGTTAACTTCATGAGGGTTAAAAATTTTGTTAGCTCTACTTGGGGTTATCCGAAGAAGTTGAGAGTTACAGAGATAGGTCCTAATTTTTTTCAATTTGACATTCCTAATATTAAGGATAGACAGAGGATCCTAAATGGAGAGCCATGGATAATGGCTAATCAGCTTCTGGTTCTTAAAGAATGGAGTTTAGGAATTGAGGAGAGTGAGGAAGCCTTTAATTTTGTCCCTTTGAGGATTCAAATCTGGAACCTACCAAACCACTGGCTAACCAAGGCAGTTGGTAGGAAAATTGGAGCAGGGTGCAATGCAGTGAAGGAGGTGGTCATCCCCCAAGTAGGGGGAAAGGAAGGCAAACATATGAAGCTATTGGTCAGAGTAGATATCAGTCAAGCACTTCCGAGAGGTACAGTTGTGAAAATCCAGGAAAATTCCAAATGAATCCCATTTAAGTATGAGAAATGCCCTGATTTCTGTTATAAATATGGAATCATTAGGCATAATGAGAAGACCTGTATCTCACAGATGAGTTCCAGCAAAGAGTTGCAGCAAAACCAATTTGGCTCATGGATGAGAACACAAAATAAGAAATGTATATCTCAGGAGAATATGACTCAAGCTGGGTGGACCACTAACAGAAAGAACTGGATGATCAGAGAAGGGGGGGTTCTACGAGAAGAGTCAAGGGAAGAAGCTAAGCAAGGAAGTAGTGGAAAGAATGAGCAGAAGGAAGAGGTCCAGGGTTCTAGAGAAGAGTATTAATCAATAAAAATTGATATTAGCTAAGCAAAATTGAAGGCACAAGATTCAAAAAATCTGAGAAAAGGAAACTTGAGGATGGAAGGGAAGAAAATGGATAGTACATTAATAGTAAGATCTCATAATGAAGTGGGGGAAGCTTCTACGCTTGTTCATGAGGCTGAGAAGAAAAAGGAAAAAGAGGGATGTCAAGAGGATATTGAGTCTAGACAGAAACTGAGTGACAATCCAGAAAGTTCAGACCAGGAGGATCAGAAGAAGGGGGTAAGAGAAGAAGGAAAGTGTACCATAATGGAGACTGATACTGATAGTTTGGAACATAAGGTGGAGCAGAAAGAGATGCAAAAGTTCAGGAAGTTACCCCAATCTGTCAGAAGAACAAGAAAAGCTCTACAAGAAATCTGTGTTAACAACGAACAGGTCCAAAGGAAGAGGTCTATATTTGCTAGAGATGAAGAAATGATAGAGGCAGTTGAGGAAAAACATTGTCAGAAAGATACAAAGGGGCAGAACCTATAGGTATGGACAGCAAAGGCATAGAAAGGGATGGGGCCACCCTAGGTAAGGCCCCAATGTCTCGATGAAGGTTCTGGTGTGGAATTAGAAAAGTATATGGAGAAGGTGAGAAGGATTCTTAAGTTTGATGAGAGCTTTGATGTCGAGGCCATGAATAGAGTAGGAGGGATGTCTATGCTCTGGAAAAAAGAAACTAAAATTAGAAAAATAGTTCATTCAACCTTTACCGTTGAAGCATTAATAGAAGATGCTGAGTCAAGAAAGGACTGGTGGTTCATAGGATTATATGCAAGCTATGAGGATCAAGTCAGGAAAAACCAATGGAAAGTCATCAATGAAAGAAAGAAAGGGTGGGGAGAGAGATGGATCATCATGGGAGATTTTAATGATATATTATCGAATGAAGAGAAATGGGGTGGAAGGGAAAGAGAAGAATGGAGTTTTAGAGATTTTAGGACTTTTGTTGAAGAAAGCCAGATGGTTGACATAGGATTTGAAGGGAACCCCTGGATCTGGAGGAATAATTAGGAGGTGGATGAGGTAAAGCAGATGTTAGATAGAGGTCTGGTCAACACTGGTTGGCACTCTACGTTTGAGAAAGCAGTCTGCAAACATATTGATAGTATAGCATCTGACCACTCAATGCTATTACTAGATACTGCACCTAGAGGAAGGAGAAGAAAGAAAATATTTTGCTTTGATAAAAGATGGGCACAGAAAGCAGATGTGCAAGACATAATCAATCTGGCTTGGAAAGAAAAAAAGGAAGGGTCCAGGATGTATAGTTTAAGCAAAAAAAATTGCAGGCTGCAGAATAGCCTTGCTGAAATGGAGAAAAAAGGCAAATGTCAACTCTAGGAAGAACATCCAAGATATTAAAAGAAAAATAGAAGAAGCTAGAAAGGACAAGAAGGGCAATAGAGGTATTATTATGGCTAATTTTAAAAAACAGTTACATGAGGCTTATCAGGAGGAAGAAAAGTATTGGAGTCAAAAAGTCAGAACTAATTGGATTTAAGAAAGGGATAAGAATACCTAGTTTTTCCATGCTGTGGTTAAAGGGAGAAGAGTAAGGAACAAAATTCACAATCTGCAAAAAAAAGATGGGGAGTGGTCTAAGAATGAAAAGGAAATTGGCCAGGAAGTGGCTTCTTATTACAATGAGCTTTTCAGATCCTCTAGCCATGATAACTTATATGAGATCTTGTCTGATATACCAGAAACTATCACTCAACAAATGAAGGATAACTTGGTAAAACATGTTGAGGAAGATGAAATCAAAGGAGCAATTTTTTCCATGAATCTTAACAAGACACCAAGTTTTTCCAAAAATATTGGGACTTGGTAAAGTTGGATGTGGTTAATGCTATCAGAAGTTTTTTTTCATTCCAAACACATGCTTAAGTCCATTAACCACACTATTATCTCCCTTATTCCTAAAGTCAGTTGTCCTATAGAGCTTAGACAGTACAGACCTATTAGCTTATGTAATGTGATTTACAAAGCTATTTCTAAAATTCTGGCCAACAGGCTTAAGGAAGTGCTTGATATGTGCATCAGTAGGAACCAATCATCTTTTGTGCCTAATAGACAAATCCTAGATAGCATTGGGTGTGTTTGGATAGCAACTATTTGCACAAAAATTATTTGCTTGCATTACAAATATATTTTTCAATTCACCCTTTTGTCTTTCCAGTAACTTTTTTATGTCATTTCTATATTATATCACAAAAAGTGCCACAACAATTATTTCAAATAAACTCCTATACAAACAAGCATATTATTATTGCTCATGAATGCATGCATTATCTTAAAAATAAAAGAGAAGGAAAGGATGGATTCATGGCAGTCAAGCTAGACATGGCTAAAGCCTACGACAGAGTGGAGTGAAGATTTCTGGAGGCTATGATGAGAAAGATGGGGTTCTGTGAGACCTGGATTGACTTGGTGATGAGCTGCATTTCAACAGTCACCTACTCTTTCAGTATCAATGGAAAGCCTAAGGAATATATAACACCCCAAGAGGAATAAGGCAAGGTGATCCCCTATCACCTTATCTTTCCCTTCTACGTTCAGAAGGATTATCTAATTTGATCAGAAGAGCAGTACAAAATGAGGAGATGAAGTGTTTGAAAATCAGTAGAGAAGGGCCTGGAATCTGCCACCTTTTCTTTGTGGATGACATGTTGGTTTTCTGTAAAGCTGATAAAGTCAATGCCCAAAAACTCATGCAAATACTCAGGCAGTATGAGGAGAGTTCAGGACAATTAGTCAATTTGGAAAAATCTTTCTTGTTTTTTAGCAGGAATATGTGTCCATCTAAGAAACAGGAGATCTGTGAAATTTTGGCAGGGGTGCAAATAACTTCACAAGGGAGATACTTGGGCCTATCTATGGTGATAACCAGGTTGAAGGAACAGGTGTTTGAATTTATCAAGGAAAACTTGAAAAGTAGGTTGAACAACTGGAAAAACAAGTTCTTAAGTCAGGCAGGCAAAGAGGTTATGCTGAAGGCTGTCTTAATGGCTATGCCAACCTATGCTATGTCTTGTTTTAAGCTTTCTGCGAAGCTTTGTAGAGAAATCTCAACTTTGATGGCCAACTTCTAGTGGGGCAGTGATGAAGGCAAAAGGAAGATGCATTGGTTCTTATGGAAAAGGCTATCATAGGATAGGAAGAGAGGAGGTTTAGGTTTCAAGGATCTCCAGAACTTCAATCTAGCAATGCTGGGTAAGTATATATGGAGAATTATTAATTTTCCTAACCTGTTAGTTAGCAAGGTTTTAAGATCAAAGTACTTTGCAAAAGACTCCATTTTCTCCTGCAAGATCCCAAAAAATACATCATGATTTTGGCATAGTGTAACATCTGCTAGGGAAGTGGTGGAAACAGGAACGAGGAACATCATAGGAAATGGTCAGAAAACCAAAATCTGGGAACACAGATGGATCCATTTCAATGAAGGCAAACTAGAAACATTAAGACCAGAAGGTTGTGAACTCCAGACAGTGAATGAACTCATCTCAGGCTTTATGTGGAGCAGAAATGTCATTTTTAGAACCTTCAAAAAAGAGGATGCAGAGAACATTTTGAAATTTCCAATCAGTTTCAGTGGAAGAGAAGATAGATTCAGTTGGTTACATAGCAAGGATGGGAATTATTCAGTCAGATATTGTTATAAACTACTGATGAGACTTCGAGACCAAGGCAACCAGAAGCAGGTGGACAAGGAAGAAACTAGTGTTCAGGCTAACAACAGCTATCTTTGGAAGGCTCTTTGGAAGCTTAACATCAAACACAACCACAAGATTTTCATCTGGAAATGCATCAACAATATTCTACCTGGAAAGGAGACAGTTTTCATCAGAACGCAGAATGGAAATCCAATTTGCAAAGAATGTGGTGAAGGAATGGAAACAATAGAACACATCTTTTTTCACCGCAGAAAGGCTCAACTAATTTGGAGGTTAGCACCTATACAATGAGATGGAGTAGTGGAGCGGCAAGGAAGCTTCAAAAGGTGGTGGGCAGAAATCTCTCAAGCAAGAAACAGACGAGGAGGACATGAGCATCTAGCATTAACAGTGAACATTCTTTGGCAAATTTGGAAAGCAAGGAACACCTTGGAGTTCGAAGGGAAAAGCAAGGAAGAGATCAGAATTCTGGACAAAGCAAGTGCTAAGTGGATGGAGTATGAAGAAGCTACTAAAAGGGAAGTAAAGAGAAGCACAACAGAAACACTTGAAGCAAGAGAATCAAGACAAGAGATAGATATTGAGGACAACTGCTATGAGCTCAGAATTGCAACAACTTTGAAATCAGAATCCAATCTACTGAGAATAGGAATGATAGCATTGCTGCAGAACCAGGTGATATCAGAATGGGCTCTCAGAGAAAAAGGTCTGAGCTCAGAAATCCAAAATGAGGCTTTTGCTATCAGATTAGTTCTCAGTAAAGCCATCAATTATCACTGGTCTAGAGTCAAAGTAGTTGTAAAGAACCATAATATGGTCTGATGGCTTCAAGAAGGAAGATCCAGTGATATATCAGTGGCAGTCATCTTAGAGGATATTATGGGAATTGCTAAAATGTTTCAATTGTGCTCCTTTTGTGGGAAGTGTAATATAAATATGGATAGATCAGTTCATCTTAGTGCTCAAGTGCTAGAGATAGGTTTAGATGAGGAATGGAACTAATCCATTTCTCAGTGCCTTGTTGCACTGTCAACCTTCAGAGGATGTAATCCTATTGTGCAATTTCCTTCTAGCTCAATAAAACTTTTATCGTTTCTAAAAAAAAAAAAGGAGACTAATCACTCTTATACTAGTCACCAAATAAGATATGCTTTCCATGGAGCTTCCCTGATTTTTTCTGACATTTTCTCCAAGCCTAGTAGATGTAAGCACTAGTCACCAAGATGGATGCACTTTCAGCGGCCATGTCTCATTCTTTTTCTCCTCAATCAAAGAAACGGAAATAGATAATAATTTGGAATCCCAAACTTTTAGGAACTTCTGTGACGACCCCACCTCCCCTCAAGGCAAACCAAAGGGTTCAGCGGGCCGCCTGCCCAACTCTCGTCAGGACTCACTCGCTCGAATAACTAATAACACTTCGAAAGTAAACGTAAATAACAATTCCAAACCAAACCACAACTATTAACATTACTAAATTCAACTTACAACCCAACTTCTCAAATTACAATTCAATATACTTATGATACAACCACAATTTCATCTTCCAAACCCAAAATACCAAATTCAGCATTTCAAGGCAAAATTCAAAAGATAAGTTCCAACCCTAACTAATTACGTCTTCACTCGGGTTCTCGATCCCTGTTAAGGAAAACAAAATTTAAAGGAATGAGCTAAAAGTCCAGTAAGTTCCAAAAAGGCTTGCAATTCACGTAGAACAATTCAAATCATACTTCAAGTTTACAATTTAAAACAAGTAGATAAACAGTAAATGGGTATTGCCCGAATATACCAAGTAAACAACTCGAGGGACATCGCCCAATGAAGTAGACTAGTCGAGGGATTTTGCCCAATGACGCCACAATACTTCACTAAAACTACTCGAGGGATTTCGCCCAACGAATTAGACTAGTCAAGGGATTTCACCCAAAAACATCACAAACTAGTCGAGGGTATTCATCCTACGACGTCACATACTAGTCGAGGATATTCACCCAATGATGTCACATACTAGTCGAGGGTATTCACCTAACGACGTCACAGCAGTCACAAGATAGCATACTATTCATTTTAATTTCCAAAATCACACGAAAAAGAGAAACACTTACATGGTAGTTAAAATCATAAAAATAGATCAAGTATATTTCTCATGAAATTCAAGTCTTTCAAATAATCCAAATTCATCTCAAGTCACAATTTCAAGTTCACATAAACAAATCACAATTCAAATCACTTTTGAAAATCACATCAAGTAACATGTATGGAAACTCACAAACTCTTATAAATTATTTCACTTGTAAAAGTATTTTACTTGGAAATAACAGTAAATCATTTCCTCATAAATACTAGCAAATCATTTTAACAAATCATTCCTTTGCAAACAATAGCAAGATTTTGCATTTTGAAAAGGAGTTGGAACACTGTGACAGCCCCACTTCTCCCTAAACCGAACCCTAAGGTATCAGTGGACCACCTGCCTAACTCTCGTCAGGACTCATTCACACAAAGGATCACTAATTCAACGAACTAAAATGAAAACATAATTCTAAACCAAACAACAACTCACAAATTCATTACTCAAACCTTGAAATCCCAAAATACATAGAATACTTAATTATACATTCAAAGTTCACAATACAATACTCCAAATTCATGGTTCAAGTTTCTCAAGCCAAAAACAAAAGTAAACCCTAATTCTAATGGTTGGCACCTGCTAAGGAAAACAAATTTAAAAGGATGAGTTAAAGCTCAGTGAATTCCAAAAAGTCATGCATTTCACATAAGGCATATAAAATTCCATCTCAATTTCATATTTAAAGACAATCAAATAAAGAAAGCGAGTAACATCAAAAGGGAGGATATAGGTATCTCTTAGGAGCTAAAGTCCACGAAGCTGGGGCACTTTTCATGTAGTTGACGCTCTGTCAGTTTTCATATAATCCACATAGAACTCCACTTACTTCTATCTCCACCAAAACCCCCACCGGGCCCAACTCCAAACACATAAAAAGGCAACTTGATAGGATTTTTCTTTACTCCACAAATTTTAAATAACCTTTATAACCCTATATTACCGCAAGTATACGGATCGTTTATTGAGTATAGGGAAATATAGGTGTCGATCCCACGAGGAACTATGGTTTTGCAAACACTAAAATTTAATCACTTGCTTCACTATCTAGATAGACAATTATATGAAGGCGAATAAAGTAAAGAAAGTTAGATAAAAGGGAGAAGGCGGTAAACCGACCTAAGGAAGAGGGATAAAGCAATTAAAACCAACCGTTAGGTGTCAAAGACATCCAATTGGTGGAAGACAAGAAATAAGAAAGCAAGTAAAGAAATTAGAGAATTAGGTTAGAGAGAGAGTTTTTAATATCAAATTGGAGGAGTCCTAGAGCTTTGGAATCCCTTGTTATGTTTAGATTAGAAGTTAGTCAAGTTAATTATGTCCTTTCGCCAATGATTTGCTAAGGTATAACTTCCTTTTGTATGCCACAACTTCCGTTAATGGTCATGTGTAGTGCAAGTTCTCGTTTAAGATGAACTAGTCACTCGGAATTGCTTTCGCCAATTCCTTAACTTCTTGGAATCTTCCTTGACCTATTTTCATAGAGAAAAGAGAGAAACAAGTTAAATAAGCTCAATGAAGTTATAGTATAAAACCAAAACCAACCAACTATATTCACTACTTTCGTGAGAATATAAGTTAGTGCTTAAGAACTTAGATCTTGTTGAAGGCAAGTTTTTCATTACTCATCAACATCAAATTAATTATAGTTGGTAGCTAATCAACCATAAAGTATGAGCACAAGTCTTAAACTAACAAAATCATGGAGGACATAAATCACTTAACTACTTCATAATCACAACTAAAACAAGTTCATCCTAACTCTAGGATTAAAGAGGCTTAGCTAGACATCATATTAAGAACATTTAAGCATGAAGCAAACTTGCACAAAGCCTTGAAATTAAGCACAAGAGATAAGTAAGGAAGAAGGAATCTTATTCAATGTCTTGAAGTTGAATCCATAAAATTCTTCATAAGTTGATCTCCCAAATGCAAAGTGCAAGATTCCTCACAACTTTCACTTTTACTCTCTTTAGAAATTACAAACTAAGAACTAGAACTAATCTAATGAACTAGAGCTATTCTCTAGTCTTTTGGAATTTTTTATGGAATTCTATGGTATGTGTTATGATATGGAATGGTATACAAGAGGCCCTATTTATAGAAGATTACAACCATATGCATCCAAAATTATGTCATGTGAATACAAGACAACTTGGCCTTCAAAAAGTCAAGGATAATGGCTTCTTAATTTTCTTTGTCTTCATGCATTTGAATTCTTTGAATTTTCATCCCAAATGAGTTGTAATGTTGAAGCAAATTGTGTTTTGAATTAGTAATGAGTTGTTTCTTCAATCTCACACAATTCTTTACGCAGCCTTCATTGAAATTCTTCTGAAAATTGAGCTGGAAGTGAGCTGAAAAACTGGAATTCGGCTGCAACTTGCAGCAGTCACTTTCTGAGGATCCGCGAGGTGGATCCGCGAGGCAGAGGCTCGCGGATCACATCGCGGATCAGCTACCCTGCTTCCGGTGAGAGGGATTCGCGAGCTAATCATTTCTTCCATTTGTTGGTTCGCGTTTTGCCTCGCGACTCCACTTTGAAACTTGCAAATTCCGAGCTTGTTGTCGTGAAATTGGCGCTTTAATTGCTCCGACTTTTATCCTTTGATTCCTCGTCGATTGAATTGCAATTTTCATTTTCCAATTTTTCTTCCAAGCTTCTTGGCAATTATCCATATTTTCATCTCATTTAATCAATGAACAAGCAATCCTACAAAAACATGAAGATTTCATCACATTAATCCACAAAAATGCATTTTTCATCATTGAAGCCATTAAATGCAAAATTAACTAGAAACCCTAGTTCATTAGCTACAAAAATACCAAAAACACACAAAAACTACATAATTAAACCTATTAAAAACATGCAAAATATTGACTTATCAAACTCCCCCACACTTGAACCATTGCTTGTCCTCAAGCATTAAGAATTACAATCCAACAATGATTAAAGTGTTTGTGCACCTTAATTTCATTTTCTCAAAACAAAGTAGATAACCAATTTGCAATTATCCAATAAACCACAAGTACTTATAATATCAAGTAAAAGAGAGTAATCATACCATAAATTCAAGTAGCTCAATTCAATTTCTCATTTCTTACCCAATTTCACAAGCAAGGTGAATCATATAGCCAATAATGCTTCCTAGACCCATAATCATCTTCAAGAGAGGGATTTATTCATAATTCATATCAAACATATATTTAAATTATGAAAATGCCTTTTGACGAGAAGATCGACATTTTTAGATGAAAATCCCCTGTTACTCAACATTTCACTTTATTTGCCTACTCTTTATTCAAGTACCGTTTGACACGAAAGTCGACATTTTTAGATGAAGACTCCCGGTTACTAAGCACATTGGAGTAGATCTTTCATTTTTCATCTTTTTCTTCTCTTTTCTTCCCTTTTTTTTAAAGTAAGAATATAAATAAATATACCCTCAAAAGAATAATCATGAGAAAAGTACTACATTTATCAACCACATTCATCACTCTACTATGCAAAAATCAAATAAAGAGAAGAAATCTCTTTAAACATACTAAATTAGGCATAATTTCCTCCATTTTACAAGATATACTTTCCTTAAATTGCAAAAATTTTAATCACAAAATAGTCATCTCCAAGTTATTTGAGAATTTGAAACATATTGGTACAGGATTTTGGAAAAATTTTGGCAAATTTTCATCAAATCACAATCACATAATTAAACATATAAGCACAATTTCCTCCCCCACACTTAAAATGCACATTATCCTCAATGTGTAAGAAGGAATAAAAAGATGAGAAAGATAAGAAAGTAATACTCCCCTTGTTAACGTGATGATTTGGTCCACTTTGCCCTTTTTTCTATTGAATAACCTTGAATACCTAAAAATTGGACAAGAAACTGCAGGAAAAGGTTAAACTCGTGGATCCGCGCGTCACAGGTCGCGTTTCAGTTCGCGGATTTGGCTGGGTAGCTCTCAGAAGTTGATCCGCGACCCATGGATCCGCGATGCGTTCATCGCGTATCGGTTCGCGGATGCTCAGAAAGCTTCTCTGATTATGATCCGCGATGCTTGAGATCCGCGAGGTATACCTCGCGTATCTACTCGCGGATCCTTCTGGAAATTGGATTCTGCAACTTTTCTGCAACTGTTTCATTGAACAATCAATTTCTACTATTTCCAGAACAAAATCCTGCGTGTTAATTATGCAATGCACCTTCTCTAACACATGTAATATGATCAAAACAACATAATTAACCTCAATTCTTGAATCATAAACAACTAAAACACAAATTGAGGTATGAAGATGTTTGCATTTTCACTATTCATCGTGCACCAAAAAGGTCAAATTTTTCATGCTTTACTTTCCTACAAAACAAACGAAACAAACACACTTAAGAACATAAAACACACATGCTTAAACATAAAAACCAAACAAACTAACACAAACTTAAACAAAATTGGGTTGTCTCTCAAAAAGCGCTTTTGTTTAAAGTCGTTGGCTCGACTCAAAAGTGTTCCTCTTTAAAATCACCTTGGAGGTGAAAAGGAACATGTTCCTTCCCAAGGGCTAAAGCTTTTGGTTCCATTCTTTTCACTTGAAGCTTCCCCTTTCTCCAAATTATCCTCATCATCAAACAAAGAAAGATTAGAATTATCACATATAGAATGAGGAATTTTCGAGAAACATTTAAAACAATCCCAAAGTTTACTTGGTTTTTTCCTTTTCTCTTCATTAACTTTAGGGATTTCATGCTCTATAAAGATCTCTTTTCCTTTGTTCTTCACATGGAACATGTCATTAACAAATAAGCCATCATTATGCAATTCTTGAACAATATCTACCTCTTTTGGCTTAAAAGCTTTTCCATGCCATAATTCAAGATCTTTATTTTCATGGAGGTTAAACACCAGTTCTTCTTCATTCACTCTAAACTTAATTATGCCTTATTGAACATCAATTAGAGTGTCGGCAGTGGCTAGAAATGGTCTACCTAATATAATAGGTAAATGAACATCTTCTTTCATGTCAAGCACAATAAAGTCGACCGGAATAAAGAAATCCTTAACCTTTATAAGAACATTTTCAATCCTACCAACCGGACGCTTTAACGACCTATCCGCCAATTGAAGAGTGATGTTTGTGTCCTTCATCTCCCTTAAATCAAGTCTCCGAGCTATGGAAAGTGGCATCAATGATACACTTGCACCTAAATCACATAAAGCATTAGAAAATTGGAGATGACCAATGGTACAAGGTATAGTAAAGCTTCCCGGATCCTTGAGTTTTTGTGGGAGTTTATTTTGAATTCTTGCCGAACATTCCTCTGCTAATGCTATGGTCTTATAATCTTCAATCTTCCTCTTTTTGGACATGATATCCTTCAAAAACTTAGCATCAGAGGGAATTTGTGAAATAGCATCAATAAAAGGAATGTTAATTCTTATTTGCTTAAAAATTTGAGCAATTTTTTCAAATTCCTTCTCCTTATTGCTTTTCTTCAACCTAGCAGGAAAAGGAATAGAGTTAGAAGCATTTTTAATAGGAATATGAGAAGAAGGAATATTAATATTAACATGGTTATCTATTTCTTCCCTTTCCTTATTTTCCTCATTTTCATCATTTTTACCACTTTTACCAAGGTTATTATCCTCTAATGTTCTACCACTCCTAAGAGTGATTGCATTAACATGTTCTCTTGGATTAACCTCAGTTTTACTTGGAAGCTCCCCCGGTTTTCTTCCATTAAAGGCATTAGATAACTGACCTATTTGAAATTCTAGACTTTTATGCATATGGTCAATTTTCTTATTCATTTGTTCAAACCTTTCATTTGTACCTTGAGCATGCTTTTCTAGAGCTTTTTCCCAAGTTGGTTGAGGTTCAAGTGGTTTAGAAGGAAATTCGGGTGGATTAGAAGACCTTTGGTTATGAGGTTGATCCCTCCATCCAAAGTTAGGATGATTCTTCCATCCGGGATTATAAGTACTTGAATAAGGATTGTTTTGAGGTGGTCGGTTGAAATTGCTGGCAAAGTTAACTTGCTCAACATTCTTACACATGCAAGTGTCATGATTACCACCACAATTTGAACAATAAGCATTATTTATACAAGAACTTAAACCATTTCCTCCTTGTTTATTAAACATGCTAGTAAGATTTTACATTTGAGCACATAACATGTTAATAGTATCGAGTTCATACATATCGGCCGATCTTCTTTGGTTACCTCTTTCATTAGCCCATTGGTAATTGTTGGAAGCCATTTCTTCAATCAAACCTTGAGCTTCTTCGGTAGATTTTGCCATTAACGATCCACCGCGGCATCTATGATGTTTTGGTTGGTATAGAAAGACCTTGATAGAACGTTTGTACTACCAACCATTCCGGAAGACCATGGTGAGGGCATCTTCTTTGGAAATCTTTGAACCTCTCCCAAGCTTCATACAATGATTCACCATCTTGTTGGTAAAAACCTGTAATATCCATACGAAGCTTATTAGTTTTGGCAGGAGGAAAATACTTATTTAAAAATGCTTTTACCAAATCACTCCATGAAGTAAAAGTATTGGGTGGATGAGAGTTAAGCCATACCTTTGCTTTGTCACAAAGTGAAAAAGGAAACAACCTTAATTTAATGGCATCATCACTTACTCCATTGTACTTGATTTACCACATAAATCTGTGAAGTTAGCTAGATGTGTGTTGGGGTCCTCGGTTGCGTTTCCTCCAAATTGGCTTCTTTGGATCATCTGAATGAGTGCCGGTGAAATTTCAAAGTTATTAGCATTAATAGTCGGCCTTGCTACACTAGTTTGAGCACCGATTCATCCGGCAAGTAGTCTCTTAATGCTCTTGGCTTGATTCCTCCATTGCTATGGATTGTTCACCTTCACTTTCCACCACAATATTTTCTTCTTGTTGTTGGACACGTCTCCTTCCTCTTCTCGCCGTCTTGATCTCTTGGATGAAGAGATTGGTGTACCTATAAGAAACAAGGAAAAATACTACAAAATAAAATCTAGACTAATAAAGCTTGTTTTAACTTTTATGTTGCACCTAGGCCTAGTTTGAAAAACCAGTCTAGGAAAACCATTAGTTCCGACAGCGGCGCCAAAACTTGAGGATTTTCTTTACTCCACAAATTTTAAATAACCTTTATAACCCTATATTACCGCAAGTATACGGATCGTTTATTGAGTATAGGGAAATATAGGTGTCGATCCCACGAGGAACTATGGTTTTGCAAACACTAAAATTTAATCACTTACTTCTCCTTTCACAGGTTTAACCCTCAAGAACACCTGGTCTTCTACTTCAAATTCCAAGTCCTTTCTTCGGTTATCGGCATAACTCTTCTGCCGACTTTGAGCGGTCTGGAGTGTTTCTCGAACTAATCTTACTTTCTCATAAGCCTCCTCGACCCAAGGAATAGTGGTCGGATCCAAACGTTTCCTTTCTCCTACTTCATCCCAATGGATTGGCGACCTGTATCTCCTTCCATAGAGCGCTTTATACGGGGCCATTTGGATTGAAGCGTGATAACTATTTTTGTAAGAAAACTCGACTAATGTCATATGCTGGCTCCAACTTCCTCTAAAATCCAATATACACGATCTCAACATATACTTCAAAGTCTGAATTGTCCTCTCAGATTGCCCATCTGTTTGGGAATGATGTGCGGTACTCAGATTTACCCTAGTCCCCAAAGTTTCTTGTAATTTTTGCCAAAATCGAGAGACAAACCTCCGATCCCTGTCAGAGACAATACTTTCAGGAATCCCATGTAACCTCACAATTTCGTCCAAGTAAATCCGAGCTAACTTCTCCAGAGGGTATTTTATACTCACTGGCAGGAAATGCGCAGTTTTAGTAAGTCAATCTACTACTACCCAAGCTACGTCATGCCCCTTTTGGCTCCGTGGCAACCCAGTCACAAAATCCATAGTGATATGATCCCATTTCCATTCAGGTATCTCTAAATGTTGCAAAAGTCCAAAAGGTTTCTAATGCTCCACCTTAATTTGCTGGCACACGAGACAAGTTTGAACAAATTTTGCCACATCCTTCTTTAAACCATCCCACTAATACAACCCTTTTAAATCTTGATACATCTTATTACTCCCAAGGTGGATTGTATATCTAGATCGGTGTGCTTCTTCCAAAATCTCCTTTTTTAACCCTTTATTACTTGGTACTACTATTCGGTTTTGGAACTTCAGCACTCCTTCAGGCCCTAATTTGAAATCTAGGGTTTCATCATTTTTCACTTTTTCCAACCATTTCTGCACTATAGGATCCTCCTTTTGAGTCTCTTTTATGCGGTCTAACACTGGAGATCTTAACGTTAATTTTCCAAATATAACCTTCTATTTTTCTAAGCGAGGATTCCACTCGCTAACCTTTTCTAACATATCCTATTCTCTAACCATCAGCCCTGACACTTGAGCCTTTCGACTTAGTGCATCCGCTACTTTATTAGCTTTCCCAGGGTGGTAATTTATAATACAATCATAATCCTCAAGAAATTCCACCCATCACCTTTGTCTCAGATTCAACTCCTTTTGAGAAAATAAGTACTTAAGACTCTTATGATCGGTAAAAACCTCAAATGTTATCCCATATAAATAATGTATCCACTTCTTTAACGCAAAGATGACTGCTGCCAACTCCAAATCATGCGTGGGGTAATTTTACTCATGAGGTTTTAATTTTCTAGAGGCATAAGCAATAACTTTCCCGGTTTACATCAAAACACATCCTAACCCTTCTTTCGAGACATCTGAGTAAACTACAAAACCATCCTTCCCATTTGGCAATGTCAACATAGAAGCCGTTGTCAGACGCTTTTTTAATTCTTGAAAACTAGGCTCACACTTAGGATTCCAAGCAAACTTGCCATGCTTCTTGATCAAATCAATTAATGGCCTAGCAATCCTCAAAAAATTTTGAATAAACCACTGGTAATACCCTGCTAATCCCAGGAAACTTCTAACCTCAGTAGGATTCTCCGGTTGCTTCCATTGAGTAACAACCTCTACTTTTGCAGGATCCACATAAATTCTATCCTTAGAAATCTTATGCCCTAAAAAGGAAATTTCCTCCAACCAGAATTCACACTTATTGAATTTAGCATACAATTGGTGCTCTCTCAGAGTTTGTAACGCTATTTTCAAGTGTTGAGCATGATTCTCTCGAGTCTTAAAATACACCAGAATATCATCGCTAAACACAACTACAAATAGATCCAAATAAGGCTTGAAGACTCGCTATATTAAATCCATAAACGCAGCAGGAGCATTTATCAATCCAAAGGGCATCGCTACAAACTCAAAATGCCCATACCTCAAATTAAAAATAGTTCTTGGTACGTCCTCCTTTCTAATCCTTAACTAGTAGTACCCTTGCCTAAAATCCAACTTGGAAAAGACTATCGACCCTTGCAACTGATCAAATAGTTCATCAATAAGCGGCAAAGGGTATTTATTCTTTATCGTCACATTATTAAGTCCCCGGTAGTCTATACACAATCTCAAACTCCCATCCTTTTTCTTGACGAATAGCACAAGTGCTCCCCAAGGTGAGTCACTTTCTCTAATGAAATCCGTTCTAATAGATCTTGCAATTGAATTTTTAGTTCCTTAAGTTCAGATGGTGCCATTCGATATGGGATTTTAGAAATGGGAGTTGTTCCCGATACTAAATAAATCTTAAACTCCACCATACGCTCAGGAGGTATAGTTTCTAATTCTTCAGGGAAAACACCTGAAAAATCTTTCACAATTGACACCTCTTCTAACTTTGTTTTATCACTTGAGGGGTTTATAAGAAAAGCTAAATAACCTTGAGCCCCTTTACTTAATAATTTTCTAACTTTAATCCCCGAAATAAGGGCAGACGAAGCTAACCTCCCTTTTACATCTAGTCTCAAAGTAGTCTCCCCTGGAATAGAAAATTTCACAACTTTCGCCCTACAATCCAATTTGGCGTGGTATTGGGCTAGACAATCCATTCTTATAATAATATCGTACCCCTTAATATCTAAACTTATTAGGTCTACCACTAATTTTCTTTCTTCTATCCAAACATCACAATTCTTGTATACCCAACTTGTAATTAAACTTTGATCTCCCGTGGGTGTTCTAAGTTCAAGATCATAAGATAATCTAACAGGCTTTATATCTTCCCCACATAAGAAAGTAGGATTTACAAACGAATGGGATGCACTGAGATCAATTAAAACTTTAGTTAAATGGTGAAAGGCAGGGATAGTACCTTCAACAACTTCAGTTGGGTCGGGGACTTGTTGTTGGTCAATGGCATAGACCCTAGTCGGAACCCTTGGTCGACTTCCTGATGCACTAGCCTAACTGGAGTTTGGATGACTCACTTGCCTAGCCGTACCATTCCCTTGAAACCTCGGACATGCAGCTAACTGGTGCTCAGTACTTCCACACTTAAAACATGCTCCAATCTTTTTCCAACAATTATCCTCGGTGTGATTTGATCTCCCACAAAAACTACATGCTACACTGGGAGTAGATGCTTGACTTCCTTGAGAAACACTTCTGGATTGTCCCCTTCTGCTTAGAGTTCCCCTCGACACTGCTCCCCTAGGGTATGCTCCCCTTGTTATAAATCCTCTTGACGCTCCAGAGGTGTTTATTCCTCTTCCAAACTTGGGAGCTAAAGCACTCACATCTGTTGGTCCACGACTACTGCTGGGTGCATTCCTTTTTCTTGCATTAAAAGTTCTTACTTGAGCCTTAGTCCCTTCAATTCTCTGGGCCTTTTCAACAGTTTCACTAAAACTATTAACTTGGGCAGCCGTCAAACTTTCTTGTAATTCCACATTCAACCCCTGCACAAACCTCCTTATTCTCCTTTGTTCTGTTGCCACTAGTTCAGGGGCGAACCTCGACAGTTTAGTGAATAGCGCCTCGTATTCCGTAACACTTAGCAATCCCTACCTATATTTAATAAAGTCATCCTCCATTTTCTCCCAAACCAGCGGAGGGAGAAATTTAGCATTAAACTCCCTAGTGAAATTCACCTAAGTTCTAGGGGTTTGCTTTCTATCCCATTTAGCCCTTATCATGTTCCACCATGATCGAGCAGCTCCCTCAAACTGAAACACGGCAAATGCTACTTGCCTTTCCTCTTTATAATTCATGGCAACGAAAATATCAAAAAAATTTTCTAACCAACCCTCAGCAACTTCAGGGTCAGGCCTACCAGAGAATTTAGGTGGGAAAAACCTTTGGAATCGCTCAAGGGCTCTATCCTCACCACTCCCAAAGTTAACAGGTTGTTGCTCCAGTCCAGGGCCTTGTTGGCCGCTATACGATCTAATATTTCTGTCATTCGGTTGATGGCCATAGCCATTTGCTTCCCAATATCAACCCTAACCCCTTGATTTTGATCGTCGGCCGACTCACGGTTACCTCCGATATTTTGGAATAGCCTAGTTCCTCGCCCTCGATCTCGACCTCTTCTACCCTCCATAGTTCTTTAAAGGGTAAACATTTTAATATAAACATAAAAATAAGATACACTATTAGGAAATCAACTCAAAAAGAAAGCAAAACACTTTATATACATAATTTATAAGAAAGGAAGTGCTAGGAGTACATCAGATGAGCATGTTTTTAACAAAAGATACACAAAAGTCACATCAAGTTCACAAGCACATCTAAACAAAAGTACAGTACTTGTAAAGTTAGTAAGCATGCAATTACAGGGATTAAGAACCCACTCCAATGGTTTTTCTCACAAAAGATTACACAAAATCCTAACTTCATGCTCGGCTAGTCTATTAGGCCTCAGAAACGGAAGTCTCTGTGGAAGAAGTCTTCGACGGGTCATACTCCCAGTACTAGGGATCTGCCTTAGCCATAGCGGCATCCCCTGGAGACTCACTCCTAGGGTCTCCTCCCAATCTGCATCACTAGGGGGCTGATTGACTGAATCCTCCTTAACGCAATTAGTCTCGAGCACTCCCTCTACCAAAACCTCGCATTCAGCCACAATACCGTCGGCTCGCTCTCGAGCAATTCTCACAACTCTAGCCACTCGCTCGTTAGCCGAGTGAACCTCCTCCTCAAGCTCTCGGATCCTCGTGGCCTGAGTCTGCTCTGCAACCCTAAGTCATTCCACCTCCTCTTGCCATTCCTGAGTAATCCTGGTCAATCTCTTCCTCTCATTACAGATTGCCAGGACCACGCTATCTGGATAGGCGTAGGCCTTCCAACACTCACAGTCACGCCTAGTTCTGGTTCTAGGGTTGTAGGCCATGCGGGCACCCCCCGAACCCAGTCGATAAGAAACTGTAGACTGTATGTGTCCAGACCCGTTACTACCACCAAACTCTATAACCTGCAAGAATGTATTCTATTAGAACTTATTCGAATTTAAATATCATTAGCACTTAAACATACATAATAACCATCACCTAACATTCCTTCAACCTACTAAACTCTCAAATAACTTAATAACTTTCATTCTACCCAGATTATTCAAACCTAGACTCTGATACCACCTGTGACAGCCTCACCTCTCCCTAGGGCGTACCTTAAGGTATCACTAGACCACCTGCCTAACTCTCGTTAGGATTCATTCACACAAACGATCACTAATTCAACGAACTAAAATGAAAACATAATTCTAAACCAAACGACAACTCACAAATTCATTACTCAAACCTTGAAATCCCAAAATACATGGAGTACTTAATTATACATTCAAAGTTCACAATACAATACTCCAAATTCATAGTTCAAGTCTCTCAAGCCAAAAACAAAAGTAAACCCTAATTCTAATGGTTAGCACCTTCGTTTGGATTCTCAGTCCCTACTAAGAAAAATATATTTAAACGGATGGGCTAAAGCTCACTAAGTTCCAAAAAATCATGCATTTCACATAAGGCATATAAAATTCCATCTCAAATTCATATTTAAAGACAATCAAATAAAGAAAGCGAGTAACAACAAAAATGAGGATACAAGTATCTCTCAGGAGCTAAAGTCCACGAAGTTGGGGCACTTTTCATATAGTTGACGCTCTGTCAGCTTTCATATAATCTACATAGAACTCCACTTACTTCTATCTCCACCAAAACCCCCATTGGACCCGACTCCAAACACATAAAAAGGTAACTGATACGGACTAAGAGGTGACTCCCGTTCTAATAGGCGTAGCACTCTCTCCCGTTCAATCACATATAACTGATACGGACTAAGAGGTGACTCCCACCCTAATAGGCGTAGCACTTTCTCCCGTTCAATCACATATAACTGATACGGACTAAGAGTGATTCCAGCCCTAATAGGCGTAGCACTTTCTCCCGTTCAGTCACACATAAATTAATTATTGCTCTTCCATCAGGGACAAGTCCTTACGCCAAGTCCAGAGCACGTATCACATAAATTACCCTATGGCTCGTCATTTCTCCTCGGCCTAGACCTAACCTACAACCCGAGGCGATTGACTCACCGATAGGACTTAGGAATTCCTAAAATTTTCATGCACATAAGTCACAACAAAACACTTTTACCGAATTTAACCATTCAAATAGGAATAAGTGCGATAAAGTATACACTACTGCATTTGATGGATCAATAACCAAAATTTCACATCAAACCACTTAATCGATCATATTCTAAATCAAATTCACATAATCAAGTAACATGCATGGAAACTCACCAAAATAGCAAGGTTCGGATTCCAAATTTGGCTCGATTTTAAAGTCTTCCACACTCTCTAAAACAAATAAAGAAAATGGATGAGATTCGCTCCTCCATTTGTTATCCAAATCAAATTATACTTATTCCTTGATTTGATCAAGGTTTTTTCCAAAATTTCCTCGAGTAAAAAGTACTATTTCAAATGATAAAATATCACAAAAGACTCCTTTTTTAAGATCGCTACATCATTTCAAATAAAATGCTCCATCGATATACTCCCTATTCGCAGCTTCTAAATTTTTAGAACAAGGAAATCAAGTGAGATTTTTCAGCTTGAAAATCACCCATTCGAATTTAAACTCAGCACTAAACTTTTAATCAAGGTTCTAACACATGTTTAGAACAATTTCCACTAAGTCTCAATGTACAAAATTCATGAAAATAGATAAAACATATCAAACCCTCAAATCTGTCCAAATAGCACATTTACCCCAAAACTAGTGAAAACTTAACTTTTCACCAATTAAGATTCAGGATTTTAACTCAATGCAAGCATATACTTATAAATGAACATAATACATATTTATTTATGCAAAATCTAGCCAAGAACATCATCAAATTTTTGAAATCAAGTGTCATACATTCCAAGTGAGGTTTGGCCATCAAGCATCTCATTCCTTCAAAATTTTCATTAATATTCCTACTTTCTAACCACAACATAAGTCCATATCATAAACGACAATCACAGCCACAATCAGGTCCTCAAGTCCGCTACCTAAAAGTCAACTCAAGTCAGCTACCTAAGTTGGGAATTCAAGAGCCCAACTCAAAAGTTCCAAACACTTACATTCCTAGCAAAATAAACCGTAGATCTAAAAGATCTAACACTAATAAAACTAAAACTAAGAGATTTAAGTGTTATACCTCAAGATCTATTAAGATTTAACAAGATCAAGTAAGATCTTGTGAGCTCTTCTCAAGGATGACTTCCCAAGCTTAGCAACTTCAAGAATCTCCAACCTTAGCCAAAGATCCACTTGCTTGATGATGATTTCCATCTCAAATCACAAGAGCAAAACGATGCCATGCAAGATGAACACAAGATGAGTTTTATTTCCTCTTCCTTTCTCTCTCTCAAATTTGGACCAATCTCCCTCCCTCTCTCTCTCTCCCTCATGGCAGCCACTAGGAGGAGGAGAAACAAGAGAAATGCCCTTCAATGGTGTCTTGAAGCTTCAAGAAATAGGGGAAGAAGATGAAGTTGAGGAATTTTCTTGTTTTCTCTCTTTGTTTCTCACTCTCTAGTCTCAGCCCTCTCTCTCTCTCTTTAAGCTTCAAAGGTTGGCTCAAAATGGAACAACAGGAAGCAAGAAACAAGACTTTAAGGAGACAAAAAGTGTGGTTCTCCTTAAATTGGGGAAAAAGTGGTCAAACTCCACTTTTTGTTGCGTCGACGCGCGACACTCTAATTTTTACTGGATTTTCTCATTCTGACACTGTCCTACCTTAAATATCTCTTTAATAACTCTACATATGCTCAGTTTCATCTTAGAGTTACTATTCACATCCTAGAACAAAAATTGGCGCTTAAATCGGCCGAAACCAAACACCGGCAATTAATTCTTGAAAAAATTCTATAAATTAAAAAATAATAACTCAAAGTATAAATTCACTAATATTTTAGTGAACAAACATAATATAAATATTATTATGCATTTTTAAATAAAAATAGAATTTTGAGGCCCTCACAAACACTCACCAAAGGATCAAGTAGACAAGATTGGCTCATCCCCAAGTTCACCTTGATCACCTGGCAAAAATAACTATCAGAAACTATCCATTTAACTAGAATCCATAACCACGCTCAATACACTTCGAAACTTCTAATACATCTCCTACCACACATTCTTACTTAATCCACAACTCAAGCTGTATATGTCAAAAATGGACATGGCTTATGGCGTTGGAAACTAGACTCGAAGTACTAAAAATCACTAGAAGGCCTCGCTTTCAAATTCATTTTGCAAGATGGAGCAAATCGAGTTACAAATTCCAGCAGAACCCAAAAGACTATGAAAACAGGTTGTGAAATCAACCTTTTTTACAAATTTACTGTAAATCATAAGAAAAGAACTAGCAAGTGATTTTTATACCATTGGAAAACCCTTAGAGTCTAATTTTAAATGCCACAAACGGCACTCGATTCTGACTCCCAAGCAAGAAAATACACCCATTTGAAAATAAGGTATAAAGCTGCCTGAAAGTTATTTTCCAGATTTGCAAAGCAACTTTGTGGACAGCATTTGGCCAATGAAATCTTATGAAAAAAATGCCAAATTTTGTATACTTAGTCTTCTATATATAAGCTAGGTGTGTACCAAAATTCAGTCAAAAACTCGTATGGGAAGTTGAGGTTCTAGATGACAAAATTGCTCCCTATTTTGAAACAAATCTGCAAACTCAACCTTTCTCTCATTTTGGAAGTTTTTAACGAAAAAAAACAGCTCAATTTTACCCCATTCAAATTTATACTCATAAGTGAACATAATACATATTTATTTGGATAAAATCAAGTCAAGAAACATCACAAAATTTCAAAATCAAGAGTCAAAACTTTCTAGCAAAGGTTCGGCCAGCCCTCTTGGCTTTTCTTCAAAATTTTCACCAACATTCTTACTTTCTAACCACAAAATGAACTCATCTCATAATAATAACAACAACCACAACAAGATCCCCAAGTCCGCTACCTAAAAGGTCGCCTCAAGTCAACTGCCTAAGTTGGGAATTCAAGAGCCTAACTCAAATGTACCAAGTATTATCATTTCTAGCAAAATAATCCGTAGATCTACAAGATCTAATATTAACAAGGTTAAAACTCAAAGATCTAACTACCATACCTCAAGATCTAGCTAGATCTAGCAAGATCAAGTAGGATCTAGTGTAGTTCCACTCAAGGATGATCTTCCAAGTTTTGAAATCTCAAGAACCTCCAACTTAGCCAAAGATTTGCTTGCTTGTTGGTGATTTCCTTCACAAATCTCAAGATTAAGAAGATGAAGAGCAAAAAGGTAGCTTTCTTTCTCACTTTCTCTCTCCCTATCACTCTCGGATCTCTCCCCCTTTCTCACTCTCTCACACGGCTGAAGCTTGAGGAAAAACTAGCAAGATGAAACTCTCAAATATGGTCTCCAAGGTGCAAGAAAAATGAAGAAGAAGAAGAAGAAGAAGAAGAAGAAGAAAGCTTCCATTTTCCACTCTATCTCTCTCTCCCTTATCTCAGCCCTTTTCTTTTTTTTTTTTCTTTTTTTCCTTTTTTCATTTTCCTTTTTTTGATTTTTTTTGTTTTGATTTTTTTTTCAACAAGACATAACTAATATTGAAACATAAACACACTTTCTAGCTTCAATCATACCCTTGCACCACTAATTGAAATTATCATGCAATGAAATCAAGACATTCCTTTGACACAGGGTTAAAAAGAAAAAGGATCCAAACAAAAAGGCTTAAGGTAACCAATATGACTATTAAACAAAGAAAAGGTTTAAGTCTCAAACTTGGTCAACTAAAGGAAAATATAATAGGACAGGTTTTAGAAAGTCAAAAGGGTTAATAGGACGGGTATCTATCTTTTAATACTTGGTAAAAAATTAAGTTAGCAAAATTAACATAATATAGACCATATAAATTAATGATTAGTAATAAAGTTAGAGAAAATAACATAATAGAGACCATACAAATTAATGACAATGTGCTGAAAATGGTCTAAAGGAGTAATAAAATAAAATAAAATAAATCCCAACTAGAATGTATTGCTATTAAGTCTCGTTAATTTTGCTAGTAACATTAGCTATTAAATGGAGTGTTTGACAAGTTCATACCCTAATTGCATAACTAAAAATCGAGGTTAATAGAACATGTTGGAAAAGATAATTTCAAACTCAAATAAAGATTACGTGGCATGCACCATTTACATAGCCTATGGAATATAATCAACAGCTTCTCTTTGTCATACGTCCAACAACTTTGCCTTGTCTACCTCATAGTTGTTGTCGTTCGAAGGTTGAATCTTACTTGCATGCAAAAAGTAATCTTTCCACATGTCGATATTCACATAAGAAACAGCAGCCCAAACAAGTGGAATCAGTAAGATATCCATGAGGAGACACACTGCTAGGATGGCGAATTCAGCTTTGTCACTGATGGGCTCTGGCGAGAAGTATTCATCCCACACATGAAACTTGAAAAATCGAACCAAGGCGACTCCATAATAGATCGTTATCCCCATGAAAACCATGGAAATCATACCCATGTAGCAGATCAACACAAGGGGAACTTTTCCATCTCCCATCTCCTGATCATCTTCAGCATATATCACCTACGCCTGACCTCCCATCCTCTCTTCAAGCAAGCCAGAACTTTTTGTTTGCTGTTCTGATCAGGCCATATTAGTTACATATATATATATATTCTTGAACAATAGTATCAAATCCTATTTGGTTTTGAATAAAAGTTCTGAATTGCACATGAACGTAGCAGGTTTCACTGGATGCAGCTTCTTGACTAAAGTAGGTCCCGAAAGCAACCTAAGAGGGAGGGTGAATTAGGTTGATGGAAATTTAAAACTTGATTAAAGGAAATGATCACACAAGTTGAGCTTTTCAAGTTTTCTTGATGATTCAATACTTGATCAAAGAATATAATGATCACATACGAGTAGATAATCACAAGTACATTCCAAGAAAAAGAGTAAAAAAGAAAGATGGAATCAAATGGACTACAAAGTTGCACTCAATTTGAAATCCAATACCTCAATGTTATTACTACTTCAATTTGATGAAGTTACACCAAGTTATACATGGAAGGATCACCCCTTCCTTGCCTCAATCTCTTCTTGATCAAGCCAAGAGGTTTTACAACAACCTTGCTAACCCTCACTATGCTACACACTTAAGCCTTCTTTCACAATTGAAAACCAATGAATACACACAAACTCACTTACACTACAAGAACTAGAAAAGACACAAATTCTTGCTAAATTTGCTCTTGACAGTTTGTAAGTAATGGTTGTCAAAAGTTCTTAACATATTCATCCTTTAAGGTATTTATAGGGTGCAAAATAATTGCCCCAACTTCTCCAACGGTCTTGAATTAAATGCAGGAAAAAATAGCCGTTGGACGTGTCGGACGTCCGACGCCCTGTTCTGCATCTGAAGCTACCATCCGACAGTTTGCTGAATTTCTATGTCGTAAACTGTGGGACGTCCGAACCAAAAATCCACCGTCTGACAGAACCAG
This sequence comes from Gardenia jasminoides, assembly GCA_013103745.1. NCBI lineage: Eukaryota > Viridiplantae > Streptophyta > Magnoliopsida > Gentianales > Rubiaceae > Gardenia > Gardenia jasminoides. The sequence goes on from CM023099.1 coordinate 404,881, forward strand.
TAGCTAACTTGAACTTCTTCTCAACCTGTCAGACGTCCGAAACTTGGGTCTTCATCCGAAAGCATCGTCCGAAGCGTTGTCATAAACTGTCGGACGTCCGAAACAACCATCTGACAGAACCAGTGGCTATCCCATCTTTCATTCCAACCTGTCGGACGTCCGAACCCCTGCCTTGCATCCGATAGCATCATCCGACACATATGAATGATGTGTTTAGGTGAAAACCTGTTTCACTACAATTTAGCTTGAAAGAACATTAGTAAAAATCATCATATTGGTTTGTTAGTCATCAAAAGAGCCAATAATCTCCCCCTTTTTCATGATGACAAACCAAGTGATGATTTGAATGGAAACAGAGGCAAAAACACATAAGTGTAAGAAAATGCTCCCCCTCACTTGCAAAACTCACTTTGCAAAAACTCCCCCTTACTTATAACACCATCTCTTGGCATTTAATCAACCAATATTTAATAAAATTTAAATTCCTTTCCTTCTCCCCCTTTTGTCATCAATCAAAAAGAAGGTTAATAAACATCCAACAGTGAAATAAGCATCCAATAAGCATTAAAACCCATAAACAGCCAAACATAAGGTTAATAAAGATAAACATTCAACAAAGGTTTAGTGAGTCAAGGCCAACAAAGTCAAGGCCAAACAAAAAAAACAACCATGGCCAATGGATAATTTTGGTTTCAACAAAAACATTAACAGAAGCCAAGAAGCAATTTATGAACAGAAGGATGTTGGCCTAGAAATACCTAAGTGCATGAGCCTAATAGATGTCTAAATGTCTAAAATTGAGGACGAGATGAGCCACGACGCCTTCAGACAAGTCTATAACCCTCTGAGCTTTCCTCCGTATCAGTGTCCATTTCTTGAGGAAGAGTGTGAAATTGAGAAGGTCCAGGGTCTTGAGTTGTGTCCTGTTAATGAACTTCCTAATCTTGAGCAGGGCCCCTCATTTCCATCAGACCTTCACCAACTTGTTTGTCTTGTGCATTTTCTTCGTGTGCCCGGTCTTTAGCTTGAGCGGTTCTTTCTTGTGTTTGTTCTTCAGTGGCATGGGTTGTTTCCTCATGAGTTTGTTCTTCAGTTTCTTGGTCAGTGGCCCTTTGAGCTTGAGAGGGCAAGAAGGTCTCCTTTAACTTGAGAAAGGCTTCCTTTTGCTCCGAATTCATAACTATTTGAAGACCTTTCTCGAGAAGGAGATGTCTTTATTTGAGTTCAAGGAGAAGGGTAAGAATTGGATCCGAAGAAGTAGAAGAGGAAGGCTGTGATGTCAATGGAGTAGAAAAATCAAGTCTAGGTCATTTAAAACGAGGAGTCATAGGAGTTTGAGGAGAAGAGAGTGGGTCATGAACTGATTTGGTACGAGTTTCCAAAGTAGTTTCTTTGTACACCCATTCATCACCACCAAAGCGAATGTTTTTCTTTTCAAAGTATGCTCTAGTGAAAAAACAGTTTGGATTTTCAGTGGATGATGTTCCAATCAAAGGGATGTTGAAATGATTGAAAATGGAAGTCAAGAACTTGCCATAGGGAATTTTCCTATGACTATCCGAATTAACTTTGTTCATAAAACGACACATGATAAATCCAAAATTAACCCTTATATCTTCCATAAAGTAATAGAAAAGATAAAGCTCCATTTTGTTGGCTGTGGTACTATGGCCAGAAGTGGGAATTAAAAGATTGCCAATCATAACCCACAAAATTTGTTGTAAGGATTTCAGTTCATTTAAATCAACTTCAGCCGGGAATTGAAAATTTGTTTGAAAATATGATAAAAGCTTGGTTCCACTGAACTAATTATATGAAGTTGGTTCCTCTTCATAAGAGAAAAAATTTGCAACTTTGTTGGAGCAATCAGCTTCGATAGTAGTATTGAAAATATCATTCACAATGTTAGGATCAAGAGTGATATCAATGCCATTGACTCTAGAGACAACCTCAGAAGGTGTTCTACCTTTCCTAATATTAGAATAAAATTGGTGCACCATAGGAGGATAGATAATGTGAGGAAAAGTAAGAAGATGTTTCCATTTTTGAAAAGAGAATTTTTGAAGAACCCAATCTAACTTGTAAGTACGAAAATCAGAAAGGGAAATGGAGCGTTGGATTATAAAGCATTTCCTGCAAACTATGAAAAATCTTGCTTCGGCCTCAGCATCAATGAAGGTGGGTAGGACGTTTCTTGTTTGCTCCTCTGCTTCCTCTTACTGATCAGAAGCCCGAGTTCTTTTTTGAGAGCCTCTAGTTCTTCCGGTTTTGAACCTTCCAGTTCCCCTTTTTGCAATAGATGAGCGTCCTCTAACCCGCACCATTGAGAGTGAATGGAGTGGAATGGATGATGCAGTGATGGTGATGCAGTGCTAAAAAAGCCTTCTAAACACTAATAATGTCGTGAATCAGTTCTGAGAGGAGAAACTGTGGACTTAGGGTTTGAAGAGGAAATTTGGGGGTTTTCTTGATTTTGATATATAAGGGAAATGTGGAAGATTAATTGCTCGAAATGATGTTTGAAAGTCGAATTTGAAAGCAATTTTAGGAAATCAATTCTTGAAAGGATCAAATTTCAATTTTAGGGATGGAACAATGAAGGGACTCTCTATTCAAGAGATAGAGGGAAAATAGCAAATGACCATTGAAAATCCCTTTTAAAAGGAAGTTTAAAGGTGTCGAACGTCCGAATGTTAGGGTGCGTCCGACACATGTGTCCGATCCCCTATTTTGTTAAAAAAATAGATTCCTAGAGCTGTCGGACATCCGATCCATGTGTAAGACGTTCGATAGTAGTTGACACATAATACGAAGTTGTCGGACGTCCGATCCCTTTTTTTTTTTAAAGAAATTTTTCTGAAATTCCTAGTTTGCTTCTCAAATACACAAATTGCTCCAATAACAATGCTTTTGTAAAAATATCAGTAATTTGATCTTTCGAATATACGTAGTTAACACAAATTTCTCCTCTTTGAACAAGATCACGAATGAAATGATGCTTTATGTCTATATGTTTTGTCCTAGAATGTTGAATGGGATTTTTGGCCAAATTTATGGCACCAGTGTTGTCACAAAACATAGGCACACAATCATATTTCAAGTGAAAATCATATAAAGTATGTTTCATCCAAATCAATTGAGCACAGCAAGCACTGGCTGCTATATACTCAGTTTCACCTGTAGATAAAGAAATTACATTTTGCTTTTTGCTGAACCAAGAGACTAAGTATTCACCTAGAAAATGACATGTACCACTTGTCCTTTTTCTATCTACTCTACAACCAGCAAAATTAGCATCCGAAAAGCCAATTAAAGCAAAGTTGGAACATTTTGGATACCATAAACCACAATTCACAGTTCCTTTGAGATATCTGGATATTCTTTTCACAGCTAGCAAGTGAGATTCTTTTGGACATGATTGAAACCGAGCACATAAGCAAACAGTAAACATTATATCTGGCCTACTTGCGGTTAAATAGAGCAAACTACCAATCATACCTCTATAGTACTTTTCATCAACTTTAGTACCTTCTTCATCTTTGTCAAGTTTGGTGGAGGTGCACATCAGGGTACCAACTTGTCTTGAATCCTCCATACCAAATTTTTTGAGAAGTTCTTTTGTGTACTTGGTTTGATTGATAAAAGTTCCACTTGACTTTGGTGCATTTGAAGTTCAAGGAAGAAGTTCATTTCTCCCATCATACTCATTTCGAATTCCTTTTGCATAACATTTGAAAATTCTTTGCACAAACATTCATTAGTAGCACCAAAAATGAAATCATCCACATAAATTTGCACAATTAATAAGTCATTTGAATTATTTTTGATAAAAAGAGTGGTATCTACATCACCTCTTTTAAAATCATTTTCAACCAAGAAACCATTTAAACGTTCATACCAAACTCTTGGTGCTTGTTTCAAACCATATAAAGCTTTTGAAAGTTTGAACACATAATTTGGGAATTTTTTATTTTCAAATCTGGGGGGTTGATCAACATAAATTTCTTGGTCAATAAAGCCATTTAGAAATGCACTTTTAACATCCATTTGAAATAGTTTGAAACCTTTAAAACATGCAAATGCAAGAAACATTCTAATAGATTCTAATCTAGTTACGGGAGTAAAGGTTTCATCAAAATCTATCTCTTCTTCTTGTGCATAAGCTTTTGCTACAAGTCTAGCTTTGTTTCTAACTATTTCTCCTTTATCATTTAACTTGTTCCTAAATACCCACTTTATCTTTGGGTCCCTGGGGGTTAGTTGTTGTCTCTAACTATCCAAGTAGTTTTGATGCCATTTCTCATGTTTTTCTTAACATAACAATCACTTTTCATATGACCATATTGACAACAAAAATTGCACATTTTACTAGAGTCCATAACACTAATAGGTTTTAAATATCTAATACCCTTTTTTCTAAGAATAGCAAATTTATTAGCACCATAAGTAGCTTTTCTCACATTCATATGAAGAATTTTTTGTTTTTCATTTTGAAGAAATTCATCTAAATAATCCATTCTTTTCTTCAAATCACTTTGTTCCTCTTGGAGTTTTTTGCAAAACTTTTCTTCACATCAAGTTTCTTTTGCAAATTCAAATCAATTTCAAGTTCTTTCAAATCATCATTTTCTTTCTTCAAACATTTATTCTCTTGAAAGAATTTTGAATTTTCATGAAGCAAGAAATTGATTTTAACTTTTAATTCTTTATTCTTGGCATAAGAATCTTTCAAACTTTCATGCAATTTCTCAACAAAAGATTTAGTATCATCATCATTCTCATCATCACAATCAAAAATAGAGTTACTAGTTGATACCTCATCTTCTCCTATGGCCATAAATGCCATTTGAGCAGATTCTTCTTCTTCCTCCATTTCTCCATCGGAGTTGCACTTATTCCTAGTAATTTGGAAGTTATTGTATTTTTGCCTTCTTTCTCCTCTTACTTCCTCTTTCTTCTTCATTGGACATTCATTAGCATAGTGTCCAATTTGTCCACATTCAAAGCATTTATCTCCTTGTTTCTTATTGACCTCTTGTTTCCCTCTACCTCTTTGATTGGGGTTGTAGTTGTTAGGATCTCCCCTTCTAAATCTTCTTTTGTTGAAATTTATTTTGAAGCTCTTGGAGAGTAATGCCAAGTCATTGTCATCTACTTCAACATCCTCATCATCTAAGGAGAATGAATCATCCTCCTCTTATGAAGCCTTAAAAGCTATATTCCTTTTCACTTTTGCATCCTCTTCCTCTTGCACCTTTGACTTGAGTTTCAATTCATAAGAGGTTAGAGAATTTATAAGATTTTCAATAGACATGGAATTTCAATCCTTGGCTTCCTCTATAGCAGTCACTTTGCTCTCCCAATCTTTAGATAGAGCATTTGGAATCTTTCTATTTTTCTCACCTAATGTATATTCTTTGCCCAATACCTCCAAATCCTTTATGATGTCATTGAATCTATAATACATTTTGTCCACATTCTCATGAGGTTCCATTTTGTAGGATTCATATTTAGTCACAATAAGGGATTTCTTTTGTTCTCTAACATTGTCACTACCCTCATGTATTTCTCTTAGTTTGTCCCATATTTCTTTTGCTATTTTACATCCTTTCACCCTTGTAGATTCATTAGCATCTAAGGCACTGTATAGCACATTCATAACCTTTGCATTCAAGGTGAGATTTATTCTATCTTGGGGAGTCAATTCCATTCGTGTTTTTGGTTTAGGCTAATGAGTAATTTCATCTACAACCAATGTTTCAAATGGACCTTCATTCACTATATACCATAATTCAATATCTATGGATTGCAAGAAGATTTCCATTCTATCCTTCCAACTCACATAATTAACCCCATTAAACATAGGTGGCCTAGTGATTGATTGTCTCTCTAAGAATAATGCATTGTTAGTTGTCATGATCACTCCAAAGCCGATTGAGTTTAATGTCTAGGAGACCAAACTCTGATACCAATTGTAAGTCCTGAAAGCAACGTAAGAGGGGGGTGAATTAGGTTGATGGAAATTTAAAACTTGATTAAAGGAAATGATCACACAAGTTGAGCTTTTCAAGTTTTCTTGATGATTCAATACTTGATCAAAGAATATAATGATCACACACGAGTAGATAATCACAAGTTCCAAGCAAAAGAGTAAATAAGAAAGATGGAATCAAATGGACTACCAAGTTGCACTCAACTTGAAGTCCAATACCTTAATGTTATTGCTACTTCAATTGATGAAGCTATACCAAGTTGTACATGGAAGGATCACCCCTTGCTTGCCTCAATCTCTTCTTGATCAAGCCAAGAGGTTTTATAACAGCCTTGCTAATCCTTACTATGCTACACACTTGAGCCTTCTTTCACAATTGAAAAGCAATGAATACACACAAACTCACTTACACTACAATAACTAGAAAAGACACAAATTCTTGCTAAATTTGCTCTTGAAAGCTTGTAAGCAATGGTTGTCAAAAGTTCTTAGCGTATTCAGCCTTTAAGGTATTTATAGGGTGTAAAAATAACTGCCCCAACTTCTCCAACAGTCTTGAATTAAATGCAAGAAAAAATAGCCGTTGGACTTGTCGGACGTCCGACGCCCTGTTCTGCGTTCAAAACTACCATCCGACAGTTTGCTGAATTTCTATGTCGTAAACTTTCGGACGTCCAAACCAAAAATCCACCGTTCGATAGAACCAGTAGCTAACTTGAACTTCTTCTCAACCTGTCGGACGTCCGAAACTTAGGTCTTCATTTGAAAGCATCGTCTAAAGCGTTGTCGTAAACTGTTGGACATCCGAAACAACCGTTTGACAGAACCAATGGCTATCCCATCTTTCATTCCCACCTGTCAGAAGTGCGAACCCCTGTCTTGCGTCCGACAGCATCATCCGATATATATGAATGATGTATTTAGGTGAAAACCTATCTCACTACAATTTAGCTTGAAAGAACATTAGGAAAAATCATCATATTGGTTTATTAGTCATCACAAGAGCCAACAACTAAGTACAATTGGAATTGTAGAGGGAATCAAATTATTGAATGAAGTACAATAACTTTGAGTTTACTTTCCCAACAAGCACTCCTAAGTCCTACCCTTTGACTGTATGCATTCGTTTATAAAATTTTTGTCCCTTTGGGCTAGTCTCATGTTGACACAGCGAAGATACCCCAAATAATCTCAATTTGCTCTCTTTTTTTTTTTAAGTTTGTAAACTATTTTCTTGTTAATTCATAATGCTCCAATTTTGCAATTTTTTGGGCATTTATTTATGGATAACCTTTTTATATACTGTCAGTGTATAATTTTTTTTTATATTAGCAGGTTTGGATTATGCCATATAATATAAATTTAAATTTTAAATTTAAATCGTGCACATGTAGCATGTATCCAAAACAGTAAAAAAATCACCACACTGTAAGTATATAAAAAGTTAATCCTTTATTTTTTTTATTTCACTTGCTTTGTTTTACATTGTAAAGACTTTATACTTCTATTTATTCATCATGCAACAAGTTTTCAAGATAATTATATATCGAATGCCATTCATTCTCTTTCTTGTCTCCCTAAACCTAGAAAATTTAACATGCCTGTTGATATGATAAGTTAATGTAACGAAAATCATGGTAGACCATTGTTAAGTCCTTAATTGTGCACATAATTTATGGATATTTCCTTTTCTCTCGTGCCAAAATATTGCGTTAGTTGCTTGATTCTACTTATATTTGGTTTTTAGCACTGATTCTAGGTCATTGGAATTAAATGGAAGTTAAAAGCGCAATTAAATGGAAATTCCAGAAGACCTTTGCTATTAAGGCGTAGGCACGCCTTATTCTGCTGTGAAGAATGAAAATCAAGAGATTAGAACGAGCCCCATAGTTGGAATCCTTGCTGATAGATGAAGACAAATGCACGTTTCTTCCATAAATAGAGGCTGATTTTTAGGAACAAATTTGATTTCCTTTTTATTGGTAGGGTTATTTGTTAGTATCCTAATTATAATAGGATTCTTATTCCTTTTAGTTATTGGCTAGTATATATAGAAAAGAAGACAAAGGGACAGCAGACTTGATTATTTGATAGGTTTTAGAAGATTTTTGTTTTGGGAGAATACTTTTGTGGGGCTGACTCATACTTTTGTGAGAGGAATTTGGTCTTCTTTTTGTTAGTTGATGATTTCGTCGGCTTAGGCTTAGTTTCGTTCCCAAACGAAAGCCTTTTCTTCTTTATTCCTTCATTTAAGAAAAGATTAAATTCAAACCATCTTTGTGGTTGTGAATCCCCATGAGAAGTGGCTAATTTCTTCCGTCTAGTCGAAAGCTAATCGATCTTTGGTTTATCAACTCTGTGAGACTTGGTTGAATTATTTTTATTTCATTTATTTACAAGTATTTGGATATTTCCTGATGTTTACGTTTATAATTATTTCTTGCAATTAAATACCTGATCACTAGTTGGTTGTATGAATAATCTACTGTCATCTAGAACGCCAAATCCATAATTGTTTGGTAGTTCTAGTATTTGTGACAAGTGACTTAATTCAGTAGTATAAGAAACTTTTGGATTATTGTAACGGAAACATTCAATCTAACTTAAATGAAATGAGCTTATGTGTTTGTTGGTTTGAATTGGTAGCCTTTCTAATTATTAATGCTGTCGATAGGCTAAATCTTAAGAGCTTGTTTAGGGTTGTCTGTGAGAACCCTAGAAAAAAAAAAGGGAAAAAAAAGGAAAAAAAAAAAGAAAGAGAGAGAGAAAAGAAGGAATTCTACTTGAGTGCATCATATAATTAGTAGTGCATAAATTTTCCTAAAGTGTTCAATTTCATGTGTATTGCAAGGTTTAATTTAGAATTTTATTTTTCATGTTTTACATGGATAAATGCATTAAATTTATGTGGTTTTATGTGAGTTAGATTTTAACTAGGGGTTTGATGCTAATTAGCAAGATATTATTTCATCTTTTGGCCAAGAAAGTGCCAAGTGTCAACTACCTATGATATCTTGACCTTAAGCCATCCTATATAAATCTTCCAATTCAAAAATTTGAAGCAAATTTCCCTCTCTCTCTCACCCTCTTGGCCGGCCATTTCCTCAAGCAAGAACACCAAACCCTAGGCTAAAATTAGTCAATTCTAGTGTAGGAAAAAACAGCTTTAGGTAAATTACTCACCTAGGCTACTACTTCAACTTCAAATTTGGTGGCAAGGAGTGGAGTTTTTGGTGTTTTTGCTCACACCTTTGGCAAGGTAAAACCTCTTTTAAATATGCTTTAATGAGCTTTAAACCTTTGGGGTTTGTTGGTTAGATGTGCTGAGGTGTTTATTGATGTTTGGAAGAAGAGATAATGGAAGGAAATCTTATGTTTGCTAACATGAGTTTAGGTTTCATTCGTTAGCCGCCAAGTGTTTGATAAATTGCTTGATGTTTTGTGATGCTTCAATGATGAAGTTAATTGCTGTTTTAGCTGGTTTAACACCTTGGCAAGTGAGGGAAATGGTTTTAGAAGGTTGATAGAAGAAAAGCAACTAAACTGAAATTTTCTCAGAAAACAGGAATGAAAAACTGCCCACTTCCCGAGGTTACTGTTACCTGTAGAAAATGAATTATCATCCAAGCCTTATACCGTTAGAAATCCCTATGAACGTAGTTTCAAACGCCACTGACGGAGCTTGATTTTGATTTTTCTACGTCGAGTTATGACTGTTTTCCTGAGACTGTTCGTCCAGCCTCAATTTTTCCCGACAGATTTCCTGCTTCTCTGATATCTGCCGTTTTGACTGTGATAAAGCATGAATTGATATCTGACCTCTTCATGAAAGTTGTAGAGCTATGTCTTAGATTCGAAACGCCATAAAGTACACTCCAATCCGATAAGCGTGACCACAGTTATGATCAAGTTACTGAACCTTGACAAACCTGTCCAACGTTGATTTCAATCCTGCGATCGCTTCTTTTATTCCTTTCGACTCTTGTGTCTTCTTGTCGTGCCCCGACCCACTCATGCGTGGTTCTAGGATGTTGTTAAGACTTTTATTTGCTCATCTTCATAAACTGGATTGGTCATTTCATGATTTGTGCATCCAAAATACGACTTTTATCGCATGAAAGAAACATTTAGCATATGCATTTGATCACGTTTGGTTGGGCAGCCGAGCTTAAATATGTTTCATTTTATTTGATAATAGCCTTTGAAGGAGGAAGTAAAGAGGATTTGGGTGCGAATACTTGAAGATATTTCACTCGACTCGGTGAGTGTTTCATGCTTGTTATTTGATCAACTTGATATCTGAAATGTTGAAATACTTGAACTATGTGATGATTTGTGTTCTTGTGATTTGTGAACCAATTAATGTGATCGAGACGAGTGCGTACTTTATCACACTCGATCTCTTGTGTTTGGAATTTTGTACTTGGATATTCGAATTCGTATGAAATGGCTTTTGGCCACATTTGATTTGTGAGTGGCTTGGGTGATATCCCATCGACAAATATGATTTGATTCGAGCTAAAAACCTAGTTGGTGAGTCAATCGACTCGAGCCAGCACGGGCTTGGTTGGGAAAGTTGACGAGCCACGGGATATGATATGTGAATCTGGAAATCTGATATACTCGAGTATTACCTACATTTGATTTGTTGAGGTGTTCGGGCCCGGTAGGGGGTGAAACGGTGGATGGTGTTTGATGAAAAGTGGGGATCTACGGTCTGGCTCTGAGCTATAAATGTTGACGGAGAGTCAACAGGATGTGATTTGATCAAGCTTCGAGGAAATTGGCTTTTGGAAGCCACCCGTATCCTTTTAAATATATCTGTTATTATATTGTCTTATTACTTTTGCTAACTCGAGCAGTGTTCTCCTCGTGAATGCCATCTCCTAGTCGAGAGGCTCGAGTAGTGTTCTACCACCATCTCCTAGTTGAGAGGCTCGGCGGTGTTCTCCCTCATGAACACCTTCTCCTAGTCGAGAGGCTCGATGTATTTTGTATTTGGTTGTGTCATTTGTCCCTTGTTTCATATTTTAAATGCGATATTTGACTACTGGATTTCTCCTATGTATTAATGTGACTGCATGCTTTTGGAACCTCATTGAGCTTTTAGCTCACCCTATTTCCCCTTTTGTTTTCCTTAGCAGGGGGATTTGCTTGAGGTCAGGGTTGGAAGTATGTGCGAGTGGTATAAGCTTTTGGTGGTAACTGTTGTTAAGGGATCGATGTAATCGGAAACCCTATCATGTATAAGCTTAGTTTTGTTTGGCTTGTAACCGAATACCTGTTAAATTTAAGTTTGAATGATGGTAACAAACTTATGTATCTATGTTGGGTGACTTTTGATTTTTGGAAGATTTTAGTTTTATCAGTTTCAAGTTGTTGGTCTATATTAGCTATCGAGTCCTGGCGAGAGTTAGGCAGGCGGTCCGCTAACCCCTTTGGTTCGCCTTAGGGGAAGGTGGGCTGTCACAGTTGGTATCAGAGCTTAGGCTTTAGATCTCTGTAGTGTATCCTAGGCTTAAAGTTTAGGATGCCGGACCTTGGGATTAATTGACTATTAAGTGAAATATTGAGCGCTAGGTTTTGGGATTTTTTTCTGGGCAATGGGAGTGAATGCTTTCTGTTAGTTATGTGAATTTGTGTGTGTAATCTTGTTCGTACGTCAGGCGAGAACGAGGATTGAGTTAATTGTACTGTTGGGCGGCCGACCATGGTATAAAATGGCTTAATTCTTGTTTTGGTGCTTGAGTACGAGTATATTGTTTGGATTTTAGTGGTGGAATGTAGTTGATTTTAGTGGAAATATAGAATCTTTTGGACCTATTAGGGTTTACTTTCGTGATGCCCTGAGTTGGTTTGTTTAATATACTTTTGTTATCGGCTTGTTTGGCCTGTTTCAATTCTATACCATTTGGAATTGATTTATTTGAATTTCTTATCTGTTGAACTTGATCTGATAATTGCACTATGTGACATCCCTTGTTATAATATTACGTTTTACTTACAAGTTGCTGCAATTTTCTTTTGAACGTGCATTTTAAATTTGTATGTACATTTCGACCCTAGACTTAGTAAAACCTAATGGAGGGTAGACGTCGGGGACAAGGCCGTGGATGTGGACCTAGACAACCCCAAGATCAAGGGAGAGGACATGAATCGGCCGTAGGAGGTAGTCGTGAACAAAGGGTCGATGCTAATGAACAAGTAGCCACATCCATCCAACGTATGACTGATTTACTAGCCCAGATAGCTGGTCAAAACCCTGGGAATCAACAAGGAAATCTTGGGAATCAACAAGGGAACCCTGGGAACCAGGTGGAAGGAGAAGATAGGGCCTTAGAGAGATTCCAGAAATTTTCTCCTCCAAAGTTTCTTGGGGGACCCGACCCCGAGATAGCTGAGAGGTGGATAGAGAAAATGGTTGACACTTTTGCCACTCTAAACTATACGGAGGAAAGACAAGTTACCTTTGCTGTATTTCAGCTAGAAGGGGCAGCTCGTGCTTGGTGGAATGTGATACGACTAAAGTGGGAAAGAGAGCAGACCCCGAGAAATTGGGCCAACTTTATGAGAGAATTTAACGCTAAGTACTTTCCACCTTTGACCCAAGAAAGGAGAGAGGATGAGTTCATTAAGCTTCGTCAGGGTATCCAGAGTGTGATCGAGTACGAGGCCCAATTCACTAGACTTTCTAAGTTTGCACCTGAGCTTGTGGCGACTGAGCAAAAGCGAATTAGGCGCTTCGTTCAAGGGTTAAACGTTGAGATTCAAAAGGATTTGGCAGCAGCTCAAATTAATACTTTCAGTGAAGTTCTTGAGAAAGCTCAACGAGTTGAGAGTGCCCGACTTCAAGTTAAGGCATTTCAGGCAAGGAAACGAGGTGCGCCGAGTGGTACTCAAGGACAAGATGACGAAAATATGCCGCCTCCTAAATTCGGCCAAGGAGCAGGTGGAGGACGATTTCCGGGGACACCAAGAGGGGCTCCGTCAGAAGGGGTTCAAGGTAGAAGAGGATCACAAAAAGGTGCCACGCAGGGAGGTTCTACATCGACTCCCCGCATAAATTGTGGATACTACGGGAAACCAAACCATACGAAAGATAACTGTTGGAGGAAGGAGAGAAAATGCTTGCGCTGTGGGAGCGCCGAGCACCAAATTTCAACCTGCCCTAATCTGCCCCATGATGGGAATGCAGCCTCATATTCGGGAAGACCAAACCCGAACCCTAACCAGTCCACTATAGGTGGGAATAAACCTCGAGTCCCCGCTAGGGTTTATGCTCTGGATCAACATCCGATTCTTGAAGGTACGACCCCCATATTTCAAGGCGATAGAACTATTTACCAGTCAAAGTGAGAATTTCGAGGACGAAATTCTTTTAAGGGGGAGAGAGTGTGAGAACCCTAGAAAAAAAAAGGGAAAAAAAAGGAAAAAAAAAGAAAGAGGGAGAAAAGAAGGAATTCTACTTGAGTGCATCATATAATTAGTAGTGCATAAATTTTCCTAAAGTGTTCAATTTCATGTGTATTGCAAGGTTTAATTTAGAATTTTATTTTTCATGTTTTACATGGATAAATGCATTAAATTTATGTGGTTTTATGTGAGTTAGATTTTAACTAGGGGTTTGATGCTAATTAGCAAGATATTATTTCATCTTTTGGCCAAGAAAGTGCCAAGTGTCAACTACCTATGATATCTTGACCTTAAGCCATCCTATATAAATCTTCCAATTCAAAAATTTGAAGCAAATTTCCCTCTCTCTCTCACCCTCTTGGCCGGCCATTTCCTCAAGCAAGAACACCAAACCCTAGGCTAAAATTAGTCAATTCTAGTGTAGGAAAAAACAGCTTTAGGTAAATTACTCACCTAGGCTACTACTTCAACTTCAAATTTGGTGGCAAGGAGTGGAGTTTTTGGTGTTTTTGCTCACACCTTTGGCAAGGTAAAACCTCTTTTAAATATGCTTTAATGAGCTTTAAACCTTTGGGGTTTGTTGGTTAGATGTGCTGAGGTGTTTATTGATGTTTGGAAGAAGAGATAATGGAAGGAAATCTTATGTTTGCTAACATGAGTTTAGGTTTCATTCGTTAGCCGCCAAGTGTTTGATAAATTGCTTGATGTTTTGTGATGCTTCAATGATGAATTTAATTGCTGTTTTAGCTGTTTTAACACCTTGGCAAGTGAGGGAAATGGTTTTAGAAGGTTGATAGAAGAAAAGCAACTAAACTGAAATTTTCTCAGAAAACAGGAATGAAAAACTGCCCACTTCCCGAGGTTACTGTTACCTGTAGAAAATGAATTATCATCCGAGCCTTATACCGTTAGAAAGTCCTATGAACCTAGTTTCAAACGCCACTGACAGAGCTCGATTTTGATTTTTCTACGTCGAGTTATGACTGTTTTCCCGAGACTGTTCGTCCAGCCTGAATTTTTCCCGACAGATTTCCTGCTTCTCTGATATCTGCCGTTTTGACTGTGATAAAGCATGAATTGATATCTGACCTCTTCATGAAAGTTGTAGAGCTATGTCTTAGATTTGAAACGCCACAAAGTACACTCCAATCCGATAAGCGTGACCACAGTTATGATCAAGTTACTGAACCTTGACAAACCTGTCCAACGTTGATTTCAATCCTGCGATCGCTTCTTTTATTCCTTTCGATTCTTGTGTCTTCTTGTCGTGCCCCGACCCACTCATGCGTGGTTCTAGGATGTTTTTAAGACTTTTATTTGCTCATCTTCATAAACTGGATTGGTCATTTCATGATTTGTGCATCCAAAATACGACTTTTATCGCATGAAAGAAACATTTAGCATATGCATTTGATCACATTTGGTTGGGCAGCCGAGCTTAAATATGTTTCATTTTATTTGATAATAGCCTTTGAAGGAGGAAGTAAAGAGGATTTGGGTGCGAATACTTGAAGATATTTCACTCGACTCGGTGAGTGTTTCATGCTTGTTATTTGATCAACTTGATATCTGAAATGTTGAAATACTTGAACTATGTGATGATTTGTGTTCTTGTGATTTGTGAACCAATTAATGTGATCGAGACGAGTGCGTACTTTATCACACTCGATCTCTTGTGTTTGGAATTTTGTACTTGGATATTCGAATTCGTGTGAAATGGCTTTTGGCCACATTTGATTTGTGAGTGGCTTGGGTGATATCCCATCGACAAATATGATTTGATTCGAGCTAAAAACCTAGTTGGTGAGTCAATCGACTCGAGCCAGCACGGGCTTGGTTGGGAAAGTTGACGAGCCACAGGATATGATATGTGAATCTGGAAATCTGATATACTCGAGTATTACCTACATTTGATTTGTTGAGGTGTTCGGGCCCGGTAGGGGGTGAAACGGTGGATGGTGTTTGATGAAAAGTGGGGATCTACGGTCTGGCTCTGAGTTATAAATGTTGACGGAGAGTCAACAGGATGTGATTTGATCAAGCTTCGAGGAAATTGGCTTTTGGAAGCCACCCGTATCCTTTTAAATATATCTGTTATTATATTGTCTTATTACTTTTGCTAACTCGAGCAGTGTTCTTCTCGTGAATACCATCTCCTAGTCGAGAGGCTCGAGTAGTGTTCTACCACCATCTCCTAGTTGAGAGGCTCGAGCAGTGTTCTCCTCATGAACACCTTCTCCTAGTCGAGAGGCTCGATGTATTTTGTATTTGGTTGTGTCATTTGTCCCTTATTTCATATTTTAAATGCGATATTTGACTACTGGATTTCTCCTATGTATTAATGTGACTGCATGCTTTTGGAACCTCATTGAGCTTTTAGCTCACCCTATTTCCCCTTTTGTTTTCCTTAGCAGGGGGATTTGCTTGAGGTCAGGGTTGGAAGTATGTGCGAGTGGTATAATCTTTTGGTGGTAACTGTTGTTAAGGGACGATGTACTGGAAACCCTATCATGTATAAGCTTAGTTTTTGTTTGGCTTGTAACCTGAATACCCTGTTAAATTTAAGTTTGAATGATGGTACGAAACTTATGTATCTACGTTGGGTGACTTTTGATTTTTGGAAGATTTTAGTTTTATCAGTTTCAAGTTGTTGGTCTATATTAGCTATCGAGCCCTGGCGAGAGTTGGGCAGGCGGTCCGCTAACCCCTTTGGTTCGCCTTAGGGGAAGGTGGGCTGTCACATTGTCTATTGGCAAGAGAAGCAGTCACAGACCTTGTCGTGGCTATCGACACAGTAAGGAAGGACAGGTTGTCAGAACTTGTTGACAACCATCACCAGTTTATTTGTAAACAATTGATTGTCATGTTAGCGTCGATGATCAGTTCGATGTCACGAAAGTGAGATTAGGCCTTTGACTAGAATTTTCCATTGCTTGATTTAGTTTAATTGAATTTTGTGACATTCTCTATTCTTATTTGAATTTTTAACTAGGAATTGTTCGAATCTTCCCCCCAATTATTTGTTTTTTATTCATAAAAAATAATTCACCCAGTCCCTGAAGATACAACCCAACTCGTCACTATATTTGCATGCATATTTTTAGAGTAGGTATTTTATTTTTCATGGTTTCGACACCCATCAAATTTTGGCGCTGTTGCCGGGGACTGGTGCATTCTTGATTTATTTTCTTTGGATTTTAATTTTTATTTCTCCTCAATCTGTTGGCTAGTTTATGGCTACAAATTTTAGATTGGATTTCATTCCTAGGAGAGTTAATGAGTTAAATGTGTCTTCTATTAATCAACGTTTAGATTCTCTAACATCTCTTGTAGAAAAGTTGGTTGTAGGAAAAGTGCAGCAAAATAGAACCTGTAAAATTTGTTATGTCTCGGATCATTCAACTACCATGTGTCCTACTCTACAAAATGGCTTGAGCGCTCAAGTTTATCCTGTTGGAGGATTCTCAACCCTATCCCGACCGTGGTATGATTCTTATTTAAATGAGTTTAATCAAGGATGGAAGGACGGCCTAAACTTCAATTATGCTGCAAGGCTACCAGGGTTTCACCAGCAACATCAACATAGGCCTCAAACTCCACCGCAACAACCATTATTGATGTCAGGTATATCTCTTGAAGAAATTATTGAATCACTATCTACTAACATTTATCAATTTCAACAGGAGACAAAGACAAGCATTCGTAATTTGGAGAATCAAATGTGTCTATTGGCATCTACTGTGAGTCAATTGGCATCTCAGATTTCTGAAACATTGCACTCAGAGACCATTGTCAATTCCGAATCTAATATGAGTGCAATTACCTTGAGAAGTGGAGAAGAATTGCAAGAGATTGAAAGGGAAGAATCTAACTATGTGGTTGAAGAGAAAGCTGAGAAAGAAACAATGGGACCTCAACCTCTAGCCTCTCCAATGAAAAAGTCCAGTGAACGACCCACTGTGGTGACATCTTCTTCATCCCTAACTCCTAACTCTCATTCTATATTTCTTGTTAGTGAAATTGACTTTGTTAAACCAGAAATTTTTGAATTTCATGACAGGAATAAGTTAGAAGTTGCAAAAATTATTAGGTTAATAATTAATTGTGATAAAGGAGTAAGTAAAGAATTGAAATCATTACTTGCATGCTTGAAGCCATCCGCTAGTCTAAAAACGAAAGTTGTGAGAACCTCAAATTTTGAATTTTTTTTAAAAATATAAAATAATGCTTATATTACGTTTATTTATTGAAATATGAGTGAATTTATGTTTAAAGTGAATATTTTCTAATTTAGAGAATTTTTCAAGATTTATTTACCGGTATACGTGTTCGGCCTATTTAAGCACTAATTAATGTTCCGAAGTGTGATTAGTGATTTTGAATTGAAATCGAGCATATGTAGAGATATTACAAAGATATATTTAAGCTTGGACAGTGTTGGAAAGTGTTAAAATAGTAAAAGTTAGAATGTCGCGCGCAACGCGACATAAAGTGGTCATAAAGTCACTTTTCCATGATTTGGGGGATTTCTAACTTTTTGTCCCCTTAAAGTCTTTCTTCTTGCTTTTGGTGCTTCATTTTTCAGCCACAAAATTGAGAGCTTAGAGAGAGAGGGAGGCCGAGAGAGAGAGAGCAAGAGAGAGAGGGAAAACTTGAGATTTTTGCTTCCATTCTTCTTCCTTCCTTTCTTGAAGCTTTGAACTACCATTGAAGACATCCATTTCCTTCCTTGGAGCAGCCGTGTGAGCGGAAAAGGAAGAGGGGGGCTGGTCCGAAAGTGAGGGAGAAAAGAGAGGAAGATTTCATCTTGATTCTTTCATTTTCTTCTTCATCCATCCACTGGAAGTTGTGAGATTTTAGTGGAGGATTTTGGCTTGTTTCTCTTCATCATTGGCAGCCGAGAGAGAGTGAGAGGAAGAGGGGAAATCCGAGCTTGGGAAGAGAGGAAAAGAGGTGAAAGAAAGCTTGTAAGAGTGCTTTGTTCTTGTTCTTGAAGTTTTTGTTGGAAGATCCTATCCGAACAAGGGGATCTTGAGCTAAGATTGAAGCTTTTGGAGGTTTCAAGCTTGGAGGCATTCTTCTCAAAGAGGAACTCGCAAGATCTTGTGTGATCTTGTTAGATCTATTTAGATCTGAAGGTATAAGACTTGAACTTTTTAGATCTAGCTTGATTAGTGCTCAATAAGATAGATCTATGGTTTATTTTGTTAGAAATGTGTATATTTGAAATGATCGAGTTGGACTCTTGAAATTCCAACCTAGGTAGCGGACTTGAGGTGAATTTTAGGTAGCGGACTTGAGGACCTGATTATGGATGTGATTGATATTCGTGAAATTAGCTCATTTTATGGTTGGAAAATAGATCTTGTTGTTGTTGAAAATTTTGAAGGAAAAATGAGTAAGATGGCCGAACCTATGCTTGGCAATTTTGATGTTTGATTTCAAAATTTTGTGATATTCTTGAAGAGATTTTTTCTTGAAAATGTATATATGATAAGTTTATTTGTAAGTGTGTGTTTGAGTAGAGTAAAGTCATGAATTTCTTTAAATGCCAAAAATTGAAGCTTTTTATGAACTTTTGAATAAAAAGTGTTGATTCGATAGATTCGAGGGTTTTGCAATATTTTGGTTAATTTTTATGAATTTCGTATAAAAAGACGTAGTGAGAAAATGTTCTAAAGAGTTAAAATCTTGAACTTCTGTGATAAGAAATTGAATTTTATTAAACCTTGAGGGAAAAGTACCATTTTGAACAAATTGGAGGATTTGAGATACTTTAGCTATTTTCTTGAATTTTGTACATTGAAACCTAGTGAAAATCGTTTGAAAAGTGTGTTAAAGCTTTGGTTAAAGTGTAGGGTTAAGAATGAATTCAAATGAGTGACTTGGAGGTGAAAAACCTCACCTTGATTCATTTTGCCAAAGATTAGAAAGTCGCCTAAAAGAAGTACATTGATAGAGTTGGTTGGTTATGTGAAATTACGATTTGAAAAGTGAAACTTATTTCTTCTTTTTACTTGAGAATAGGAAATGGAGAAGGATTTGAAACGGATCCCAATTTGGAAATCGAACCTTACCACTTTGGTGAGTTTCCATGCATGATACTTGACTATGTGAATTTAATTTGAAATGTGTCTGATTAAGTGAATTGTTGTGAAAAGCAGATTTTTGATCCATCAAATGGAGTAGTGTGTACTTTATCGCACTTACTCCCATTTGAATGGTGCCATTTGCAAAAGTGTTGTCATGATATTTCAAGTATGCTTTGAACCTCTTGACTTGTGACATGAATTCTGTTTGATTTATATGAAGTGATGTGACGTGTCTTGTATTTCCTATTCTCGAGAATTCTTAATCCCCTTGGTAAGTTATCGACTTAAGCTGTTGGGAAGACCCAGGTCGAGGAGATTTAACAACCTTGGGCTACGTGAAGTGTTGTGTGCTCTAGACTTGGCAAATGGCCTTGTTCCTGTTGAAGAGCAATACACAAATATAAATTTCCTGTTAGGCTGGCGGGCCCGGTTGGGGGTTTTGGTGGAGAAAGGAGTAAGTGGTTGTCTACTTGGTTTTGTATGTGAAAGTTGACGGAGTGTCAACTAAGTGATCGGTGCACTAGTCCATGCATGTGCTGCAGCTTCGAGGACTATAGCCCCTGAGGGCTACCCGTATCCTACTTTGTATGGTTAATTGTGTTTCATCATTTCTTTTCTTTAAATTTGAATTTGGAGAGTAAATCCCATATGTGTTATGTGCTTCGCATGATTTTGGAACTCACTGGGCTTTTAGCTCATCCTTTCAAATTTGTTTTCCTTAGTAGGGACTGAGAACCCAAGCGGAGGCGCCAACCATTAGAAATAGGGTTTTCTTTTGTACCTGGTTGGTGAAACTTGAGTTATTGTAATGTGAAACTTTGTATGTGTATTTTAAGTACTCTACGTATTTTGGGATTTTAAGGTTTGATGAATGAATTGTGTACTATCATTTAGTTTAAATTGTTGTCTAAATTTTGGGTTTGTGAGATTGAAGTAGTTTAATTAAGAGTTGGTCGTAAAGTTTGGGACTGATGTTGAAATTGTTCCTTTGAGGAATTAGTAATCATTTGCGGGAGTGAGTCCTGACGAGAGCTAGGCAGGTGGTCCACTGATACCTTAGGATACTGTGAGGACCCCTACCGTCTTTTATATTTTTGTTTAAATTTTAACATCGACTTTAACGCAAATGTTTGCATTTCTTGAGTTTTCAGAGTAAACTTGCCTGCTCACGAGAGTTAATTACGGTAATTGGGTGTTTAGTGATTTAACTAGATGTAGTTAAGTAATGTTGGACCAAGTAGGTTTTGCAAATTATGGAGTAGATTGATAGGAAAAGAAATCATGCGGGCAAGAGTGGAAAATAACTTAAGTTACTAGGTTATAGTTGGCTTGATAATTTTGACCATGGGTTAACTTTGACTTGGACCGATAAATATCTCTTTACCACGATCCATTAGCTATTTTAGCCAAAAAAAAAAGGGAGAGAGAGTCAGCTGCCAAGAGGGGAGAAAAAACCAAGGAGGAAAAGAGAGAAAACTAGGGAAAAGCTTGGGATTTTGTCAATTTCAACCATCCAACCTTCCTTTGGGAGTTGGAAGCACTTGATTGTGAAGTTCAATCTTGGATTCAAGAGGTGATTTACACTTTGCAAGTTGAATTTTTATTGAGATTGCTGAAATTTATCTAAGTAAATAAAGATGGTGGATTTTATTCATGTTCTAGCTTATTGATGATTAAAGTTAGTTGGGAAGATGATTCCATGGTTTAGTTTACTTGTTTTGGCTTGTCTTGAATCTTGGCCAAGAGTTAGGGTTAGGGTTTCATTGGTTTCAAGATTTCATGATGAAATTGATGTTTGTGTTTGTTGTTATGAATCCCTTGGTACTTGTTACTCCCTTAGATAATGAATTCATGGTGTGAATGGGTTGTTTCATGTTCCATGATCCAAGAAGATCCGGCCAGCTTAGGGTTTTTTTTTTAGGCTTCAAGAATTCATGTGTATTTGAGTTGTTTCCCTTGCATGTTTAGGTGTGTATGGAATGCTTGCATGAAGAGTTGGTGATTTGGTTACTAACTTGTGGATGAAATGGTTGAAACCCTAATAAGGAGGAGATGATCTCAGATTTAATTAATGTATTTGGTCACTTAAATGAATGATTGATAATCCATTGTTAGTGCATTAATGCACAATGGAGGAGAAATGCATGAGTTAGAACTGTTAGAAGGGTTAAGCACATTTGGTGCATAAGTGGGGAGTGTGTGTGTGTGTGTGTGTGTGTGTCGAGGATAATGTGGGATGTGTAAAGGCTGCATTTGCATGTTTGTTATCGCATTCGAATCATTCGATTTGCATGCGCGTGATTTGGTTGGGATGCAATGCATTTGGGCGTAAAACAGGAAAACAGGGGAGGCTGGACAGCAACTTTGGCTCCATTTTTCGTGTCGATCCTTTGTGATTTGACTTTTGGCCAAAACACAAAAGTTATAGCAGTTAATTCTAGCTTTCCAACGCATTTGGAATTTCTTGATTTGGATCTGTGAACGCTGAGATATGATCGTTTGAATCAGACCTGTCAGGAATTCTGAGACTGAAATTCTGGAACAGTTTTCATACTTTTTGACCCGGAAGGAGTGAATCTGGGCAGAAATTGTCTTCATAAAAGTTATAGCCTGTTCTCCTAGCTTCAAAACAACACCTCGTGCACTCTAATTTGATACTTGTAGCCTGAGTTATGAGTAACGGCGTACAAGGTGTCAAAACTGCCTTTTCACCTTTTAGTGTGTATTTTCCGTTTTTGTTCCGTTCTCGCCCGTTTTTAGTCTAACGCCCATACATGTGCTCCTTTTGCTCTTTTAAGTGTTTATAAGTGTTCTCTCGAGAGTTTTAATTCATTGAGTACATGCAACATGCACGCCATTTCATACTTGAAAATGGTTTTTCCCAAATTTTAAGGGATTCCTTTTAATTCGGAATCAGAAGTTTAATTGTATGAATCTTTCATATCTCAGGTGATTCCGAGGACATCGAAGAACGTGTTTGATTTCCTAAATTTTTCTCGCTTGCTCTCAACTGTTGGTGAGTGTTCAAGTGCCTGTTATTTAATGCTTGGGTGTAATGAAAATTGTTTGAAAAGCATGCTTGTTTAATTTGGTGAATGTGTACTTTATCGCGTTCACCCTTACCTGAATTGAAATTGTTGAATGCATGTACTTGTGCTTGTTCTTGACATGTTAAGACCAAATGGTTGTATGTACCACACTCAAGAGAGTGGGAGGTACCTCTCCTCCCATTTTGGTTAGGTTCTGGTTAAGTCGATTGGAGCGTAGTCTCGTCGACTCATTTACCAAGCGGTAGTATGTACCACGCTCTATGGAGTGGGAGGTGCCGCTCATCCCGACTTGGTTTAATGATAATGCTATCCTGACGAGCGGACCCGGTATAGGGGGTGTAAGTAGACGGGTGAGAGTAAAGTGATTTCTACGGTCTGTGACATAGTGGTTGACGGAGTGTCAACATTCCTGTTGAACTACGGCTTGGGACTGGACCGAAGATGGGTGTGGAAATTTCAGAAAGGTGGAACGGCAAATTGTATCCTTTCTAGTGATTCTTTATATTGTCTTGTATGACTTCCAAGTTTTCTACTGTTATTGTTTTGTTAAGATTTGTTACCGCTTTAACCTGCTTGTGCATGAACTCTTGACCTCACTGAGCTTTGCTCACCCCATAAGCTTTGTTTTCCTTAACAGGTTTGGAAGTGGTGCACGAGAATCGAGAAACCTAGTACTTTTGTAGAATTTTCTCTTTTGTATAAGATTGAAATTAATGGATGACTTTAACAGTTTATGGTATTTTGGAGTTATTATCAATGTAACCTTGATGAAATTTTGGGGTTTGTATTTTGTGAGAATTTGTCAGTAATTTTAATACCTTTTAACGATGGTTTCATGGGTGAATGTTTCGAGTTCTGGCGAGAACTGGGCAGCCTGTCCGCTAACCCCTTTGGTTCGCCTTAGGGGAAAGTGGGGCTGTCACAGTTGGTATCAGAGCCTAGGTTTGAGATCTGTTTGGAAACTTTTAGGAACTTTACTTCTGAGAATGGAATAACTTTGTTAGGTTTTAAATGAATGTTTTGAGTAAGTAGTGACTTTAAGATTCTCACAGTGGGTTATGGTTGTTTTGTAGGCATGGAGGGCGGAAATGGTGGACCTGAGACTAATGGGGCTACCGGTAATGGCGAGGCTAATGGTCACGTAGGACCTCTTAGGGCTATCCGCTACCGAGTGCTTGGTGAAGGGCCTCTCATTCGATACTCCCCAAGGAGGTCTCCCCACTGTACCTGTAGGGAAACGTTTTCTTACCCTAATGAGTTAGTGTTGTCCATTGACGATGAGCGTCAGCAGCTGTTGAATCATAATAGAGCGCTAGCTAATGAAAATGAGGGCTTGCGGGTCTTAGAAGATGGCCAAAGTCTTAGGATTATGGAGCTTGAGGATGAAGTGGTTGCGGAACGGGCCAGGGTTGAGGCCGCTCATGACGAGATCCAGAGGCTTAGAGCTAGATTGACTAGGGTGGTCAATGAGGCTCGGGAACGGACTGCTAGGATATTGGATGACGCAACCATGTTAATGGAGGAAGTGGCCGATGTGGAGGAAATGGCAGTTGGAAATGAGGGTTCGGCTCACGAGAACCCCTCTGAAGAGGAGCCGGTTGAGGAGGAGCCAGTTGAGGACCCCTCTGAAGAGGAATCGGTTGAGGAGGAGCCAGTCGAGGACCCCTCTGAAGAGGAGCCAGTTGAGGAGGCCCAGACTAGCGGCTCGGCCGTGAACTAGATTAGGAGTGCAACCTTTTGACTTTTGTTTTTGTCTAGGGATTAGCTGGGGTAAGGCTCGTAAAGCCTGTGATTGTAATTGCATGACTAACTGCATTTTGTTGGCACGGGTGTGCTGTATTTTGAACATGCCCTATGACTTTTACCTATCTGTAAATTTTGAATATGTTAATATATGTACATTATTGTGCATAATGTTGAATGTTGTTTTTTTTTTTAAAGAAATTTTCTCTCGTGTAATTATTTTCATGTTGCATTTAGACATCGTTAAGACTATCGAAGTCCAAGGTTGAGGTCGAGGTCGAGGCCGAGGACGGGGGCATGGGCGTAGACAGGCTCAACCCTCAGAGAGCGCCCGGTCTTCTGAAGCGGGACCGGAAAGGGGACCGGGTGGTGGAGATGTAGACCAGATGGCTACGGCTATCAATAGAATGACTGATATCTTGGAACATCTGGCCGGCAATCAAGGCCCTGGTCAACAAAACCAACCTATAGGCCTAGAGCATGGAGAAGATAGAGCCCTGGAGCGTTTCCTTAAGTTCACGCCGCCTAAGTTTCTAGGAGGGGCAGATTCTGATACAGCGGAGGGTTGGTTCGCGAGGATGGCTGACATTTTTGCCGTCTTGAATTATACTGAGGGGAGACGAGTGGTGTTCGCCACCTTTCAATTTGAGGGTCCAGCTAGATCGTGGTGGAACGTCATTAGAGCTAAATGGGAGAGAGAGCAGACCCCATGGACTTGGGTAAATTTCAAAAGGGAGTTTGATGAGAAGTTTTTGCCTCCTATGATCCAGGAGAAAAGAGAGGACGATTTTATTAGACTGAGACAGGGAACAACAAGTGTAGCTGATTATGAGACTCAGTTCACAAAACTTTCCAAGTTTGCACCCGAGTTAGTGGCCACGGATCGGAGAAGGATTAGACGATTCGTACAGAGGCTTAATGTTGAAATTCAAGAGGCTCTAGCCGCGGCCCAAATTAATACTTTTACCGAGGTTTTGGAAAAAGCCCAAAGGGTGGAAAGTGTTAGACTTCAAGTGAGAGCTTTTCATGCAAAGAAAAGAAATGCCCCGAGTGGTAGCAGAGTAGGGCTGGTGGATAGAAATGTGTTGGCCCCTAAAGCTGGAAGAGGTTTTGGAGGAGTACGATTAGCGGGAGCATCTAGAGGGTCTATGGCAAGAGGGAGCCACCTGTGGCTGCTCGGACTATAACACAAGGAGGTTCCGTGTCGACTCCTCAGGTAGGGTGTGGATAGTGTGAAAAACCAAACCACACCATAGATGATTGTTGGAGGAAAGCGGGAAAATGCTTAAACTGTGGGAGTACCGAGTATCAGATTGCCAACTGTCCGACAGCTCGTCGTGCAGGAGGTAGCTCACAATCATCTTCTAGGTCAACTTCCAAACAGTCAAGTGTAGGAGACAATCACCCGAGGGTACCCGCTAGGGTGTATGCCATGGACCAGCACCAGGTCCCTGATCCTACAGAGGTTATAGAAGGTACGATTCCCATATTTCACCCTCTAGCAAAAGTTTTAATTGATCCCGGGGCAACCCATTCCTTTGTAAACCCTACCTTCATGAAGGGCGTGGATGTTAAACCTGAAAAACTTCCATATGATCTAGAGGTTAAATGCCTACCTGGGAATCGTTATCTAGCTCGGTTTATAGAAATTGCGACATTTGGATTGGCGAGCGAAAATTGCTAGCGGACCTGATGAGTCTGGAAATCAAGGGCTATGACGTTATTTTAGGAATGGATTGGTTAGCTCGTCATCATGCCCAACTTGATTGTAAGACGAAGATAGTAGAACTGCATGTGCCGGGAGAGCCAACTTTAAAGTTAGATGTAAGGGGTAGATTAGCATCTTCAGCTCTGATTTCAGGAGTCCGAGCTAGGAAATTGTTGAATAAGGGAGCGAAAGGATTCTTAGCCTTCCTGATCAATACTCCTGGGGATAAAGTAAAGTTGGAAGATGTACCGGTGGTGAGGGAATTTCCTGATGTTTTCCCTGAAGAACTAAAAGCTCTACCACATGAAAGGGAAATAGCTTTTAAGATTGAGGTGACTCCGGAGACAACGCCTATTTCTAGGTCGCCTTATAGGATGGCTCCAGCTGAATTGAAAGAATTGAAGCTTCAATTCTGAGTTCTGGAGCGGGGTTTTATCAAAGAGAAGCGATTCAACCGCGGGGTGCACCAGTGTTGTTTGTTAAAAAGAAGGACGGAAGCCTAAGGTTGTGTATAGACTATCGGGGTTTGAACGACGTTACCATTAAGAATAAATACCACATATAGATGAGCTTTTGATCGATTACAGGGAGAAGATGTACTAAGTTGGATCTCAAAAGGTTACTCAATCAGTGAGGATTCGAGAGGAGGACATACCCAAGACAGCTTTCAGGAATGCGGACATTTTGAATTCGGTAATGCCATTTGGGTTGACAAACGCACCGGCCGCGTTTATGGATTTGATGCATCGAGTCTTCAAGCCTTACCTGGATCAATTCGTAGTGGTGTTTATCGATGACATTCTAGTATTTTCTAAGACTCGAGAGGATCATGAGCGACATTTGAGGATAGTGCAAACCCTAAGAGAAACGTCAAGCACATGCCAAATTCAAGTGTGAATTTTGGTTGGAGAAAGTGACATTTCTGGGTCATATTATTTCTAAGGATGGAATCGCGGTAGACCTAACTAAGGTGGAAGCGGTGTCCAAATGGAAACAACCTGAGAATCCAACGGAGATTCAGAGTTTCTTAGGTTTTGCTGGTTATTACCGTCAGTTCATTAAGGATTTCTCCAAAATAGCGGGACCCATGAGTTGACCAAGAAGCATAGCAAGTTCATATGGGACGCCAAGTGTGAAAGGAGTTTTCAGGAGTTGAAGAGACGGTTGGCCCGAGGCTCCAGTGTTGGCTCTTAATGGAAGAGATGGGTATGTGGTGTTCACGGATGCATCAAATGAGGGATTAGGTTGTGTGCTAATGCAAAATGAACGGGTTATAGCCTGACGCTCATGGAAGTTGAAACCTCACGAGCAAAATTATCCAACCCATGATATGGAATTAGCTGCCGTAGTGTTTGCATTACGTAAGTGGAGACATTACTTATATGGGGTGACATTTGAGGTTTTCACCGACCATAAGAGCCTTAAGTATTTATTTTCCCAGAAGGAATTGAATTTGAGACAGCGTAGATGGGTGGAGTTTTTGGAGGATTATGATTGCACAACTACCACCGGGAAAGCTATGTAGTAGCTGAAAGCTTTGGCGAAGGTACAAGTAGCTAACTTGATGGTGAACGAATGACACATGTTAGAGGAAGTAGTGTTTGGAATCTCGTCTACAATCCAAAAAATTGTGTTGGAAACATTGTCTTGAGATCTACACTATTGGATAGGATTAAAGAAGTGCAAAAGAAGGATCCAGAAGTACAAAAGTGGTTGGAGAAGGTCCAGAGAAAGGAGACTTCGGATTTCAATATCGGAGCAGAAGGAGTTCTTAGGTATCGAAATCGATTGGTAGTACCAAAGGATGAGGAACTTAAAAGGGAAATATTGGAGGAAGCCCATCGTTTTAAGTATACAGTACACCCTGGAGGAAAGAAGATGTACCAAGATTTGAAAAGTCTTTTCTGGTGGGAAGGCATGAAGAAGGAAATAGCCCAGTTTGTTCAGACATGCCTGGTATGTCAGAGAGTTAAGGTAAAACATCAAAAGCCCTCTAGGTTATTGCAACCGTTAGAAGTGCCCGTGTGGAAATGGGAGCATATTATCATGGATTTTGTATCGGGGTTGCCAAGAACGCAAAGAGGTCATGATGCAATTTGAGTTATCGTAGACCGTCTGACTAAGTCTGTGCATTTCCTGCCCATAAGTATGAAGTACTCGATGGAGAAATTAGCCAAATTGTACATGGATGAGGTCATAAGGTTGCATGGTATCCCTGTGAGCATAGTGTCGGATCGAGATCCGCGGTTTGTGTCGAGATTCTGGCAAAAGATGCAAGAAACATTAGGGACTAAGCTAAATCTCAGTACTACTTACCATCCTCAAACTGACGGTCAATCAGAAAGGACGATTCAAACTCTTGAGGACATGTTGAGGACTTGTGTTCTGGACTTTGGGGTTAGTTGGAGCCAATATTTGACCTTGGTAGAATTTGCTTATAATAATAGTTTTCATTCATCCATACAAATGGCTCCATATGAAACTCTTTATGGTCGTAAATGTCGATCACCGATTTATTGGGATGAAGTAGGGGAGAAAAAAGCCTTAGATTCGACTGTGATTCCTTGGATGGAAGAAGCTCGAGAAAAGGTCAAGTTAATTCGGCAGAGAATTTTAACTGCCCAAAGCCGTCAAAAAAGTTATGCGGACAGTAGGAGAAAAGATTTGGAGTTCGAGGTAGGAGATCACGTATTTCTTAGAATTACCCCTTTAAAGGCAAGCAGGAAAAGGAAAGAAATTACAGCCAAGATATGTGGGACCATACACCATTCTGGAATGGGTCGGAAAGGTAGCTTATAAGTTGGATTTACCAACCAGCCTATCCAGTATTCATAACGTGATTCATGTGTCGTTTCTTAAGAAATACCACCCAAACCCAGCTCACATACTCCAACCAGAGGACATAGAACTTGATGAAGCTTTAACTTATGAAGAGAAACCAGTAAAGCTTTTAGACCGGAAAATCAAGGAGTTGAGGAACAAGCAAATTCCTTTAGTGAAGGTCTTGTGGAAGAACCATGATGTCGAGGAAGCTACGTGGGAAGTTAAAGAGGATATAAGGAGAAAATATCCTGAGTTATTCCCTAATTCAGGTATGAATTTCGAGGACGAAATTCTTTTAAGGGGGGAAGGTTGTGAGGACCCCTACCATCTTTTATATTTTTGTTTAAATTTTAACCTCGACTTTAACGCAAATGTTTGCATTTCGTGAGTTTTCGAGATAAACTTACTGCTCGAGAGTTAATTACGGTAATTGGGTGTTTAGTGATTTAACTAGGTGTAGTTAAGTAATGTTGGACCAAGTAGGTTTTGCAACTTATGGAGTAGATTGATAGGAAAAGAAATCATGCGGGCAAGAGTGGAAAATAACTTAAGTTACTAGGTTATAGTTGGCTTGATAATTTTGACCATGGGTTAACTTTGACTTGGACCAATAAATATCTCTTTACCACAATCCATTAGCTATTTTAGCCACAAAAAAAAGGGAGAGAGAGTCGGCTGCCAAGAGAGGAGAAAAAACCAAGGAGGAAAAGAGAGAAAACTAGGGAAAAGCTTGGGATTTTGTCAATTTCAACCATCCAACCTTCCTTTGGGAGTTGGAAGCACTTGATTGTGAAGTTCAATCTTGGATTCAAGAGGTGATTTACACTTTGCAAGTTGAATTTTTATTGAGATTGCTGAAATTTATCTAAGGAGATAAAGATGGTGGATTTTATTCATGTTCTAGCTTATTGATGATTAAAGTTAGTTGGGAAGATGATTCCATGGTTTAGTTTACTTGTTTTGGCTTGTCTTGAATCTTGGCCAAGAGCTAGGGTTAGGGTTTCATTGGTTTCAAGATTTCATGATGAAATTGATGTTTGTGTTTGTTGTTATGAATCCCTTGGTACTTGTTACTCCCTTAGATAATGAATTCATGGTGTGAATGGGTTGTTTCATGTTCCATGATCCAAGAAGATCCGGCCAGCTTAGGGGTTTTTTTTTTTAGGCTTCAAGAATTCATGTGTATTTGAGTTGTTTCCCTTGCATGTTTAGGTGTGTATGGAATGCTTGCATGAAGAGTTGGTGATTTGGTTACTAACTTGTGGATGAAATGGTTGAAACCCTAATAAGGAGGAGATGATCTTAGATTTAATTAATGTATTTGGTCACTTAAATGATTGATTGATAATCCATTGTTAGTGCATTAATGCACAATGGAGGAGAAATGCATGAGTTAGAACTGTTAGAAGGGTTAAGCGCATTTGGTGCGTAAGTGGGGAGTGTGTGTGTGTGTGTGTGTGTCGAGGATAATGTGGGACGTGTAAAGGCTGCATTTGCATGTTTGTTATCGCATTCGAGTCATTGGATTTGCATGCACGTGATTGGTTGGGATGCAATGCATTTGGGCGTAAAACAGGAAAATAGGGGAGGCTGGACAGCAACTTTGGCTCCATTTTTTGTGTTGATCCTTTGTGATTTGGCTTTTGGCCAAAACACAAAAGTTATAGCCCTTCATTCTAGATTTCCAACGCATCTAGAATTTCTTGACTTGGATCTGTGAGCGCTGAGATATGATCGTTTGAATCAGACCTGTCAGGAATTCTGAGACTGAAATTCTGAAACTGTTTTCGTACTTTTTGACCCCGAAGGAGTGAATCTAGGCAGAAATGGTCTTCATAAAAGTTATAGCCTGTTCTCTTAGCTTCGAAATGGCACCTTGTGCGCTCTAATCCGATACTTGTAGCCTGAGTTATGAGTAACGGCGTACAGGGTGTCAAAACTACCTTTTCACCTTTTAGTGTGTGTTTTCCGTTTTCGTTCCGTTCTCGCCCGTTTTTAGTCTAACGCCCATTCATGTGCTCCTTTTGCTCTTTTAAGTGTTTATAAGCATTCTCTCGAGAGTTTTAATTCATTGAGTACATGCAACATGCACGCCATTTCATACTTGAAAATGGTTTTTCCCAAATTTTAAGGGATTCCTTTTAATTCGGAATCGGAAGTTTAATTGCTTGAATCTTTCATATCTCAGGTGATTTCGAGGACATCGAAGAACATGTTTGATTTCCTAAATTTTTCTCGCTTGCTCTCAACTGTTGGTGAGTGTTCAAGTGCATGTTATTTAATGCTTGGGTGTAATGAAAATTGTTTGAAAAGCATGCTTGTTTGATTTGGTGAACGTGTACTTTATCACGTTCACCCTTACCTGAATTGAAATTGTTGAATGCATGTACTTGTGCTTGTTCTTGACATGTTAAGACCAAACGGTTGTATGTACCACACTCAAGAGAGTGGGAGGTACTCTCTCCCGTTTTGGTTAGGTTTGGTTAAGTCGATGGGCGTAGTCATTCGACTCATTTACTAAGCGGTAGTATGTACCACACTCTATGGAGTGGGAGGTGCCGCTCATCTCGACTTGGTTTAATGATAATGCTATCCCCGAAGCGGGCCACAGTGGTGTAAGTGACGGGTGAGAGTAAAAGTGATTTCAGTGCATGTGAGATAGTGGTTGTGAGTGTCAACATTTCTGTTGAACTACGGCTTGGGACTGGATCGAAGATGGGTGTGTAAATTTCAGAAAGGTGGAATGGCAAATTGTATCCTTTCTAGTGATTCTTTTATATTGTCTTGTATGACTTCCAAGTTTTCTACTGTTATTGTTTTGTTAAGATTTGTTACCATGCTTTAACCGCTTGTGCATGAACTCTTGACCTCTACGGGCTTTGCTGCCCCATGTTTTGTTTTCCTTAACAGTTTTGGAAGTGGTGCATGAGAATCGAGGAACCTAGTACTTTTGTAGAATTTCCTCTTTGTATAAGATTGAAGTTAATGGATGACTTTAACAGTTTATGGTATTTTGGAGTTATTATCAATGTAACCTTGATGAAATTTTGGGGTTTGTATTTTGTGAGAATTTGTCAGTAATTTTAATACCTTTTAACGATGGTTTCATGGGTGAATGTTTGAGGTCCTATGAGAGTTGGTCCGCTTAATCCCCTTTAGCTTCCTTGGGGAAAGTGGGGCTGTCACAGGATACGCCCTAGGGAGAGGTGGGGCTGTCACAAAAGTGGCTCATATGCTTAAAGATTTCTCTATTCATGATGAATATCATGAGTATGAGAATGAAGTAATGAAAAGAGTTATACGATTTTATCTTCCATGAAGAAATATAGCAATGTCTAGCCAAAGACATTAAAGAAGGGCGCTACTTGGGAGGCAACCCAAGAATTTTAATTTTGGTTGTTTCGTATTTTTATTTCATGTTTTTGTGTGCAAGCCAAGTATTCTTTTTATTTTTAATAGAAAACTTGTTATTGTAGGCCGTGGGCACGTTTTGCCGAATTTTTGTTAAACTGGAAATCATCATCTAGGCAGAAGACTTTCAACGATAAAGCGTGCCCATACTTTACGTCAAATTTGCTCACTCTCTTTCAAGACGTTGGTCAGAAGACTTTCAATGATAAAGCGTGCCCACATCTTGCGGAAGAAAGGCTTCCGCTAGAAATCGAGCAAAAAAAAAAAAAAGCTTCTCCCTCCCATTCATAGCTTTGCTGTTCAAGGAAGTCCTCTGTTCCTTCTATTTGCCTTATTACATTGAGGACAATGTAGTGCTTAGGTGTGGGAGAAGGGACACTTTTGCTGATATTGTGCTAGTTCTTTAAGTTTTACCTTCAATTTTTAGTTTTAATTTAGTTTCAATTTTTAGTTTTCATTTTTTCTTCGTTTTCCATCTTTCTAGTTTTCATGCTTCTTTAGGATTTATCTAGTTTTCAAGATGCGAATATGAGTAGTATAATGTCACTAGCATGAAGATTCTATTTACTTGCAATTGATTTGAATGAGGGATGTTCTGGACATGACATATAGCCATTTGTGAGTTTTTGAGATTAAATAGCACATTATTCAGAATTTGCTCTGAATTCTTTTGTGAGTGTAATTATCACACCTAGTTAAATCATTCTAGAACTTGCTATGATATACATGTAGAGACCATGTTGTTGAATTTGATGCATAAAAATGATAAGGGCAATTAGGTTTAACCCTTTTTAACTTTCTAAAGACCTATCCTAAGTATATTTTCCTCGTAGTTGACCAAGTTTGGGCCTTAAACTTTTTCTTTGTTTAACAACACATTTTATCACGCTTTAACCTCTTTGTTTTAGACCTCTTTGTTTGAACCCTATGTTGAAGGAATACCTTAATATTCTTGCATGATGATATCACAAGTAAAGGAAGCTGATTATATCTATAGCTAGCAAGTGCTTTTATGTTCTTATGTTATCAAAAAAAAATCTGACAAAGAAAAAGAAAAAGAGAAAAGAGAAAAAATATTTGTGAAGCATTCTTGTAAATAAGTGTTGTGTTTTGATAGTGGGGTCAATCCCTTTGTTTGGTGTGCACTTGCTATTCTTGGGGAGCTATTATCGTGCTTTAGAGCTAATTATTTGGATGAAGATGATAGCTCAATTCATGCAAAGGATGATTGGGTATTTCCTTTGATATATGTAACCTAAATTATCTTTTTATCCAACCTTTACCCTAAGCCCCATTACAACCCTTGTTGAAGACCCTTTGATTCTTGCATTTGAATTCATATTCAGTGGTGAAGATCTGATAGATTTGCAAGCTTATGGCAATGTCTTTCTATGGTGTTGATTTGAGTGTACATGTCCCTTTTAAACATCTTGAGTGCTGAGAGCATACACTATTATCTCTGTGAGGATTGTCAAGCCTTGAACATCCTAACTGTGATGAGATTGTTGAGGAATTGTGGAGTATTTGTGCTAGTCTATTATATTGTTCTACATTTGTCATATTGATTTTGAGTTTTGGATTAGTGAATGCTTGAGGGCAAGCATTGTCTTGGTGTGGGGGAATTTGTTAAGTCCTTAATTGTGCACATAATTTATGGATATTTCCTTTTTTATCATGCCAAAATATGGCGTTAATTGCTTGATTCTACTCATATTTGGTTTTTGGCACTGCTTTTAGGTCATTGGAATTAAATGAAAGTTAAAAGCGCAATTAAATGGAAATTTCAGTAGACCTTTGCTATTAAGGCATAGGCACGCCTTATTCTGCTGTGAAGAATGGAAGTCATGGGATTAGAACGGGCCCCGCAGTTGGAATCCTTGCTGATAGATGAAGACAAATGCACGTTTCTTCCATAAATAGAGGCTGATTTTTAGGAACAAATTTGATTTCCTTTTTATTAGTAGGTTTATTTGTTAGTATCCTAATTATAATAGGATTCTTATTCCTTTTAGTTATTGGCTAGTATATATATAGAAAAAAACGACAAAGGGACGGCAGACTTGATTATTTTATAGGTTTTGGAAGACTTTTGTTTTGGGAGAATACTTTTGTGGGGCTGACTCATACTTTCATGAGAGGAATTTGGTCTTCTTTTCGGTAGTTGATGATTTCGTTGGCTTAGGCTTAGTTTCATTCCCAAACGAAAGCCTTTTCTTCTCTATTCCTTCGTTTAAGAAAAGATTAAATTCAAAGCATCTTTGTGGCTACGAATCTCCATGAGAAGTGGCTAATTTCTTCCGTCTAATCGAAGGCTAATCGATCTTTAGTTCATCAACTCTGTGAGATTTGGTTGAATCATTTTTATTTCATTTATTTACAAGTATTTGGATATTTCCTAATGTTTACGTTTATGATTATTTCTTGCAATTAAATACCTGATCACTATTTGGTTGTGTGAATAATCTACTGTCATCTAGAACGCCAAATCCGTAATTGTTTGGTAGTTCTAGTATTTGTGACAAGTGACTTAATTTAGTAATACAAGAAACTTTTGGATTGTTGTCACGGAAACATTCAATCCAACTTAAATGAATCGAGTTTATGTGTTTGTTGGTTAGAATTGGTAGCCTTTCTAATTGTTAATACTGTCGGTAGGCTAAGTCTTAAGAGCTTGTTTAGGGTTGTCTATTGGCAAGAGAAGTAGTCACAGACCTTGTCGTGGCTATCGACACAGTAAAGAAGAACAGGTTGTTAGAACTTGTTGACAACTATAACCAGTTTATTTGTAAACAACTGATTGTGGTTCCGTTTGGATTACGTGTTTTTGGAGCTGTATTTGAAAAACAATCAGTACATCAGAAATAAAACAATCATCAGAGGTATTTGTGTATTTGAAGATTTTTTTTCAATTTTCTTTTTTTTTCTTTTCCTTTCTTTCTTTTCCATTTCTTTTTTTCTTTTCCTTTTCTTTCTTTTTTCCCCACCCACCCAAGTGGGGTGGGAGGGGAGGGAGGGGCATGAGGGATGGGAAGGGGCAGAGGGAAGGATGGGTCATGGGTGAAGGGGAGGGCATGCATGGGAGGGGAGGGCATGGGGAAGAGGAGACTGAGAAAGAAAGAAGAAGGAAGAAGAAGAAGAAGAAAGGAGAAAAAAAAAAAGAGTGTTGGTTGGCCACACAAATGAAGCCTGGGTAGAGGGGGAAGAGGAAGGAAAAGAAGAAAAAGGAAAAAGAAAAAAGAAATGAAAAGGGAAAAGGAAAAAAAACATATAATATTTTGAAAAATAAGTGGTTTGTTTTTGGGGTTGTTTTTGGGGTAGTATTTGGGTTGTTTTTACTGTAGCATTTGGGGTGTGAAAAACAGCATTTCAAAAACAAGGCAAAAACTATGAAATCCAAACGGGGCCACAGTCATTTTAGCGTTGACGATCAATTCGATGACACCAAAGTGAGATTAGGCCTTTGACTAGAATTTTCCATTGCTTGATTTAGTTTAATTTGAATTTTGTTATATTCTCTATTCTTATTTTAATTGTTAACTAGGAATTGTTCGAATCTTCCCCCCAATTTATTTGTTTTTGATTCACAAAAAATAATTTACCCAATCCCTAAGGATATGACCCTACTCGTCACTATATTTGCATTCATATTTTTAGAGTAGGTATTTTATTTTTGGTGGTTTCGACACCCATCAACCATAAAAAAAGAAAACAACTAAATTATTAATGAACAATCAATAGTCTGGGGCTAATGGAATTTTGGGGTTATATGGTAGATGGCTTTCAACCCTTATTATAGGTTTCAAATTCAATTATACCGATACATGATATTTGCTTGGGTTCAATGGAAATAAATCAATGAGAATGATAAGTCTCTTCTATAAGTTTTTTTATTAACCACCTCTTACGAGGGTATCATTTTAATTATCTATTTTATTCTCTTTAAATATAAAATCATCTTAATTACCTATCTTATTTTCCTTAAATGTAAAAAATTAAGAAAACAAAATGCCACTATTTCTGTTCATTTCAAATGAATGGAAAAGAAAAAAAGAAAAAAAAAAGCAATAATGAAAAAGAAAAAATAATAAATTGCTAAATTCATTTCACATTAATAAACACATTATGGGTTTTCATCAAAATTCATTATTACTAACCATCCTATGATATCAATAGTGATTGTAATCGTGGAATTCAAACCGCTCCTTAATGTTTAATCTAATTAACAGAGTCACCATCTAACCGTCTGTAATTTGGTAACTTGGTATTTGAATCGTCTGTCCAATGGAATAACAAATGGAAAGTGACCGTGGATGCTGGTGACTTATTGGTTTTGCCAATAAGAATAATAATCGGTAGCTAGCAATATATTCAGTTGTTTCCAAAGGTGAGTCTTAATCCAATTAGGGGGGAAAAAAGGTACTATGAATTATGAGCACAAACTGCATAACCAAACACCTATGATAACAATTGAGAACATGTTCCACCTTTTGAGGTTTAGACAATCGCCTATGCTCACAAACTCCAAACTCCATCTATACTCATGCCCATATTGCAAGCAAAATATTTAGTGTTGAAAATTAGGCTGATCAAGAAAATGCTCATTTCTTTCTAGGAAAAGGTCCAAGACGATCAAATTGAGCAAAACAAATTAAGGTCTGACTCTCTTTTGACTCAGTAAATCGTACGTTGAAAATCATGAAATTTGCACCACTTAAATCTTGTACATGGAAAAGTTGTTAGTATCTTTCTTTTAAGTTTGCGATGCTAGAAAACTTCTTAAAGTATGAGAAAATACTTCAACAACCTCCACAAGTGACCAAGCCGGATTATTGAGATGGACATCCACTATGCATTTTTCCTTATATGGGAACGAAAACATTCATGTCTCTAAATTTTAACGGAACGGAGGATTTTAAGCAAACAAAATAATCATTATGTGCGCTATTAGTCATATGGATAAGTTACTAACAAATACAAACCACACCAATTGTAAATGGTATGCAACATATGGTTGTTTAAAAATTCTGGTGATACTTTACGGAAGAAAAAATGTTGGCATGTACACAAAAGGCAAGCAATTTGAGGAAAACAACCCTTAAAAGTTCCAGTCATTGTAAAACATGATAATATCAATACTATTAGAATTCTAGTGTGTTGTGTGTACACACACATACATACATGTGTGTGTATATATATATATGTGTGTGTATATATGTATGTATTTATGTATGTATGTATGATTATGCTTCTGTGCCATGAAGGCTTGCGTAATTATGCGTACAACTTGAGAAAGCAATAGTTATATGGTTACAAAACCAAGAAAAACCAAATTTCACTTGGAGTTATGGTGATAATCAATATGACATAATGCTCCAACTTAAAATGGTCCATTGATTTCTTCAGTAGTTTCGATTTCATCCCCTGCTACCATTCCTTCAACTCTTTGGGCATTCATGCTCCATAAATGGGGCAATAAAGTGGTGGTGTTAATTATTAATTGCAGTGTTTTCAGAACCGGACCGGACCGGCCTGTTCGACCGGTCGGACCGCGAACCGGCTATGCCACCTGTCCGGTTCTCTTCAAAAGCCAAAAATGGTCAAAAACCGACAAGAACCAAGCCAATTCGTGAGAACTGCTCAAGGAACCGCAAACCGGGCGGTTTTTGACTTTTCCATTTTTGAAAATATAAAATGTAGTGGTAGTGAGATTTGATCTTGGAACCTCATATATAAGATACAAGTGTCTTAACCACTACACCAACAAGTATTTTTGAAGTTAGATGAGTACAGAAATTTGAAAATTCAATTCTTTTCATTTATTGATATTGGTTTTCTTTTTTGTTTTCCCAATTTCGGTTAAAATGTATCTAATATTTCAAATTTTTCAGACTTTTTTTTTGTATGGTTGAAAGAAATTACATTTATCAAATTTCAAAATTTATGTTCATTTTCATGGGTATCTGTTTGGTAATGAGTTTTTTGGTGTTTGTAGAAAACTTTAGTAACCTATTGTAGAAATTTAGAAATTTATTTTGGATGTGTAAAATTTTGTGATAGATTTAATTTTTTTTTCCTTTTTTTCCTTTTCCTTTTCCTGTTCCTTTTCTTTCCTTTCCTTTCTTTCTTCCCCTTCCCTTCACTAACGGTTGAGACTGGCAACTGAGTCAGCCACTACTTTTTTTTTTCCTTTCTTTCCTCCCCTCCCTCCCTCTTCCCTCCCCTCCCTCCCTCACCACCACCCTCCTCCTTCCCTCCTCCTCCCTCCCTCCCCCTGGTGACAAAGACCTGGTCGACTGTCGCTGACCGACCCTGGGGGGATGGTGGCGGGGCTGGCGGAGGAGGGGGGAAGGGAAAGGGGGGAGAGAGGAGAGGGAGGGAAGGAAGAAGGAAGGAAAAAAAAAAGGCAGGAAACCGGTGAACCGGCCGGTCGGACCGGTTGAACCGCGAACCGGTGCCTCTACCGGTTCACTGGCCGGTCTGAGTTTTAAAACATTGATTAATTGAGCTATTCACGCTTCATAAAAAGGCATGAATCATGATTCTATTAAGAGTAAAGCTAAAACTGGATTTTGAATTGCATTAAGAAAGAAGGCTCAATCATGAAAAAAGGGCAAATATTGTGAGATTAAAATTGGAAATTGGTTCTACTGATGAAGCAAATGAAGATTTGAATTTAGAATTTCGACTTGTATATCTTTGAGAGTGCCACTGTAAAATCTTTAATTATTAATTTTTGCTCCATCTAAGCTTTTCTACGCAAATATATGAATTTGGAGCTTCCTAACTAATGCTAAAAACACATCTATCCTTTAAGAAACACATAGAGAATATACAAAGAGGGACAACCGTGTGCCATATGGATAGAATGATGCGGCAATCACTTTTCCCTATATTTACCAAACCAAGGAAACCCAAATTTAATCAAAAAATTATTGATCAAACAATAGCCTCAACAGGGAACGTAGTCCTCCGAAGCCCTCACCAGAAATGACCCAAAAGAAAAATGTAAATCTTAGTTTCAAGAAGAAGATTATTTATACATCTCCCAATCACTTAAAGATTATCGAAGTGTAAAGCTCATAACTCTTACAGTTTTTGGCCAACGTCAGAACAGAAAGAAAGAATCGAGTGATATACTGAATTATCAATAAAAAAATGTGATTACGGAAAAGAAAACCACTTATGGAATCTCACTTGCAGCCATAATAGTCACATCACTTTTGTTTCTCGAATCCAACTTAGTTATACTATATAACTATTATTCTCCTCAAAACTGCCTCCTACTCTTATATAAACCTGTTTCTCGAATCCAACTTAGTTATACTATATGACTATTATTCTCCTCAAAACTGCCTCTTACTCTTATAAACCCATTCAAGAAATTTTCCGTCATTTTTTCTCTAGAAGTCTTCCCATAAGGATTTCATATGGAAAGGATTTTGTTTGGATTAAAAAAATTGATGAAGGATTTGAAATCCAGTTAAATTGGTCCAGTTATTTAGATTACTTAACAGATATTAGGATTTGTAATTTGTCAATTATTAGAATCTATTTTAAATACTACAATAATTGATGATTTACAAATTCAAGTGCCCCTTGAATAATTTAAACAACTAAAGAGATTTGAAATAATTTCAAATCCTTAATCAAATTCTTCAATTCAAATGCAGTATAAATGAATTCAAATTATTTATCTTTGAGAAATTTGTTCCCATAACATATAATGTGATAATTCTATTTAATGAGTTCCACCTTCCATCGCCTCCACTTTGAGATAGACATTAATCTTTTCACCTGGTGGTTCTTGGCTACTCATCACCACTTTCGATAATACTAGCCTTGCACTCCCATCCAACCCCTCCTCTCCCAAAATAAAAAATAAAAAAATAAAAATAAAAAGGGAGACATAATGTGCTTTGTAATAAGTTGTTTTAACATAAGGAATGAGGAATTTTCAAAAGTTTATGAAGGAGATAGGTGCACTTAAACGTGAACAACAAGGGGAAAAAAAGTTTACTTAAATGTACAATTCATTACATTAACCGTAAATTACTCATAACCCCTTGTGATTTTGCATAATGTCAAATGACTCTCCTATAGTTTTAAATAGCCATATAATTTCTCTGTGATTTTATATATATTGAAAAATGGACGGAATGAATAATCGGTTATAGTGATTAAATCACACATGCTCCAAAAGTACATGTGATAGAATCATAATATCTTGTTAATTACCCCTATAATTTACATGAATATCCACTTTATATCTTGTAATTTTTATATTTATTCATATAATCCCCTATGATTTTATGTAAGGTGGTTGGACTATTGTTCAATTTAGTATTTAAGTAGGGGAGCTATTGATATTTTAATTAATAACATTATAGAGGCAAATTTCTATCAAATTTCTACTTTATATGAAACTATAGAGGGATAAAGTGGATATTTTGAAATATTATGAGAGTCCTGTTGGTGGGTGTCAAACTACCAAAAATAAAATTTAAAATAATTAGGCTAATTGCCGACAAAACTATTCTCAAATTAATTCTGTGAGGGCCTCAAAAATTTGAATTTTATTCTAAAAATGTATAATATTATTTATATTTTGTTTAGACATTGAAATATGAGTGAATATATGTTTAAAGTGATTATTTTCCAATTTAGAGAATTTTATACGAATTGTTTGCCGATGTGTGGTTTTGGCCAAAATTAGCGTTAAAAATTGTTCCGACGCGTGAATAGTGATTTGGAATTGAAATCGAGCATATGTAGTGATATTATGGAAATATTATTAAGGTTGGACAGTGTTGGAATGGAGTAAAACAGTGTAAGCTAGACTGTCGCGTGTGACGTGACATAAAGCGCCCAAAAAGTGTTTTTCCTTAAAACATGGAAAAGAGCACTTTTTGTCCCTTGAAGCTTTGACTTTCTTGCAACCTTGAGCTTCATTTTTCAGCTGCATTTGGAGTGAAGAGAGAGAGAGGGTGGCCGAGAGCAACAAGGAAGAGAGAGAGGAATTGTCTTCATTTTTCTTCCTTTCTTCCACCAATTCTTCTTGAAGCTTCAAGCACCATTAAACACCATCATCTTCTCCATCATTTCTTGCAGCCGAGTGAGAGGAAGAGAAAGAGGAGCTGGTCCGATTTTTCTTGGGGAAAAAAGGAGGAAAAAGCTTGAGGTTTGAGCTTTCATCTTCTTGATCATCCATCAACTTGAAGTGTGAGATTTGATTGAAGAATTTTGGGCTTGATCATCTCTTCCTTGGCAGCCGTGAGTGAGTGAGAGAAGGAGGAGAGATATCCGAAAATTTGAGAGAGGAAAAGAAGAAAAAGTGAACTTGTGGT
The DNA here is from genome assembly GCA_013103745.1 of Gardenia jasminoides. Lineage (NCBI taxonomy): Eukaryota > Viridiplantae > Streptophyta > Magnoliopsida > Gentianales > Rubiaceae > Gardenia > Gardenia jasminoides. Next base: position 446,457 of record CM023099.1, read on the forward strand.
GAACCTTGAACTTGATCTTGGAATTTTGTGGGAAAACACCAACAAAGCTTGTAGATCAAGGGCTAAGATCGAATCTTGTTAAGGTTGCTAGGCTTGGAAGCAACTTTGGGAAGTGGAACTCACAAGATCTTCCTTGATCTTGTTGGATCGTGTTAGATCCGGAGGTATAAGCTCTAAATCTACTAGATATAGCTTTATTAGTGTTAAATAGCTTAGATCTATGGTTGATATTGGTATAATGATCTCATCCAAAAGATGAAGTTGGCTCTTGAAATCCTAACCTAGGTAATGACTTGAGGTGACCTCAAGCATGAACTTGAGGACCGATTGTGGCTTTGAATGATATTTGTGAATTTGTCATGATATGGTTAGAAATTAGGGTTTTGGTTATTGAAAAGTTTGAAGGAAAAATGTATGTGATGGCCAAAACCATGCTTGGTAATTTTAATGTTTGATTTTGAAATGTTGTGATTGTTCTTGAAGAGTTTTCTTCTGAGAAAAACATGTGTATTGTTCATTTGTGAGTGTGTGTGTGTGAGGGAATGTTTGAAATTTAAAAAGGTGAAAAGTGAAGTTTTTCATGAATTTTGAATGAAAAGTGTCATTTGATTGAATTTGAGGGTTTTAATATATTTTGGTCAAATTCTATGGATTTTGAATATAATGGCTTGGTATGAATTTTTCTATATTAATGTTAAAGTTTTGACTAAGAGTGAATGCCGAATTGTTGTGCAAAGAGTGATTTTGAGGTGTGAGACCTCATTTAAATGTCTTGTTAAAGAGAATGTGATTGTAGTGCCCAGTGAGTATATCGGTGGGGTGTTATTTTGAAATGATAACGTGATTTTCCAAAAGGATTTATTTGAAACATTGTATCATGTGAAGTGAAAGCTTTTCCTTGAGGGATTTTTGGGAAAAATGTTGATTGAAACTAAAAAGTGAAAGTGAATTGTGTTAGTGAATGAGAGATGAAGTGAATCTCATCTATTGTTTTAAATTATTTTGGAGTGTACAAGGCTGACTTTGATCCCACGCGGAAGCCAAACACTACTATTTCGTGAGTTTCCATGCTTGTTACGCGGTTTACGTGAAAGTACTGCAAGTGTGTAAAGTGAAATGATTGTAAGTGAAAATGGTTTTGTACCTCCGGGTGGTGTACTTTATCGCGACCTACCCATTAGAGTGAAAATGATCATGAAAGTGAAGTGTAATTAATGATTGTAAAAGTGTTATACAGTGACTTGTATGTGTATGTGAAAGGTCAGGAAATCCCTGAGACCTATCGGTGAGCACTTCGACTCGAACCGGGGGCTAGGCCTAGGTCGAGAAGAAAGAGTCGAGCCATAGGGTCAATTAAATGTCACAAAGCCCAGTGATATATGCTCAAGATTTGGTTCTTGAACCTGTCTCCAAAAAGAGCAATAAACCAGTGATGCCCAATGAAATGAAGTGTGCTCGAGACTTGGCTTATGGACTTGTCTCTGATAAGAGCATCAAACCAGTGATATATATACATAAGTGAAGTGAAGTGAAATGAAGTGTACTCGAGACTTGGCATCGGACTTGTCTCGGAAATGAATACAATGTACACAATCAAAGTGAAGTGATAAGTGCTTGTAGTGTGGGCCCGGTGGGGGTTATGGAGGAGTAAGGGTTAAGTGATGGTCTACATGGTCATTTATGAAAGTTGACGGAGTGTCAACTACTTGGTTCGGGGACAAGCTTCGTGGAACTTGGCCCTTGAGGGCCCCCGTATCCAACATTGTATTGTTAATTGCTTTCCTATCTGTTTAAATTCCAAGTGTACTTGTGAAGTGAATTTATATATGTGCTATGTGACTTGCATGTTTTTGGGAATTCACGGGCTTTTTAGCTCACCCTTTTCCTTTGTTTTCCTTAACAGGAAATGAGATACCTAGTGATGGTGCCTACCCTTAAGCTTGGGGTTTACTTTTGTAATGATGTTTTGAGATCTTTGAATTGCAAGTAGTGAGAGCTTTTGTGTTATGAAACTCAACCGTATGGAGGAATGGTTTATGTACTTTGGGATTTGTAATTTGAAGTTATGAATTTGTAAGGCATTGTTCTTTTATGTTGTATTCGAAGTTTTAGTTTGATAAGTTATATAATTGTTTGAGTGAGTCCCTCATGTAGAGTTAGGCTGTTAATCGATACCCTAGGGTACTCTAGAGAGGTGGGTCGTCACAAATTCTAGTATTGGAGCAGTGACTCTAGAGGTGCAATGGGTTAACTTGCTTCACCCTATTTCCAAAGATTTTGCTGAGCCCGAGATACCAAAATTTATTCCAGAGAATCTTATTAATTTGCATACAGGGCAGGTAGGGTCGTCTCCTCAGAGAACTGGTGGACTTATCGCACAGGGAGTTTGGGGGGTTTTTGGAGAAGGAACAATTAATGAAAAATGTAAAAGTACTAAATTCCAATTAGAAAAGAATGATTAAGGAATGCAATAAATAATTAATTAACACAGCCTAGTCAAGGAACTAATCTCGGCACCGGTGCACACAACTGATCATGGATACATAGAATAATTCATACGTTCACAAATAAATTGGTTAGAGTAGCCCGGCAGCGCGCCCAACCACCAATCTCTCCATAATTATACGGTAGTCTAGAGACACTCACAAACTACCCTCTTGTAAACTAGACAACCCTAGAGACGCTAGTAGGATTTAATGTAGTCACAGCTTTAGGAATTAGAGAGACCCAATTCTAATCAACAAACACACATGCGGGTTCATTCAAACTAGATTAATTATTCCCACGACACAGATTAGACCACTTGCGAGGCGGTGAAATTGTTTCGTTTGTCACTAATTAAGTTGTTTAAAGGCGACGCGCCAACACCTTAATTGGCTATATATTATTCAGACTATTGAACAATAGGCCTTATTCATCCAATAATTCCAAACAATAATAACCCACTAAAACAAAGAATAATTAAATACCCATGAACGTAGAAATTAAAATAGAACAATTAGAAAGATCTCACAATTGTTGTGCAATCGAGCCTTGATTATTTCTCAACTAGGAAAATAATTTAGCCTTGCCTAATCTCAACAAGTAATCCAAAGAGTTCTAGCGATTCGGATGAAGGAATAACACTTATAGTTTAATGAGAAATCGTCAATTGCAAAAGTAATTACTGAAAAGGAAAAAAACAAAGCAAGTACTGGTCTATGATATCGCTATGTAGCAGCGGCGGAAATGAACGACGAAACTAATAGAAGTCCTAAGCAAAGATCCTCCGCCAATAAAGATAAAAATGACCTTCTACACTAGTCTAGTGTTGCCGGCTTTTAAGGAGACAAAAGATACTAATCTACTTCCTTTTTGGACTCCTCCCGAAACTTGGGAGCAAATTGGATTTCTTCTCAAAATTTTCCACCGCCTTTTGTGCCTTCCATGTTGCTAAGGAATCTTTTCACTTATTCCCTTCCTAATTTGTTGCCAATTTCTCCTCCGAAGATACTGTCTAATTACACACGGCTTCCAAGAATGCCAACAAGTGTATCGGATAGGGACCAGAAATTCAGCTTCGGTAGTCCGTCTCTTCAGCCCTGCACAACGCTCTCTGGCACAGGCACGCCTTGGGTTCAATGATGGGAGGCGTAGGCACGCCTTAGAAGCCATTGTCTTCTGTTTACCACAACGCATACTTCTTGAAAATTCAGACACACTCGCTATCTTAAATCATACCCTCGCATCACCATTCAAAAGCATCAAGACCTCTAGATGTGCTTCCATGGCGTCCACTTCCATGTCGGTTTTGCTTTGTTAAGACAAAGTCCAGCTTACCTTCCATGAAATTCTGCTCAAAGTCCTCTTGTACAATTGAGTTAGTGATACCAACAAAATTAACTGATTCATTTTCCTTAGGGTATTTCATGGCATCAAAGATATTAAATGTAACGGTCTCCCCGTCAAATTCCACAGACAATGTACTTTCATGCACATCTATTTTAGTTCTAGTGGTACTCATGAAGGGTCTACCTAGAAGAATTACAGCTGAATTGACAGAGTTATCATCATTCATATCAACAATATAAAAATCAGCAGGGAAAATAAAGTCATTCACTTTCACCAGGACATCTTCAACTAGACCTCAGGGTAAACATTGGACCTATCAGCTAATTGAATTATCACCCTTGTCTCCTTTAAAGGCCCTAAGTTTACAGCCCTAAATATTCACAAAGGCATGACATTTATGGATGCACCTAGATCAAGCATGCTTCTTTCTATTCTTTTATTGCCTATAATGCATGGTATCGTGAACATATCCGGATCCTTACATTTCTGTGGCAACTTCCTTTGAAGGACTGCTGATACATTCTCACCCACTTCACTTTATCCTGGAGGCTCAACTTATTATGATTAGTGCACAACCCCTTCAAAAATTTGGCATATTTGGGTAACTGCCTAATCGCATCCAGCAAAGGAATGTTGATTTCAACTTTCCTAAAGGTGTCCAGAATTTCATTATCGAACTCCTCCTTTTTAGCTTTTGCAAACCTACCAGGAAAAGGAGGGTTAATGTCAAATGATTTTGAAACTTCCGGTGGATGACCTACCTTTTCCTTTTCAATCTCCCTAGACACTTTTTCATCTTCAGCATCTGTTGCTTTTGGCCTTGGGGACTGTACTTCCTTGCCACTTCTTAAGAGCATTGCACTTGTATTTTCCTTGGAATTTGGAATCACTTGAGCTGGCAGCTTCCTTTTGTGACCATTTTCGAGGTTGCTCATGGAAGATGCCAATTGTGACACTTGCACCTCCAGATTCTGAATGCTAGCACGAGTCTCTTGTTGAAATCTTTACGAATCCTGCTATAATTGACAAGTGCTGTTAGCAAGTGACTTAACCATATTCTCAAGAGACATACCTGAGTTAGGCGTGGATGGTTGTTGCACTGGTGGTCTTTGCTAGAATGGTTGTTGAAAACCAGGGGGTTTTTGAGCGTTGCTAAAATTGGGATGATTCCGCCACCCTAGATTGTAAGTTGGTGCAAATGGATCATTCTTTCGTCGAGATGGTCTAGAAAAGCCTCCCATGGCATTGGCTTGCTCGTGAGAGTCGTCTTCGAGGGCTGGGCACATATCAGTTATGTGCCCGGGAGCAGCACATATCCCACAGGTTTTCACTGCCTGTAACTGTCCCACAGCCATTTGGCAAACCAAGGTCGTTAGCTCAGATAATTTACTCTCAAGGTCAGAATGATTTACCTCATTGACCCTTCTAGTCACTCCCTCAGCTCTGACTCCAAACTGTTGAGAAGTTTCAGCCATGTTAGAGATCAACAGTTTAGCTTCATCAGTGGTCTTATTTACCAAAACACCACTACTGGCTGCATCTACCATGCTCCTATCCATTGGTGACAATCCCTCATAAAAATATTGTATCAGCAATTGATTAGGGATCTGATGATGTGAGCAACTGACACACAACTATTTAAAACACTCACAATACTCATATAGAGTTTCTCCATTTGCTTGCCTAACTCCACATATCTCCTTTCTTATGTTGGCGGCTCTAGAGGCTGGGAAAAATTTCTCGAGAAATTGCCTCTTCAATCCTTCCCAAGTTGTGATAGACCCCGATAGCAAATAGACTAACCAATCCTTAGCTTTGTCTGCCAGGGAGAAAGAAAAGGCACGCAACTTGATTTGCTCTTCGGTAACTCGTTGAGGTTTCATTGTGGAGCACACTACATGGAATTCCTTCAAGTGCTTGTGTGGGTCCTCACCTACAATTCCACGAAAAGTAGGTAGTAAGTGAATCAAACTAGACTTTAGTTCAAAAACCTCCTCAGTTTCAGGACACATAATGCATAGAGACTGCTGGTTAACATTAGGAGTCGCTGGTTCCCTCAAAGTTCTTTGGGCTGCCATTGCTGCTTCGGGTTCACTCACGTCTTCTTCAAATTCAACTGATGAATCACTTAAATCAAATTCTTGTTCAAATTTGGAAGGTGATGCTGTGGAAGCTTGTTGCTTACGCAATTTAGTCTCCTTCGTCAACCTTCTTGCTGTTTTCTCAATCTCTGGGTCAAATTCAAGTTCTCCTGTACGTGAAGATCGAGGCATAAAACAAAAATAAAACATGTTCAATAAATCACTGAAAACACCAGGTCCCCGGCAACGATGCCAAAATTTGGTGGGTGCCAAACTACTAAAAATAAAATTTAAAATAATTAGGCTAATTGCCAACAAAACAATTCTCAAATTAATTCTAGTACTGGAGCAGTGACTCTAGATATGCAATGAGTTACTTGCTTCACCCTGTTTTCAAAAAGTTTGTTGAGTCCGATATACCAGAATTTATTTCAGAGAATCTTATTAATTTGCGTACAGGGCAAGTAGGATTGTCTCCTTAGCGAACTGGCGGACTTATCACACAGGGAGTTTGGGGGGTTTTTGGAGAAGGAACAATTAATGAAAAATGTAAACGTACTAAATTCCAATTAGAAAAGGATGATTAAGGAATGCAATAAACAATTAATTAACACAGCCTAGTTAAGGAACTAATCTCGGCACCGGTGCACACAACTGATCATGGATACATAGAATAATTCACACGTTCATAAATAAATTAGTTATAGTAGCCCGGCAGCGCAACCAACCACCAATCTCTCCATAATTATACGGTAATCCAGAGACGCTCACAAACTACCGTCTTGTAAACTAGACAACCCTAGAGATACTCATACGATTTAATGTATTCACAGTTTTAGGAATTAGAAAGACCCAATTGTAGTAAACAAACACACATGCGGGTTCGTTCAAACTAGATTAATTATACCCACGACACAGATTAGACCGCTTGCGAGGCGGTGAAATTTTCATGTTTGTCACTAATTAAGTTGTTTAAAGGCAACGCGCCAACACCTTAATTGGCTATATATTATTCAAACTATTGAACAATAGGCCTTATTCATCCAACAATTCCAAACAATAATAACCCACTAAAACAGAGAATAATTAAATACCCATGAACGCAGAAATTAAAATAGAACAATTAGAAAGATCTCACAATTGTTGTGCAACCGAGTCTTAATTATTCCTCAACTAGGAAAATAATTTAGCCTTACCTCATCTCGACAAGCAATCCAAAGAGTTCCAGCGATTTAGATGAAGGAATAACACTTATAGTTTAATGAGAAATTGTCAATTGCAAAAGTAATTACTGAAAAGGAAAAAGACAAAGCAAGTACTGGTCTATGATATCGCTATGTAGCAGTGGTGGAAATGAAAGACGAAACTAATAGAAGTCCTAAGCAATGATTCTCCGCCAATAAAGAAAAAAATGACCTTCTACACTAGTCTAGTGTTGCCGGCTTTTAAGGAGACAAAAGATACTAATCTACTTCCTTTTTGGACTCCTCCCGAAACTTGGGAGCAAATTGGATTTCTTCTCAAAATTTTCCACCGCCTTTTGTGCCTTCCATGTTGCTTAGGAATCTTTTCACTTATTCCCTTCCTAATTTATTGCCAATTTCTCCTCGGAAGATACTTCCTAATTAGACACAGCTTCCAAGTACGCCAACAAGTGTATTAGCTAGTGACCAGAAATTCAGCTCCGGAAGTCCGTCTCTTCTGCCCTGGACAATGCTTTATGGCACAGGCATGCATTGGAATTAAAAGTTTTCTGGAATTTCACCATTAAGTACCACTTTATACACCAAGTGCCTGCAATTGATACAAAAACCTATTATAAGCAGTACCCCACTATTTTGCACAATCAATGGCCGAATTTAAGTCCAAATACCCACAATTAACATGTACAATTATCTCTCTATCACCTGTGACAGTAGATAAAACCACAGGAGGGTTAAGTATAATTTACCCTTATATTAGTTAACCTTAGAAACTTACCATCTTGTAGTTTGGAAGATCCTATCTCACATGTGGCTCTAAGATCAAGAATTGCAGAATGCAGAATAAAAACTTGGAAAAAGGGCTCCTTTGAGTGAATTAACGTTGAATAGTGGGGTGTATGGTATAGTAGTACCTTAATTATGTATTTGAGTTCTGTGACTCTTCCCCAATAGTCACGCGTTCAATTCTTACCTTTGTTAGGAATGCAAATATTATGCAAAATATTGTTTTGGTTTATCCCCTTCCCCAAAATCCCTCCTTTTAATAGAATAGGATTTTTTAAAAAAATATTTCCTTACACAAATTTGTTTTGCTTGCATTTGTTTTTTGAGATAATATTGACTTTCTTGTTTTTGGGATTTCTTATTTACTTTACTTTTCCTTTTAAGAAATTAACGTTTATGTAGTTTCTTCCTAATCTAATTCTGTTATATAGGAAAATTCAATATGATAAGATTCTCTTCCTAATATAAAACCAAAACATTGATGCTACACAAATATCCTCAATAATATTAGAAAAGGCATTCAGGTATGGAGTACTATTATAGTTTTAATATGTTAGGATTGGGATATAAATTGAAAGAAAAACTAAATCACCCAAATGTTTTGTGACTTTTAATATACATACACATACATACATACATATATATATATATATATATATGTATATGTATATGTATTCATACGTGCATATATATGGGAGAGGTTAAATCTGCACCCTATACATTGATTAAACATTGCCATCTTTAGCTTTGATGCATTAAACCAAATCTTTTTACAGTATATAAATTATGTTTATATGTAATGGGAGCAAGGAACAATAATTTATTTTTGAAAAAATAAATAAATTATCTAATATTTATATTAGTTATATATAGAAATTTATTTTCTTGTCCATTTCATTCCAAATTTTGTGTTTCTTTGAAGTTGCATACTTTAATTGTTTCTTCTTTCCTCTTAAAAATCTACTACGTTTATTTTATTGAATTTTTTAATATTAATTTACACATAATCAAATGGTGGGTATTATTATGAAGAAGTCATGTATGATTGCATGTTCCACCTTCAAAATTGCTAAGATTTTAGCCATATGGATTTGAAATGTGTATACATTTTGATTACATGCTTATTCATAATTAAAAAAACCCAAATTGCTAAACTAAACTTTGAATTAAAAATTAATATTCTTAAGTTCTTATAAAATATTCCAAAATATTCTTGTTGTAATCTACAATGCAAACATTTTCCCCCTCTATTTTCTTTTTTTTGTCAATATAGGGCAAACAATATAAAGATGTCACTAATTTTCTAATTTTTTCTATTTTAAATTCTTACAATTTAAAATATGAGAAAATATTACAATTGTAAGCTTTGTTGATTTCTCTTGATATTTTTCAGTTTTTATCCAACTTGTTTCCTAAAAATTTGGGGCCAATTTGGAGTTATTAAGTTTGAAGGGACAAAATAGGCATATTAGGTCAAAATATGTGTTAAAAAATATTTTTCAGAACAAACACTTGCTTTTGTGGTGCATTTAGCTAAAACATGTTAGCTCTAGCCAATTCTATCCAATTTTTACATTAGTTCAAATCGTGAAGTACTGAAAGGTATGATTTAAAACTATAGGGAGTTTTTCTGCATATTAGCCGAACCATAGGGAACTTTTCTATTTCTTACCCTTAAATAAACTTAACAGATGAGAGCATTATTGTTCAATGAGTGCTTGAGGTATGGATTTAGTATGGAGAGATGTGAATTTAGCCCTTTCCTATGCATACGCACACACATCACAGAAAATTTCCTTTTCTTTTTATTGCAACTCTAGCAAATATATAATAACTTAGCATGGTGTAGATACCAAATTTTTCATTGTTTTATTTATCTATTTATTCACTTTTATTTTCATTTTTATCTTATTTTATTTTATTATATATTTTCATTTTTTTATTTAATTTTATCCTCATTGTCACAATTTTGGAATTTACTAGGTAAAATTACAACTATCTATTTATTTTATTTTTGGTTTTAGTTTTTGTAGATTCTAAATAAAAAAAAATCAACTTCTTTTCTAAACCCCAAAACCCAATTCTTAAAAATACTCCTAGCGGAATTGTAATCATGGTAAGAGAATGGATAATTGGGTAATTTCAAATAGACACCGTTTTTTTGATTAGGTTTTATTTTCTTAAGAGAATGGGTAAATGGGTAATTTCATTTCAAGAATTTTTACTTTATTTTAATTTTTTTAGGCACCTATTTTTGAAGGTTTCCAGGAGTCTTCTTTGGTCTTATCCAATATCACCTAACACACACAAGCACACACATGGTACACACAATGACAACTCATTCTTACCTATTTTCATTAATAGTACAAAAAAAAAAGAGAATGAAAAAGAAAAAGGAATCACCAGTTGTTATATTAGAGGAAACAGTACATACGGGAGCCAGACAAGAAAAAAAGGAGCAGGAAAAAAAAGAAAGAAAACTTCCTCCCGAGAAAACGAAGAGAAGATCACTAACCTACACCATCAACGGAATTCATTAGCCTCTTTCGCAAGAATCTTTGCTTCATACTAGTTCCCCTGCACATCCAAAAACCCATTAACATCAGAGGAAAAAAAAAAAAACAGAGAGAGCCGATGGAGAAGGAGGAACTACTAGCATCAAACGTCGCCGAATAGCAACCATCTCCACAACCGTGAACTTCACTATAAAGATTCTCAACCCTCTTTGCTTTCTGTTACTCGGTTATTTGGTAAAACAAGAGAAAAAAAAATGTTGCAGTATGGGTTTTCTTGTTTTTTAGTTTCTCTGTTTAACAATTGTGGAAATCTGAATGCCAGTGATTGGGTTTAGATTAAATCTTGTTTGCTAAAAATTTTGGGTCGGATTAGTTTCAAATGGCTTGCAAACTGTTCAGCTTTGTGTGATGTCTGCAACCTGTTTGATGAAATTTCCCAAAAAAAATTTCATCCAGATGGATAAGCTTTTGTTGAATCTTTGCACATGGAGAGAAAACTCCGGACAGTCCAATGCTGATCAGAGTCCGTGGACTCACCGGCGGTAGGAGTAGAAGAAAAAAAAATGAGCAGAAAAAGAAAAAAAAACAGACATGAAGATATGCTTTGTTTCTTGGATTTTACTTCCTCTGTGACTAATTTAGATCCATTTTTATGTTACAAACATGTTTGGAACAAGGAGAAGAATCGATTTACGTAAATATTTAGTTTGAAAAATTGTCAAAATCTGTTTCCGGCGACTTTGGCCAGAATTTTTCAGAATCCGACGACCGTGGCTGGAATTTTCCAAAATTTTTTCTTTTCTTTTTTTCTTTTTCTTTTTCTTATTTTTCTGTTCTTTTTTCGTTTTTTTGTTTTGTTGGTTTTCTTGATTAATGAAAATACATAAAGTTGTTAGACTTTATTAGAATTAATATTGGGTTTAATATGGGCTAATTTGATGTGTTAAGAATGGGTTAGTTCTTATTTTTGTATGGGTTGTTCGGTTGGATTTTACTTATTTTCGCTTGAGCTTTTCCACCGGGCTTTTGCTTAATTTGTTTGGTTTGTTTTGTTGGGTTTTGTTTGGGTTTTGTATCAGACTATTGTTTAATTTTGTTTGGGTTTGTGACTGGGCTTTCTGATTATTTTGTTGTGGGTTTTCACTTGGATTTTGTTTATTTTCGTTTGGGTCGAAGTGATACTAGCCCAATTCCTAAAAAGTTTCCAACCCGTTTCTTTGAACTATTAAACATAATTTATACATTGACCTCTAATTTCTCAACTAATTTCACTTTAGCCCTAAAATCTTTTAATTTCTTTCAACCAAGCCCCTATTTTAATTACATTTTGACCCCTCAATTTTCTTTTTATCTAATTTTGCCCCTAATCTTTTAAAAAAATTATGTTTGGACTCAAAAATTTTTCAAAAATTTTCAATTTACCCCCTAATAGAATGTTAATTTTGCAATTATGAGTGTTTCCTTTCTTTAATTGTTACTTAAGTTTCTCTATAGTGCATTTCATTTGCCTTTGGAATTCTTTGAAATCTTTTTCCATTTTCTAATATGTTAACATATCTTAATTTATTTTGCTAGTTATTATTTGCTTTAAATTTAGTGAGTTTTATTTATGAATCACAATTTTGACATTTTATGATTAATTGTCAAATAAATTGGTGCATTGACCTCTTTGTTGATTGTCAGTGATAGAGTGGTTTTCCTCTCCTCATTAAGTCGTTATTTCAAAGGGGGGTAACCCTGATACCTTTAAATCCCAATTATGTGTTTCTATGTGAATCAACGTGCTTATATGTGCTACATGCTTATTTTATTTTATTTTATTTTATCATATTCCTTTTATTTCTTTTATTTATTTACTTATTTGTTTTTTTAATTTTTATTAATTTATGTAATTCAAGTTATGTAATTATTTAAAGGGTACACGAATACCCGAATTGTAATTGATAGGCTTTATTTTTGCAAATATTGTAAATTAGATAGAAAATGTAATAGATAGGTTAGATAGGTCTATATTCTTGCGTTTTCCCCATTTACATTGTAGTTAGGGTCTCCAATGTAATAGATAGGGTTTATGTGTTTCTATGTGCCTATGTGTTTATGTGCTTATATGTTTACCTGCTTTCCTTAGGATTTTGCATCTAGACATCATGTTTATGTGTTATGTGTCTTACGTGTTCTTATGTGTTTACTCGCTTTATGTTTTTATGAGTTTTATTTTAAACAATGTATGACTTCACCACACTAGTCCAATGCTAGTTGTGGCTACCTCCATTTTCACACTAGTTCAACGCTAGTTGTGACTCGTAGAAAAGGGTTAGTCCAATGCTAGACCCCCTTGGTTTTGCATGCGCTAGATTCACGATTGTGTGTCATTCATATCATTTCATACATATTTTCTATTTTTTAGGACTTCTTTTCCACATTCGTGTAAAACCCCCTATTATATTCCCTTATCCCCTTATGTGCACAAATCATGACATTTAGAATTGCATTTCACGTAATAATTTAGGAATTAGGTAGTTCATCTGCTTGTGTAGGTTAGGTACAGTCACCCTTCGAATAGGGAAAATGAACGAGTATGGATTTTTAGCCTTAGCACGCCATCACCCCCTCTATAAGATGGAAAAATGAGTCATGAATATTTCGTCCCCCGCGCCCATTATGTTGCATCTCCCTTTTCCTTGATCACTTATATTTACGTATATTATTATTTTCACAATTCTTGAGTCTCATTTTTGCATATTCATGACCTCTTCAAGACTTTATTATTTGGGTTTCACAATTAATGTGATAATGTCAATCTAATCTTGAAGGGATATTTTGCCCCTCCTGATTCTCTCTTTTTTTTTATTAGATTTAGATTTTGCATCCGTATAGAAACATCTAAATATGATAAGTTTAAGGGTTATATTGGGAAAATCTTGACTAAATCTCGCAACTAGCTTAGACTAGGTTGAAAGGGCGCCTTAGGTTCGAGACGATTTAACCTTTGCCTTCCCTTTCTTCAACCGTGACTCCCGAACCTTTTTCTCTTGTTTTCGAAGACCCGGAGTTGTCTAAAAGGGTTTATTTTATTTTCTAAAAACTTTTTATGGTGACTTGGTACACCAAAACTCAATGTCAAGTGGCGACTCCATTTTTTTTGTAAAAAACCTTTTTAGATTATTTTTGGCCTAAAATCTTCGCAATTTCCAAAACCCATTAGGCTCATTTTCATTTATTTTGATAAAGTTCAAAACACATATTTTCAAACACTCGTCCACTCTTTTTTCTTCAAAACGGGGCGCGACACGTAGATATGATAAAACTTCCATCTTTAGAGTTTTCATAATTGTAAAATACCCAATAAATGTTTAATTTCTTTTTAGGCAATAAACGTTTTGTATGACTTGTAATTATTAATTTTGCTCGTCATAATTTCTTAGTCAATATTATGACAACAATCAAAATTTTACAAAGAAATTTAGTATATTAAAGATGTTATATCTTGTGAAAATATATTCATTTGCTGAGTTGTTACTAGTGTATATTACTAGAATGAGTTTGTTTGGTTCTTTGCTAATTGATTCATAAATTGCTATCGCACGATGGTTGATCTTTTACATAAATTTATGTAAAGCAATTATGCTAAATAATTGTTGAGGCCTCTATCGTCCCTTCAACAAGATTGAGCCAGATTCATTGCTCACATCATTCTCTGTTGGAACCTTATTAGTAGAATGTTGTTTGGAATACATAATCGTTGATTCCCTTTCTTGGATAAGTTTGAAGCAAATCAACATTTCAAGCTATTCTTTGCCAAATGCCAAACTTCATTCACCAAACAAGCAAAGAATATAATGTGGGTACTCATAAATGGTGTTAAGTCCTCAATTGTGCACATAATTTGTGAAGATTTCCCTTTTATTGTGCCAAGATATTGTGTTAATTGCTTGATTCTACTTATATTTGATTTTTGGCACTAATTTAGGTCATTGGAATTAAATGGGAGTTAAAAGCGTAATTAAGTAAAAATTCTAGAAGACATTGGCTGATAAGGCACGGGCACGCTCTACTCTGCTATAAAAGATGGATGCCAAATTGTACTGGAATGGGCCCCAAATGAAATCCCTGCTGACAAAACAAACTGACGTCTTTGGAGGAATTGGAAGCTAATTTTTAGGAATAGATTTGATTTCCTTTCCTAATTGTTAGGCTTATTTGTTAGTATCCTAATTGTAATAGGATCCTTATTACAATCAGTGATTGGCTATTATAAATAGGAAAAGAAAGGCAAAGGGACGGCAGACTTGTTTTTGAGAATTTTGACAGCTTTCGTTCCATTGTTTTTCTTCTTCGTAGGCTTCATATTAGTAATAGGTTTAGGAAACTTTTGTTTTTTCATTTCTTGAGTTCATTGCCATAGTCCCTCGTAGTAGTAGTTCTTTTGGAAGAAAACCAAAAAAAAGACAAAAAGTTCCGTTTCTCCTTCTCCTTATTTTTCCTATTTTTCCATTAACGTTAGTTCGTTCTTTACTCGAACTTCTTGGTCATTTTCTCATCTGCAATTCCAATCATATTAACATCTAAATTCCAACGTGGTCATGGGCATACGAATTAAATCAATCAAATCACGTGGGATGGCCATGATGAGGAGCGGCCAAATTCCTCGTCTACTCAAAGGGCAACTCGAAGGCGCAGTCCATACTATTTGTAAGATCTAATCGAATCTTTATCATTTCTTTTAATTCGTTGCTATTCATATGTTTCTTGGATTAACTGTTTAGGGTTATTTTGTTAATTGAATGTCAACGACCGGATATTTAATTTAGCCTAATAGCCTACTGTCAAATTAACTAAATTGAATCCGTAATTGTTCATTTAGTTAATAACTAGTGGCGACCACCATAATTGGTTTTATGTTGGGGAAACGTAAGATCTAGCTTAAATGAACCCTCTTAGCGTGTTCATTGGTTAGGGTTGGGTTTTTCTAACTTTTAATGTAATCGGATAATTAAACTCCTATGGTCGTACCTAGGGTTGTTATCTGGTTAGGGAAGCAGTCAACAGTCGTACCTTGGCTGTTGAAAATGTAAGGAAAAGTTGGCTATCAGAGCTTGTTGGTAGTTATAACTAACCTAGAGACAAATGAATGAAATATTTCTGCATCATTGATCATTTGATTGGACTGTGCCTGAGAAGTTGTTCCTTTGTGTAGAATTTTATTACTTGCTATTTCTATTAAATTATTCTCTGCTTGTTCTTTGGTGATTTATTTAATTGGTATTTTCATTTTTCATTTTCTAATTTTATTTATTTTATTTCTAGTTCTATCCCATCCAAACCCCCCATTTTTCCCGTGACTTACAAAAACCAATTTCCTACCGTTCCCTGAGGAGACAACCCTACTTGCCACTACTACAAATTAATATTTTCTCAGAAGTAATTCTGGTATATCAGGTTCAGTATACTCCTTGGAATCAGGGTGAAGCCAGTAACCCATTGCACATCTGGAGTCCCTGCTCCAGTACTCAGAATTATTTTGTAATGTATTGTGGTGGTAATTGGGATTTTTAATATTTATTATTGCACAGGTTCGGCACCTGTCAAATGGCCCCATCACCAAATTAGAGTCAGCATCTTGAGTGTGCAAAGTTGAAAAGGCTCAATGCTCAGCAATATCAGAATCTGGATGAACAAAATAATTCGAAGCAGAATTGGTTTTTACTATTGGAGATATGTGTGTGTGTGTGCGCGCGCGCATATGTACATATATGTGTGTGTGCGTACACATATTACAAACATTAAATTTATTGAGATACAAAGGCGACTATTCACTTATTATGTCTCTAGCTAAGAAGAAAATCCAACATAGCTAGTGTGAAAGCAAACAGAATAAGGTGTGCGTTTTAAGTCTAACTCCCAAGTATCAGTAATTAAGACAAATTATGTTCTAAGTTCATCGTTCAAGGATTAACGGATGAAATATGTGTTGAGCAAACAGCAAATGTAATTGTCAGCTCTTAAAGAGATAAAGTTGAAGGCCCCATCAAGAAAGTTAAAGAGAAAATTCCAAGCCACGAATTTCCATTTCAAAGCATCCAAGTTAACCAGGAAAGTTAAAGTGAAGATGCCAAGAGAGGAATATATTGCCATTCCTAAGGCATCCAAGTTAAGAACAACTTTGCACTTTTAATCGGACCAAATATCAATTCTCTTCTCTTTTTAACCACTTGTAGCATTACCAATTTCTGGCTGCTAAAACATTCCACTTTAAAGACCATATTGATCTCAAGACTGAATCCAAGTTATTTATAAAAAGAAAAAAAAAAAAAAAAGGCTGATGCTCTTATCAGCTCCACAATTCAGGTCACCTTGGAAAGAGCACTGTCTCTTGCTTCTGATAGGATTGGTATGTTATGTGGATTCGAGAAAGATTTGGCCAGCATAAAGCGTTCTCTCCGCTTGATCAATGCTTTCTTGGCTGATGCTGAGAAAAGGCAACAAAACCAGGATGGGGCCGTGCAAGAATGGTTGAAGAGTCTCGAGGAGGTTGCTTATGATGCTGACTACATGTTGGATGAGCTCTACTATGAATCTCTTCGCCACCAGGTGGAGTCCCGAAACCGACACAAGCTAAAGGTATGCTGTTTCTTCTCCTTCTCTAACTTTAGTCTTGCTTTTTGTTGGAGAATGGCTTCTAAAGTCAGGGACATAAAACTGGAGTTGAATGGCATCTATGAAGATGCCCGTGGATTGGGACTGGCCAATAGGCCCGTCTTGACAGCTACCCTCCCTGCTGAGAAACAAGAAATCGGCAGACCGACTCTGCTATCATTCCAATGATTGGAAGAGCCGATGATGAATCAAACATAGTGAAGATGTTGTTCAGACAGTCTGAGAAGGTTGTTTCTGTTCTTCCCATAACTGGTATGGGAGGTTTAGGCAAAACAACTTTGGCTAAATCGATATACAACAAGAAGCAAATTGATGGGTAATTTGAGAAAAAGTTGTGGGCTTGTGTATCAAAAAAAGTTCCAATAGTGGAGCTTTTCAAACTCATGTTAGTGCAATTGACGAAAGAAAAAGTTGAAGTGGATGATAGGAATGTCATTATTTAAAAAATTCAAAATCAATTAGGGGGAAAAAGATATTTCCTAGTTCTTGATGATGTGTGGGATGATGATCATGTATTGTGGGATGACTTTTCACCACCTTGGGGGGAATCAATCCAACCAAAGGAAGTTGGTGTCTTGTCACTACTCGTTTGGGTCCAGTGGCCCATAGTGTGTCTAGAGTTCTGAGGATGGATAATGAAGGCTATTCCTTAGGAAAACTATCTGATGAACATTGTTGGTCTATCCTAAAAGAAAAAGTAGTTGCAGGTGAAGAAGTACCTAATGAACTAAAAGCAATTAGAGAGAGAGTAGTCAGAAGATGTGATGGTCTACCACTGATTGCAAGTGTAATTGGCGGTCTGTTCCGTTTAACGAGAGAAGAGGAGTGGCAATCAATTTTGGAGAATAAGCTTTTGAGTTTGAGTGCAAATGGGGATGGTGTGAAGCAAATACTTAAGTTGAGTTTTGATTATTTACCATCTCCATACATTAAGAAATGTTTTGCATATTGTTCTATATTTCCTAAGGATAGTGAGATAGAAAGGAATATGCTTATCGAACTTTGGATGGCAGAAGGCTTCCTTCGAGCAAATGTCAACAACCAAATAATGATGATGGAGGAAACTGGAATGAATTATCTAAGAATTTTACTGCAGAGTTCATTGTTTGAAGAAACAAGAAATTATTTGGGGGAAATATGTTATAAGATGCATGATCTAGTGCACGACCTTGCAGAGTCAATGTCAAAGTCTACCAAAGTCATTGAATATAGGGATACTCATATAGTAGATAATGCTAATCAAATTCGTTACCTTGCAATAGAGTCAGAATCATCTAGTGGAGAAGACAGAGAAAAACTTTTTGAGAGTCTATCAACTTCACTTCATACATTGTTTCTAAGGGGTTATTTATCCAGTGATATGTTATGAAATTGAAGAACTTGTATGTTTTGAATTTGTCTAGTGCACAAATTTTGGAGGTGCCAATCTCAATTGGCAAACTGATACACTTGCGATACATTGACCTTTCAAATTTTGCAAGTGGAACTTTGCCAGAATCTATTTGTAAACTCTATAATTTACGAACACTGAGGCTAAATGATTTTGCTCTTAGAGATCTTCCAAAAGGAATGAGCAATTTGATTTCTTTGAGACATCTCCACTACAAAGATTATGCTAGTGGATGCACATTAAAAATGCCGTTAGGGTGGGACAATTGACTTGTCTTCAAACATTAGAGTTCTTTAATATAGATCAAGAGAAGGGTCAACAAATTGGAGAGTTTGGATACTTGAAGAACCTCAAAGCCACATTAAGGATACGAAATCTTGAATAGTGAAGGGTAAAGTAGGAGCCAAAGAAGCAAATATGTTTGAAAAAACTAGTCTATTTGGGCTGCAACTTCAGTGGACCTGTAGTGGCCTAGAAGATGTAATCCATGACGTGGATGTGTTGGAAGGCCTTCGACCTCATTTAAATTTGAAGGAGTTGGCAATTTGGGGCTTTATGGGTGATCAATTTCCTAGATGGCTAATGGATTTGCCAACAACACTTCCCAAGTTAGCGAGTTTGGAATTTGGTTACTGCGGCAGATGCAAAGAATTCCATCCCCTGCAAAACTTTATGTCTCTTAAGGTGCTGCGGATTGAAAGATGCAGTGGGTTGACGGACCTGCCCGGTGACATGCTACAGTTTGGTACCTCTCTCCAGACGCTTCAGGTGATTTATTGCAACAATCTCATCTCCTTTCCACTTGATTTCCAACAAACGCCTTCTCTTTTAGAGGTGGCGTTATACAGGTGTCCTAAAGTGAAAACAAATCTGATGCTCAAAGGATTTGGCTTCCTTACCAATTTAAGGAAGCTTTCAATTGATCCTTTCTCAAATAATGAAAATTCTTCTTCAATTTACAATGAATTTGATTGGTCTGGATTGATATCCTCTTCGTCATCCACCCTCCGTGAACTAAGTTTATATGGTTTGCCACACATGGAGTCTCTACCACATCAGCTCCAATACTTGACCTCCCTCACATCACTATGGCTACTTGACTTTGGAGGTGTAGAAGCCCTACCAGATTGGTTCGGAAACTTTGGGGCTCTTCAAACCTTACTTTATGGGATTTCAAGAAGCTTGGACACTTACCCTCCGAGGATGCCAAGACGCCTCACCAAATTAACAACTCTATCTGCTAACGATTCTCCTCTATTAAAGGAAAGGTGCAATCGCAAGAGTGGCAGCCTTGACTCCCAATGGTCTAAGGTTTGTCATATTCAATGCGTATACATAGGTGCTTATTAACAGTTCATTGTCAATCAAATCTCAATCTCGATCCCAAGTGCTACTTCTCAATCATGTAAGATTGCTTTAACTACTTTCTTAGCCTTATAATCAATATCTTTGTTGTTTTGAGATATGCCTTTTCTTCACCACCCCCCTCTGATTAACCTTCTCCCAAAAAAAAAAAAAAGTTAAGAGCTCCCATTGCTTATTCTTCACAATTTTCTCTTCTCCATTTTTCTCGTCCTATTTTATCATCTCTCAAAGCTACTGTATTACCATTTCTTATCAGGTTGAAAACATTGGTGCTTTTCATTTTCTCCCTCTATCAACTTAATACACTGTAAAACAAGTAACTGTTCTGATTCCATGCTTCATGTGTCAGTACAACAGCAAGTAATGGCCCAATAAATTGAATGTCTGCGTTATATTTTCTAAATTATCTAACATCTAAATGCACAATATTTTCATGGGTCACCCAAAAAATGTATGCATAAACAAGTCGTCAAGCAAATTAACATACAACCTCATAAAAATCTCTTCAAAATTGAGATTCTACCGGGAAAAATGGTTGCTTTGATATTCAACCTCTTGAAGATCCATTTTTTATGTCATGTTTCCATCTCTTGCAGCGGTAGTACACTTCATTTTTGTCACAGATCAGGATCTCCAATTCATACCAGTAACTCTTGACCTTGCTCCTTTTCCGGTCCCTACCAAGTTGAATTTGATTGTCTATTGCCTACAGAGCTAAAGTAAATTCTTGTTATATTTAATCTTCTTCAGCACCATACATATCGCTAATATGAAATTATTTTTCTGTCATTGTGCTACGAATTGCTTACTGTTTTTTCAACTTATGAGTTGTAATAACTTACTTCCTGCTTGGAACAAGAGCAGACTAAGAGTAGGACAACTTGTACATGCGACTGCTTATTTATTCAAGCTTAAAAGCCAATAAGACACAGATTTTATCTTTTTGTTGGATTGACTGAACTATTTGAAATATCTTGCTCACTACATTACTGTCTGAGTTCTAATTTTCTGTTTTCCAATGACCATAGGCTGAAAGCTCAACTGGAAATCTATAATGGCAGTAATTCCTAATTACAGAGCCTGCATTTTTGAGAATCGTGTTGAACCAAATCCTCTTCCAGTTGGACTGAAATGTTTATGTTGGCACTCTTGTATTTCATCTTGGTGCCTGATGTCCTTATCATGGAAGGCTGCACACTTTCAATGTGCCCTTTTAGTCATGAGGTGCAGTAATACAAACTAAACATCCTAATACTCTGGATTTGCTTGTTTTTTCCAGGCTTAATTAATAGTAATCCGTTGAATCATTAATTAATTAATAGTAATTAGTTGAATGATTAATTAATTAATAGTAATTATTTAAATGATTAATGAATTAATAGTAATTAGTTGAATGATTAACTAATTAATACTAATTAGTTAAATAAATAATTAATTAATATTAATTAGCTAAATGATTAACTAATTAATAGTAACTAGTCAAATGATTAATTAATTAATTGTGATTAGCTAAATGATTAATTAATAGTAATTAGTTAATTAATTTATTAATTAATAGTAATTAGTTAAAGGATTAAGTAGTTAATCAATAGTAAACAATTAAATGATTGATTGATTAAATTAATTAACTAATGATAATATGGATAAAAGAAAATAATTAATTAACTAAGGAGTTAGTAGTAAGTAGGAAATTCCATTTTAGGGAATTTCTTTATTATTTTGACAATTACAAAACAATTAAAGAAATCAATTTAATATTCTCCATTGAGTATATTGGCAGCACAGGTCAAATGGTGCAATTGAAGAACTCAATCAAAAGGAGCAAAGGTTATTAAAATCTATTGGACGCTCGATAGCGAGTTTCGGACATTTGATAAAAGTCGAGAACACTCCATCAGACACTCAACCTGAGGTACCGGACGTCCGATAGACAAGGGGAGTATTGGACACTCGCATTGGACGCATATCAGCATTACCGGACGTCCGATCATATTCAAGAAAATTTCTGAGCTCTCTGGTCGTTGTCAGACGCAGGCTCCATCGGATGCAGAAATATACATCGGCTATTCGATGAAGATTGAAACAGTCTTTTGGACGATTCCATTGGACGCACAACATTGTATCGGACGTCCGACAGCCCCAACGGCTAGTTGACTCTTCAGCTGCCTTTTATCCATTGACAACCATTATCAAGGAACTTTTTGGTCTCCTATAAATAGAGTCTTGTCTGAACTTCATAGTAACTTTTGCACACTTTGAATACAAGTTCTTAAGAGTGATTTTAGTAAGAAAATACTCTTTGAGTAAGAATTGTAGTTCTTGATAGTGTGAACTAGTGAGCAAGCTTTTCAATTGTGAGTGAATTCTTCAATAGTGTAGATTTGTGAGGGTTATTCGAGTGATTGTAAAACTTCCTGACTTGACTAAGTGCTGCTTGGGACAAGGAGGAAGTGAACCTTCCATTGTACACAAGATTGGTTGAAATTCATCAAATTGAAGTTGCTTGAATTGAGATTTGTTCTTCAAGCTCAAGAGGAGCTTTGAAGATTGGTTTGATTACTATCATCCTTATTTATAGCTTACTTTACAATTCATCTATTGCTATATCTTCTATCCTTCTTGATTTCTATTGTTCATTCTTTGATAATTTGATTGTGTAAGAGATTACATCTTTTATTGTGAAAAAGGGGCATTACTTGATTAATTTTTTAATCAACCTAATTCACCCCCCTCTTAGGTTGTCTTTAGGCCTTACAATTGGTATCAGAACTTGGTCTCTCGGATCAAGCTTAACCGCTTAGAGAAAAGATGACAACCAACAATGCTATGTTTGTAGAAGGACAATCGGTTACTAGACCACCCATATTCAATGGTTCAAACTATGTTAGTTGGAAGGAAAGAATGATCATCTTTTTACAATCTATTGATATTGACTTGTGATTTATTGTTAATGAAGGTCCTTACACTGTCACCATTGATGATCCAATTACTCATGTTCCTAGATTAAAAACAAGGATTGAATTGACTCGTGAGGATAGGGCTAATCTTACTTCAAATGCTAAAGTCATGAATGTTCTATATAGTGCATTGGATACAAATGAATCTATTAGAGTTAAAGGATGTAAATCAGCTAAGGAAATTTGGGATAAGTTGAGGGAAATTTATGAAGGTAGTGAGCATGTAAGAGAACAAAAGAAATCCATTTTGGTCACTAAATATGAATCATTCAAAATGGAGCCTCATGAAAATATAGATAAAATGTATTGTAGATTTAATGATCTCATCAAAGATTTAGAAGTGTTAGATAAAGAATATACTCTTGGTGAGAAAAATAGAAAAATTTTGAATGCCTTACCTAAAGAATGGGAGAATAAAGTGACTGCAATTGAAGAGGCAAGGGATTTGAACTCTATGTCCATTGAGTCTCTTATAAATTCTCTAACATCTTATGAGTTAAATCTCAAGAGCAAAGTGCAGGATGAAGAAGATGCAAGGGCCAAGAGGAGTATTGCTCTAAAGGCATCCCAAGATGAGGATGATTCGGCCTCATTGGATGATGAAGACATGGATGGCGATGATAGTAATCTCGCCCTTATCACTAAAAGCTTCAAGAGAATTCTCAACAAAAGGAAATTTAAAAAAGGAGGACTTACCAATCAAAGCCCCAATCAATTCAACGCAAGATACAAGGGAAGACAAAATGCAAACAAAAATCAAGGAGATAAATGTTTTGAATGTGGACAGTTTGGACATTATGCAATTGACTGTCCAACGAAGAAGAAGAAAGAAATGAAGAATGAAAGGAAGCCAAGATTCAACAACTTCCAAATCACTTGGAATGAGTGCAATTCGAAAGGTGAAATTGAAGAGGAAGAAGAATCGGCTCAAATAGCTTTCATGGCAATTGGAGATAATGAGGTAACATCTTGTAACCCTCAATTTGAAAGTGATGATGATGATGATGATCTTGAATCATTTGTTGGAAGATTACATGATAGTTTGAAAAAATCTTATGCTAGGAATAAAGAGTTAAAACAGAAAATTACATTTCTTTTGCAAGATAATGCAAATTTGTTTCAAGATAACAAAAAGCTAAAATATGACAATGATTGCTTGATAAGAATTGAAATTGAGTTACAACATGAATTTGATAGAAAAAGAAGTCTTTGTGAAATGTTTAAAGAAAAACAAAGTGACTGGAAAAGAAAAATGGATAGTTTAGACATGATTCTTCAAAATAGGAAGTAAAACTGTTTTGCAAGAAATGAAATGAAACCTCATTTTAATGCCTTTGAAACAAAAACTAATCTTTAGTGCAAATGAATTCACAATTTATAGAAAAAGAGGAATAAGGTTTATGAAACCAATTCATATGAACAATCCTACCATTATGTGTGACTTTTGTTGTCAAGTAGGTCACTTAAAGCATGATTGTTATGTAAGAAAAAGCATGAAAAGAGGAATGAAATGTATGTGGTTAGTTAAACATAATTCTAACCATCAAGGACCCAAAAATTAAAGGGTACCAAATTTTCTATCTCTTGTGTAGGTGAATATGGAAAAAGTCATAAAGGAATCAAAGTGGTTTATAGATAATGGATGCTCAAGGCACATGACCGGTGATCCATCACAATTCATTAAACTCAAATCAAAATCAAGTGGAAAAGTGACATTTAGAGACGACATGAAAGCCAAAACAATTGAAGTAGGAGATGTTGGTAAGAATGGTGAAACATTTGTGCATAATGTTCTCTTGGTAGATAATCTAGGTTATAATTTGTTAAGTGTTAGTCAATTATGTGATAAAGATTTATATATTTTGTTCAAAAAGCATGAGTGTTTAGTTCTTGATTCAAAATTCAATATCATTTTCAAAGGAAAAAGAAACAATGATATTTATGTTGTGATTCTTGAGAAAATCGATTCTTCTAGCTTTAAATGTCTTAAAATTTCAAATGAAGATCCTTGGTTGTGGCATAGAAGACTTTGTCATCTCAATATGTATGTATTAAATGAAATTTCCAAAAAGGAACTTGTTAGAGGCTTGCCTAAAATTAAATTTGAAAAAGATAAAGTTTGTGATGCATGTCAATTTGGTAAACAAACCTAAGTTTCCTTCAAACTTGAAAAGAATGTTTCTACTTCTAGACCATTGGAGCTTTTACATCTTGACTTGTTTGGTCCTACACCAATTGCTAGTTTAGGTGGTAAGAGATATTGTCTTGTAATTGTTGACGATTTTTCTAGATATACTTGGACTATTTTTCGTACTCATAAAGATGATGCCTTCAAAAATTTCATTTCATTGTTTGCAAAAGTTCAAAATTTGCTTGGCCTAAACATTGTTAAAATTAGAAGTGATAATGGTTCAAAATTTAAGTATTGTGCCTTTCCGGAATTTTGTGATCACAATGGAATAACTTATGAATTTTCAATTGTAAAAACCCCCCAACAAAATGGTGTTGTTGAAAGAAAAAATAGGACTCTTGTTGAAGCCGCAAGAACTATGTTAAGTGAAAATTAGTTGCCAAAATACTTTTGAACCGAGGCCATGAATACAGCATGTTATGTGATGAATAGAGTTTTGTTAATATCAATTTTGAGCAAAACTTCTTATGAATTAATGTTTGGTAAAAAGCCAATTGTTGGCTACTTCAAAGTTTTTGGGCGCAAATGCTTTATTTTAAATATCAAGGAACATCTTGAAAAATTTGATAAGAAAACCGATGAAGGCATTTTCTTGGGCTATTGTGAAAACAAAAGAGGAGATAGAGTTTATAATAGAAGAACTCTTGTGATTAAAAAAGCTATACACATTACATTTGATGAGTCTAATGGTGATTCTTCCAAAAGCACTTGTATAAATGATCATGTAGGTATTCAAAAGGAACTTGAGAAACTCACACTCCAAGAAGAAAACAATGCTGAAATGGAGGAAAACTCAAAGGAAAATAGCTCACAAGAAAATCATGTGCTAGGAGAAAAAGACAAGGATGATGATCTACCAAAGGATCTTCCTAAAACTTGGAAGTTTATTCAAAATCATCCCAAGGACTTGATTATTGGTGATCCATCCGAAAAGGTAAAAACTCGTTCTTCTTCAAAACCACTACTTGATAATCTTGCCTTAGTAGCACATTTTGAACCTAAAAATGTTAACTTGAAATATGATAATTGGATTCTAGTTATGCAAGAGGAATTAAATCAATTTGAGAGAAATAATGTTTGGACTTTAATTGAGAGGCCTCAAAATCACCCTATTATAGGTACAAAATGGGTATTTAGGAACAAATTAAATGATAATGGTGAAATTGTGAGAAACAAGGCTAGATTAATGGTTAAAGGATATGCTCAAGAAGAAGGTATAGACTTTGATGAAACATTTGCTCCCGTAACTAGATTAAAATCTATTAGAATGTTTCTTGCATTTGCTTGTTTCAAAGGTTTTAAATTATATCAAATAGATGTTAAAAGTGCTTTTCTAAATGGTTTTATTGATCAAGAGGTTTATGTGGATCAACCTCCCGGTTTTGAAAGTGATAAATTTCCAAATCATGTGTTTAAACTTTCAAAAGTCTTGTATGGTTTAAAACAAGCTCCTAGAGCTTGGTATGAGCGATTAAATGGATTTTTGATTGAAAATGGTTTTAAAAGAGGTATTGTAGACACTACTCTTTTTACAAAATAAAAATCAAATGATTTTCTTATTGTGCAAATATATGTTGATGATATTATTTTTGGAACTACTAATGAATATTTGTGCAAGGATTTCTCTTCTATTATGCAAAATGAATTTGAGATTAGCTTAATGGGAGAATTAAATTTCTTCCTCGGACTTCAAGTCCTTCAAACTCAAGAAGGAACCTTCATTAATCAAATAAAGTACACCAAAGAACTCCTCAAAAGATTCGGAATGGAGGATTCAAAGCAAGTTGGCACACCAATGTGTACATCTACCAAACTTGAAAAGGATGAAAAAGGTACAAGTGTTGATGAGAAGAAATATAGAGGTATGATCAGAAGCCTACTTTATTTAACCGCAAGTAGACTGGATATTATGTTTGCCGTTTGCTTGTGTGCTCATTTTCAATCTTGCTCTAAAGAATCTCATTTAAATGCCGTTAAGAGAATTTTTCGATATTTGAAAGGAACATTGAATTTTGGTCTTTAGTATCCTAAATGCCATGAATTTGCTTTATGTGGATATACGGATGCTGATTTTGGTGGATGTAGAATAGATAGAAAAAGCACTAGTGGTTCATGTCATTTTCTTGATAATTGCTTAGTATCCTAGTTTAGCAAGAAACAAAATGCTATTTCTTTGTCTACAACCGAAGCGGCATATGTTGCCACTAGTGCATGTTGTGCTTAATTGTTTTGGATGAAACATACCTTGAATGGTTTTGGGTTATTGTATGATAATATGCCTATTTACTGTGATAACACAAGTGCCATAAACTTGATAAAAAATTCCATTCAACATTCTAGGACAAAGCACATTGACATAAAGCATTATTTCATTTGTGATCTTGTTTAAAAGGGTGAGATTTGTGTGAGTTACGTTTGTTCAAAAGACCAAATTGCTGATATTTTTACAAAAGTTTTGCCTCTGGATCAATTTATGTATTTGAGATCGAAATTGGGAATTTTAGAAAAGAACTCTTAAAAATTTTCTGTCAAAACTTATCGAACATCCGATAGCTGATAAACGGACATCCGACAGTGTTCTAAGTTGTTTTCCAGAAAATTGTATCGGACGGATGTGTCGGACGCTTCATGTCGTTCGGACGTCCAACACACCAACAGTCGCAGCGTATAAGGCTGTTTCCTTTCATTTCCATCAGTCAAATCTCATTTAATTCGGAAGCACCTTCCTAACCACCAGATTTCAAAAACCAAAATTCACACTTTGACTTACAACAAATTTTAAAATTGAAAACAAAAACTAGTTCAGAAACTTGTTCCAAACCATGATCCTTTAACATTTCACACCAACAATCACAACCCTTTCCAACCCCAAATCTCCTCAAAAATCCTAAAACTAATCTTCCTCACCTTTTGGGCAGTTCGATCATGACATTATCATCAAACTAGGTGTTTTAGTCCTCAGCATCTCATTTCTCATCTCACTCATCATTCAAAACATACACACATCACAATGGTTCGTATTCGGGGAGAATCATCAGCTACCGGACACAAGCGTGTTCTTAGAGATGAAGAGGTACAAACTCCTACTACCAAGCGGATTTCAAATAGGAAGAAAAAAGGTTCTGGAAGTACTCAAGAACCTCCTGCAACTCACACTGATTCTTTGGTCTCTTTCCAACCCCTCCATTGCCTCAGTTTATTGATGATAAAGCTAAGGAAAAATTTGCCTTATTTTCACAAAAAAAATTCATCATTTAGAGATCAATTAATCCTTCTAAATTCCGTAAAATTGATCTTAACTCTGTTCTCAAGCTTTTTGATTTCCAGAAATGGTCTCACATTATCACTATGCCTAATGTCTATTATCCTGAAATGCTTTATCAATTTTTTGCTAATCTAAGGAAAGGCAATGCTCGTGATGAATTAAGATCACGTGTTAATGGAGTAGACCTTATTTTTTATTCTGATTTGGTGAATGAAAATTTGAAAACTTCTATTGAATTTGGCTGCAAAAGTAAAATTGCCAATTTTTTCTCCTATGAAGAAAATCCAACTAGCATCAATCATTTTAATGCAGAAAAATTGAAGTCATATTTTCAATCTCCCTTTCAAACTCTTGCTGATGCTAAATTAGAGAACCTTTCTCCTAAAAATTTGATCATTTTCTCAATCATTTCAAACCTTCTTGTTCCTACTGATGGGCATCGTATTGATGCAAACAAAATGGAGTTGTATCTTTTTTACTGTTTTGTTAAGAAAATCTGCATTGACTTTGGTTTTGTTATGTGCAAGTTTTTGTTGAAATTGTGTACTGACACTAGAAGAAAATTGTCTTATGACAAATTTTTAACTCCAATTTTTGAACATTTTAAAGTTCCCATCACAGGAGTATGTCCTAAGGACACTTCTACTTCTGTTTTCAAAATTTTATTTTGAAAGGAAAAATCTGAAATTTGTTGATGGTATATGGTGTACAAAAGAGGCTGCTTCTAAATCTCGTTCCAAAAGGACTCATGACACACCTATTACTCCTGGCACCTCTTAAACACTTCGTTTCACTCTTGACCCCTCCATTCACCCCAGGAAATCTTCTTCCAAAATCCATTCTCCTCAGTCTGAAATTGTTGAATTGTTCAAAGAGTTCAAGGATCATGTTACCCTTCTTGAACATGGCCTTATGCTCACCATGTCTCTTGAGCAGTGGTCTGAGTTTTTGGGTAAGAAAAGTCTATTGTTTTCTCTTGCTATGGATGAGGATGCCTCATATGCCAAAGAATCTCAGCCTGACCCTACTCTTGGCACTCAAGAAGTGACAGACTCTAAAACCCCTCATCGTGATCCCTCCACATTTGAGAAGGGTAAGGAACCAACTACTGAAGAACCTGAGGAAGAAGATGATAAAGACACCAAGGAGGAAGACCACTCTGCCTATCGAATTACTAGAAGAAGGCCTGGAATGAAGTCTATATTCACTCTTTAGGCATTTTAGGATCATTTGCATTTCACCATTAGGATGCATCTCTTCTATTTTGTTCCCCTTTGTCAATGGTCGAGTGTATAATGTATTGCTACTTTCCTTATTATTACTTTGTATTAAGTATTTCTGTTGGATGTTTTTTTGGATATTAAGTGATTCAGCATTTTGCTCTTACTATCTGGTATTTATGGTATTATATTGAAACTTATGTGGGATTGACATTGTTTTTTGGTACTCATCTTAGTTTCTTGGCTTTGGTTCTCTTGTTGAGATATTGGCTTTATTGGATATGTGATGGCCCTATATTACATTTCTATTATGGTTGGATATTGTGGCATATCTGCTTTTATGGCATATCTGGATATTTGTGGTCTTATATTGAATCATTGGAATTATGGTTGTGCATTCAATGGCACATTTGGTATTAAAGATTTTAGCTATTTGGCGATATATTTGGTGTTATGACACATTTGGTATTAAAGATTTCAACTTTTCTTTTGATTCTATTTGAGTTGTTTGATTCTTTTTGAGATGACAAAAAGGGGGAGAAGGTTGATATTGGTTTGGATGAATTTTTGGCTTAAGGTTATATTGATATTGGTTTTGATGAATTTTTTGATTGGCCTGAGTAAATACTTGATACTTGATCAAAGATATGGTTAATCGAGTAAGAGGGAGTTATGGCTTGGATATGATCAAATGTTTTGAATACTCAATGCTCAATCTAAATTATACTCAAAACACAAGCCGCGTATGATTCACAAAATAAGGGGGAGTTATATATGTTTTCCTTATCAAAAGTTTTCGTATTACCAAATGAATTCAATTGTTTTGTCATCATCAAAAAGGGGGAGAATGTAAATCGTGATCCCGGATTTTGATAATTACAAAACAATTGAAGAAATCAATTTAATGTTCTCCATTGAGTTTAATGGCAGCACAAGTCAAATGGTGCAATTGAAGAACTCAATCAAAAGGAGCAAAGGTCATTAAAATCCGTCGGACGCTCGATAGCGAGTATCGGACATCCGATAAAAGTCGAGAACACTCCATCGGACACTCAACCTGAGGTACCGGACGTCCGATAGATAAGGGGAGTATCGGACACTCGCATTGGACGCATATCAGCATTACTGGACGTCCGATCGTATCCAAGAAAATTTCTGAACTCTCTGGTCGCTGTCGGACGTAGGCTCCATCGGACGCAGAAATATGCATCGACCACCCGATAAAGATCGAAACAGTCTT
Organism: Gardenia jasminoides; assembly: GCA_013103745.1. NCBI lineage: Eukaryota > Viridiplantae > Streptophyta > Magnoliopsida > Gentianales > Rubiaceae > Gardenia > Gardenia jasminoides. Next base: position 477,158 of record CM023099.1, read on the forward strand.
TTGGATGATTCCATTGGACGCACAACATTGTATCGGACGTCCGACAGCTCCAACAGCTAGTTGACTCTTTAGCTGCCTTCTATCCGTTGACAACCGTTATCAAGGCACTTTTTGGTCTCCTATAAATAGAGCCTTGTTTGAATTTCATAGTAACTTTTGCACACTTTGAATACAAGTTCTTAAGAGTGATTTTAGTAAGAAAATACTCTTTGAATAAGAATTGTAGTTCTTGATAGTGTGAACTAGTGAGCAAACTTTTCAATTGTGAGTGAGTTCTTCAATAGTGTAGCTTTGTGGGGGTTATCCGAGTGATTGTAAAACTTCTTAACTTGACTAAGTACTGCTTGGGGTAAGGAGGAAGTGAGCCTTCCATTGTCCACAAGATTGGTTGAAATTCATCAAATTGAAGTTGCTTGAGTTGAGATTTGTTCTTCAAGCTCAAGAGGAGCTTTGAAGAAGATTGGTTTGATTACTATCATCCTTATTTACAACTTACTTTACAATTCATCTATTGCTATGTCTTCTATCCTTCTTGATTTCTATTGTTCCTTGTTTGACAATTTGATTGTGTAAGAGATTACATCTTTTATTGTGAAAAAGGGGCATCACTTGATTAATTTTTTAATCAACCTAATTCACCCCCCTCTTAGGTTGTCTTTGGGCCTTACATACGTCATGTGAAATTTTATGAATGAACATTTTATGTTTTAAATATAAAGTGGATTATGTAATGTTATTTAAGATGCTTTACACATTATTGTTACGATTGAGCAGTTTGTTTTATGAAATTAAATGAGATATTTATGTGATGTATGAAACAAGTTTTGGAAGCTCTAAACAATCATGGAATTGATGGTAGGGACTATAGTTATGACCATATATGTGGTCATGGAGTCAGTATAAAGTTTGGCCGATTGACTTGATCATGTAGTCAATATAGAAGGCGGCCCATTGACCCATTTCATGTCATGTGACCAATCGGTAGTCATGAAACTTATTGGTTGCACTCCTATTAGGGGTTCTATCTCTAGGTTGAGCACTCAAAAGCCAGTCATTATATGTACTTGTTATGAGTTTATGTGAAATGTTTAAGTGTCACGATTTTTGAAGTATGATCACGTATCTCATGAATCTCAAGCCATAATTGCCACTCACTTGATTTATATGTGTTGAGATGAAGTTTATTTTTGACTTGCTCTGCATGCATGATGTGTGTGTAAACATTTTGGTATGAAAAGCTATAGTTACATGATCCAACAGAGGCGTAGTACTATCTAATGAGTGATTATTGCTCAACCCATTTTATTAACATTTTTGTAGATCTTAAGAACTATGAGGTAGTATTTGTTGAAGAACTTGAAAATGATTTCTACTAGTGCCTAGTTGTACAAGAACTAGGGGAATAGACTTCTTTGGTTGTTTTAGTTGGTTTATAAGAAGAGATAGTACCTATGTTAAATTTTGAGTTGTTGAACTTTTCAGTATGTAAAATGGTTGCCATTTTAAATTTTACCACCTAATAAATAGTCATTTTACTCTCATCGAGTTTGTATTAGTTAGTAATGATCAATGTAGCCTTGTATCTCTTAAGTGTGACTTGAGAATACAGTGGATGTCACATGACTGGTACGTGCGGGTTCAGGGATGACATTTTAGTAGTATCAAAACTTAGGTTGTGATAGATCTAGGAAGAAATACATGCAATAGACAAATGACAAAACTATAGTAGGAGCTTGAAAGATTTGTACTTGCAATTTGAGACGAGATCAGTACTAATGGTATGTTGTGATTTTGTAGGAAAATGGTTGACCCAATGCATGTCGAGAATTAGGATTGTGGCTGCCCAGTCCACTTGACAGGATGTGATGTGGCCCGTATAAGGAAGAGGCAGAGGTTCTATCGGACCTGTATTTTGAAGAATTAGAGCAAGCCACGGATATAGTTAGAAAGGCTAACACTTTGGTAGATAGGGTACTTGACCAGACACAAGAGATATCCACCTTGATAGTGTCCAGGGAGCACATAAGACAGAATAGAGATGTCCTATAGACGGAGGTTCTCTATCTCCAAGAAGAGGTTAATTGATTAAAAGGTGAAAGGGATCAATAGAAAGTGTGGGCAGACATGTGGTTAGAGCGATTTCATGAGATGACCAAACAAGCTTACCAGACATTAGCCACTAAGTATGAAGAAAGAAGGTAGCATGTGACCAATTGGATAGAGAATCACTTACCACTCGTACCTAAGATGCTCAGGTGGGCACACTTATGGCTAGATAGTGACGCAGAAGTGGTGAGTGAGCTTGAGGAAGACCCAATAGAAAATGAGCCCATAGTTGATGATCCCGAGAGAAATGGAGTGACAGATGATTGTGACGTTGAACATTAGAGGAGTTGGAGAAAAAAATTTGATGTTATAGATTTTATTTAGAAATAATAAATAGGTAGAGTTCTTAGTTCAATTTGCTTAATAAGTTCGGACCATGATTTTAAGGCCCGATTAGAGAGATCTCAAATGCCAAATGCGTTAGAAGTCCAAAAAAATAGGTTAGGATTTGATTCTTTAAATATGTAATAGGAGTTGGGAATTTTTCTTGTTTTAAGTTGAATATTAAATGGATTCTTTTCAGTTTTGCTATATAATTCCCTAATATTGCAGTTAAAATTATACATGCATATATAGATACATACATATATACATACATACATACATACATACATCATATATATATATACATATATATATATATATGTAATAGATCTCACCCTAGTTGAAATTACTCTACTTGATTTAGGATATGGCACCGAACACTAGACGTGATGGGAACCGATGAAATGCCAATCATGACAAGAACGTTGAGAGCAATCAGGGTAATGGATCAAATTAGGGAAATGGTAGTGGGGATGTGAACTAGGGAAATGAGTCTAACGGCAACTGACCCAATGGTAACCAACCCTATATGATGATACCCGCAGAGATGCTAGCAGCCTTGATCGGTGTAACCTAAGCACTGCAAGGGCAAGTCCAAGTTCAGGCAATGTCAGCCCAAACTCAGGCTACGAATGCACAAGTTCATAGATAAGGAGGAACCAATTTCTACTATGAGAAAATGAAAAGAGTTCATGATCCCATATTTGATGGGACCCATGACCCGGGTTTAGCAGAGAAGTGGTTGGATGATATTGAGAATAATTTTATACTGTTACAAGTGCCTGAGGAGTAAGGCCCTTCTTGGTGGGTAGGGTAAACAAATGGTGGGAAACCATTGAACCAACTATAACTCGACTAGTTAGTTGGGTGAAATTCAAGGAAGAATTTCTTAAGCACTTCTTTCCACTTGTGGTTAGAATGCAGAAAATAGATCAGTTTGAAAATCTAAAACAAATGCCTGTGATGTTTGTGGTGTAGTATTTCAATAGGTTTACAGCTTTGGAATTTGTTTCGTTTATCATGGCGGACCCAGAACAAAAGAAATATAAGTTTATAAGAGATTTCTAAGTCACATCCAAACTAGGGTAAACACCTCCTATACCCCAACATTTAATGATGTATTTGATACTAGCGTAAAAGCTGAAGTGGATTGTAAGAGATTAGATGAAGAGGTTAGGAACAAAAGGGTGCATAATAGTGAGATAATTGAGCACTTTATGGTCTTAATTTTGGCCACATATTATGCAAAGTAATGGATTTCTGCCCATAATTGGTTTTTGTGTCACTAGCAAACAATTGGTGTTAAAAGTGGTATTTAGGTGTGCAATTCCAGAATATTATGCATTCCAGAGTGTGCTCACACTTTAGACATCAGAGTGAAGTGTGAGGAAACGGACTTCCGAAGCTAAGTCCTGGACACTTGCCGCTCCTTTTGGTGTGCTTGGAAGTTGTGTTTGAATAGGAGATATCTTTAAAGGAAATTTTTGCAACAAATTAGGAGATAAAAATAAGGGAAGATATCCGTTATACTTGTGGAATGCGTGATTGGTTAGAAGATTATTTGAGGAGTTGCCAAATTCCGTTTCTTGTTTTAAGAAGGATTCCCCAGTCACATGGGAGACTAATATCTTTTTGTCTCCTGAGAGCCGGCAACGAGAGACTAGTAGATAGTATCTTTTTATTTTCTTGGTCAGACGTCTTGTTCAGTATTTTAGTAGTAGTTTTCGTTTTCCGCCGTCAATAGCAATAGACTAGTACTTTGCTTTTCTTTTCAATTCCAGTGATTGTTCATAATAATATAGGATATTTTCCATTGCAAAGCTTAGTCAATTTCTTTTCATCCAAATCACATGGAAGCCTCGAACTGCGTCACCGTCATGAGGCAAGGCTGAACTATTTTTCTAGTTGAGAAATAATCAAGACTCGGTTGCACGACAATTGTGAGATCTTTTTAATTATGCTATTTTAAATTCTGTGTTCATAGGTATTTAATTATTCTTTGTTTTAATAGGTTCTTATTGTTTGGATTTATTGGATAATGTGGCTAGTTGTTCAATTGTCTAAATAATAAACTGTCAATTAAAACGTTAGTGCGTCACCTTTAATCGTCTTAATTAGTGGCAAACGACACAATTACATCGTCTCACAAGTGGTCTAATCTGTGTCATGGAAATAATTAATCTAGTTTAAATGAACCCACATGTGTGTTTGTTAACTAGAATTGGGTCTCTTTAATTTCTAAAGTTGTGAATGGATTCAATCCTACGAGCGTCTCTAGGGTTGTCTATTTTACAAGTGAGTAATTTAAGAGCGTCTCTGGATTACCATATAATTAAGGAGAGATTGGTAGTTTGGCGGTTGCCAGATTGTTATAACCAATTTATTTGTGAACGTATGAATTATCTCAGATATCTATGATCAGTTGCGTGTACCGGAGCCGAGATAATTCCTTGACTGGGTTGTGTCAATTAATTGTTTATAGTATTATTTAATTACTACATATCTTTAATTTGTTTTATTCCCTTCCTAAAACCCCCCAAATTCTCTATAGGAAATAAATCATCCAGTCCATGAGAATACGACCCTACTCGCCATTATACATGAATTCATATTTTTAGAGTAGGTATTTTATTTTTGATGATTTCGACATCCACCACTGTAGTTTGGGAATGAACTGACTGTGTCAGGAGTGCTAAATCCAGGTGGACAATTCTGGTTGATAAAGAAGAACCGTAGACCAACCCTAAGGCTAACTGGGGGAAGAACCCATCCTTAGTGTAAGACGTATGGAAGATGGCATCGGGGAGAGTGCCGCCTTAGGACTGGAGTATGTTTTGAATACAGGTAGCAAGGTCATAAGATAATGGATTATCCAAATAAGAAAGTTGGTGAGGAGAAGAAAGGTAGCTTCTCGGGCAATAAATCAAAGGTCAATACAAGGGTGCATGCTGTAACTGATCTTGAGGTAGAAATATTGGTGGACATAGTCACAGGTACGTTTTTGATCAATTCTGTACCAACATATGTGTTATTTGGTGAAGCTAGTCATTCGTTAATTGTTAAGAAATTTGTTAAGTATTTGCGCATGCCCCCTGAATGGATGGACCACCCTTACCGAGTGCTTCTTCCAAGAGATAGAATATTAGTATCTCATATTAAGTATCCAAACTGTAGTATAGAATTGGAAGATAGAAAATTAGAAACAGACTTGGTGCAAATAAATATGAATCATTTTAATTTCATTTTAGAAATGGATTGGCTAGCTAAACATTATATACAAATTGATTGTAGAGGGAAGAATGTACCTTTTGCAAATCCCAAGTAAGAAAATTTCTTATATCAGGAAAATACCGATGAAAGAAAGACTAGTAGGGTGCCACTACTATCTGCCATGCAGGCTTATAGATCATTAAGAAAAGATTGTAATGTATGTTTGGTTTATGTGGTAGATATAGAAAAGGAAGAAACACCATTAGATAGGATTCCAGTGGTAAAAGATTTATTGGATGTATTTCCGAATGATCATCCTGACTTACTCCCGGACAGGAAAATAGAATTTGAAATCAATCTTATTTCAGGAGCTACACCCATATCTAAGGTTCTATATGGGATGGTCCCTGCTAAGTTGAAGGAACTCAAGGAATAGATGCAAGAGTTGTTAGATAAAAAATTCATTAGATCCAGTGTTTCACCATGCGGTGCATCAGTACTATTGTTAAGAAGAAAGATAGTAGTCTAAAATTTTGTATTCATTATCGAGAGTTGAATCAAATTACGGTTAAAAATAAATACCCTCTCCCTAGGATTGATGATCTTTTTAATCAGTTGAAAGGAGCAAAGGTATTTTCAAAACTATCTCCATAGACACTAAAATCATTCATGAACACCTCTATGATCTTTTCTATATGGTCAGAGAAAATACTTACCATGCATCTCTGGAAGGTGGTAGGAGCATTACATAACCTAAAAGGTGTCCTTCAATAAGCAAAGGTACCAAAAGGGCATGTAAAAGTTGTTTTCTCTTGATCCTTTGGCGCTATTGCTATCTGGACATACCTTGAGAAACCATCTAAGAAACAGTAATAAACATGACAGCCTAATCTTTCTACCATTTGGTCTATGAAGGGGACAGGGAAGTGATCTTTCTTTGTTACCGCATTAAGTTTGCAGTAATCAATGCACTGGCGCCAACCCGTAGGCTTACGGACTGGAACTAATTCTCCTTCATGGTTCGCCTCTGCAGTCACACCAACCTTCTTAGGAACCACTTGAACTGGACTTACCCATGGATTATCAGAGATGGCAAAAATTATACCTACGTCCAACAACTTTAGGATCTCCTTTTTCACCACCTCTATTATCATTGGATTCAGTCGCCTTTGCAGTTGCCTGATTGGTTTTGCATCTTCTTCTAACCTAATCCGATGCATGCACATAGATGGGCTAATTCCTGTTATATCCGTAATGGTCCATCCAATGGCTTCTTTGTGATTCCAAAATACTCTTATCAGCTTAGTTTCTTGCTGGGTGATAATTTTACAGATATTATCACAGATAAGGTCTCCTTACCACTCAGATATACGTACTTCAGATAGGTCAGTAAGGGTTTCAATCCACTTTCAGGTGCCTGCACAACAGAAGGTAGTAACTTTTGGTAAGTCTCAGGCACAAAAATAGGCACAAACCCATGCCTTATCAAAATAGGTGGCAATGATTGCAATGCCCCAACCATATATAGCAACTCATTGTGTAACTCTACATCCAAAGTTGTTTCCAACTCAAAATGTTTAGTTCGGGCCACTTCCAACTCATCCCTGTCGTTAAACTCAAACATTTCCTGCACTAAGGGGTCAATCACACTCATAGAGGAAACAACATTAGACTCATATGGGTGTTTCATAACATCAAATATATTGAAATGAACAACCGGCCCATCAAACTCCATAGTTAATGAACCCTTATTAACATCAATTTTTGTGCTTGCAGTACTTAGGAAGGATCTACCTAGCAAAATAGGTGAGGGATTTGGGGAATATTCATCACCCATGTCCAAAACATAAAAATTAGCAGGAAACACCAGTTCGTTAATTTGCACAGGAGCATCTTCAATTAACCCATCAGGATAAGCATTAGTGCGATCAGTTAATCAAATAATGATGCTAGTTTCTTTCAATGGACCAAAATTTAGAGAAGCATAAATGGATTTTGGCATTACATTTATAGATGCTCCTAAATCTAGTATCAGACTTCTAATTCTGGTGTTCCCTATCTTACAAGGGATAATAAACATACCTGAATCCCCACACTTGGGTGGGAGTTTCCTTTGCAAGACTTCAGACACATTTTCTCCCACCACGACTCTCTCATCTCCCCTTAACTTTCTTCTATTGACGCATAACTCCTTCAGAAATTTAGCATATCGTGGCACTTGTTTTATTGTGTCTAATTGGCGGATGTTTATTTTCACTTTCGGAACATCTCCAGGATCTCCTTCTCCTTCTCGGGTTTCCTTAGCTTCTCCAATCTGCTAGAAAAAGGTGCAATGTTAGACTTATTCTTAACAAGAGGATCAGACATTACCTTAAAACCAGAATTTTCTTCTCCTTCTCCCTTGAACTCTTTCTCAATGTGTTTCTCATTCTTATTTTTGGGGACCACTGGTGAAGGTCCTTCAACCTCTCTACTACTCCTGAGAGTCATGGCACTGACATTCTTTGGGTTAGTTTCAGGTTGAGATGGCAGTTTCCCATGCATATGAAACTCCAAACGATTGACTGCTGTTGCCAAGTGACTTATTTGAGTCTCTAAATTTTGCATGCTAGATCTTGTCTCTTGCTGAAATTGAGCAGTTCTCTATTGGAATTGAGTGGTACTTTGTTGGAACTAGACGGCATTCTGTTGAAGTTGAATGGTACTCTATTGAAGTTGAGCAGTACTTGTGGCCAAACTCTTGACGAGATCTTCCAAGGAGTTTCCTCCACTAGAGGAGGGTTGAGGTTTTTGCTAGTATTAAGACTGGAACCCATGCTGCTTATTCTGTCCAAGGGTTTGTTGTCGGTTCCCTCCATAGCTAAAATTTTGATGATCCCTCCAACCCGGATTATACGTGTTGGAGAATGGGTCATACTGTCTCCTAGGCACGGGCACACTACCAATCATGTTAACTTGTTTAGAGTTTTCCTCTTGTAACATTAGGCACATATCAGTAGTGTGTCTGGGCATGGTACAGATCCTACATACTTTGGCATGTTGCACATTTCCTACAACTAACTGTCGAACAAAAGAGGTTAGTTCGGATAATTATTGCTGAAAAGATGAAATCTCTACCTCATTTACTCGACGAGTGGAAAGGTTATCTCTAAAGCCAAATTGCTGTGAGTTCTCCGACATTCTCTCAATTAGCTCCCATATCTCTTTAAGAGTTTTATTCACCAATGTTCCACTACTTGCAACATCAATTAGGCTTCTGTCAGACAAGCAAAGACCCTTGTAAAAATACTGAATTAATAATTGCTCACTTATCTGATATTGAGGGCATTTGGTGCAGAACTTATTGAATCTTTCCCAATAGTCATATAGGTTCTCCCCCGATTGCTGTTTAATGTCACATATTTCTTTTCTAAAACTCGCACCTTAGGAGGCAGGAAAGTACTGCTCTAAGAACTTCTTCTTTAACTGTACCCAAATGGTAATACTACCTACGGGTAGGTAGTATAACCAATCTTTTACTGAGTCTTTGAAAGAAAAGGGAAATGCTAGTAATTTGATTTGCTCCTCTGTTACCCCAGGAGACTTTATACTTGAACATACTACATCGAATTCATGTAAATGTTTGTGGGGTTCCTCACCTAAAAGACCATGGAATGAAGGTAAGAGGTGAATTAATCCAGATTTAAGTTCAAAAGGAGTATTCTCATTTAAACTCGGAAAAGTAATGTAAAGTGGCTGCTGAGTTAAGTCAGGAGCAGCCAACTCCCTCAATGTCTGATTTTGTGTCATGGTAATCTTTTCATCTTCAGAATCACTTGAAAAATCATTTGAAGAATCCTCTAGAGATGTAACCAGTGATTGTTACTCTTTTTGTTCCCTGGTCTCCTTTTTCAGTTTATGTGTGATCTTCTCTATCTTGAGAATATATATCAAATCACCTGTACCAGAAGAACGAGACATAAACTAGAAAATAGATCCAAAAACAAAACAAAGCAAATCAAGAAAAATAAAATAAAAATAAAAATAAAAATAAAAATAAATAAACTTAAGAAGAAACAAATAATTCAGGCACTAGTCCTTGACAACGGCGCCAAAAATTGACAGGTGTCGAGCCTGTGCAATAATAATACATAAACCTAACTGCCAATAAGAGTAGCCAAAATTCAATTCTAGTAGATTACTTAATTCACCTAACTCCGAAGAGTTTGCTTAACCAGATATACCAGAATTGCAGACTTATGAAAAATCACTAGCTTAAATACAGTGGCAAGTAGGATTGTCTCCACAGGGATTGGGGAAAATTCGTTTCCTTTCAAGTAGAATTATGAGGGGATTTTCGAGAAAATGAAGAAATAACTAAAGCGATGTAACAAAGCAAATAACTAAAATAAGAGGAATTAAATTAATAATAGATGAATTCTAATCAAAATTCAACTTCTCAGACACAGTCCATATATCCGATCATCGATGCAAGATTAATTCATCAATAGGTTAGTTATAGTTGTCAACAAGCTCTAACGACCAACTTTTCCTTAGTTCATTGATAATTAAAGTACGACCATTAACTATCCCTAATTAGGAAATAACTCTAGGTACAATCATAGAATTTTATTTTTCAATTGTATTAAGAATTAGAAAAGCCCAAACCCTAACCAATAAACACGCTACGAGAATTTATTTAAATTAGATTGCACGTCCCCTTAATGTATGTTAAGGTTAGTTACCACTAATATTAATCAACTAAACAATTACGGATTTAGCAGATTAAATTGGCAGTAGATTGTTAGGTTAATTTGAATATCGGGCGCCCTTGACATCCAATTAACAAAATAATCATAAGAACATAAAACAAAGAATGCGCAAATACTAAGGAATTAAACAAACGAAAAATAAATCAGTTAGATCTCACAGATTTTTTGGATCGCGTCGTCGAGTTGATCTTTGACTAGACAAAGAAATTAGCCACGCATCGCGCAGGAAATTTCACAAAAGATTGCAAGAGAAAATATCAAAACCATATATTGTTTTTCAAAGAAAATAGCGAAGGAAGGGAAAGCCAGAGAAGTATCGCTAGCTCTCGTCTTTTCCGTCTGAAGTCTACCCACGAAGCAAAAGCAATCACAACTACTAGTCACTTGGAATCATGTACTTCGCGGGGACCAATCTCCTTTTCCAAACGAAAAACTAAAACTATAATAACTTAGATTCCTAATAATTTTCTAATAGGAAAAAAAAAACTACCACTTCCCTAATCTAAAAGCTTTCCTAATAACAAATATCAATATAGTTTTTTAATAAAAATCAACTACTAAATAGCAGGACGAGGAAATTCATTCCATCACAATTTAGGACTCTGTATTTCTTTGGAAACTCGTCCTGCGCACGAAATCCTGATAATCCGGACCTGGAAGCATGATTTAAGCACGCCCACGCCTAACTGCTGCGAAGTCTCCTGAAAAGCTGATTTTCAGCACATTTTTCTACTAATTTCTGCAATTAGCACCAAACACAAAAATTAAGTAGAATCCACTAAATAGTGCAATCTTTAGTCCGAACAATTAGGAAATATTAATGAAATAAACCACTAAAATGCACCCTATCATTAACAAGGATTTTAATTTTTTTTTAGTTGCGCCACAAATCGTGTTTGGTTGTCAAATTCCCCTAATTCGACAAATCGCATTTTTTTTTTGTTGCAATTATTAACAAAAAAGTGTACTCTTCTTTTATGGTTACCCAACAAGTATCGATTTCCCGCAATTAATTTTTAATAACTTATTAATAATGTCATTTTTTGTTGCCCAACAAATTGCTTTTGCTTAAAGAGTTTTTGCAATTACTTTTTCAAAAAAAAAAAAGAAGCTTTTATTATGGTTGCCCAACATGTCATATTTAATTATCAATTATTTTTCAAATGCTATCAAAGAAATGCCCTCCTCTTCATTTTCTTAAATCACGTTGAACTACTGGATTCTCACAATTCTTTGTTATTTAATTAATTAAGTGAGTGCATAGTAATTTAACGGCTCTCGGAGTTTAGTTAGTCAATGAGCGGATGTGATTCATTGTCCGTGCAACTAGACAAACTACCCTGTGTCTGCACTATAAATTGATAGTGCAGTTTCCCGTTTCATCCCAGGAAGAGCTTTAAGCGTTGCACTTTTTTGGCCATGATATTTGTTCAATGCCAGATTTGATTGCCAACTAGCGCATGCATCAGAACATTCATTGACTTTAGTTTTGGTGAGTGTCACGTACTGCAAAAGAAGTTGTCTCTAATAGTTTCCTGGGTAATATATTATGGATCTGGGCCCATGAAAAAACACATGCATTAGACTTTTAGGGAGTGTTAAAGGGTAAATGGAGAAATGGAATGGAAATATGTTGGCTATTTTGGTTAATAAGTTGTCATCCAATCACTAAAAAGCCTAACGAGATTCTATATCCAAACTGTTAGAAGGTTGTAGGAGATTGAAAAGTTATTGAAAACCTTATTCTTTTTAATCCTGTAAATTTGATAATCACGACAAAAAAATGAACTAATGCTTTAATTGACTAGAAACGTGTAAGGAATTAAGTTGGTTAATTATGCCTTGCACCAAAGAAGTCAAAAAAGTAGATGACGGATGAAGAACGAACCAAGTAGTATGTAATAGTCAAGTTTCATATGCACTACTTCATTGTGTTTAGTATAAACTTAAAAATTGGCTTCTCGGACAATAGTTACAATTGTTTTTCGAAATTGAAACTGCGAGTTTTGAAAAGAAAAGGCGATTCAAAAGAAGAACTCACTGGTCTTGAGATGGAATCAGGGTGAACTGGAAGTGGATGCTTACAACACCTCAGGCAGGGGAGAGTTCAAACTAAACACTTGTAATTTTTGGCATTTTAACCACCAGATTATGTTTGCCTTAGTTATATAACACCTGTAGTTAGTCAAGACATTGTAGCTGTTGCATTTTTTCCTTTTTTTTTTTTTCTTCCCCTTTTGTGGATGGCGGTTAGTCAATCAATCCCATTACACACTCAAATCGGGCTTAATTGATATAAAAGTTACATTTTCCTCATAATTATCTCCTTGCTTGTTGTCATGTTTATGTGTTGGTAGAAATTTATTGGCTGGCTGTGGTAATAGTAAGCGTAACCTTGGTTTTGAATTCTACTACAGCTACAAACTGCAAAGTAGCATGTAAAAATGACTAGGATAGCACAAGAAAATATCTAGCCAATGTTTAACAGGAAAGAGCAGATGCAGAACACGGACTTGCAGAAGTTATCACTTATCAGTTATAGCAGAGTAAATGGATTTTGGTCCAATGACAGATGTCAGATCTGACAAACAGTCATGGAATATTATCCATCACAGCATCTAGGAAACGTCCCAGTGAAGCAGAGGATGGTCCTTCTTCACTGAGAGTCAACCTGCTCTTCTCTTTCTTTTCCTTCACCTTCTTTCTAATTTCATTCTCAGGATCCATAAGATGTTTAATAGCCTTTTCAATTAAATCTGCAGCCACAATCTCAGTCCTTGGCTCAAAAGAAGTGCTTTTGAAATCCATTTTGATGTCCACAGCCATCCCCAGGTCTTTCAGCACGAGGAAAGCATTCGCTTGCTGCTCAGCATACAGCGGCCAAGTTGCCATTGGAACGCCATACCAAACGCTTTCCAATGTTGAGTTCCAACCACAATGAGAGACAAAACCGCCCACAGCAGGATGGGACAAAATTGCTGCCTGTGGTGCCCATCCAATAACTTTTCCCACCTCTGCAGTTCGCTGCAAGAACCCTTCTGGCAAGGCTTCTTCCAGGTTCTCATAGTCACCTGGAGACTCAAACTTCCCTTTATGTGGAGGCCTTCTCAATGACCACAGGAAACGATATCCACTGCGCTCGAGTGCACAGGCAATTTCCTTTACTTGGTTACCATCAAAACAACCTCGACTGCCAAAGCAAAGGAACACAACAGAAGAATCAGGCTGAATGTCAAGCCATTTAGTAATCATCTCAGTTTCCTGATTTTGACCGTTGCTTCCCTTAAGATCCAATATAGGCCCTACTGGATACACTGGTGGGATGGTTTTATCATTGGATAAAGCCTGTATTGCATGGGATTCTAACTCGAAAAAAGTGTTGATGACGATTCCTTTAGTCTCCCTGAATCTTTTGGCCAGGTTGAGCAACATGTTGCCACCTCCTTCCTTGTCGAACAGTGAAGATGGCAAAACTTTAACTGGAACAGGATTGATGTAAGTCGGAACAGCTAATTCAACTTTAGAATTCTCGAAATTGGTGACATCTTCTCCGAAATCATCTCTCAGACTTTGCAAATGCAATACAAGGCCAAGCATTGCAGCACCAGATGTATAAAATACATAAGAGGGAACCCCAAATTCGTTGGCTACATCAATCATGGAGGAGCAGAACATGTCTACGATGACTCCTGCGAGATCAGAGGATGCAGAATTAGATATTTCAGTAAGGACATCCCTCGCACTGCTTTTATGATCTTCAACAAATTGATAGATAAACAAAATAGGAGACACCGTTGGTGATGCAGACTCATCTTTTTTGAGCTCAAGAAACCTTATACGAGAATCCGAAGCTTCTGTCTGCGGATCTGTGTAGTTACCCACGTTTGTCTCATAGGGAAGCTTCATAATCAGAACTGTGATTGATAAATGTTCATTACGATCAATAAGAAGCTTTGCTAGCTCAACAGTTGATACTAAGTGACTCATCACTGCTGAGGGAATGAAAACCAGTTCTTGGTTCTTCATTTCTCTCCTCTTCTTTGTTATTAACTTGAGTAAATTATTTGATTGTAGATAGAAATCAAAACTAAATGCTTTCAAGTGTCTATTGGCTTTTAATTCAAGTCCGTGAGAGTGTGAGACCATTTTATCCTAGCACTCCAAGTCTTTGGTTTTTGTGGTTCTATCAGTCCACATCAGTCATGGTTGGCGTCATGGCTGGCGTCACCTGCAATCAGTGACGTGAAATAAACAACACTGAGATGATTCCATCCCACAAAACAAAGATTGTGTTTACATAGAAAATTATTTGAAATATTATTTCGAAATTGCTTGACCAATTTTTATAATATGATGCGTGATATAAAATGGTGTTTGGAAAAATAAAAAGTGATTAAAAAATATGTGTTTTTAAGATGCAATTAAATAATCTTTTTGTAAATAATGCCAATCCAAACACAGAATTGGAGCCATAAGGTCCATCCTTCTTGCTAACGACGAAAGGGAAAGGGCAAAAAATTGCAAAAATAAAATTTTTTTTGCACGTTTTGACGCGATGGTCAAATTTTACTTGTATTCTAAGGAGCTATTGTGGAGAGACTTGCGTGAGATGTTTGGATTTTCGAGCCCCACAGCCACGAGACAGAATTATCCTTCTTGCTGGTTTTAGATTCTACATAAGTTGATTATGAAAAGTCGTTATTGAAAATAATTAAAATCAGAAAAAGCTATTTTTTGATGGACTACTACATAAATATTAAAATTTAGTATATTTTTTTAAATAGGAAATCTTTAATTAAGAATCTCCTATTGACCATCTCTCCCACCTTACCATTCAATCCAACTTTCCCCCAATTTTGTACATAATTTTATTTACTTAATTAACATAAATCCATTAAATTAACAAACTAATTTGTTTTAGCCAAAGAAAATGTTTTTGGAAGAGTTAACAGGTGCACATGTATCAGAAGCCATCATAATTAGATATGAACAATAAAATTGACTGAACCTAAAAAAAATTTTTTCTTTGGATTTCACTCTGAGTTTTATCCTTATCATAAATTAACATTGAACCACCTTGGTTTAATGTTTCTTTTAGTCACTTGATCTAGCGCGTCTAGTTTTGTTGATTCGAGAAATAATCTCTTCACAGCTTTTCATATTCTTACTAGGAAATCTCTTTTCCCAAGGTCTGCTGTTCTTATATTTGGTTCTCATGACTTCCCGGAATTTTATTGAACTTGCAATACTAAATAAAAACTATATGTGAATACATTTCGAACTCTCTACAGCATTTTTTTCAATTTATAATCCTTTTCCCCCCTTCTCCTCTAAGAAATTAATTATCTCTTTATTAATCAATCTTCAATTGTAGAAGCAATTTCTAGCATCAATATTTTAAATTTTGTCAAACAAATGCTCGAATGTAGCCCGTACCAAAAAAAAAAATGCTCGAATCAAGCAAAATCTTCTCTATATCACTAGTGCATAAAATATACCAAACAAATAAGAATGATTAAGAGAATTAAATGGAAAAAGATTTCATATATTAAGTATTATTCCTTCCTTAATTGATAAAGACAATCATTAAATAAAAAAGGTATTTTCCGGTATGCAAATACATTTATCACATCAAATATTTGGCTAGAAGCAATTCATATAAATTCAGTAAACCCCTAGAACTTATAAGAAATCTAGTAAGTCCAAGTGGTTCAGCTTAAGGTTTAGAAAAACATTACACCCTATTTGGTACACTGAAAAGGTTGCAAAGCCTAGAATAGGAAGATCTTTCCAATTTATTCATTCCATTCCAGTGTTTGATATGCAACATTTATGTTGAAAAGGCCTTTCCTTGTAGAAAGCCTATTTCAAGTTTTTTCTGGAGTCCTATTCCTCACAAAAATCTAGAAAATGTTTATTCCTACTCTCCCCAGTAAACTCTTGATTCTTAACCCAAAAAAAAAAAAAGCACTTAAATTGTTGGGGTCACCTTTACCATTCCATAGATCTCTATCTTCTATATACATGTCAAAATTTAGATTATTTGCGAATAAATAATTTCAATTGTTTTTTAAAGGCTGTTTGTGATTAATAATGTCTGTTATTTTTTAGCCATAACTAATTCTAATTCTATCAATTAATAACTTTTTTTCTCTTTTTGCTATCAAATAATATATTTAATTAAAATTTTTAACATCTTTTTATATACAAAATTGAGTTATGTGATGACATTTGTCAACTCAAAAAAAGTTATAACATGCCAATTCATATGCACTCTAAAGAATAAAGAAGGAAAAAAAAAATTCGCTGCTAGATCATCTGCTAGGCCATAAATAGACTTTCTTGTTTATAAATAATTCTAAGGACTGGATAGAAGCAAATCAAGATTTCAGAAGAATTGACATGTATGCAGTTTGAATATTTAGTTTGGCTAAATTAGTATTTGATTATTGCAAGTTTATTTTTACCAAAAGTTATATTTATTATTATTAAATTATATGTTTCTAAATCAAATATCTATCAAATCTGCTTTTACTTGGCTGTGTAGTTGCAAATCAAATTAAAAGAAGCTAGCCATTTACTTTAGGATGCTTTTGTCAAACAAAATGAAAGAAGCAATGTTTCATGCCATATTTAGGGAAATTGAGTCAACATACTAATGTTTCGTTCTATTTTGCCTTTTGAATATGATTATGCCAAATGTTGAAAAAGAAATACACATTCCATTCTGATTTTAGTTACCTAATACTAGAATGATGAATAGTTTTCTGTCTATTCTGATAGAAAAAGAATTCTAAATGAGAAGACCTTTTCATTCTGGAACCATTTGTACATATCATATGGAAGGCTAGAGTTAAAAAATGTCCACGTAACCCCATTTGACTATGAATTGAGATGGAAATTGGATTAAAACCATCTGAAATAGAATTTGGAGCTACATTCATGATTCATCTCAATGCAAATATGAATGGTAAAAAACATTTATCATTGGTGGGTGTTGAATCCAACAAAATAAAAATATTTGCTCAGTGAAACTATAAATTTGTGAACATCAGTGAGTAGGGTCGTAACCAGAGGGACTAGTGAAATTATCCCCTTTGCAATTTTAGGAATTAAAATGGGGAATTTTAGAGAAATTAAATCACACAACTAACAGTAAATAAAATAACAATGAAAAATTCAAATAAAACTAAATCAATAGATGCAAGCTTCTAATCCAAGGAGTAATTTTAGCTTTTGGTTCAATTAATTGGTCATCAATGTAAAAAAAAATATTTATATATTCATGAATAAAATGGTTATAAGCATCAACAAGTTTTAACTCCTTGTTTTTCCTTGGCTCCTTGTTTTAAAATAAATTCTTTAATTACTTCTCTTCCAAATGGACAAGTCTAAATAAGCTCTTAGGCTTTAATCTATTAATAGCATTAAGATTTAAAAAAGCCACCAGTCCTAGTCAATAAACTCACGAGTTTGGTTCATTTAGATTAGATCATATATTTTTTTGATACAAACCCAATTACGCCAATGATCACAAAAATTAAAACAGTCAACTACATACAAAGTTGACATTTTAATTGGCAGTAGATTACTAAGATAATTAAATAATGACCAATTATCTAGTCACCCAAAATAATCATAAACAATAAATTTAAAAATTATATGAATATATAAAATAATAAAAATAAATTAGATCTCATAATTATTGCAAAACCAAAGCCTTGATTATCTTTCTAAATAGAACAACGGCTTAGCCACTTCTCATGGAGAAAGCTAGCCAAGCAAAATAAATAAATAAATAAATAAAACTAGAGTTTTTGCTCTTGAGAGAAAAATGAAAAAGAAGTGCCAAGAGATCGATGCGTTCTTATTCACCTGTACGTATTCTATCCTAATTATCTTTAAGCTAATTTTCTAAAGGGAAGGAATATCCCTTGAGTTCAAGTACTAATAAGATACAATAGTATTTGAATAAATCTTATCAAAAAAATAAACCACATGCCTAAACTCCCAAACATCGATGCTTTAGATAGATAACAAAATTAAATGTGGCCCTCAGAATTCCTCTAAAGATAAAACATCTTAAATCATGAAAATTCATGCTAAAAAAAAAACCTTAAAAATTCTTGACTTCATTTGTTTGGCAAACGCGCTCACGTCCTTCCACTAAGAGATTACTCATCCAGATCTACTAACCCATTATTCATGGTAACTAATTACTTAATTTTTAAAAACATTATCCATACTAACTAATAGATATCTATCTTAACCAATTCTCTTTAACATTTGAACGAACTTTATTATTTCATCGCTATCTACCATCTCTTGCCATTCCTTACCTATTTATTCATATCACTTCAACACTATCTACCATCTCTTTTCATTGCTTACTCCCATCGATTCAATCACAATTATTTCTAAACAAAAGCTGTGTTAGTCAACTTCCTTTATTCGTAACTAAGATCTTGCCTAAATTTTAGCATGGAACATACTCTTTTATATGCATTTCAACGACGCCTTGATTTCAAACTCACAAGAATGCGAAGGATGAAACAATTGCTTACAAAATGAAGTGTGCACCACAACGATCCCACACAAGCATTCGAAAAGTTTCAACAACTTCACATTGACGAAAGACAACTTTCACATAAAATGTGATGGATAAAATCTCAATTACATCAATTGAAACATTGCACACGTCAAAGCACAATTTCTGTCCCTGTTTATTATTCAAATATTGCCATTCTTACTATACTTTCAAATATTATTGATATTTCAAGTATAATATTACTGGTCTCTTTACTCTATAATTTGTCAGTCTGATACCATAAAGACATCCACACATTTTGTTGTTTCCTCAATTTTCATTCTTTTGTACACTCAATTTGCTATTTTATAGATCGAACTCTTTTACCCCTTAATTCTGTTAGCCTCCCAAAATAAAGACAAATTGATCTTCGCATACTTTCGTGTAATTTGCCAAGCTTTTATACCATATAAACCTCCATATATTTTGATGTTCCTTTATTTTGAATCTTTTCTTCACTTAATTTGTTATTTAGTTATGTTGGTTTCAATTTAAAATAGATTTAGTTTTAAAATGTGGACTATAGTTCGGATATAAGAGACCAAGGTACCTTTTCTTTAATTGTTTCCTAATAGTTGTGTTTGAATCTTTAGTTTCTCAAGGTGAACTATCGTCGGCGAATTGTGCTTCAACTTTATACATATTACTTAAATGCAATTGTGGAGATAGGTTTAGGATTGATATATTTCTTTCCTCCTACAGTGTGCTGAGTCCCGCTCTCTTTCCCTTTTCCTAGCTGATTTTTTGATAACGAAAATTGCGTACCCTTTTTGTAATGTTTAAATAGCATAGTGGTAGGATAAGTGGAAGATTGAGTCGGAGTTTGTAATGTTTGATGAGTTATGCCATGACTAATATAAATGTGCAACAATTGATTTAATTGCAACAAATTGATTACTGAACAGTTTGTAATGCTTGATGAGTTATGCAAAAATTGTAAACGAACATATGAAACTCATTTTGGAAAAACAGTGTGTATACATTGTAATGACGTAGTCAACACTATTATCAGGTAATTAATTTCATGTATCTTTCATTTCAATATATTTTTCTATATTGTATATCACATTTTTCCCTCCAACAGGTAAAATGTTAACATATAAATTAAAGATTCCATTCTTGAGTTTGTAGGTCCCGAAAGCAACCTAAGAGGGGGGGTGAATTAGGTTGACGGAAAATTAAAACTTGATGAGTGATAAAAACACACAATACGAATGGATCAAGTTTCCTTGGTGACACAAACAATTCAACTCGAGATATAAGGATCACACCAAGTAGATAATCACAAGAAGAACACAAACTAAAATTAAAGAGATGAATTCAAATGGACTACCAAGTTGCACCCAACTTGAAGTCCAATACCTCACTTTCAATTGCTACTTCAATTTGATGAAGTTACACCAAGTTGTACATGGAAGGATCACCACTTGCTTGCATCAATCTCTCCTTGATCAAGCCAAGAGCTTTTACAACAGCCTTACTAACCCTCACAATGCTACACACTTGAGCCTTCTCTCATAATTGAAAAGCAATGCTTGTTTGCCCACACACTTACACTACAAGAAATAAGAAAGACACAAATTCTTGCTAGAATTGCTCTTGAAGGCTTGTAAGTAAAGGTTGCAAAAAGTCTTCAGCATATCCAGCTTTTAAGGAATTTATAGGGTGCAAAGATAACTGCCCAAACTTCTCCAACGGTCTTGAATTAAATGCAGGAAAAAATAGCCGTTGGGTGTGTCGGACGTTCGACACTCAATTCTGCGTCCGAAGCCATCGTCCGACAGTTTGCTGAAATCCAGAGATGTAAACTGTCGGGCGTCCGAACCAAAGACTCCACCTATCCGACAGAACCAGTAGCTAATTTGTTCACCTTCTCAATCTGTCAGACGTCCGAAGCTTGAGTCTTCGTCCGAAACCATCGTCCGAAACTTTGTCGTAAACTGTTGGACGTCTGAAAGCATCGTCCGACAAAACCAGTGACTTTCCCTTCTTCCATTGTATCCTGTCGGACGTCTGAACCTATGTCTTGCGTCCGACAGCATCGTCCGAGACATGTAAATGAGATATCTGAGAACTGACCCGTCTTACTTACAAATAAACTTGAAAGGAGATTAGAAAAGATCATCATGTTGGTTTGTTAATCATCAAAATAGCCAACAATCTCCCCTTTTTTGATGATGACAAACCAATTGATGATTTGAATAAAATAGAAAGCAAGAACACAATAAGAATGCATAATTTGTAAAACCAAATACTCCCCCTTACTCGTACAACCCAAATTGCAAGAATGCTCTCCCTTACTTAAAGCACCAATTTATTTTGGTAAGCACCAAAATAACCAACTTTACTCAACTAACCATCTACAAACACTCAACCATCAATTAGGCAATTAAACCAAATCCACCAAAACATTAATCAACCAAACATATAACCATAAAACCATTCATCATCATCAATCAAACATATAATCATAAAACCATTCATCATCATCAACCAAACATATAATCATAAAACCATTCATCATCAATCAAATACTCACACTCAACCATTCATCATCAATCAAGGCATTTCTCTCCCTTTTGTCATCAAGCAAAAAGGAGAGTAAGTAATAAGGGACAAAGTGAATAAGGCATAAGATTAGATAAATAGAAGTAGCCACAGGAGTTTAAAAGTTAAGGCTAACCACGCTAGGGCCAAACAAAAACAATCATGGCCAATGAGGAAGATTTGACTTCACAAAAACATTACAAGAAGCCAAAGAGAAAATATGAACAAAATGTTGGCCTAAATGATGCCTAATGAGATGAGCCTATTTGATGCCTAAAGACTAGAATTGTGGACAGGATGAGCCACGACGCCTGCGAACAAGTCAATAACCCTCTGAACTTTCCTCCTTTGTATCAGTATCCATTTCTTGAGGTGGAGTATGAAATTGGGAAGGGCCAGGGTCTTGAGTAGTGGCCGGTTGAGATGTGCCCCTCATTTCCATCAGACCTTCAACAATCTGTTGATCTTGTGCATTGGCTTCATGGCTAGGATCAGTGTGATCAGGCCGTATGGGAGCTTGTTCTTCAGTAACATGTGTGTGTTTTGTTTTAGCTTGAGTGGGAGTTGGTTCTTCCTCTTCGTGGTCAGGAGCCCCTTGAGCTTGAGAGGGAAGAAGATCATCCTTGAGTTTTTGAAAGGCTTCCTTTTGTTTCGGATTCATAACCATTCAAAGACCTTTCTCAAGAAGAACATGCCTTTGTTTGAGTTCCAGAAGAAGAGTAAGAATTGGATCCGAAGAGGTAGAAGATGAGGGCTGGGATGTCATAGGAGTTGAAAAAGCAAGACGTGGGCGTTTAAACCGAAGAGTTACTGGTGTTCGAGGAGAAGAAAGAGGATCATGAATTGTCTTAGTACGAGTCTCCAAAGCAGCCTCTTTATATACCCACTCATCACCAACAAATCGAATGTTTTTCTTTTCAAAATACGCTTTGGTGAAAAAACAATTTGGAGTTTCGGTGGTGGGGGTCCCAGTCAAAGAAATGTTGAAATGATTGAAAATAGAGGTCAAGAACTTTCCATATGGAAGTTTTCTACGACTATCCGACTTAATTTTGTTCATGAAACGGCACATGATAAACCCAAAATCTACCCTTATATCTTCCATAAAATAGTAGAAAAGATAAAGCTCCATTTTGTTTGCTGTGGTACGATGGTTAGAAGTAGGGATTAAAAGATTGCCAATCATAACCCACAAAATTTGTTGTAAGGGTGTCAATTTGTTTAAGTCCGCTTCAGTTGGAACTTGAAAACGAGTTTGAAAATATGATAAAAGCTTAGTTTCACTGAAGTGATTGTATGAAGTTGGTTGTTCTTCATACGAGAAAAACTTTACAATTTTACTAGTGCAATCAGGTTCAATGGCAGTATTAAAAATTTCATTGATAACATTGGGATCAAAAGAGATATCAATGCCATTTACCCTTGATACAACTACAGAAGGTGTTCTACCCTACCTAATGTTAGCATAGAATTGATGCACCATAGGAGGATAGATAATATGAGGAAAAGTGAGAAGATGATTCCATTTTTGAAAAGTAAATTTTTCAAGGACCCAATCTAGTTTGCAGGAACGAAAATCAGAAATTGAAACAGAACGCTGAGTTATGAATCCTTTCCTATAGACTATGGAGAATCGTGCCTCTGCTTCAGCATCGATGAAGGTCGGAAGAACATTGGTTGCTGGTTCCTCTGTTTGCTGATATTCAGTTCTTCCAGCAGTAGCTCTGGTTCTTCTCCTGTAAGTTTGAGTTCGTCCAGAAGCAGACCTCCCAGAGGGTGTTTTTGCAGATGAGGAGCTTCCTCGTGTCCGTACCATTGTGAGTGAATGCAGGTAAATGTATGATGCGGTGATGATGCTCTGAAGCCAAACAACTATCTTAAGGACTAATAGCAGTGGGAACCAGTTCAAAGAGGAGAGATTAGGAATCTAGGGTTTTAAAGAGGAATTGGGGGTTTTCTCGATTTTGAGGTAGAAGGAAAATATGGAAAATTAAAAGTTAAAATGAAGATTGACAACCAATTTTTGAAGAAATTAGAGAAGATTTGGTCTTGTAAAGGATAAAAGTTTGATCTTTTTGGGAGTGAAGATGAAGCAGCTCTCGATTGGAAAGAAAGAAGTGAAATAAAACTGACCGTCCGAAATCCCTTTTAAGAAGAATTTTAAGAGTGTCGGACATCCGAACGTTCGGTTACGTCCGATCCCCTATTTTTAAAAAAAAAAAACTTTCCTAAAGCTGTCGACGTCCGATCCTTGTGTAGGACGTCCGATAATAGTTGACATGAAAACATGAGAGCTGTCGGACGTCCGAAAAATGTAGGACGTCTGATCCCCTGTTATTTCAAAGAAATTTTTCTGAAATACCTAGTTTGTTCCTCAAATGTATGAATTGCTCCATGGGCAATGCTTTTGTGAAAATATCAGCTATTTGGTCTTTGGAACATACATAATTAACACAAATTTCTCCTCTTTGAACAAGATCACGAATGAAATGATGCTTAATATCTATATGTTTTGTCCTAGAATGTTGGATGGGATTTTTGGTCAAATTTATAGCACTAGTATTATCACAAAACATAGGCACACAATCATATTTCAAATGAAAGTCATATAAAGTATGTTTCATCCAAATCAACTAAGCACAACACGCACCGGTTGCAATATATTCAGCCTCTGCCGTAGATAAGGAGATGGCATTTTACTTTTTACTAAACCAAGAAACTAAACATTCACCTAGAAAGTGACATGTACCACTTGTACTCTTTCTATCTATTCTACAACCAGTAAAATCAGCATCCAAAAAACCGATTAAAGCAAAGTTAGAACATTTAGGGTACCATAAGCCATAGTTAATAGTTCCCTTTAAATATCTGAAAATCCGTTTTACAGCTAGCAAATGAGATTCTTTTGGACATGATTGAAATTTAGCACATAAGCAAACAGCAAATATGATATCGGGTCTACTAGCAGTTAAATAAAGTAAACTTTCAATCATACCTCTATAATGCTTTTCATCAACTTTGATCCCTTCTTCATCTTTGTCAAGTTTGGTGGAAGTGCACATTGGAGTACCAACTTGTTTTGAATCTTCCATACCAAATTTCTTGAGAAGCTCTTTTGTATACTTGGTTTGATTGATAAAAGTTCCATCTTGACATTGATGCACTTGAAGTCCAAGGAAGAAATTCATTTCTCCCATCATGCTCATCTCGAATTCCTTTTGCATGACATTTGAGAATTCTTTGCACAAGTGTTCATTAGTAGCACCGAAAATGATATCATCCACGTAAATTTGCACAATTAATAAGTCATGCAAGTTATTTTTGGTAAAAAGAGTGGTATCAACATCACCTCTTTTAAAACCATTTTCCACCAAGAAACCACTTAAACGTTCATACCATGCTCTTGGTGCTTGTTTTAAACCATATAAAGCTTTTGAAAGTTTGAAAACATAATTTGAAAACTTTTCATTCTCAAATCCAGGGGGTTGATCAACATAAATTTCTTGATCAGTGAAACCATTTAGAAAAACACTTTTAACATCCATTTGAAAGAGTTTAAAACCTTTAAAGAATGTAAAAGCAAGAAACATACGAATGGATTCTAATCTAGCTACGGGAGCAAAGGTTTCATCAAAGTCTATCCCTTCTTCTTGTGCATAACCTTTTGCTACTAGTCTAGCTTTGTTTCTAACTACTTCTCCTTTATCATTTAATTTATTCCTAAACAACAATTTTGTACCAATCACAGGATGATCTAATGGTTTTTCTACCAAAGTCCATACTTTGTTTCTTTCAAATTGGTTTAGTTCTTCTTGCATGGCTACAATCCAACAATCATCTTTGAGTGCATCATTGACATTCTTGAGCTCAAAATGAGAAAGCAATGCAAAATTATCTACTAAAACATTCTTATAAGATTGAGTTTTTACCCTTTCAGATGGATCACCTATTATAAGCTCCTTTGGATGATGTTGTGTGAATTTCCAAGCTTTTGAGAGATCTTTTTGAGTTTCTTCACTTTCCTCTTTCTTTTCTTGTTCATCTTCATCTTGAGGTGTATCATCTTTGATGTCATCCTTCACCTCCTCGTTTTGCTTTTCATGAATGGATAGTTCCTTGAGTGTTTCTTGTACACCTACATCATCATTTTCACAAACATCTTGGGAAACAATATCATTAGTTTCATCAAATGTAACATGTATGGCTTCTTCAATGACAAGAGTCCTTCTATTGTAGACTCTATAACCACGTTTATTTTCACAATATCCCGAGAAAATACCTTCATCCGTTTTCTTGTCGAACTTACCAAGATGCTCTTTAATATTTAGAATGAAGCATTTACAACCAAATACTCTAAAATATCCAACAATTGGCTTTTTGCCAAAAAGAAGTTCATATGATGTTTTATTCAAAATGGGTCGTAAAAGAATTCTATTCATCACATAACATGCCGTGTTGACCACCTTGGCCCAAAAATATTTTGGCATGTCACATTCACTAAGCATGGTTCTTGCGGCTTCTTGAAGAGTTCTATTCTTCCTTTCAACAACTCCATTTTGTTGTGGAACTCTTGCTATTGAAAATTCATGAGAAATCCCATTGTGATCACAAAATTTTGAAAAACCACAATATTTGAATTCGGTCCCATTGTCACTTCTAATTTTCGCAATACTCAAGTTTAGCAAATTTTGAACTTTTGCAAATAAGGACACGAAATTTTTGAAAGCATCATCTTTATGGGCTAAAAACACAACCCAAGTGTATCTAGAAAAATTATCAACTATAACAAAGCAATAGCGTTTACCACCCAAACTAGCAACTTCAGTAGGACCAAAAAGATCAAGATGTAAAAGCTCCAAGGGTTTTGATGTGGAAACACGATTTTTTGGTTTGAAGGAGACTTTTGTTTATTTTCCAAATTGACATGCATCACAAATACGATTCTTTTCAAATTTGATTTTGGGTAATCCTCTAACAAGCTCCTTTTTAGAAACCTCATTGAGTAAATCCATGTTGAAGTGACAAAGTCTTCTATGCCATAACCAAGGATCATCATTAGTAATCTTAAGGCATTGAAAACTAGTTGAGTCAATTTTCTCAAAGAAAACAACATAAATGTCATTGTATTTTTTCCCTTTAAAGACAATATTAAAATTTGTATCAAGGGTCAAGCATTCATATTTCTTAAAAAGCACATAAAGATTTCTATCACATAATTGACTAACACTTAGCAAATTGTAACTCAAATTGTCAACTAAAAGAACATTATGAATAAAGGTTTCACCATTCTTACCAACATCACCAATCCCAATTGTCTTAGCTTTTGTGTCATCTCCAAATATGACTTTTCCACTACTTTTTGATTTAAGCTTGACAAAATGAGATGGATTACCGGTCATGTGTCTTGAGCATCCATTATCAATAAACCACTTTGATGTTTTGTTGGAATTCTTCAACCGTACCTACATAAGAAATAATGAGGAATAGCCTTTGGTACCTTTTATATCTTTGGGTCCTTAGGAGTTAGTTACAATCTCTAACTATCCAAGTAGTTTTGAAGCCATTTCTCATATTTTTCTTTACATAGCAATTACTTTTCATATGTCCATATTGACAACAAAAACTACACATCTTGCTAGTGTCCTTGACACTAATGGGTTTTAAGTACTTAATTCCCATTTTTCTAAGGATGGTAAATTTATTCTCACCGTAAGTAGCTCTTCTAACACTCATTTGATAAATCTTTTGTTTCTCATTTTGAAGAAACTCATTTAAATCATCCATTCTTTTCTTCAAGCTATTTTGTTCCTCATGGAGTTTTTTGGCAAAACATTTCTTTTGCATCTAGTTTCTTTTGCAAATCCAAGTCAATTTCAATCTCTCTCAATTCAACATTTTCATTTTTCAATCTCTTATTTTCTTGGAAGAGCTTTGCATTTTCACGAAGTAAGAAATTGATTTTCATTTTCAACTCTTTGTTCTTGGCATAAGACTCTTTTAAACTTTCATGTAATTTTTCAACAAAGGATTCAACATCATCATCATTCTCATCATCACTATCAAAGATAGAGTTACTAGTGGATACCTCATTTTCACCTATGGCCATAAAAGCCATTTGAGTGGACTCTTCTTCTTCCTCTATTTCACCATCGGAGTTGCACTCATTCCAAGTTATTTGGAAGTTGTTGCATTTTTGTCTTCTTTCTCCTCTTCCTTCCTTTTTCTTCTTCATTGGACATTCATTAGCATAGTGCCCAATTTGTCCACATTCAAAGCATTTATCCCCTTGCTTCTTGTTGACTTCTTGTTTTCCTTTTTCTCTTTGATTGGGGTTGTATTTGCTTGGGCCTCCTCTTCTAAACCTTCTTCTATTGAAGATTCTTTTGAAGCTATTGGAGAGAAGTGCCAAATCATTGTCATCTACGTCAACATCTTCATCATCTAAGGAGAATGATTCATCCTCCTCTTGTGAAGCTTTGAGAGTTATACTTTTCTTCATCTTTGCATCCTCTTCCTCTTGTACCTTAGACTTGAATTTCAATTCATAAGATGTTAGAGAATTTATAAGAGTTTCAATAGACATGAAATTTAAATCCTTAGCTTCCTCAATAGCTGTCACTTTGCTTTCCCAATCCTTAGATAAAGCATTTAAAATCTTTCTATTCTTCTCACCTAATGTATACTCTTTTTCCAACACTTCTAGATCCTTTATGATATCATTGAATCTACAATACATTTTGTCAATATTCTCATGAGGTTCCATTTTAAAAGATTCATATTTAGTGACAAGAAGTGATTTCTTTTGTTCTCTTACATTGTCACTACCCTCATGTATTTCTCTAAGCTTATCCCATATTTCCTTTGCTGTCTTGCATCCTTTCACCCTTGTAGATTCGGTTGCATCTAAAGCATTATAAAGCACATTCATAGCTTTTGCATTCAAGGTGAGATTTATTCTATCTTGGGGAGTTAGTTCCATTCTTGTTTTTGGTCTTGGTTGATGAGTAACCTTCTACAGCAATGGCTTCAAATGGACCTTCATTTTCAATGTACCATAACTCAATATCTATTGATTGCAAGAAGATTTCCATTCTATCCTTCCAACTCACATAATTTACTCCATTAAACATAGGTGGTCTAGTAATAGATTGTTCCTCTAAGAATAATGCATTGTTAGTTGCCATGATCATTCCAAAGCCGATTGAGCTTAATCTCTAGGAGACCAAGCTCTGATACCAATTGTAGGTCTCAAAGCAACCTAAGAGGGGGGGTGAATTAGGTTGATGGAAAATTAAAACTTGATGAGTGATAAAAACACACAATATGAATGGATCAAGTTTCCTTGGTGACACAAACTATTCAACTCGAGATATAAGGATCACACCAAGTAGATAATCACAAGAAGAACACAAACTAAAATTAAAGAGACGAATTCAAATGGACTACCAAGTTACACCCAACTTGAAGTCCAATACCTCAATTTCAATTGCTACTTCAATTTGATGAAGTTACACCAAGTTGTACATGGAAGGATCACCACTTGCTTGCATCAATCTCTCGTTGATCAAGCCAAGAGGTTTTACAACTGCCTTGCTAACCCTCACAATACTACACACTTGAGCCTTCTCTCACAATTGAAAAGGAATGCTTGTTTGCCCACACACTTACACTACAAGAAATAAGAAAGACACAAATTCTTACTAGAATTGCTCTTGAAGGCTTATAAGTAAAGGTTGCAAAAGGTCTTCAGCATATCTAGCCTTTAAGGTATTTATAGGGTGCAAAGATAACTGCCCAAACTTCTCCAACGGTCTTGAATTAAATGCAGGAAAAAATAGCCATTGGGTGTGTCGGACGTCCGACACTCAGTTCTGCGTCCGAAGCCATCGTCCGACAGTTTGCTGAAATCTTGAGATGTAAACTGTCGGACATCCGAACCAAATACTCCACTGTTCGACAGAACCAGTAGCTAATTTGTTCACCCTCTCAATCTGTTGGACGTCCGAAGCTTGAGTCTTCGTCCGAAACTTTGTCGTAAACTGTCGGACGTTCGAAAGCATCGTCCGACAGAACCAGTGACTTTCCCTTCTTCCATTGCATCCTGTCGGACGTTCGAACCTATGTCTTGCGTCCGACAGCATCGTCCGAGACATGTAAATGAGATATCTGAGAACTGACCTGTCTTACTTACAAATAAACTTGAAAGAGGATTAGAAAAGATCATCATGTTGGTTTGTTAATCATCAGAATAGCCAACAGAGTTGCATCTCAACTTACGAGACTGACATGCATAATTCATATTTCATTGTGATATTTAATATTTTAGAGAATTGCAGAGGAAGGTAGAAATTCTTTATACATATTTATTTTATATAATACACTTTATAGACTATGTAAAAATGCACTAATTTTAAATTCTGTACACTTTTAATTCTCAAGAAAATAGAGGTATGTTGTTCAACCAACGCATCAATTCACGCAAAGATTGTGCCTTCTCATTTGTAGTACAAACTCCACAAAATTCAATAGAGTTAAACAATCCACCAATATTGGCTTTCATATTAAAGATTGATTGGTGTGAATAATGTTCACATTTTCGTACAAGATTATCAACTCGAATGCATAATGTTTGTAAGTATTTAATTTTTCAAACCAAGTAAAAAATGCTATCAAATTCATTTCTATCCATGTATCATTCATTTTTTGATATACATTTCTATTCTTATTTCAGGATCCATTTTCCACGCAAGAATATTTGATGAACGGCATACGAATATTGCCATACTTTCAACTATTGCTAAACAAATTTTAGCTTTTAATTATTTGAGTAAAAATTTATTACTTTTTTAATTCACCATCTCTTTTTATTTCTTTCAATAATGACATCACCGTGCATAGCACGGGTATTTAGACTAGTGTAGGAGTAATAGGGGACCACTTTGGCTTGAAAATACTTGAAAAAAATGCAAAGGTGGGTATGATGGCCAAAAACCAAAACAGAAGCAACTATAACCTCACAATTCTTTATCCACTCTTTTAGCTGACAATTCTTTCATCCAATGGATAAGTATGCATGTAGTGTTCACAATTAGTGGTAAGCCTACAAGTAGCACCAATCTAATTTGGACAAATTTGACAAACAAGTAGAATTTTAATATAATCCTATGTAATATATAACGGTAAGAATAATACACTGTGTACTATGTACTACCAATGAAGATTCTATGTTTTGGTTAATATGATTATTAAAATATTATATGACTTGCAGAATTTAAATTATACTTTGATTTAATTATTTGTTATCATAGTCACTTTAAATCAAATGATCACGATCTTCAATTCAAAATTTTACATTTCTAATTCAACATTCTTGTATAAATTTTATTTGGGAAAACTGCACAGAAGGTCCCTTACGTATCACAAATGTAAAAATTTAGTCCCTTCAAACGAAAGTGAGCGACTACCATTTTCGTTTTAAGGGACTAAATTTTTACATTTGCGATATGTAAGGGACCTTTTGTACACTGCCTCGTGCATTGGATGATTTTTGCCTTTGCTCCTATGGATATAGTTTATGTAATTAGTATGCTACGGTGTTGTGTAGTATGCCTGCTATTAGGAAATTTGATAAAGAGGATAAGAGGAGGATTAATCATATCCAGAGAGGTAAGGAGAGATATGCAAACATGCCTGCTGAAAAAAGAGATTTGATGTTAGCGAAAAGAAGAGAAGCCTATCAGAGGGAAAAACGAGACACAAGTCAACCATCGTTGACCATTCGAGAACCTAGCATGCTTTCTAATGAAGGTGATTTCTCGTTGTTATTAGTTCTGTATGCTCGTTGCTGAGTTAGCAGCTTTATGATGCCCACTATGCTTATAGACTTTTTGGGCCAGCTGTTCCTTGCCCTGTATCCCAAGAAGTGAGGCTTAGGAAGCATGTCTATGAAGGTGCGACATTGTAGTTATCTAATGTCAATCTGTAGAGAGTGCTACCATTTCCTTATTGATGCTTTGGAAGACGTAAGTACGTAACAGGTTCAGTGTAGATTTGGTCTTTAGCCTTGTTAGTCTTGTCCTGTCTGTGTTTCCCTCCATTTGAGAGTGACAATATTGGTTTTAGTCTTGTCCTGCATATTACTTCGATTTAATAAATAGTAAATTGCAGGATGTAGCTTATATTTGTTGTGAAATGTGTGTTTGACAGCTAAATGCTCTTCACAGCAGCAACATAAAGGTGTGACATTGCAGTTATCTAATGTCAATGGTTTATTTTGTTTGGAAATTTTGAAATTTTTATTCCCTAAAATTCCAATTTTGTTTGCCTTATTCTGTTTCCTCTACCACAAGTCGCTATTGTGACAACAAGAGAATAAAGATCAGCTTTTTTCTTTTCCTTTTTCTTTCAGAAGATAAGGTACTGAAAGCTTTGTGTTCAGTGCATGTGTTAAACTCCCATTCCCCATCTTTGTTCTCATAATTGTAGTGTAAAGTCATGTTTTCTGAGTTCTGATTGTTCGATTGTTTTTGTTATAGATAAAATCTTGGTTCATTCATTTACGTCTAGTCAAGGGGTATGATGGATGTTAATTTTGATTCTATTCCTCGTTCTGCTTCTAATTTTCATTGTTCACTACTTAGTAAAAAGTCATGCTTTGATGTGCTATGCATTTTTGTTGTAATATCAGTGCTCTGAAATTATTTTGTTTTTATTAATATTTATTGTTGGATATTTACTCTCATGTTTTTAATTTCTCCTATACTTTTCCAGGGTCCGATCTATTTGTTGTACACACAGAAAATATATATAAGCATTCATGAATTGTTTATCCTTTTGTGGAGTGTTTGATTTTGCTTATTGTTTGTAATTTTATCTATATTAGCTTTGACTTAAATCCTTCTTTGAGAATGTGTGTACCAACTCATTCAGATATACACAGTTACTGCTGGAAAAAGGTTTATGCTGCCTCACAATTTGGTTTAAAGCTTTTGCCCTTCATTTGCTTTTTTCTTTTTGATGCACTAACAAAAGAATTCAACACAACTGAAGAAAAGTAAAGCAAAAATCTGAAATTATTTGGGATTGATAAAAGTGTTTTGCATGTATTATGTGTTTTAAGAAATTTGGCATAACAAGTGACATTCATGAAGGGGTTGTGCATATTTCAGCTATTTTGAGTCTTGATTCTAACTAAATTTCCATGAAGTATGCTCAGCGAGTATGATGTTCAGTAGAGTCAGATGTGTAGCTAGAGACTAGGATAGAGTAAACCATCCCAAAGCCAGGTTGATGCAAACTATTAGACATTGTATTCTGCTTTTTAGTTTTTATATTTGGATGGGAAAATGTTTTGATTTAAAAAAGAGTTCTTCTACGCCATTGAACTGCTAATATCTTCTTTCTTTTTTATGATATTTAGCCTGTCAAATATCACCTAACAGTAAGAAGTTG
Source organism: Gardenia jasminoides (assembly GCA_013103745.1). Taxonomy (NCBI): domain Eukaryota; kingdom Viridiplantae; phylum Streptophyta; class Magnoliopsida; order Gentianales; family Rubiaceae; genus Gardenia; species Gardenia jasminoides. The sequence goes on from CM023099.1 coordinate 510,134, forward strand.
ACTTGGCCTTCTACATCAGTTTGCTAATGGTAGGATTTGGTGTCCTAATGTAGAGAAGATTAACAAGGGGAGCTAGCAGAGACAGGCTTGACACTGTCTCGGAGTTTGGAGAGATTGCAATCTTAAAATTTCAAATAGTGGTTTTAGGAATGCTTACGAAAATTATTTTCGAACTCTAATAATGATCTGGTGGGCCTTGTAGCTCTTTCAATTTTAATGATTAGCAAATAAGTGTTTTAAAGTTTAACACGTGATAAAAAAATAACCGAGAAACATATCCATTTTAAAGGAAAATAAAATACTCCTGTGATCTCCTTGCAAATAATAATTTATTATTTAAGATCATTCAGAGATTCTTTCTTTACCATTGTTGTAAAGCACAGCAATTCGAATTTTCAACCAGTGATAATCACAAGGTGCGGGACCATGTCCTAGTAATTAACATATCTAGTCTATGCACGAATGCCATTCTTCCCAATTGAGATTTCGTGCTGATGTGGTGTCTACCCATTGGCCAATTTGTGGTAGTCCTTTGTTTGAGCATTGTGATTGGCTGATTTGTGCTCAACGGAAATTCGTGTCATTCATTGGCCAATTTGTGCTCAACGGAAATTCGTGTCATGTTTAATTGTTGATTCTCCACCATTGATTGTTAACAAAGTCACGTTAACAAGGATTTCAAAGTTTTTTTAGTTGCGCAACAAATCGCGTTTGGCTGTCAAATTCCCGCAATTCGACAAATCGCATTTTTTTTTTTTTGCAATTATTAACAAAAAAGTGACCTCTTCTTTTATGGTTACCCAACAAGTATCTATTTCCCGCAATTAATTGTTAATAACTTATTAATAATGTCATTTTTTGTTGCCCAACAATTTACTTTTGCTTAAAGATTTTTTGCGATTACTTTTGTGAAAAAAAAAGAAGCTTTTATTATGGTTGCCCAACAGGTCATATTTAATTATCAATTGTTTTTCAAATGCTATGAAAGAAATGCCCTCCTCTTCATTTTCTTAAATCATGTTGAACTACTGGATTCTCACAATTCTTTGTTAATTAATTAATTAAGTGAGTGCATAGTAATTTAATGGCTTTCGGAGTTTAGTTAGTCAATGAGCGGATGTGATTCAGTATGTGTGCTACTAGACAAACTACCCTGTGTCTACACTATAAGTTGATAGTGCAGTTTCTCATTTCATCCCAGGAAGAGCTTTAAGTGTTGCACTATGTTTTCAGACTCGAACTGGACCGCCGTCGGACCGAGAATCAGGAATCGGTCAAACATCCCGTCCGAGTCAATTTTATTAATTAGAAGTTCAAAAACCGATCAAAACTTGGGTTTGACCGGTGAACTGGCGATCCGGATTAAATCGGGTTTTTAAATTTTTTTTCATTTTTCTGTCTTTTTTTCCCCCCTTTTTTCTTTGACCTTTAATTCTTGACTGATCAAAACAAAAATAAAAAGAGGAGAAAAATACCAAAAAATACACAAACCCTCTATAATATTCCATTTTGCTGGTGTTTGGATGTTTAATTAAATTCTATAATATTCTTTTTTATTGAATTTGTTCTAAATTATTAGAATTAAATAAGAGTTATTTGTTAAAAGTTTGAAAATTTTCAAGAAAACAACTGATTCTTAGATATAAATAAATTCCAATTGAGAATTACTGACCGTGCTTAGGTATTTCGAGAATTACTTTCTTTTCTTTTTTTTTTTGACATTCAAGAATATTACAACATTGACTACTTCTAATCTTTAGAGTTGGACATTTTTCCCTCTTTAATTTGTAAGAGTTAATTATTTTTATTTGAAAATTATCTTCTTTTAAGCGGTAGTTGTGTATTGCTATTTTTACTTTTTTTTGTTAGTTGTTTATTTGACTTTTTGGCCTTCTTTAAACTTGAAAGATATAGGAACAATGAATAGATATGCGTGCGTGTCTATCTCTCTTTCTATATACATACATACATATACATATAAATATACATATACATACAGATATATATATATACACACACACATAAATATTATATATATATATATATATATATATTTATGACGTCATCCGATTCGACCCCGATTGAACTCAGTTGGACCCATTGACCTCTGATCCTTGAGATCGGCAGAGTCGATTTTCGGTCCGAATCTGAAAACACTGGGTTTGTTTGTATAACAGAAATTTGTAAAATTTATTTACAAAATTTACTTTGCTTATATCATAATCACACTTTCCAATCACCTTTTTATCTTCTCAACAATATTTTTATCTCACATACATCACATCACAAAAAGTGCTACAGTAAATATTCCAAATAAAATCTCAAGTAAATTCTCTGTCCAAACAAACCCATGCTATTTTGGCCATGATATCTGTTCAATGCCAGATCTGATTGCCAACTAGCGCGTGCATCAGAACATTCATTGACTTTAGTTTTGGTGAGTGTCACGTACTACAAAAGAAGTTGTCTCTAATAGTTTCCTGGATAGTATGGTACCTGGGCCCATGAAAGAACACATGCATTAGACTTTTAGGGAGTGTTAGAAGGGTAAATGGAGAAATTGAATGGAAATATGTTGGCTGTTTTGGTTGATAAGTTGTCATCCAATCACTAAAAAGCCTAACGAGATTCTATATCCAAACTGCCAGAAGGATGTAGGAGATTGACAAGTTATTGAAAACCTTATTCTTTTTAATCCTCTAAATTTGATAATCACGAAAAAAAAATGAACTAATGCTTTAATTGACTAGAAACGTGTAAGGAATTAAGTTGGTTAATTGTGCCTTGCACCAAAGAAGTCAAAGATATAGATGACGGATGAAGAACGAACTAAGTAGTATGTAATAGTGAAATTTCATATGCACTACTTCATTGTGTTTAGTATAAACTTAAAAATTGAGGCTTCGTGGACAATAGTTACAATTGTTCTTCAAAATTGAAGCTGCGAGTTTTGAAAAGAAAAGGCGATTCAAAAGAAAAACTCACTGGACTTGAGATGGAATCAGGGTGAACTGGAAGTGCATGCTTGCAAGTACAACACCTCAGGCAGGGAGGAGGCAGGGGAGAGTCCAAACTAAACACTTGTAATTTTTGGCATTTTAACCACCAGACCATGTTTGGCTTAGTTCTATAACACTCCTATTGTTAGTCAAGACATTGTAGCTGGTTGCTCAATTTTTTCCTTTTCTGGATGGCGGTAAGTCAACCAATCCCATTACACACAAATCGGACTCAATTGATGTAAAAGTTACATTTTCCTCATAATTATCACCTTGTTCGTCATGTTTATGTGTCGGCAGAAATTTATTGGCTGGTTGTGGTAACAAGTAAGCGGGTCCGTGGTTTTGAATTCTACACCATAGTCGCATCCACTTACTAGAGCTACAAAAAATGACTAGGATAGCACAAGAAATTATCTAGCCAATGTTTAGCAGGCAAGAGCAGATGAAGAACACAGACTTGCAGAAGTTATCAATTATAGCAGAATACATGGATTTTAGTCCAGTGACAGATGTCAGATCCGACAAACAGTCATGGAATATTATCTATCAACGCATCTAGGAAACGTCCCAGTGAAGCAGAGGATGGTCCTCCTTCACTGAGACTCAACCTGCTCTTCTCTTTCTTTTCCTTCACCTTCTTTCTTATTTCATTCTCAGGATCCATAAGATGTTTAATAGCCTTTTCAATTAAATCTGCAGCCACAATCTCAGTACTTGGCTCAAAAGAAGTACTTTTGAAATCCATTTTGATGTCCACAGCCATCCCCAAGTCTTTCAGCAGGAGGAAAGCATTCACTTGCTGCTCAGCATACAGCGGCCAAGTTGCCATTGGAACGCCAAACCAAACGCTTTCCAATGTTGAGTTCCAGCCACAATGAGAGACAAAACAGCCCACAGCAGGATGGGACAAAATTGCTGCCTGTGGTGCCCATCCAATAACTTTTCCCACCTCTGCAGTTCGCTGCAAGAACCCTTCTGGCAAGGCTTCTTCCAGGTTTTCATAGTCACCTGGAGACTCAAACTTCCCTTTAGGTGGAGGCCTTCTCAATGACCACAGGAAACGATATCCACTGCTCTCGAGTGCGCAGGCAATTTCCTTCACTTGGCCACCATCAAAACAACCTCGACTGCCAAAGCAAAGGAACACAACAGAAGAATCAGGCTGAATGTCAAGCCATTTCGTAATCATCTCAGTTTCCTGATTTTGACCGTTGCTTTCCTTAAGATCCAATATAGGCCCTACTGGATACACTGGTGGGATGGTTTTATCATTGGATAAAGCCTGTATTGCATGGGATTCTAACTCAAAAAAACTGTTGATGACGATTCCTTTGGTCTCCCTGAATCTTTTGGTCAGGTTGAGGAACATGTTGCCACCTCCTTCCATGTCGAACAGACGAGATGGCAAAACTTTAACTGGAACAGGATTGATGTAAGTCGGAACAGCTAATTCAACTTTAGAATTCTCGTAATTGGTGACATCTTCTCCGAAATCATCTCTCAGACTTTGCAAATGCAACATAAGGCCAAGCATTGCAGCACCAGATGTATAAAATACATAAGAGGGAACCCCAAATTCGTTGGCTACATCAATCATGGAGGAGCAGAACATGTCTACGACGACTCCTACGAGATCAGAGGATGCAGAATTAGATATTTCAGTAAGGACATCCCTCGCACTGTTTTTATGGTCTTCAACAAACTGATAGATAAATAAAATAGGAGACACCGTTTGTGATGCAGACTCATCTTTTTTGAGCTCAAGAAACCTTATGCGAGAATCCGAAGCTTCTGTCTGCGGATATGTGTAGTTACCCACGTTTTTCTCATAGGGAAGCTTCATAATCAGAACTGTGATTGATAAATGTTCATTACGATCAATAAGAAGCTTTGCTAGCTCAACAGTTGATACTAAGTGACTCATCACTGCTGAAGGAATGAAAACCAGCTCTTGGTTCTTCATTTCTTCCTCTTTTTTGTTATTAACTTGAGTAAATTATTTGATTGTGGATAGAAATCAAAACTATATGCTTTCAAGTTTCTATGGGCTTTTAATACAAGTCCGTGTGAGTGTGAGACTATTTTATCCTTGCACTCCAAGTCTTTGGTTTTTGTGGTCCCATCAGTCCACATGCGTCATGGCTGGCGTCACCTGCAATCAGTGACGTGAAATAAACAACACTGAGATGATTCCATCCCACAAAACAAAGATTGTGTTTAGATAGAAAATTATTTGAAATATTATTCAGAATAATTGCTTAATCAATTTTTATGATATGATGTGTGACATAAAATGGTGTTTGGAAAAATAAAAAGTGATTAAAAAATATGTGTTTTTAAGATGCAATTAAATGATCTTTTTATAAACAATGCCAAATCCAAACACAGAATTGGAGCCATAAGGTCCATCCTTCTTGCTAACCACGAAAGGGAAAGGGAAAAAAGATGCAAAAATAAAAAATTATTTGGACGTTTTAATGGAATGGTCAAGTTTTACTGGTATTCTAAGGAGCTATTGTGGAGAGAGTTGCGTGAGATGTTTGAATTTTCGAACCCCACAGCCACGAGGCAGAATCATCCTTCTTGCCCGTTTTAGATTCTGCATAAGTTGATTATGAAAAGTGATTATTGAAATAATTAAAATCAGCAAAAGCTATTTTTTGATGGACAAGTATATGAATATTAAATTTTAGTATATAATTTTTTTGGATAACTTTTTTATACACTGTCAGTAAGTAATTTTTTTTACACTAGTAGGTTTGGATTATGCCACATAACATTAATTTAAATTTCAAATTTAAATCATGCACATGTCGCAATTATTCAAACTTGCTAGTTTAAAAAAATCGGTATGCTATCAGTGCATAAAAAGTTAATCCATTTGTTTTAAGTGAGAAATCTTTAATCGAGAACCCCCTATTGACTACTAAATTTAATTCAGCCATAGAACTACTAAATATTTATTGGTACATTGACGTATCCTCTTGTGTTTCGTTAGTTCATCCATAGAACTACTAAATTTATGTACTAACTAAAAAAAATTTTATGTACTTGAAGTACTAAATTCATGTATAGATATTAAATAGGATTCATGTAACTTTAATCTTAATTTAACTATAAATAGAGGTATCCTAACCTCACTTGTAAGAATAACTTCTGAGAAAATGAGTTAATAATAGAATAATCCTCTATTCTCTCTACTTCTTGTCTCTATGGTATTATTTCAATCTTTACTTTTAGTAGTTCATATCATTAGTTTTACAGTACGTTATCAGCACGAGACTCTACCAATAATTTACAAGAGTTGGGTCAACCATCGGACGTTTTCTTAGACTGCTTTTGGTAGACTCTTGAGGTAATATTTCTTGTTCTCAATTTATTTTCATTATGTCTAATCTTGCGAAACAAGAATTCGTGCCTCTTGATATTTTTGGAAAAAATTATCTATCATGGACACTTGATGTGGAAATTCATCTTGAGACAATGGGTCTTCAAAATACAATTATGACAGAAAATGAAGCATCAAAATAAGACCGTGCCAAAACTATGATATTTCTTTGTCATCATTAAGATGAGGAATTAAAAACTGAATATTTAATTGTAAAAGATCCACTAGTTTTATGGAATAATTTGAAAGAAAGATACGATCACTTGAAGTGGTCGTTCTTCCAAAAGTCCGATATGATTGGATTTATCTACCGTTACAAGATTTTAAATTTGTTAATGAATATAATTCAGCCATATACTTGATATTTCATGTTTTCCAAATGATTGACTCGAAAATGATAAGAATGCAAGGGATAATACTCCTACCAATGCCTGCATATTTGTTTGTCAAATAGATGGTCAATTTTCTAGTATTCTCTAAATGAAGTGGATCATTTATGCTCTCAATAGCTTTTAACAATTAGAAGCAGAACTGTTTCTCTCTCTTAGGGACTTTCATGACACTTTTATGGGCCTGGCCATATAATTGGCTTGGTGTTCATTTTTGGGATTTTGAGTGCCAGAAAGAAATTCCTATATCTATTTCTCCATGAACTTATGGAAAGAAATGAATTGAATCACTATGAAAATACTTTTTGGCAAAGATTTTGTTAGTAAAATTTCGTTATCTATATCACGTTCCAATCACTTGTGATTGAAGATTCTAAGAAGGTACAAGGAATGAAGCATGTATGAGATTGCCTTTGCTTGTTTACAGAAAATTGTAGTTAGCGCTACTCGTCATATGTGTTTCTTCTCTATTTCTGTTATATTTTTACTTTGAAGGAAGAAAAATTGTTCAACACATTATATGATTCATGATTAAACAATTGGCTGACTTGGATTTAAGTAGGATTTGATTGCTATAACAATAGCTCTTGAGGTTTTGCCAGTTCTCCACTGTATGTTGAAGGCTTATTAAATTGCATTGTGCTTATATATCTATGAAGTCTATAGTTCATGTCTCTTGCTTCGCTCCTCGAATATGCTCCTGAAGTAGCAATATTGAGGGAATGGATTTGAGAAATATTCTGAACTTATTGCATGACTTATTTTAGTTGAGAAAATAATGAATTATTGAATCTGATCTAATAGCTCTAGTCCATTCCCTGAAATGAATGTGAATGAACTCTGGCCATAATCATGATTGTGGATACAGTCAAGGTAAATATCTATATTATGATCTATCAAAATTGTGACCTTAATCGTGATTACAATAAAAATTACCACCTGAAGTGGGATAATGATAAAAAAAAAAAGAACAAGGAAAGAATGATGCTAGAAATAAATACTATTTAAGGTCATTAGTCCAATATATATGACTAAATATCTTATTGACATTTATCAAACATTATAAACAAACATCCTTAAAGTGCAATTGATGGTGCGATTGATGATGGTAATAACCATATTTTCTTCGTGAAGAATAAATTGATGCCAAATACCTAATATTTATTTAGAATTTGTTTATGTGTTATTTTTACATATTTTATCACTTTCTTTATAAATTATGTTATTTATGAATTTTATAAATGTTCACGTTTATTTGTAAGTTTCTTTATTAATTCTTCCTGAAGAAGAACATTTCTTTATTATTTCTTCTTGATGACGAAATGGTTGTGTTATTTTATTATTTATTCTTGAAGAAGAAATGGCTATGTTATTTTATTATTTTTTCGTGAAGAAGAAATGTTTCTTTATTACTCTTCCTGCAGAAGAAAGTCTCCTTCTTATTTCTTTCTAAAGAAGAAATGGATGTCAAATATTTGGGATCAAAAAATTTTGGTGATGATAATGTGTGTCTCATTGGTAGTGCTACTATGCACACTATATTCCTATTTGAAAATATGAGAGATAAACACAATCAATAATAGTGGTAAAATAATTAAAGACTCCAGAAGCACCACCACTATATTTCTTTCTGAAGGAGTAAAATTTTGTTATAAATGATGTATTATCATCTCTCAAAATCTCTAAGAAATATATTAAATTTAAAAATATCCACTGAAATGGATATCATTTCAAGACACAAAATGAGATAACAACAGATAGATCAAGTGAGATAAAGGTTAATTATACCCTGCACAATCATTCAACAGTGAAATGATTATTGTTATGGTTGTCTTTATTCTCATTTGATCAAACTGGTATATCATCAACACCACCAATAGCAGCATGTTCAATAATAGCACCAGCACGTTCAATATCAGCACGTTCATCATACTCATCAGTGATTCCATCTGCATTGGCAACATCATCAGTATTAACAGTAGGAGATCTATAGCAGCATGATTGGTAGTAGCCTCACCAACTGAATTAGTAGGCTAAGATGGCCACGCTAGTCCTGACCAATTCTCATCTTCCGTATCCCTGATCTCCTCCTGAAGAGAAGAATTGGATACTGATGAGAAAAAAGTGTTCGACTCAAGAATATAACATCTATTGTCTCATACATCCTACTGGTGGTCAAGTCATAACACGAATAGCCCTTCTTGTGCACTGTATATTCCATGAAGACACAACGAATAGCACAAGGATCAAACTTACGCCGTTGATTTTTGTGCAAATGAACAAATGCCACACAGTCAAACACTCGTGCTGGAAGTATCAGGACTGATGGCAGAGTGAAATGCTGAGATAGTGCTTGCAGTGGGTTTTAAGGTTGATAAGTTTGGAAGGTAACCTATTCAGCAAGTAGACTGCTATTGTGACTGCATCGGGCCAATATCGGCACAAAACATTTGCACTAATCAGTAGTACTCTTGCTATTTCAAGAATATACTGATTCTTTCTTTCAACTACTCCATTTTGGGTTTGGGTACAAGATGTTTCATGTATAAGATTATTGGCATTAAAAAATTCTTGCAGTGGCTAATTATCGTACTCCCCACCATTATCCGACCAAAGGATCTTGATTGTAGCTGAAAACTGTATACGAATCATGGAACAAAAGGATTTGAAAATATCAAGAGATTCATTCTTATATTTCAACAAGTACAGTCAAGCCATTCAAGTATAGTCATCTATAAAAGTGACAAACCAATGAACCCCAGTAGATGAAGTAATCCTGAATGGCCCCCAAACATCAGAGTGTATTAAAGTAAAAGGAGTGTCAGACTTATGCAAACTAATAGGGTATGGGACCCTATGATTCTTGGCTAATACATACGTCTCACACTTCAAATCGGTAGTATTGATACTCAAGAAGAGGTCTGGAAATAGATGCTTCATATACCCAAAAGAAGGATATCCTAGTCGCTGATGCCACAGTTGGATTTCTCGCTTCTTGGTGTTATCGACACTCCTCGTCTGATTGGCTTACCAAGACTGAAATCATCAATGTAATATAGATCCTCTCTTCTTGTACCATTATCAATTATCTCCTTTGTAAGAATTTCCTGAAGAAGACAAAAGATTGGATAAATCAGTGCTATATAATTAAGATCTGCAGTTAATTAACTTATTGATAGTAGCTTATTTGATAGTAAGGAAATCAGCAAAGTATTTGGTAGAGATAGAGATGGAGATAAAGTAATAGTGCCAGCTCCTGTAACTGGATACTGAACACCATTGGCATTGGAAATCATTGACTGTCTTGATTGAGTTATTGATGAGAAATCATTAGGATCATATGTCATATTATCAGTGGTTTCTGAATCAATAATCCAACTACTATCATGTCGATTTGGGTAACTCATATTTTGATGCCGATTGGCAAAAGACCTGGAAGGCAGTTGGGTGATATTGAGAATGGTAGTTACTATTGTATCGGCAACTGCTATAGCCACCATTCTAGAAATCCCGTTCTGATCAGCAACATGCAATTGATCAACCCGTCCATTTTGCCTTTTGCGCTCTTTCCACCATGTTGGATACCCATGCAATTTGAAATATGTATCTTGTGTATGTCCTTTCTTACTGCAATGAGTATAGCTATCTTACTCTGTCTCCAGCTCAACCCTGGATACTATGATCAACTCATTCTTCTTCCCCTTTGATGCCATGACGGTGCCGATTAGATTATCTCCCCCGTCAGTATCACCGATTGTCTATTGTCCTCTCGTCGGACATAGGCATATGCCTCTTCTATCGATGGAAACGGTTTCATCCACAGAACATCATTGTGAATCTGGTCTATTCGGTCATCTAACCCATCAAGAAAAGTGTATACCCTCTTTTCCTGTATGAAAGAGTTATACCTATCGATATCGGGAGCATAATCCACTGGGTTCGGCCAATGAAAGTCAATTTCCCTCCACAAGCCCTACAGGTCACTGTAGTATTTCTCAATCGGCCCACCAGCTTGTCTCAGTCTGGTCACATTCCGTATCAGATCATATAATTGGGATGTATCAGCCCCATCGAAGTACATGGTAGCAGTAGCATCCCGTACCGCTTTTGCTGTCGGGTAGCGAATGAAGGTATCGATCAAGGATGGATCCATGTTGTTTATCAACCATCCCTTCACAATAGATTCTTCAGTCCGCCACTGTCGGTATGCCGAATCTGCTGGTGAAGGCTGAGAAAGCTCACCATTGATGTATCCTAATCTATCCTTACCCAAGATATACATCTCGACTATCTGGGACCACAAGGCATAGTTAGTATCATCTAATTTAATGCCAATATGAGCTGCTGAGGAATCACTGCTTGGTGTGGGCTTTTGACATCTATTCAGGACTTCCACCATTCTTGTGACCAATAGAATTGTGTCATTCTGTCCTTTCCCACTTTCCATTAGTGTAGATGATTCAGTCATGGTTCTTGTCTATGACTAGATCAGAGTAGCACTTCGAGTAGAGATCCTAAAATCCCTGCTCTGATACCATGTTAAGAAGACAAACTCTAGAGAGCGAAACTAGAGAGAGATTTTGGGAATAATTTTCTCTTGTTATTTTCACTTATATGTGTACAATGATACAAATGCCTATTTATAGGCTTACACAAGAATAGTAATAAATGTCCTACCACGTATCAACCACTAACAAATATCAATCATCTTTATCTAACCCTTAATTGATACATATTCAAATTTTAAATGGATATTTACAATCTCAATAATCAACTACAACAACTCAATCCAATATTTCCCACGGATTTCTTGCTATAGATCAGCCCCAATCTGTAGAGAGTGCTACCATTTCCTTATTGATGATTTGAAAGACCAAAGTATGTAACAGGGTCAGTGTAGATTTGGTCTTTAGCCTTGTTAGTCTTGTCCTGTCTGTGTTTCCCTCCATTTGAGAGAGACGATATTGGTTTTAGGTTTCCGTTGTCATTTATCTCACCATCGTGAACCTTGCCAATCTACTCAGCCTCAGGAAATGAAACGAGGTTTAGCCTATTGGATCCTTATTGCATATTACTTTGATTTAATAAATAGTACTCTAGGGATAGTCATTGAAAGGGATCTTAATTAATTTTTGCAACAAATGTAAAATGAAAAAAAAATCTAAATGATAGTGTGTATTAAATCTAATGAGTGCATAGTAATTTGGTGTACTTTACCGGTTGAAAAATCCTACAATTAGTATCCACTTGATTTTACATTAATTAGTGGTCATTAAATCTAGTAGTTTTTTTAATGATTAATATGCCAATTAGTATAATTAAAAGCACATGTCAACTTGGGAACGCTTAAGTACATGCTAGAGTTAGAACGCTTAATAAGTTGTCTCTAATAGTTTCCAGGGTAATTGTCGGTGGGGCCCATGAAGGGACACGTGCATTGGACTTTTAGGGAGTGTTAGAAGGGTAAATGGAGAAATTGAGTGGAAATATGTTAGTTATTTTGGGTAAGTGACAAATATTTTAGAACAATCCAAGAAGAAAACTTATAACCCAAACTCCAATGGTTAGGGAGAATATCTTGGAATTCTCTGGTGCATTAAATCAGGGGGATCAAACCCCGCTTAGTTAATAAAAAGAAAATGTTTAACAATAATCACAATTAAAAAATCCAAAAAGAAAAGTATGACATATAATTTGGGATGGAAGAAGTGCATAACAATCACAATTCTACACCAAGTTAAGAAAAATGTTTTTAGTAATTGTAAATGCATTTTATAGATTAAAAAAATATTGAACTTCATAGATCTCAATAGGTTAAAATTTTAGTTAACAAACTTCATATAAACATAGAACAGCATAAGTAAAGATCCTGTGTGATGTTTCTTTTCCGTATGGAAGACAAGTGGCGTTTCCTTTATGTGTCCATACCTTAAGAAACCAAAGTTAACTAATGATTGATGTCGTAGCTCATATCGGGTATAGGAGGTTAATAAGTTGTCATCCGATCAGTAAAAAGCCTAACGAGATTCTATATCCAAACTGTTAGAAGGTTGTAGGAGATTGATAAGTTATTGAAAACCTTATTCTTTTTAATCTTGTAAATTTGATAATCAGGAAAAAAATGAACTAATGCTTTAATTGACTAGAAACGTGTAAGGAATTAAGTTGGTTAATTATGCCTTGCACCAAAGAAGTCAAGAGTAGACGACGGATGAAGAACGAAGTAAGTAGTACTGAATAGTCAAATCTGCATTACTTCACTATGTTTGGTATAAACTTAAAATTTGAGGCTTCTTGGACATAGTTACAATTGTTTTTCAAAATTGAAACTGCAAGTTTTGAAAAGAAAAGACGGTTCAAAAGAAAAACTCATTGGACTTGAGATGGAATCAGGATGAACTCGAAGTGGATGCTTACAAGTACAACACCTCAGGCAGGGACGAGGCAGGGGAGAGAGTCCAAACTAACACTTGTAATTTTTGGCATTTTAACCACCAGCACTCCTGTTGTTAGTCAATACATTATAGCTGGTTGCATTTTTTTTCCCCCTTTTCCGGATGGCGGTAAGTCAACCAATACCATTACACACTCAAATCGGACTTAATTGATATAAAAGTTACATTTTCCTCTTAATTATCACATTGGTTGTTGTCATGTTTATGTGTTGGTAGAAATTTATTGGCTGGCCGTGGTAGTAGTAAGCGTGTCCTTGGTTTTGAAATGGCTAGAGCGACAAACTACGAAGTTGCATGTGAAAATGACAGATGTTTAACAGGCAATGTTTAACGGGCAAGAACAGGTGCAGAACACAGATTTGGGTCCAATGACAGATGTCAGATCTGACAGTCATGGAATATTATCTATCAGAGCATTTAGGAAACATCCCAGTGAAGCAGAGGATGGTCCTCCTTCACTGACACTCAACCTGCTCTTCTCTTTCTTTTCCTTCACCTTCTTTCTGATTTCATTCTCAGGATCCATAAGATGTTTAATAGCCTTTTCAATTAAATCTGCAGCCACAGTCTCAGTACTTGGCTCAAAAAATGTGTTTTTGAAATCCATTTTGATCTCCACAGCCATCCCCAAGTCTTTCAGCATGAGGAAAGCATTCACTTGCTGCTCAGCATAAAGCGGCCAAGTTGCCATTGGAACGCCATACCAAACACTTTCCAATGTTGAGTTCCAACCACAATGAGAGACAAAACAGCCCACAGCAGGATGGGACAAAATTGCTGCCTGCGGTGCCCATCCAATAACTTTTCCCACCTCTGCAGTTCGCTGCAAGAACCCTTCTGGCAAGGCTTCTTCCAGGTTCTCATAGTCACCTGGAGACTCAAACTTCCCTTTAGGTGGAGGCTTTCTCAATGACCACAGGAAACGATATCCACTGCGCTCGACTGCACAGGCAATTTCCTTCACTTGGCCACCATCAAAACAACCTCCGCTGCCAAAGCAAAGGAACACAACAGACGAATCAGGCTGAATGTCAAGCCATTTCGTAATTATCTTGGTTTCTTGATTTTGACCGTTGCTTCCTTTAAGATTCAATATAGGCCCTACTGGATACACTGGTGGGATGGTTTTATCATTGGATAAAGCCTGTATTGCATGGGATTCTTGTTGGAATGTATGCCCAAAAACAATTGACTTGTTGAAATACATTCCTAATTAAAGTTTTGTATTTTATGAACTTCCAATTTTACCTGTTTAATATATGATATAAGCCTAAGTCCTTGTATTATTAATGTGATATTAGTCAAAGAGTTGTTGACTATGAGATATCAATCACATTTATAACAAATATTCTTAGCCCAATGTCTTGGCCTATCATAGTATTAATGGAGGGCGACATGTATAATATACGATTGGACTAGTATTTCTGCATGTAGCTACTTAATGTAGTAGTGGTTGTTCTCATCAACTGGCATGGTATAGGAGATACCTAAGTTGGCTAATGTGTAGATGAATTATAAGTAATAATTCATTGGAGTGATCCACATGAGATCCCATTAGGAATTGCAATGGTTGAATCTCTTATGGAAAATGTGTATGATCCTAGACTTGAGATCACCATAGTATCTTGAGTGTGAATCCAATACCTTGATTCTGCTTTCTGTTACTCAACGGAGTGACTTTGATGTCAATATTTTGTATGTTTTAATAGGATTAATTATGTAGTTTTATGTGTTTTTGGTATTTTTGTAGCTAATGAACTAGGGTTTCTAGTTAATTTGCATTTAACGGCTTCAATGATGAAAAATGCATTTTTGAGGATTAATGTGATAAAATCTTCATGTTTTTGTAGGATTGCTTGTTCATGATCAAATGAGATGAAAATGTGGATAATTGCCAAGAAGCTTGGAAGAAAAGTTGGAAATGAAAATTGCAATTCAATCAATGAGAATCAAAGGATAAAAGTCGGAGTAATTAACGCCAATTTCTAATTTCCTAATAACAAGCTCGAAATTGCAAATTTAAGTGGAATCAGAGGCAAAAGCGCTGAACTAACAAGTAGAAAAATGATTAGCTCACAATCCCTCAATCGAATAGACCGGAGCTGATCGATGGGATCCGATGGAAGCCCGCGGATCTACATCGCCGATCCTCAGCCGACCGCCGCAAGTATTGCCAATTCCAGCTTTTCAGCTCATTTCCACTCACTCTGCAAGCCTCCTTTAATCCTAGAGTTAGATGAACTTGTTTTAGTTGTGATTATGAAGTAATTAAGTGATTTATGTCCTCCATGATTTTGTTAGTTTAAGACTTGTGCTTATGCGTTATGGTTGATTAGCTACCAACTATAATTGATTTGATGTTGATGAGTAATGAAAAACTTGCCTTCAACAAGATCTAAGTTCTTAAGCACTAACTTATATTCTCACGAAAGTAGTGAATATAGTTGGTTGGTTTTGGTTTTATACTATAACTTCATTGAGCTTATTTAACTTGTTTCTTCTCTTTCTCTATGAAAATAGGTCAAGGGAAGATTCCAAGAAGTTAAGGAATTGGCGAAAGCGATTCCGAGTGACTAGTTCATCTTAAACGAGAACTTTCACTACACATGACCATTAACGAAAGTGGTGGCATACAAAAGGAAGTTATACCTTAGCGAATCATTGGAGAAAGGACATAATAAACTTGACTAACTTCTAATCTAAACATAACAAGGGATTCCAAAGCTCTAGGATTCCTCCATTTTGATCTTAAAAACTCTCTCTAACCTAATTCTCTAATTCCTTACTTGCTTTCTTATTTCTTGTCTTCCACCAATTGGATGTCTATGACACCTAACGGTTGGATTTAATTGCTTTTATCCCTCCCTTAGGTCGGTTTACCGCCTTCTCCCTTTATCTAGCTTTCTTTCTTATTTGCCTTCATATAATTGTCTATCTAGATAATAAAGCAAGTGATTAAATTTTAGTGTTTGCAAAACCATAGTTCCTCGTGGGATCGACACCTATATTTCCCTATACTCAACAAACGATCCGTATACTTGCGGTGATATAGGGTTTAAAAGGTTTTAAAATTTGTGGAGTAAAGAAAAATCCCTATCAAGTTTTGGCCGCTGTCGGGAACTAACGGTTTTCCTAGACTAGTTTCTCAAACTAGGCCTAGGTGCAACATTAAAGTTAAAACAAGCTTTATTAGTCTAGATTTTATTTTTGTAGTATTTTTTTTCTTTGTTTTTTTTTAGGAACACCAATCTCATCTAAGAGATCAAGACGGCGAGAAGAGGAAGAAAACGTGTCCAACAACAAGAAGAAAATATTGTGGTGGAAAGTGAAGGTGAACAATCCATAGCAATGGAGGAATCAAGGCCAAGAGCATTAAGAGACTACGCTACCTGCGGATGAATCCGGTGCTCAAACTAGTGTAGCAAGGCCACTATTAATGCTAATAACTTTGAAATTTCGGCACTCATTCAAATGATCCAAAGAAGCCAATTTGGAGGAAACGCAACCAGGACCCCAACACATCTAGCTAACTTCACGATTTATGTGCTTGTTAAGTACAATGGGTAAGTGATGATGCCATTAAATTAAGGTTGTTTCCTTTTCACTTTGTGATAAGGCAAAGGTATGGCTTAACTCATCCACCCAATACTTTTACTTCATGGAGTGATTTGGTAAAAGCATTTTGAATAAATATTTTCCTCCCCAAAACTAACAAGTATGGATATTACAGGTTTTCACCAACAAGATGGTGAATCATTGTATGAAGCTTGGGAGAGGTTCAAAGATTTCCAACCAAGATGCCCCCACCATGGTCTTCCGGAATGGTTGGTAGTACAAACATTCTATCAAGGTCTTGCCAAACCAACCAAAAACATCATAGATGCTGCGGCCGGTGGATCGTTAATGGCAAAATCTACCGAAGAAGCTCAAGGTTTGATTGAAGAAATGGCTTCTAACAATTACCAATGGGCTAATGAAAGAGGTAACCAAAGAAGATCGGCCGGTATGTATGAACTCGACACTATTAACATGTTATGTGCTCAAATGCAAAATCTTACTAGCATGTTTGTAAACAAGGAGGAAATGGTTTAAATTCTGTGTAAATAATGCTTATTGTTCCAATGGTGGTAATCATGACACTTGCATGTGTAAGAATGTTGAGCAAGTTAACTTGCCAACAATTTCAACCGACCACCTCAAAACAATCCTTATTCAGTACTTATAATTCGGATGGAAGAATCATCTAACTTTGGATGGAGGGATCAACCTCATAACCAAAGATCTTCTAATCCACCCGATTTCTCTCCAAACCATTTGAACCTCAACCAACTTGGGAAAAAGCTCTAGAAAAGCATGCTCAAAAGTACAAATGAAAGGTTTGAACAAATGGATAAGAAAATTGACCATATGCATAGAAGTCTAGAATTTCAAATAGGTCAATTATCTAATGCCTTTAATGGAAGAAACCGGGAGCTTCCAAGTAAACCGAGGTTAATCAAGAGAACATGTTAATGCAATCACTTAGGAGTGGTAAAACATTAGAGGATAATAACCTTGGTAAAAGTGGTAAGACATTCAAGAAAAATGAGGAAAATAAGGAAAAAGAAGAAGTAGATAACCATGTTGATATTGATATTCCTTCTTCTCATATTCTATTAAAAAATGCTTCTAACTCTATTCCTTTTCCGATAGGTTGAAGAAGCAATAAGGAGAAGGAATTTGAAAAATTGCTCAAATTTTAAACAAATTAGAATTAACATTCCTTTTATTGATGCTATTTCACAAATTCCCTCTTATGCTAAATTTTTGAAGGATATCATGTCCAAAAAAGAGGAAGAATGAAGATTATGAGACCATAGCATTGCGGAGGAATGTTACCTCAATTCAAAATAAACTCCCACAAAAGCTGGGATCCGGGGAAGCTTTACTATACCTTGTACCATTGGTCATCTCCAATTTTCTAATGCTTTATGTGATTTAGGTGCAAGTGTATCATTGATGCCACTGAAAACGTCCTTATAAAGGTTAAGGATTTCTTTATTCCGGTCGACTTTATTGTGCTTGACATGAAAGAAGATGTTCATTTACCTATTATATTAGGTAGACCATTTCTAGCCACTGCCGGCACTCTAATTGATGTTCAAGAAGGCATAATTAAATTTAGAGTGAATGATGAAGAATTGGTGTTTAACCTCCATGAACATAAAGATCTTGAATTATGGCATGGAAAAGCGGTTTAAGCCAAAAGAGGTAGATATTGTTCAAGAATTGCATAATGATGGCTTATTTGTTAATGACATGTTCCATGTGAAGAACAAAGGAAAAGAGATCTTTATAGAGCATGAAATCCCTAAAGTTAATGAAGAAAAAAGGAAAAAACCAAGTAAACTTTGGGATTGTTTTAAATGTTTCTCGAAAATTCCTCATTCTATATGTGATAATTCTAATCTTTCTTTGTTTGATGATGAGGATAATTTGGAGAAAGGGGAAGCTTCAAATGAAAAGAATGGAACCAAAAGCTTTAGCCCTTGGGAAGGAACAAGTTCCTTTTCACCTCCAAAGTGATTTTAAAGAGGAACACTTTTGAGTCGAGCCAACGACTTTAAACAAAAGCGCTTTTTGGGAGGCAACCCAATTTTGTTTAAATTGTGTTAGTTTGTTTGGTTTTTATGTTTAAGCATGTGTGTTTTATGTTTTTAAGTATGTTTGCTATGTTTGTTTTGTAGGAATATCAAAGCATGCAAAAATGACCTTTCTGGTGCACGATGAATAGTGAAAATGCAAACATCGTCACACCTCAATTTGTGTTTTAGTTGTTTATGATTCAAGAATTGAGGTTAATTATGTTGCTTTGATCATATTACATGTGTTAGAGAAGGTGCATTGCATAATTAGAATGTAGGATTTTTGTTCTGGAAATAGTAGAAATTGATTGTTCAATGAAAGCAAAAAAAAAATTGCGGTGAATGATTTTCGAAGAGGCGATGTCGCGAGGTATACCGCGATCTCAAGCATCGGGATCAGAATCGAGAAGTTTATGAGCATCCCGAGACCGGATAATACGCATCCTTGGATCCATCGGGTCGGATCAACTCAGACCCTACCCAAAATTCCACTGAACCGAACGCGACGTGACTCATGGGATCCAAGAGAGTTTAACCTTTTCCCGCAGTTTCTTGTCCAATTTTCAGGTATTAAAGGTTATTCAATGGCAAAGAGCAAAGTGGACCAATTCAATCACATTAACAAGGGAGTATTACTTTATCTATCTTATCTTTTTATTCCTTCTTACATTGAAGATAATGTGCATTTTAAGTATGGGGAGGAATTTTGTGATTGTGATTTGATGAAAAATTTTGATGAAAATTAATTTGCAAAATTTTTGAAAATCCTGCTAATATGTTTCAAATTCTCAATTAACTTGGAGTGACTATTTTGTGATTAAAATTTTGCAAATTAAGGAAAGTATATCTTGTAAAATGGAGGAAATATGCCCTAATTTAGTATGTTTAAGGAGATTTCTTCTCTTTATTTGATTTTGCATAGTAGAGTGATAAATGTGGTTGATACATGTAGTAACTTTCTCATGATTATTCTTTTGAGGGTATATTTATTTATATTTTCCTAAAGAAAGAAAAAAAAAAAAGAAGAAGAAAAAGAAAAAGAAAAATGAAAACTCTACTCCAATGTGCTTAGTAAGGAGTCTTCATCTAAAAAATGTCGACTTCGTCAACGGTACTTGAATAAAGAGTAGGCAAATAAAGTAAAATGTTAAGTAACAGGGGATCTTCATCTAAAAATGTCGATCTTCTCCTCAAAGGCATTTTCACAATTTAAATATATGTTTGATATGAATTATGAATAAATCCTCTTTTCAAGATGATCATGAGTTTAGGAAGCATTTTATTGGCTCAATATGATTCCCACTTTGCTTGTGAAATTGGGTGAGGAATGAGAAATTAAATTGAGCTACTTGAATTATGGTATGATTACTCTCTTTTACTTGATATTATAAGTACTTGTGGTTTATTGGATAATTGCAAAATAGTTATCTACTTTGTTTTGAGAAAATGAAATTAAGGTACAAACACTTTAATCATTGTTAGATTGTATTTCTTCTTACTTGAGGACAAGCAATGGTTCAAGTGTGGGGGAGTTTGATAAGTCAATATTTTGCATGTTTTTAATAGGATTAATTATGTAGTTTTTATGTGTTTTTGGTATTTTTGTAGCTAATGAACTAGGGTTTCTAGTTAATTTTGCATTTAATGGCTTCAATGATGAAAAATGCATTTTTGAGGATTAATGTGATAAAATCTTCATGTTTTTGTAGGATTGCTTGTTCATGATCAAATGAGATGAAAATGTGGATAATTGCCAAGAAGCTTGGAAGAAAAGTTGGAAAATGAAAATTGCAATTCAATCAATGAGGAATCAAAGGATAAAAATGCTAATTTCACGACAACAAGCCTCGGAGTACAAATTTCAAGTGGAATGTTGAGGCAAAGCAGCGAACCAACAAGTAGAAAAATGATTAGCTCGCTGAATCCCTCTCACCGCAGGGGTAGCTGATCGCATGGGATCCGGAGCCTCCTACCTTGGATCTATATCAGGATTTCAGCTCACTTCCAGCTCAATTTTCAGAAGAAATTCAATGAAGGCTGCGTGAAGAATTGTGTGAGATTGAAGAAACAACTCATTACCAATTCAAAACACAATTTGCTTCAACATTACAACTCATTTGGGATGAAAATTCAAAGGATTCAAATGCATGAAGACAAAGAGATTTAAGAAGCCATTTTCATTGACTTTTGAAGGCCAATTTGTCTTGCATTCACATGACATAATTTTGGATGCATATGGTTGTAATCTTCTATAAATAGGGCCTCTTGTATACCATTCCATATCATTAGAATATCAATCCATTACATAGCTCTAGTTCATTAGATTAGTTCTAGTCCTTAGTTTGTAGTTTCTAAAGAGAGTAAAAGTGAAAGTTGTGAGGAATCTTGCACTTTGCATTTGGGAGATCAACTTGTGAAGAAATTTATGGATTCAACTTCAAGAA
This sequence comes from Gardenia jasminoides, assembly GCA_013103745.1. Classification (NCBI taxonomy): domain Eukaryota; kingdom Viridiplantae; phylum Streptophyta; class Magnoliopsida; order Gentianales; family Rubiaceae; genus Gardenia; species Gardenia jasminoides. Next base: position 531,436 of record CM023099.1, read on the forward strand.
ATTGAATAAGATTCCTTCTTCCTTACTTATCTCTTGTGCTTAATTTCATGGCTTTGTGCAAGTTTGGTTGTGCTTAAATGTTCTTAATATGATCTAGCTAAGCCTCTTTTAATCCTAGAGTTGATGAACTTGTTTTAGTTGTGATTATGAAGTAATTAAGTGATTTGTGTCCTCCATGATTTTGTTAGTTTAAGACTTGTGCTTATGCGTTATGGTTGATTAGCTACCAACTATAATTGATTTGATGTTGATGAGTAATGAAAAACTTGCCTTCAACAAGATCTAAGTTCTTAAGCACTAACTTATATTCTCACGAAAGTAGTGAATATAGTTGGTTGGTTTTGGTTTTATACTATAACTTCATTTTATTTAACTTGTTTCTCTCTTTTCTCTATGAAAATAGGTCAAGGAAGATTCCAAGAAGTTAAGGAATTGGCGATTCTGAAAGTGACTAGTTCATCTTAAAGCGAGAACTTTCACTACACATGACCATTAAGAAAGTGGTGGCATACAAGGAAGTTATACCTTAGCGAATCATTGGAGAAAGGACATAATAAACTTGACTAACTTCTAAACATAACAAGGGATTCCAAAGCTCTAGGATTCCTCAATTTGATCTTAAAAACTCTCTCTAACCTAATTCTCTAACTTACTTGCTTTCTTATTCTTGTCTTCCACCAATTGATGTCTATGACACCTAACGGTTGGATTTAATTGCTTTATCCTCTTCCTTAGGCCGGTTTACCGCTTCTCCCTTTTATCTAGCTTTCTTTACTTTATTTGCCTTCATATAATTGTCTATCTAGATAATAAAGCAAGTGATTAAATTTTAGTGTTTGCAAAACCATAGTTCCTCGTGGGATGACACCTATATTTCCCATACTCAACAAAGCGATCCAGTATACTTTGCTGGTGATATAGGGTTTAAAAAGGTTTTAAAATTTGTGGAGTAAAGAAAATCCTATCGGACTTAGAGAATAGGGGGTAGTGTGAAGCATGGAAAGATAGTGAGTGATTAAGAGAGGATTCACCACTCGATAGTGGGAGCTGATATCCGGTAAGGCCAGTTGGAATGTAACCTTAGTTTGACTACATTAGATTAATTGGAAGAGTGTCTTCAAGTTAATCTAATCTAAGGTTAATTCGGGAACTAAAATTAATTAGTCATTAAGGGAATTGGCACTTGTTCCTTGACTAGTGGATATCAATGGTGAAAGGATAATAATTACGGTAATTTTCCATGGAAAAGGTTAGGTGAATTTCTGATCAATTCCAATACACCGGGTGGTTGTGATGTGTTGCTAGACACCGCTCACAATTTATAATTAAGAATGATTAATTATTGTAATTAATGATAAAATAAAAGTGTTTATTTTATCTAATTCTTTAAAAATTATAATTCATAATTATTACATATGGTATTTCGGACCTATTGGATCACACGCATAGACCGGTTCGATTAAATTGTGTGTCCAAGTAGGACTTGAAATAAATTCTTGGGTTTAATTATAAAGATAAATAAATCACAGGTCATCCCAGATAAGATAAAAGTGTTATCCTTTTATTTGTCGATAACGTAAAGGGATAAGAGGGAGATCAGATGTTACGGTGGTTTGATTCAAAAATCAAACCACCTGACTCTATCCCTCTCCTTCTTCTTCTCTCTCTCTCTCTCCTATTAATATTGGATGTTACGATAGGAGAGAGGGTGATACTCCTGATAGTCAGAACAAAGGAAAAATTCTCTCCAGAGAGAAAACTAACGTAGAGAAATACTCAGACAGTCTGAGAGTGTGAGTGAAAAGGCTAGCACCTCTCATTCTCTCACACACACACACACCATCAGAGGACGGTCAAGAAGTGATCCGTAAGCACTCTGGCGTGGATTCACAGTGGAGGCGTGACATCGGACTGTCAAGGGTCGCTCGCCTTTCCGACAAGTCGAGACACCATCTACTGGGATTAAGGTAATCCCTCGAACTCTTCAGTGAGTCATGAATTAGGGTGATTCCTGGTGGGAGTTGGGGTTTAAAATTTTAATTTTTCGTTGTGCTTGCTGCCCCAATTCCTAACAATTCTAACTCAAAAAAACTGTTGATGACGATTCCTTTGGTCTCCCTGAGTCTTTTGGAGAAGTTGAGCAACATGCTGCCTCCTCCTTCCTTGTCGAACAGTCGAGATGGCAAAACTTTAACTGGAACAGGATTGATGTAAGTCGGAACAGCTAATTCAACTTTAGAATTCTCGTAATTGGTGACATCTTCTCCGAAATCATCTCTCAGACTTTGCAAATGCAATACAAGGCCAAGCACTGCAGCACCAGATGTATAAAATACATAAGAGGGAACCCCAAATTCGTTGGCTACATCAATCATGGAGGCGCAGAACATGTCCACGACGACTCCTGCGAGATCAGAGGATGCAAGAATTAGATATTTCAGTAAGGACATCCCTCGCACTGCTTTTATGATCTTCAACAAACTGATATAGAAACAAATTAGAAGACACCGTTTGGAATGCAGACTCGTCTTTTTTGAGCTCAAGAAACCTTATGCGAGAATCCGAAGCTTCGGACTGCCGATCTGTGTAGTTACCCACGTTTGTATCAAAGGGAAACTTCATAATCAGAACTGTGATTGATAAATGTTCATTACGAATTTACGATCAATAAGAAGCTTTGCTAGCTCAACAGTTGATACTAAGTGACCAATCACTGCTGAAGGAATGAAAACCAGCTCTGGTTTCTTCATTTCTCTGCTCTTTTTCGTTATTAACTGAGTAAATTACTTGATTGTGGATAGAAATCAAAACTATATGCTTTCAAGTGTCTATTGACTTTTAATACAAGTCCGTGGGAGTGTGAGACCATTTTATCCTTGCACTCCCAAGTCTTTTGTTTTATGGTTCTATCAGTCCACATCAGTCCATGGAAAACATATACTTTGACCTGGTAATAAGAAATGAAGTCATGGCTGGCGTCACCTGCAATCAGTGACGTGAAATAAACGACACTGAGATGATTCCATCCCAGAAAACAAAATTTGTGTTTCGATCGAAAATTATTTGAAATATTATATGAAATATTTGCTATATCAATTTTTATGATACAATGTGTGACAAAAAAAGGTGTTTGGAAAAATAAAATGTGATAATATTTAAGGTGTTTGGAAAAATAAAATGTGATTAAAAAATATATGTTTCTAAGATGCAATTAAATAATCTTTTTACAAATAATGCCAATCCAAATAGAGAATTTGAGCCATAAGGTCCATCCTTCTTGCTAACCACGAAAGGGAAAGGGAAAGGGAAAGGGAAAGGGAATGGGAAAAAATGCAAAAATAAATTTTTCTTTGCACGTTTTAGTGGTCGGAGTGCAAAATCCTTCTTGCACGTTCCAAGGAGCTATTGTGGAGAGAGTTGCGTGAGATGTTTGAATTTTCGAACCCACAGCCACGAGGCAGAATTATCCTTCTTGCTTGCTTTAGATTCTACATAAGTTGACTATGAAAAGTCATTATTGAAAATAATGAAAATCAGCAATAGCTATTTTTTGATGGACTTGTATATAAATATTAAAATTTAGTATATAATTTATTTAAGTAAGAGATCTTTAATCGAGAATCTCCTACTGACCATCTCTTCCACCTTACCACCTAATTCAACTTTCCCCCAATTTTGTATATAATTGTATTTACTTAATTATCATAAATCCATTAAACTAACAAACCAATTTGTTTTAGCCAAAGAAAATGTTTTTGGAAGAGTTAACAGGTGCACATGTATCAGAAGCCATCATAATTAGATATGAACAATAAACTTGACTGAACCTAAAAAAATATTTTGTCTTTGGATTTTACTCTGAGTTTTATATAAATTAAAATTGAACCACCTTGGTTTAATGTTTCTTTTTGTCACTTGATCTAGCACGTCTAGTTTTGTTGATTCGAGAAATAATCTCTTCACTGTTTTCATATTCTTCCTAGGAAATCTCTTTTCCCAAGGTCTGCTGTTCTTATATTTGGTTCTCATGACTTCCCGGAATTTTATTGAATTTTGAATACTAAATAAAAACTATATGTGAATACTTTTCGAACTCTCTACAGCAATTTTTTTCAATTTATTACCCTTTTCCCCCTTTTTCCTCTGAGAAATTAATTATCTCTTTATTAATCAATCTTCAATTGTAGAAGCAATTTCTAGCATCAAGATTTTTAAATTTTGTCACAACAAATGCTCGAATTTGGCCCAAAATCTTCTCTATATCATTGGTGCATAAAATGTACCAAACAAATAAGGATGATTAATATTAAGTATTATTCCATCCTTAATTGATAAAGATAATCATTAAATAAAAAAGGAAATTTTTGGTGTGCAAATACATTTATCACATCAAATATTTGGCTAGAAGCAATTCATATATTTTTATAGGCAGTGCAAAATTCAGAACCCTAGAACTTATAAGAAATCTAGTAAATCCAAGTGGTTCGGCCTAAGGTTTAGAAAAACATTACACCTTATTTAGTACGTTGAAAAGGTTGAAAAGCCTAGAATAGAAAGATCTTTCCAATTTATTCATTCCATTCTAGTGTTTGATATGCAACATTTATGCTGGGAAGGCCTTTCTTTGTAGAAAGCCTATTTCAAGTTTTTTCTGAAGCCCTATTCCTCACAAAAATTTAGAAAATATTTATCCCCACTCTTTCCAGGAAACATCTAATTCTTAACAAAAAAAACACCTAAATTGTTGGGGTCAGCTTTACCATTCCATACGTCTCTATCTTCTACATACATATCAAAATTTAGATTATTTGTGAATCAGTAATTTCAATTACTTTTTTAAAGGCTGTTTGTGATTAATAATGTCTGTTATTTTTTAGTCCTAAATAATTCTAATTCTATTAACTAATAACTTTTTTTCTCTTTTTGCTATCAAATAATATATTTAATTAAAATTTTTAACATATTTTTATATACAAAATTCAATTATGTGATGACATTTGTAAACTCAAAAAAAGTAATAACATATCAATTCATATGCACTCTAAAGAATAAAGAAGGAAAAAAAAAACCGCTGTTAGACCATCTGCTAAGCCATAAATATACTTTCTTGTTTATAAATAATTCTAAGGACTGGATAGAAGCAAATCAGAAGGACATAAGAATTGACATGTATGCAGTTCAAATATTCGGTTTGGCTAGATTAGTATTCGACTATTGCAACTTTATTTTTACTAAAATTTATATTTATTATTATTAAATTATATATTTCTAAATCAAATATCTATCAAATGTGTTTTTACTTGGCTGTGTAGTTGCAAATCAAACTCATAAACCTAGGCATTTACTTTAGGATACTTGTGTCAAACGAAATGAAAGAAGCAATATTTTATGTCATATTTAGGGAAATTAGGTTAACATACTAATATGCTTCATTCTATTTTGCCTTTTGAATATGATTATGCCAAATGTTGAAAAAGAAATACGCATTCCATTTTGATTTTAGTTTCCTAACACTAGAATGATGAATAGTTTTCTGTCTATTTTGACAAAAAGATTCTAAATGAGAAGACCTTTTCAGTTTGGAACCATTTGTACATACCATATGGAGGGCTAGAGCTAAAAAATGTCGACATAACCCCATTTGGCTATGAATTGAGATGGAAATTGGATTAAAACCATCTAAAATAGAATTTGGTTCATCGCAATGCAAACATAAATGGTAAAAATCATTAATCATTGGTGGGTGTCGAGTCCAACAAAATAAAAATATTTGCTCAGTGAAACTATAAATTTGTGAACATCAGTGAATAAGGTCATATCTACAGGGACTAGTGAAATTATCCTTTGTAATTTCAGGAATTAAAATAGGGAATTTTTGAGAAATTAAATCACAAAACTAACAGTAAATAAAATAACAATGAAAAATTCAAATAAAACTAAATCAATAGAAACAAGCTTCTAATCAAAGGCGTAATCTTAGCTTTTGGTTCAATTAATTGATCATCAATGTAAAAAAATATTTATATATTCATGAATTAATTGGTTATAACCATGAACAAGTTTTAACTCCTTGTTTTTCCTTGCTTCCTCAATAATTCAAATAAATTCTTTAATTACTTCTCTTACCAATGGACAAGTCTAAATAAGCTCTTAGGCTTTAATCTATGAACAGCATTAGGATTTTAAAAAGCCACCAATACTAATGGATAAACTCACAAGTTTGGTTCATTTATATTAGATCATATATTTTTCTGATACGAACCCAATTATGCCAGTCATCACAAATATTAAAATAGTCATCTTGTATATTAAATGTCAGTGGGTTTACTCTTTTAAGTATATTAAAAAAATTAATAAGTAACTTTTTAATAGCATAAAATCACAATTACTTATTAAGTGAGAACATAAGTTTTTAATAGTATAGAATTACAATAGGTGAATACTAATTGTAATACAATTGCAATAGGTGAATATCAGTTGTAACTAAATTAAAATTTTAAATTACATATATGTTGAATTCCGTGTATTTTTCATGCATGTTAAATCCGTCATTCATGCACGTTAAATTCTTTACCCTTGATTTGCTTCTGGATGGTTTTAAGAACTATTTATAAATAGAAAAATGTAACTGTGTCTTAACAGATAGTCTAGTGGGTTTACTCTTTTCTTTTTTTTTTAAATTTTTTAAAATTTCATATGAATGTATTTTGGCATGTTGTTGTTTGTTTAAATTAACAAATGTTATCATATAATCCAATATTGTGAATGAAAATCTATTAAAAATGTCAACTAAATATTTTATTTCAAAGTAAAAAGAAAGAAAAGTCATTAAATAGTATTAAAATTATTCCTAAGTAAAAAAGTAGTAGACTTATTAACTAAACTCACAAAATAGGCCTAATATTTGACAAAGCAAATGATAAATTAATAGATATGAAAGATAAATAGGTACACAGGAAATAGAGATATAGAATATAGAAGGATAATCTTGACTCCTATAATTTAGGTACTTACTTGATAGAATTGGAATGGCCTTTCCCTAAATTTTTGTGAGGAATGAGATTCCAGAAAAAGTGGGAATAAGTTTTCTAAGGGGAAAGGGTCATACAAACACTAGAATGAAATGAAGAAGTTGGAAAGACATTTCCATTCTAAACTTTCCAGTACCAAACTAGGGATAAAGGTAAAACATCTTAAATCATGAAAATTCATGCTTAAAAAAACTTAAAAATTCTTGACTTTATTTTCTTGGGAAACGCACTCACATCCTTCCTCAACAAGTCTTCTAAAATTCTTGCTTTTAAGGTTCTTTTAATTATGAACCCCTAAATCATCACCAAACACAAAATGTGAGAAGAGAAAGTGAAAAAACACAATAATTTGCTAAAATGAAGAGAGGAATTTCACAAGTAAGACACTTATTAAATTCACTATCAATCACTGTTCTTATAAAATTCTTAAAATAGTTAAGTCATTATTCTTCTTGCTCAATCTAGGCTTTCATAGGAAAGTTTATGACTTCCTCTTGCAATGCAACTGACATGCTTTTCTGTTGTTGGTTTTTGTTCCTTTTTTTTTCTTTAAGTTCTTTGTTCGGCTTCAATTTGGTGGATTTTGATATTTGTTCGGTTTCACTTATTACTTTGCAGTTTAATTTGTTATGACTTAAATTTTTAATTATTTGAGCATCCCGTATAAACATGGAGGAGTAATAGGGGAACACTTTTGGATTGAAAATACTTGAAAAAAATGCAAAGGTGGGTATGATGGCCAAAAACCAAAACAGAAGCAACTATAACATCATAATTCTTTATCCACTCTTTTAGCTTTCTTTCATCCAATTTATAAGTATGCATGTAGTGTTCATAATTAGTGGTAAGCCTACAAGTAGCACCAATCTAATTTGGACAAATTTGACAAATAAGTGGAATTTTAATATAATCCTATGTAAAAATTAGAATATATAATTGTAATAATAATACACCGTATACTATGTACTACCAATGAAGATTCTATGTTTTGGTTGATATGATTACTAAAATGTTATATGACTTGCAAAATTTAAATTAAATTTTGATTTAATTGTTTATTATCATAGTCACCTTAAGTCAAATGATCACAATCTTCAATTCAAAATTACATTTCTAATTCAACATTCTTGAAAAAATTTTATTTCAAATTCAGATTCTAAATATGGTATATCCTTTCATTATTTTAAATATATTTTTTTGGTAGTTAGATTCCTTTTCCTATTTACTTAAACAAGTATTTGAGTTTTTAACTAAAATTTTATATTGAGTATAAAAATGATTCCATGCTAATGCATGGGGGGATAAACTAGTTTAATTAAAAGAAAAGAAAGGGAAATTCAATGAATGATTGAATGCACGTGCTCCACACGCCGTATGACTTTGAGGGAACTAGGTGTGCTTGTTATCCTGATACTATAGCGTCAATTAGTTATGTTGTCTGTATTTGTTGTCATTAGGTTTTGCATTTTCTTGTATTTCACTTTTAGAATTTCCATGAATTCAAGCTTTCCTTTATAGTTGTGGAATAGTTGATTTTCTACTTATAAATTGTTTTTGTTTTCTTCTCATCTTGTATGAAGGTTCTCTCTTATTTCCAGTCTATGTTGCCAACTTTTGCAAATCTGATCAGTTTAGAGCTTGAAGCTGGCTTTTTCTGTGAAGTGACTCCATCTATTTGTGGAAGACCTTAGAAAGATTACCTGAAAATTCCTTGAAGTGCTTGTTTTTGGTAAAATGAGTTACTGTAACTCTTCTCATTTTCAATTTACTTCTTTTGATTTTTTCCTGCATATAATTGTGTTGAAATGGACAAGCATGGTATGAAGCTGGCGGAAGATACAAGGAATTTAAGTGTCCTTTCACTAAGGCTAGCTATTCTAGTATCTTTCATTGAATGTCTTAGGAAATTAAAAATCTGAAATCTCTGTGATAGCCAAAACTGTGAATTCAAGTTTGTAGAATATCTTTTACAAAATGGACAAGTTTTAGACAAGCTAACTCTTGGCACATTGCCGGATTATATACAAATGGAGACAAGACAATCTTTCCTTGGTGGATGTAAGTTACTAGAGGAGTGCCTGAAGTTATATTTGATTCTCTTAAATGTGAAATTATGGCACTATTGCTTGGTCAATTTCCCAGGTTATAGTTCCAGAAAAAGCATGTTGATGACAGTATGTACAACAAAAATGGGATTGTACCATAGAGGAATGTGTCTTCTGTTTGAACTCAATTGCAGACGGATAGTTTTCTGGTTTTGATGCTTGGAAGATATCCATTTCTGTGGAACCAAAATCTGTATTCTTAGACATATTAGGAAAATGCATACTATAGACCAATTGTTGTTTCACGCCACATGCACGCATGAAATGGGCTAAGGGTTTCATAATCCAACCCCCAAAAATCCCATTTGCCCCAATTTCTTTTTTCCCCTGTTCTTCTTCTTTTCTTTTTTGTCTTTTCCGGCCCCTCTTGTTTTACTGTTGCCTGCCCTTGTTGTTAGACTTGGGGACTCAATGGAAATGGGAATGTTTGAGCTGTTGTTATTTGCTTATGCGGCTGATTTCTGGATACTTTTGGCTTCTCTGCAACTCATACCACTTTGAGGGCTTCATAAATCGACCCCAAAAAATCCCAGGTTTCTTTTGCCCTGCTTTAGTTTTGCTTTTTCTTGCTCTACTGTTGTCTGCCTATATGATTGGACGCACAAGTTTGTCTGATTTAGTTTAGTTACATCAATTCATATGCCCACTAAATTAAATTTCAAAATAAAGAAGCAATATAGTAGCTATCTTTAAACAACAAAATTAAGAACTAATAACTCACATGCTAACTAATTAATTAGTAAACCAAGAAAAACTTTGAACTAAACTTCATCGATCTAGTATGAGCACCTCGTTCACCTATCTAGAATTCATTTTCGTTCTCTATTTCCATTTTCCCCAAATAAAAAAAAATCATAATACCTACTTTTTTCGTATAGATTAACAATTTTTTTCTTTTTCTTTTTAGTTTCCTGGTTAATAAGTTACTAACGTGTCATCACATGAGTTGTTCTTATTATTCAAAGTTACTCCCTATTTTGTGTTTTATTTTTTACGAAATCTAATTCAACAAACATGTAACCCTATTTGAGTGATTCCGTTAATGTTTGAGAAATTCATTCAATTGTCTTAAATCTGGTCGAATTGGTAACATTAGGAATCACACGTTTGTTTTTGTTGAAACTTTAAGGACTAAAATTGCACTAGGTACCAAGTATTGGGGATTAGATTTGTTTTTGCATGCTGAAACCATAAGGATCAAAATTGCATAAATACCAAACATTGAAAATCAAAACTTATTTCTCCCTAATTTAATATTACCATTTTTTATTTAAGCTATTTAATGTTTAAGAAAATATAGATGTAGCCCTTGATTAATTATCCAAAATTTCAGTTGAAACCAATTTCCATTTGCTCATTTGAAGAAACTATAGATGTAGCCCGTGTGCCGCACGTTTACCCAATCAAAGTTCATAGTTGTGGTTTGATATTTTCGTTGACATCATAGAATGAAATAGTTAATGTTAAAAATATCAATTACCTTGCTCACTTGTATCATTTATTCAACTTGAAAAATTATAATTATATAAGTTGCAGGTCAAATCCAAGCATTTTTTTTAAAAAAAACTCTTCACACTTTAATTTATTTTGGATTACAAATCCAAGAATCTTCTGATTTTAAATATAGGATAAATTCTATCCCCACAAGAAAATCATAATTAACAATTTCTAATCTAGCCAAATAAATTTTTATGCAATTATTGACATTTTACAAAAATTTATTGACAATAGGTGAAATATGATAAATTCCACATCTTTGGTCTTCCTTCCTCTTTCAATCATCAATTTCATTATTTATTTCTCTGTCACCATGAGCCTCTTCATCTTTTTTTGGGGTTTGTAAATCAATTATCTTAAATTTAGAATTATCTGAGATCAATTTGAGGGCATTATACGTACTTTACTAAGCCAATGGAGTTAAGTATAATTTTTTAAACCTGAAGGGATCCGAGTGAAATTGTCAGAAATCTCAAGGGAGATTTATAAAATTATCTCTCTTTTGTTTGGTGTTTTTGGTCTACTCAAAACCAGCCACGACTTCATAGATTCTCCTATTGGATAATCTACATATTTCTCGTTTGCTTTTGCATATAAAGTTTAGAGTTCTTATGTGTGTGTGTGTGTGTGTGTATAAAGAAACTACAATACAAGAATCTACCTAAAGTAACTTTACTTTTTCTTATTATTTCCTGCAATAAATTTTCATCGTCAGATTTTTTTAGCAAAGGAAAATTAAGTCCAAAAAGTAACTTTATTTTATTCTGATTATTCACTTCAGTGACTTCTCATCATCAGATTTTGTACATAATCTGACGCAAAGGAAAATAAGATCAGCTATTAATGCACTTGCTACGGAAAGTTTTTATGTATTAAAAAAAATTCAAACTACTTTTGTTAAAAAAAGTATAAATAAAAAATAATTCATACTATTTTTGTTAAAAAAACATATAGTTCTCAATTATTTTAGAAGAATATTAGAATCTCATGTGGTCACTGGCAAAATAATGTGGCGATTCCAGCTATGAAGTAGCGCTACATCAGTGAGATATAAAAGATGATGATACCCATCACCTTCTTTATTTCCCATTTTTTTATCAGGAAAGGAGAGTCGGAATAACTAAATGAATAAGAACAATGAAAACCAAAAAAAAAAAAAATAATTGCAATAATAACCATCAGTAATTAGTCGCTAGCAATATGTTCAACTGTTTTGAAAACGAGTCCCAGTGCAACAAAAAAAAAAAAAAATTAGAAACACAAATTTCATAATGAAAAACCTAGTGTAATAATTACAAACATAATCCAAAATTTCAAATTCAAAAAGGAATTATGCATCCTTATAATGGTAAGACAGAGATAGTGTATGAAAAATTAATCTAACAAATAATTTCACACTTGAGACGATTTTTGCCTTGTCTACCTCAGAATTGTCGTCGTCCATAGGTTTAATTCTAGTAATTTTATCTACGATTTCTTTCCACAAACTAATATCACCAATGAAGCAAGAAGGAATAGCTGTGTGTCCATGGCGAAGTCAGCATTGTTGTTGAAGGTTTCTGACTGGACAATTATCAGCAGGTCACCCCACACAAGAGTACTAAAATATCTCCCAGGACGTATGCAGCAAGGAAGATTATCCCATGACTGCAACAATGAAAATCAAACTACACAAACACACACTTGAACAAAAAATTATCCTACTACTGTGATTGGAATTGTATAAAAGTTCTGAATCATACATGGAATATAGGTGTTACTTCATTTTTTTTTTTTGGGCAAAATCACCTCATTTTATCAATCATCGGAAAAAAAAGCTATACACAGAAGCATAAGCTCCTAATACATCAGAACTCTGTTCTACACAATTGAAAAAAGAGATTGTGTTACTACATTTCTTGATCAACTGAAAGTGGAATTATTGTGGGCATGAAGCTGTACGTGATTGGATGTGACAAACATTGAAGTTGAAAGCATTGTATTTTACTTCACTAACTACTTGGTAGGCTGAAGGACTTTTTATTCTATTTTATTCCGTTTCATTTTTATGTGGGAGGTGGGTTGTTAGACTTGAGACCCTTGATCCAATGTCACCCTCCAAAAACTAAAATTGCATTGGACTTTAAGTCTTTAACCATGATGATTATTTGATTGCATTGGATAATCGGCCTGTGTTGTTATGATTCCCCGGATTAAAAAAAGGGGGAAAAAAAATGCTTACGTCAATAACGAGGTGGTGCAAGAAGACCAGATGATTCTCTTTTCCATGGTTCAATTTCCTGTTTTACACTTACGCACTTGTTGACTTTTAGTTTTTAATTTACACACTAGTTAGAACTGTAATCTTGTCAGGTGGTTCAAATTTGCTCTACCGGATTTCCCACCGAAAAATGCGGTAAAAATTCTTCATTTTTTCAAGACAATGTCTCTGACGAGCACGGAGTATGCATATAGCAATACAGTTCAATTCATAGTCAAGTTTAAATTTATAATTTCCTAAACTATTTTACATGCGTTTTTGCACAGGTATACGTATCTTGAGCGAGTATAGGGCAATTAGGGTCGAATTTATAGGAAAGAATGAACAACTATCAGAACCACTAAAACTTTTTTTTATTATCTAGAGGATCACAAAAGGAAGTAAAACAATAATATAAAACTCTTAAGAAATGGAATTCCTTACTACTCTTTGCTAGTGATATCACCAGGGTAATTGATCACTACTATCTTGACTAATTATGACATAATTTCCTTAAGCAAGTGATACCCAGTTTGCCGTTGTACCAACTATATTTATAACTAATGCGTACCTGCTTTTGTAATTATGAAATCAACTACAACCTCATGAAATTATGAGAAAACAAGACATGAAGGTACATTTCTACTTTCATGAGTGTAGTCTTTATATTTAGCATTTCCTTGAAGTAACATTGAATTACAGTTATCATTGATAATCCAACATCTTTAAATAATCACAACTAATGACCAGTTAATCATGATTATAAGAGAAAAAATGCTAAATAATTAACTCAAAATAATAGCATAAACCTCACAAGCATATCTCACAAACAAATCATAGCAAATTCATTCCATCCAAGGCACGAAACTTTAGCTAAACGTAAAATAATTGAAAATACAATCTAATCCTGTATTATAACTAATAAAGGAATCAAATACAAGCGTTAAAGTACTAGGAAAGATCAAACCCTTGTCATGTGAGCTTACCTTCTCCATCTTCAATGATGAGTGCAAGGCATATATATACAAAATTAAGTTCAAAATCATAGTCAAGTTTTACATTTATAAATTCTTAAATACTTCACACACGATTTTCCACAAATATATAGGTTGTGATTGAGCACAGAATATTAAGTGTCGAACCCACAAGGAAGAATGGACAACTACCGATACTACTAAAACTCTTCTATTATTTAGACCATCAACAAATTGAAGGAAATAAAACTAATAAAATATGCAAGAAAATAGCAATAAAAGCTCCATCGGTCATAGAATCCCTCACTACTCATGCAAGTGCAACTCTCGAATAATTGAGTACTATTACTTTGGTTGGTTATGACGTAATTTTATTATGCATATGAAACCTACTTTCGTAATAAATCAGCTATACCTATAACTAATTCATGCCTAGTTTTATGGTTATGAAATTAGTTATAAGTTTATTTCCTCTATGAAATTACATGGAACAAAGCATTAAAGGCACAAAAATGCATCTCTACTCTTGTGAGTGTACCCCCTAGATCTAGCACTTCCTTGAACTAGTGTCAAATTCTGATTCTCATTGCAAATCTAACACCTTTAGATTATCACAATCAGTGGCTTGTTAATCATGATTAGAAGAACAAAAGTACTAAATAGCATGATCAAGATTTTAGCTTCAAATAACCAAGAAATCAACACAAAACAATTATCGAAAGTTCAAAAAAACCCCAGGCATAAACTTTCAAAACACATGATAAACATAAAATCCAAACTTGCATTACAACTAAACATTAGAATCAAATACAAGAAGCAAAGTGATAGGATAGAAGTCCCATGTCACTTGAGTTCCAAAACTTTCCATCTTCACTCTCAATCCTCTTCTATGCCTTGTTCCATACAATATTTGATATAAAACTAACTATTCTACACTACCTAAACAGCTTAAACTAATATCTACAGAGAACTACATTTTTGTGGTGTGTTTTTACACTTTCCAAGCTCTCCAAACAAGTTATATTTATAGAAGAAATTTTCAAGTCTTTAACTTGTCCCTTCAAGTGTGAATATTAGCTCTAATAAGTTAATAAATTTGGCTCCAAGCCAAAGCACATAATTATGGATGAAATGAGGTCAAAAGTGAGGCTGGATTCTCTCTTACAACTACAAATTTCCTATGAATCGTCCCTCAAAAGTAGTGAAATAATGGAAATCAAGTTGAGCAAGTTACAATTGTCATTTCTGACCAAAATCCCTCTAGGAATCCGGCCACGTACCAGGCAGATTACTGGACAATTCGGTAAGGGATTGCTACATGGATTCAATTTGCCTGTTTTGCCAAATTTGCTCTGCTTCTACCTCAAATCTGGCCACCAATCTGCCTGGCTACCCGAAGGATTAATAGAGGGATTCATGGCAGATGAGGGATTGCTGCACAGATTCAATACGCCTGTTTCCCAATTTTGCTCTGCTTCTACCTCAAATCCGGCCACCAAGCTGCCTGGCTACTTGAAGGATTACCAGAGGGATTCGTGACAAATTACTTGTTCAACATGTTTCTCTAATTTCTTGCTCATGCGACTCGAACCACCTTTGAAACTCACTAATTTTATGAATTTTAAGACTTTAATCACCATATTCCAAGATTAGTTCTCGTCCAAATTTGAACTTGTTCTTTAATTCATGTAGAACAAACCAAAAAATGTGAGTTAAGAGACAAAAATTCACAACAAACACCTAATTAGCACTTATTACAAATTCTAGTTGAAATGACCTTATTTCTACTTTTAACTCCCCAAAAGTGACTAAAAATGATAAAATATATTATCAAAAGATTATACAAAATAGTCACTTATTGTTCAACCTCAATCTTCATTCAAGTTAGATAAATACAAAGATTTGGATAAAACTATACTATCTAACCTAAGGAGATAAGATCTAACTAACATCTACATTTTTTGTGGTGTTTTTATCTCCTCTAGTTGTAAATTTCATACATGGAGTCCTTTTTTTTTTTTTTTTTTTTATAGAGAAGAGGAAATAAAGACAATAATTGAGCAAGTTGGGCAAGTGGACAAGTTGCAACCGACAAGAATTCCTCAAGGGATTGTATAGAAATTGTGGAGGATGAGGAATCACTCGAGGGATTGTCCCAGGGTTTCTTATACTCTGTTTTGCTCCTTGAATTGAAACTACTAACCATAATACCATAAAGAAACAGCAGGAAGGATTTCTCTTCCACTGTTTTATATTGTTTCCATTCTTCATTGTACTTATTTTATTCATCATTTGTAGTTCATGTACACTTGGAAACCATTTCAAACCACCAAGAATCATCCAAATATCTTCTTAATTCATTCCAATTGATGTTTGAATCATTAAAACTTACAAAACATGAAGTTTTTGCTGTTTAAGTCCATAGAAATGTTATATTTCTCACATAAACCACAAAATGTAAAATCCAACTAAAATTCCTATTATTTAACTTAAATTTAGATGGAAGCACACTAAAACACACATAAATACCTATACACAATTATGCAAAATAAGCACTTATGAGTCTCTTCAAACTAAATAAAGTGTATGAGTTTGTCAAGATATATAATTCACAATAACTTAATAACTTCGCTCAATTTGATGTAAATGAAATAGGAAAACACTATTCTAATTAATTATTTGAGTAAATTAATATAACCTATGTGAATCAAATATACTTTGTGCGTGCACAATTAATGCACAAAGTTAAATCTAGTATGTACCAATGATACTTGATGTTCCACAAACATGTCAGTAAATGATTCATTAATCGCCTCATTTGTTATTTTGATATAAGGCATTCGCCGCCTTAATCATCATCTATATATAGTTACTAAAACCAATTCATACATACTCCTAGCTCATTTTCTATTCATTATGTTACTTTCTACCAAATGCTAATTTCAGCGAACTTCAGCGTAGGAGTAATTAAATTGAGGAATACCCCCAATTCTGCAGGCTTTATCCCCCAATGTATAGCCTCTTACAGGACAGTATAACTCAAGCTTCTACTGTTATCAATTACCACGCTTTGTTGGGTTATTTAGAGAAAAGAAAAATCTATTATTATTTAAATCACTTAAGATCTAGTTTATACTTAAAAAAATGAAGGAAGCTAGGAAAGGAAAGGATTCATTGCCAAATCAGTGATCTCCTAATTTTTCACTGAAGCTTATACCATTATCATTGCTAGGAATGGGAAGGTAACTTGCAACTTGAAATAATGTTTATGAAGGTTTAAGGGTAAGCCCCCGGGGTTTGGTCTAGTGGCATAGGGCTGTTGAAGATGGGGCATTGCCCCGATTCAGCCAGCCAGTTGTGGGATGGGGATCCACTTCCTAAAAAAAAAAAAGAAAAAGGAGAAGGTTTAAGGGTAAAATATAGAATAACCCCTATGTTATCACTGAAAGATAAGATCCCTCATGATTTAAAAACCCCGCAAAGTATCTCTCTATATTTTTTTTTACTAAACTGGAACATGGATGGATACCATCCAACTCAAAGGACAAATCTGAAATGTCTATGTTACCCATCTCCTTTTTTTATTTCTCATTTTGTTTTATGTCTACTTCTGTAAAAATTAAGCATTTTATGGTTTCATCAAAAGTGGACCAAAATCAGATTTCTAAAATATTTGATAGGTTTAACTTAAACTTTATGGGTCAAAACAATATTTATATCCCTATCCATCAGACTTGTCGGTTTGCCGTGGTGGCTCGAGGGTGGCACCACTTGCCAGTGACCACTGCTGTGGCAGAATTTAGTGAAATTTACATGCCAAACTTCATTTTCTGCATAGATTACAATTTTGATGCTCGATTGGATCAGAACAATTAGCCAGTTGGAAAATTTGCCATGAAAGTGATGAAAATTTTGCAAAATTGGCCATATTGCCTCTTATCACCATCAATATTCCTTGTCTCCTTCCCCCTCCCCCTTCTTTTTCTTTTTCTCCCCTCTTTGTTCTTGATTTTCTTCCTTCCTTCCTCCACTCCAGTATCTTACACCCGCATAGCCACCATTGCCTTTCCTTTTCATTGTTGTCTTTGCCGTCACTGTCGTGATCATTTGTGGAGTCAAGATACTAGCCCCAGGGGACAGGGGGCCAATTTTGATATCACATGAAATGAAGAAATAATATAGTTGGGGGGAGGGATGGGTTGGACGGTTTGGAGGGATGGAGTATAAGTGAGAGGTCCCGGATTCGAGACCTCCCACTCACACTAAAAAAAAAAAGTAATAATATAGTTAAAAATCAATGGATTTTTTTTTTTCAAATTTATATATGAAAATCATTCTCTTGAAAACTTTGAAGAATTTATTCTTAAAAAACTTCTATAATTAACTTAAGAAGATTCAAAATTCTTGTAGATGGTAATAATTATGAATTGTTAATTGTTTGGGGTTCAGTATAGATAGAAAAGAGGATGTACTAAATTTTAGTGGGGCAACTATCATTTCTCTACTTTTGTTTTTTTTTCCCATTGAATTACTTGTCTATTTATTTTTTTCCTTTTTTTTTAGTTTCTTCTATTATTTTTTGTGTCAATTTATTATCATATGATGCAATTTTTATCCTTTTTACTATATCATATTTTTTACTATAGCAAGGCTAGAAGGTCAATTTTTATCGTTTATCATATTTTTTACTATAGCAAGGCTAGAGGGAGAGAAAGTGTGTGTGTGTGTGTGTGTGTACGTGTCACGCGTGAGAGGGAGAGAGAGAGAGAGAGAGAGAGAGAGAGAGAGAGAGAGAGAGAGGGAGATGGAGTGGAGGAGAGAGCAATTTTGGGAGGAGTGGGGGAGATAAGAGTGTTTTTGCTCTCATGAGTGTGCATGATTCGTGATCATCCTGCTTGTAAGTTGATTTGGTTTAAATGTTGAATTCTTTTTTCTAATTGGATTTCTCTACTCTTAAGAATCCTACAATATCTCAAAGAAGGATTAGGGGCCTTGCAAGTTCCATTTTTAATCTATTTGAGTGTGAAATTGTCAATTTAATTTTTTTCTACACTATACTCTCACTTATTTTTAAATTGGGGCGAACTGGTTCGAATTGAAACTTGTGAGGTCACGTACTTGATAACAATGCTTTGTTCCGTAGTCCCATCTCTGAAATGAAATGCATTATGTTTATTGGCTCTGGGGTGGTAGAAAACCATCCTTCTACATCCAATTGTATTCTAGCGTCAAATCTTGAGACCAGCAGATATGTTTGACAACAATATTTACCTATAATAAGATCATAATGCTTTAGAAATGCATTACAATCGGCACTATGCAGGATTCTTCAATGTGTCCAATAAAATTTATCTTGAAAATTAAATAACAAAGGAAGAAAATATAGCAGCATCATTAAAAACAAAGTCTCGATTTGGCTGCACAAAAAAAAAAAAGGCCAATTGAAATTGAACAAATCTCAATTTCAAACCATCATAATAAGTTTGCTTCAAACTTTGAAAAGCCAACATCAGGATTATGACCTTCAAGACAGGTAAAGAAACCAGCTCAAATCCCTTCAGTAGATCTCCGCTCTGCCAATCCACCAAGTTATTTGCAGGCAAAATAAGGAGATAAACAATGAATTTTCTTTAGCTTCCCTTTTCCTTTTGGTGTTAATTTTAATACCATTTAATGCAAATTTTATCCTTTCTACATGTTGAATTTCTTTTATGAAGGATTTCCTACCTTTCACTATATTTAGATGAGAGAGAGAGGGAGAGAGGGAGAGAGAAAATGGGTAGGCGGAGAGTATTCTACTCTCATGAGTCATGCACGAGTCCTAGTCATAAACTTGGGATTTTATCTAGTTTACAATTTGAATTTTTTTTACTAATAGAAATGTGCCTATTCTTGACGATTAATAATGGTAAAAAATAATAGAAATTTAACATAAAAAGTGCTTTGTTATGACATTGCAATGGAAAATGTCTTGTCACATATATGGGATTGCAAATAAATTCCGACAGAAAATCTATTTGGCAAACTGTCAAGAAAATAGTACATTTGCAAACTATAAATAGTAAATTTGCGACATCCACATTTCAATTTGAGAAAATTAATTCAATACAATATTTTTGGTAAACCATGGCATGATAATTCAGTTAACAATTTTTTATGGGCTGATAATTGGATGGGTTGGGCAGTTTTTGAGTAAATTGGTGGTAGATTTCAATTTATTTGAATTATGCCCAACGCCCAAGTATAAATTAGATTGATATTGGATTGAATCATATTGGGTCAACTCAAAATCATAACCCAAATATTACTCAACATATTTTTTCATACATTTTGATAGATAATACTCTCTCACGCACATTTACATATACAAAATGATTTTTTCTTATATATAAACACAATTTCACGTGCATAAATATATGTTCACATGCTAATACACTTCCACCCATATAACCCATATAAATACACTTTCACTTCGTAACTTCCTTGGATGGAAGCTTATCAATTCTACATAGAGAGACACACTAAAACATACACTAATATACTTTTCAAGCGTACTAACTTTTTGAACTACTTGGATTGACAAATTTAAGTGCAGAATATCCTTTTTTAAAAGCAAAACAAATCATATAAAATGTAATCAAAGGAATCATTAAATTAACCTGAAAAAGGCCAGGAGACATTGCCCTGCCTGGTTGGTTAGGGATCGAACTTGGCCGGCCACGATTTGGGTTAATTAGGGAGGGGAATAGCGGAAGGGAGGAGGATTAAAAAAAAAATTTTGAACTGAACAATGGTAGAATTCAAGCAAATGAAGTCATCCAAGTAAATCTTTTTTCTTTCATGATTCATGAGGGGCAATCATTTTTGCAAAATGTGTCGGATATTTGCAAAATATGCTCATTATTATGCTATGAAAACTCCAAATATTGTAAAAGATGTTGTTAATGATATTGGCACTTTAGGCAATTCCCTAATTTTGGTGGATTATTTCTTCAAATGATATTTGGTAAGAGGTGACAAATAATTACTTGGTAAGTGGTGAGAAATAATTAATTAGTCATACGTAGTTACCAGGGAATTATACCTTTTCTTGTGTTTTCTTGGATACCCAAGACTGTCACTACATAAAATTGGATTGATTCTACCTATCAAGATTTTGAGAAGATAAAATTATTTACAATCTCGGAGAAGGTTTATGAAATTTTTCTTACATATGTCAGTTTTATCACATGGGGGAGATAATATTATCTCCACATTTGAGAAAGTATGTACTGAAGAGGAATCTGAACTACCGTATAAAAAATTACATAGAATTCAAAGTACCTAGAAAAATGAGAACTTATGACATAGAAAATGAATCATATGGAGAAATATTTGGTCCAAATGTTGTTTCAGAATTAAAAATAAAAGAAGTTACTCCAAATGTAACAAGTAAATCATGGGTCTGTGAAATTTTTCTTATATAATTATCACTTTTATGATGTGCTGGAGACATTACTAAGTCCACGCTTTGACAAAGTATGCACCAAAAAGAATCTAATCGAACTTATAAACATATATTTAGAATTGCAAGTATCTAGAAAAATGGGAACTCATGAAATAAGATAAAATTTTAACTTTAAGAAATAAATAAAATGGAGAACCATCTGGTAATGTCGTACCCCCCAAAAAAAAAAGGAAGAAAGAAGAAAAGAAAAACTACTCCAAATGGAGCAAGTCAATTATGATTTTATTTTTTCCCTATTTATGAGTTATGTTCTCTCTTTTTTTTTCTTTGGTGCCCCTATGGTCATCAATCTAATTTTTTTTTTTTTACATTAAGCAAAATAGAAGGGGGAAGATACTATTCAAAATCTAATTGGATATTGGGTATTTCACCTATTATCCAATTAACTCAATATCTAATTGACCCAACCCAATCTCTTAAATTAGTAAGTGAGTTGGGTAGGTTGGCGGGTTTTAAATATTTTTGCCAATCATATTTTTTTACCACATCTTTTTGGACATTGTAAATAGTTGCAAGAGCATTTTTGATACCTAAAAAATAGTAGAAATTACTATCACAAGTGATTGTCTTGGTGTTAAATTACCACGTTCCAATTAATCATCAAATTTTTTCTTTGACAAAATTTGTAAGTTGTAAGATATGGAAGACCACCATTGATAATAAAAGAAAATATTTCAAATTTTAACATAGCTTGTACATAAAACTCCAAAAGCTGCTTCATTCCATGATCAAATCTAGTAATCAAGTCTACAAAGCGTACCATCTTTTATAGTCAAATCCAACAATTAAGCGTTGAAAACATTTTGATATTTATAATCAAATCAAAGCAATAAGCCTAGTAGTCGAATTCCCTTTTCTAACTATGAAAGAGATAGAGTATTTCTTTTCTCATGAATCGTGCATGATTTGTGGCCCTACCGCTTGTGAGTTGATCAATTTTACATTTTGAATTCCTTTTCTAATCGGATTTCCTATTCTCTACAAAATTTCTTTTCTCATTCTGCTTTGTTGGTTTCAAGTTTTCTCTTCTTTGACTCATCCTACCTTCCAGCTTATGTGTGTCAATTTTTTTCTCTAGTGTAGTTTATGGAATGCCAGTAATAGCTATATATATGTATATAAACTTTTCTATTGAAGTGCAGGGCATTCATGTTGAAATCCTAGTGGCATCAACTAATTACCTAAACGATTTTGCACTCCATATATATAAATACACACACATACCCAAATCTGTTAGTGACTCTTCCCACGTACAAAGCAAAACTGGGAACTTGTGATGGAGTGGGGAATACATTGGAAATGTTTGGCAGATTAGTAGGGCTTAAAGCGTATATAATACGTGGAGAGTGTGATCGGGGGGTGGTTAAAGCGTGTTATATATATATATATATATACTTTTTCTGCTTTTCTTTTTTTTTTCCAAATTTTTCTTTTGGTTGTTCTAATTGTCTATTTGTTTGTCCTCCTTCTCTTTCTTTTCGCAATGTTATAATTCTTTTCATTGGCGGTTAAAAGGAACAATTTATGTTTCAGGAATTCTACCTCTCAGGAAAATTAATATCACCAGCAATGGCTTCACGCAAAATTTTGAAGCAGAAATAATAAGCTTGAAGTTACAAAACCACATTTAACTAAAGATAGGCCATCTGGATATGGGACATACAGAAATAGTAAGGCACGGGGATGAGAAGCATGCTAGCCACGTAAAAACTACTAAAGTAATAGCATAGCTTCAATATTAATAAATCCTTTGTATTGGAGTCCCATCAGTACCACAATGAAATGCATTTGATAAGAGTTTATTTTACTTATTCTTGGTATTTTTAAATATTTAGTCTTTGTGTGGTTTTTAGGATTTAAAGTAGACTTTTTTGGCTCCATTTGGTGTTATTTCTTCAAGATTGAATGGTTTAATGCATAATATCTTGTGTTTTTGTAGGTTTTGGCTAATTAGATATCGACTTGGATCAAATGATGCACAATTCACTCATTTCGAATTGATTCAATGAAAATTTTTAAGAAGAATTGAAGTGTCAAAATTATGCGTGAGAAAATGAAGATAAACGTTCAAGGAAAAATCAAGGGAGGCAGGATCCAAGTTTGGATCCATTTTGAATCTGATGCAAGGGGTGGATCGAAGTTTGGATCCAGCCTTCAGGTCCATATTTCGACTCTGCAATTTGCAGAGCAAACTATGACCTTTTCACACAAGTTTTTTGACTATTTTTGGAGAAAGATTTCGGCTGATTCTGTCCAAGAAAAGTGTGAAAAGTTGGAGAAGCAATCTATTGGAATCTTAAGGACATTATTGAACAACTTTAACATTATTGCTTCTGGGATTCATTTCTCTATAAATAGAGGCCTTCAAGACATTTAAAAGAGATTTTGAAGAGTGCAAGAAACACCACCGAAGATGTAGTTCTCTTAGTCCTTTAGTTTAGAATAGTATAGTATAGTTGGTTAGTAGTAATAGTTGTGTTTGTCCACTCTAGTATTGGTTTTGCAAGGAAGGCAAGAAGAGATGAAGATTGGGAGGCTTCAAGAGGCTCTAGTGACAGGGGTTTCTTCTCTTTAATCCTTTGTCTTTATATTGAATTTTAAGTTATATTGATACAAGAGTTGGACATGTGTTTCTAAAGTGTATGCTGTAGGTTTTGGTTGAACTTTCTATGATTGTTTTGTATTGACTTTTTGGTTATTTGATGCTATTATTTTGAACAAGTTATTTAGTATTTTTGTTCTTATAATCATGATCAACTGGCCATTGATTGTGATAATTTAAAGGGGTTGGATTTGTAATGAGAATTGGAATTTAACACTAGTTCAAGAAAGTGCTAGACCTAGAGAGTACACTCACGAAAGTAAAGGTGCATCTTTGTGGCTTTAGTGACTTGTTCATGTAATTTCATAAAGCAAATAAGTCTTTAGTTAACTTCATAATGATGAAAGTAGGTATGGATTAACTATAGGTATGGCTGGTACGCTGGCGAAACCGGATATCACGCGCATTAGGAAATTACGCTATGACTAGCCAACGTAGTAGTATTCATTGATCCAAGAGTTGCAATTACATGAGCAATAAGGGATTCCATGACCTACGGAATTTTTATTTGCTATTTTCTAGCACATCTTAGCATAGTTTTATTTTCAATAATTTGTTGATCATCTCAATAATAGAGAAGTTTTAGTAGCACCAGTAATTATCCATTTCTCCTTGTGGGATCGACCTTTAATACCCGTGCTTACTTAGGACTTGTATACTTATAGAAAATCGCGTGTGGGGTATTTAGAAATTTATAAATGTAAAACTTGATTGTGGATTTAAGCTTAATTTTGTATGCATGCCTTGCGCTCATCAAGTTTTTAGCACTGTTGTCGGAGAGATTTATGTCAATATCGGCGTGAAGAGCAACTTTATTAATTTATGCATTTTACTTGTTCTCTTGTGATTTTTGTGTCTCATTTTCTTGTTTGATTGTTGAGCCTTGTGTGTTTTATATTTTTTTCTTGTGTTAGTATCCTAGTTCCTATCTTTCCTCACTAATTGTGCATTTGAGGTGTTTGAAGGCATTTGTAGGAAATGAGGAGGGTAGGCCATTTTGGAGAACAATGCATGAGAAATGGAAGTTTGACAATGGATCATTACTACGTGCAAAGCTCCATGTATAAAGGTAACCAAGGAGAATTCGAAGGTACGTCATTTGAAGATGGTTTAAAAAGTTTAAAGACTAAATATGATTATATAACATTAAAAGTGCAACTGGACACCATTACAAATCTACTTATGACTTGTGTGGAGGTTATCATGCAACTTACAAATATATGCAATTACAAAATATGGATTACTATGATGAATTTAGGCATTTCAATTGTTGTTTTGATCAATATGATGCTAATTGGGGTAATTCATATGCTTATAATTGAGATGGTCAATGCATGTACACTAGTTCTTCATATTTTTATGATGATTATCAACCCCAATGTGTGCAACATGAGTTTAATCCATCTTGGGAGTTAGTTATTGAAAGATTAACTGATGCACCTTTGCCTTGGGAGTTTGGGATAGCCCCACCTCTCCCTAGGGCGTACCCTAAGGTATCAGGGGACTTCCTGCCCGGCTCTCGCTGGGACTCACTACAATACTCAAACAAATCTCAGTGCCAGCGTTTAATACTTACAATAAAACTCCAACCATTACATCCATGTACTTCCAAATAATAACATAACCCTAAATCTCATAAGTTAATTTTCAATACTTACAATTCCAAATATTTCCAAAATAATATTACAACCATGAGATATTATTCTCCAATTACTTCAATACCATAAATACATTTCACAAGATATCAAAATAATATACCCAAATGGAATAAGAGGTAATCCAGCCAGTCACACTAGTAAGTCCCTACAAGCTTCCTTTGCCTCGAACCCTATGGAGGGGAAATAAATATTTTTGGGGTGAGCTAAAAGCTCAGTGAGGTTCCGAAAATGCACAAATTCACATTTGGTCAAAATCATAACACTTGAATCAAATAGCACTTTTGCAAAATACTCATCATTCAACTCAAATCATGAGCAAAGCATTTCATGTAGAACAATAATAAATCATGTCTTATTTAGCTTAGAACAAGAGTAAATCTTTTCAGAGAAATTCATTTTACTCATTTCTGCATTCGGATAATAATTAAACAAACAATTCACTTTAATCAAATCAAAGGTACTGAGACGGGATGAGAGATGCCTACCACTCTGATTGGGTGTGACACATACTACCGTTCAGATTTAATCACACCTAAGGTATTGAGATGAAATGAGAGGTACCTCCCACTCATAAGAGTGTGGTACATACTATCACTCAATACGTATGGTCAACGAGACAACGCTCCAATCAACTTATTCAAAGTTAGGATTCAGGCGGCATGAGAGGTACCTACCACTCATTGAGTGTGGTACATACTACCAGTTATCACATATGGTTGACGAGACATCGCTTCAATAGACTTATTTAAAGTTAAGATTCAGGCGGGATGAGAGGTACCTACCACTCATTGAGTGTGGTACATACTTCCGCTTATCACATATGGCGGGATGAGAGGCACCTACCATTCATTAGAGTGTGGTACATACTTCCGCTTATCACACACAAATCAAAACTCATGACACAACACAACACATATTCAACATATAATTCACTTCTAGTTACAGTTTGAAAATCACGTAAATAAATCACCATCTCATTTAGTATTTGCGAACTAAGACAAAAGACATGTTTGGAAAGTCACAAACTCTTCATAAATTATTTCACTTGTAAAAGCATTTTACTTGGAAATAACAGTAAATCATTTCTTTGCAAATATGAGTCGAGCAAATTATTTCACAAGTCATTTTCACATAGTAGTAAAATATTTGATTTATAAACGGATTGGAATACTCACCAATTAATCACAGCTGACAATCCAAGTTAGGATTTGGTTCAAACTCTTCCCCACTTCCTATAATCAAGTAAAAGAAGAAATAAGTTTCGCTCCACAAATAGCGAAACTACTCTTAAATAAACTTAGTCATTTGTTTGATCAAAATCATCCCAAAATTCCTCTAATTTTGCTCGAGTGAAAAAGTAGTCACTCGAGTCAAAATTCATCATAAAAGATTCCATTTTCAAATCTACACATCATTACCCAAAATACTCTATCGATGTACCCCATACTCGCAACTTCTAAAATTTTAGAACAAAGACATAAAGTGAGGTCTTTCACCTCGAAAATCACCCATTCTAGTTTAAACTCAACACTACTCATAAATGAATATAATACATATTTATTTAGGCAAAATCTCGCCAAGACACATCATAAAATTTTGAAATCAAACATCAAAACATTCCAAGTGAGGTTCGGCCAGCTTCATACTTTTTCTTCAAAATTTCCAACAACATTCCTACATTCTAACCATAAAATGAACTCATCTCATAAATATCCATCACAGCCACAATCAGGTCCTCAATTCACTACCTAAAAGTCACCTCAAGTCCGCTACTTAAGTTGGGAATTCAAGAGCCCAATTCAAATATTCGAATCATAAGCATTTCTAGCAAAATAAACCGTAGATCTGACAGATCTGACTCTAATAAGTTTAAAACTAAGAGTTTTAAGTGTTATACCTCAAGATCTTTTCAGATCTAACAAGATCAAGGAAGATCTAGTGTTACTCCACTCAAGGATGACCTTCCAAGTTTTGAAACCTTGAGATTCTTCAAGTTTAGCCAAGAACTAGCTTGATCCTTGGTGATTTCCTCCACAAGCTTCAAGACCAAGAAGAAAGAAAACAAGATGAATCTTTCTCTCTTTCTTTCTTTCTCTCTCTCACACTCGGATCTCTCTCCCTTTTTCTCTCTCTCACTCGGCTGCAACAAGAAGCAAAAAGGAAGCAAGATAAAGCTCTTCAAATGGTGTCTTCAAGGTGTAAGAGGATGAAGTTGAAGAAGATAAAGATCAAGGCTCTCTTCTCTCTCTCTCTCTCTAAGCTCTAAATGGCAGCTGAAAATGAAGGGAAAAGGAGCAAGAAATATGGCTTTAAGGAGACAAGATACTTGGTTGGCCTTTGTAACGGCCTCAAAAAAAAAATATATATATATATATTTTTTAATTTTAATTTCAAAAATTTGAAGTTTATTTATTTATTTATTTACATAATTATTTCTTTAATTATCTTGTGATATCCGATTTTTCCTCATTCACAATGTCTCATTTAATTTTAACTCTATTCCCCTGTTAATTTCGTCTCGTAGCATTTATTAGCGTAAAATGTCAAAGGCACATTTTTCGAGGTAAATTCGGACTGTGAGTAAACTAGTGAAGATAAGTATGGATGATCACTGATAAGTTGGAAGTGTAATTAAATGACTGGATTTGGGTCTTTAAAGGTGATTAATTAGGGTTTTGAAAATTTTAATTAAGATTTGGATTAACCTCATTAAACTTAGAATTTCAACCAATTCCTTCTAGCTCTTACGAAAATTTTCCTATTCTTCTTCCCCGTCCTAGCCGAAAACTAGCCCCTTAATTTCAAGCAAATTAAGCCATTTATTTTTCCCTCCAAATAGATAAGAATGGCATTAATGAAGTTTGACTATTAAGGAAAGACAAGACTTGTGTCTTGTCTTCCTTTCTTTCTTACTTTACAAAAAAAAAATTGCTTAAAATTTGTTCATTTTCTTCTTCCCTTCACCCGAACTTCCTCTTCTTCCTTCCCTTCATTTTCCATCAATTTTCCTCTTCTATCTCTTGCAAAAAAAAAAAAAATCACTAACAAAAACTTCATCACTCTTGGCTTGAACTTGAACTTGGTGGAGAAGCTTGGACTAGGAGCATTTGGAAGCTTTTGTTTGGCATTTCCTTGGAGAACTTTCACTTGTTTCTTGCAAAAGGTAAAACTAGAAGCTTGAACTTCATTTCATCCATTCCATTCGAAAGCATGTTGATAGGATGGGATGTTGAAAGGTTTTAGAAAACCTTGACTTATGTGTTTATAACTTTGTATGTGTTAAGCCTTATGGATTTGATTTGTGGAATTTGATGATTAGGGTAAATGTGGGCTCTTGGATTCCCACTAGCTTGTAATGGTGACAATTAGTATGATTATTGTTGCATTGTGTGAATTTGAGTTGGAAATGGTTGTTGGAATGTTGGACAAAACTTCAAAAAAGAAGCGGTTGAAGGAGGCTATGTTGGGAGTGAATTTTTCTGATTTTCCTTGAATTTTCGTGGCTGTATTTTTGGCTAACTTAAGAGCTGAATTTGATGATTAAATGTTGGTGGTTAAGCTGTTAAATTTGCCCCACACATATTCTTTAGGAGTTGGGCAAAGTTGGTGATGGATTGAAGCAAGGAAAAACTGGAGAAAAAAAAATGATGAGGAGGCAGCATGCTGCCGGTTTTAAGGGTTGGATTTTGTGATAATTTTTGATAAAAGTTGTGACCATTTTTGATCACCATTAGATTAAGGGAGTCTAATACTATCTTGGTTTCAAAAATTAGGACAAATGAAGTTAATTTGAGGCATGAACTAGATGTTAAAAGTGAAGGATCAAAATTTCACAGTTTTGGATGAAAGAGCTGAGTGAATTTTGGTCACGTAGAAAACTGCCTTCCCGTTTGTATTTTAAGTTGAAATTTGGTATGAATCTAGTTGATATATGGAAGTATTAGTGTGCCAAATTTGACAATTTTTGGACTTGAATTCGTCACTCAAACAATGTCTTGAAAACTGCCCTGTATCTTCATATTCCCAGAAATTTCAGAATTGCGCACTGCCCTTGTTTGAACTGTTGTCATTTCCTGCTCGGATGTCAGAATTGAGTTCCGTCAGTGGCTGTTGAAACTCCTTATGTAGTACTATATTTTGTATGAATTTAAGAGGTTAACTAATTTTCTGTAATTTTTGACGAATTTTCAAAGTGCTCTGGATGTCCAGCCTGATAAGCACTGCCTCTTTACTGTAGCAGAATGTTTAACGAAAATCTGGGTTAATTTCGTCCATAACTTTAATTTGATGTCTTCTGAAAAGTTTTAGAGCTTTCAAAGAGGTTTCCAACGGTACCAAATGAGAAAAATTCCGACTTGTATAACTTGAGTTATGATTTTTCAAAATTTTCAACTCAACTTGGGAAATTGTCGAACTTTTGACTTTTTGAACTAAACTTGACCGGTGATTAGGAGAACTCATTTTTGTTCTCTTTTAATTATTTTTAGGTCAAAGTGCTGATTTTGCAACTGACCAAAACTTGGATTCCGACCCCTACTTTGTTGGTGAGTTTTCCAATGCATGTTTACTGCTTTAATTTACAAACTTAATGCCTGAATGTGCCATGTGACTGTCGTGTGATTTTGTGAAACTGTTAAACCACTCACTTAAAGGAGAGTATACTTTATTGCTCCCTTTTTGTAGAGTTGGAAATTTAGTTGTTGCATGTATTGAACTTGGGAGATGGAAACGTGATATATAATTACTCTTGGCCGTGTGCCTTGAGTAAAAATTACTGTTTCTTGTTCGCTGAATTATGTGGCGTCCTAGGGGAGTGAGGTGGATGGAGTTGGCGTGAAGAGTCGTCTACTTGGATTGAAAGTCGACGGAGTGTCGACTACTATAATTGCTCGTGAAAAGTGGAAATTGGCTCCTGAGAGCCCCCGTATCCTCAATGTGTGTTAATTGGATTTGTTTATGTGTTTTAATTATTTACTTTTAATTTTACCATTTTAAGTGCATGTGCATGAATTTTGGAAACTCACGAGCTTTTTAACTCACTCCCGTTCCCTTTTATTTTCCTTAATAGGTGAAGAGAATCCCGAGGCGTAGCTAGGGCTAGCGTATTGATCTTTTGATTTTTGGTCTCGAGTACGAAGATATATTTTGTATATTTGTTTGATGTTGAGTACTTTAAGCTTAGGGAAGTGTATGAGCTTTGGCTCGAGGATTGTGAATATTTTAAATGGATGACTGTAAATTTTAAGTTTAAATGCTCTTCTCAGTTTTAGTGTTAATGTTGTGTTAATTGGAGAAATTGCACGTTTAAGTTAGTAATGATTTGAACGCTTGAGTCCTGACGAGAGTTGGGCAGACAGTTCGCTAACCCCTTTGGTTAGCCATAGGGGGAGGTGGGGCTGTTACAGCCTTAATTTAAGGAAAAGTGGTCAACTTCCACTTTTTGTCACGTCAACGCGCGACACTCTAAATTTTACTAGTTTTCCTCTTCTGGCACTGTCCTACCTTAAATATATCTCTGTAATATCTCTACATAGGCTCGGTTTCATCTTAGAATCACTATTCACGCTTCGGAACAAAAATTAATGCTTAAACTGGTTGAAACCAAACACCGGCAAATAATTCTAAAAATTTCTCTAAATTGGAAAATAATAACTCAAAATATAAATTCACTAATATTTTAGTGAATAAACATAATATAAATATTATTTTGCATTTTCAAATAAAAATAGAATTTTGAGACCCTACAGAGTTAGCCATAGAGGAGAAAAAGAATGAATGGGAGTTTGCTGTAGAAAAATTTGCTAATCAATTAGATTTGACCATGAAAAGGCTAGCTAATACAATTTCTGATCATTTTGATAAGGTTGAGGAAAGGGTAGATGACTTAGCTTCTCACTTAAGTAGAATACAAGACCAATTACACAATTTATGTGAAGTTATTTTGTCAAATAATATGCAAGTTGACCCTATTAAGAATGGTGAGGATGTTGCATGTGAAAGTGGATTATATTTTGATGATAAGGATAATCATCTTTGGAACTAACCTTGGACCTCAGAAGAAATCATGAATGATTCATTTTTAATCCCTCTTGAGGAGTGTTTCAAAAGTATAGGTTCCAAGAGTATTATTGTCCAAGAAAGTCTCATCGACATGCCGTTAGCAATGCCTCAAGTATTGCAAATCCAAGATCATACCTATGAATTGCTTGAGATAGGTAAGTCGCTTCCAATTCTCAGATCTTATAAATATAGGGCTCATGAAATTGAGCCACTACTTGTTGAATCATTGCGTCCAAAATTGGTGGATTGATAAAGAGGTTTAATAGTTAAGCTAATGACTATAAAGAAGCGCAGGTTGGGAGGCAACCCAACAGTTAAATTGCTTTAAGTGTTTTTAGTGTGTTTATATTTATTTTGATTGCTTTTAATTTTTAGTGTGTGAATATGGGTTGTAGGTGTCATAACATGAAAAGTATGGTGAAAAGAGATGAAAAAGGGAAGTTAATCCTCAATTTTATGATTAATAAGCTTGCATTTCCTTCTATAATGTTAGAAATGTTATTTGCATGACTTTTCAATGAGAGCACGTTTAAAGGTTTTGATATGTTTTATTATTGCTCACTTGAGTCATTAAAAGAGTCATATTTGCATTTTGAGTGTTCAAGTTGTTTAACTGATCAAAGAACGTCATACCTCAAGTTGCAATATGGGCATAGCTGGTGTATTATTATTGGTTGGAAGTTGTGTTTAGGTCATTTTGCATGTGTACGGGGTGTTAAGTTTGTGAAAAATCCATCGAAAGTTGCAATTTTAAGTGAAAATTTTGTTAGATCTGAAAATTCTATAAAATTGAAAAATCAGTAAGATCAAGTTTGGATCTGGATTATAGTCCTCAGTTTTGAGACTCAGATAAACTTCGATGTCAAAGACTTGATCCAAGGCCTGATCCGTATGATCCGACCTCGGATCTTTCTAGGTTCGCAACGTATAAAGGGGATCCAAACTCTTCTCATTTCATTCCTTCTATTGTTCTACCCTTGGACCAATGAACCCTAATTCTTCCTTTCTTCAATCTTCAATTCCAATCTATAATTCTCCAATCTTTTACCATGAATTCATCCCAAAACATCCTGTGATCAGAATCCCTCAAGAATTTCACATCAAAAATAACTTTTTAGAGGAATTTTTGTTCAAA
Organism: Gardenia jasminoides; assembly: GCA_013103745.1. NCBI lineage: Eukaryota > Viridiplantae > Streptophyta > Magnoliopsida > Gentianales > Rubiaceae > Gardenia > Gardenia jasminoides. The sequence continues at coordinate 564,244 of CM023099.1, forward strand.
AACGAGAACAGAGCCAAGTTGAAATTTGTCATTTTAGGGTCGATTTTGAGGTTTTTTTTTTTTTTTAAAGTTACTCACACCATTTGTATCTCATAACATCACTCTACACATTGCTAGTATAATGGCACATAAATATCATGGAGATGGAGAAGAGGATGCCTATAGAGTCTATGAAAATGCTTCATGAGTAGGTGACCCTACAGTTTAGTTTCACTTATTTTGTATTGATGTATTTACTTGGTTTTCTATTTTTGTTTTAGGATTTTTTGGATCTTAATGGTTGGAACTTCCTCACATGACACCAGATTTGGATATGAGCAAGCTTTCTAGGGGAATATTGTTCGTACTTTTACTCTTTTCCTTTTCCCCACATTGAGGACAATGTGAAGTTTAAGTGTGGAGAGGGGAATATGTGTGAACTTACCAATTTTGTGCCTTGTGATGATGTTTTGTGGGTTTAAATGGATTAAGAATATTGGAATTGTGTTTGAAAATGTTGCCTTGTGGTATATTTGTTAAAAACTTGGATTGTTGGCAGGGAGTTTAATACAGTTCCAAAATTTCACTTTGTTGGCAGGATTGTTGTGGTATTTTTGTTAAAAACTTGGATTGTTGGCTTGGAGTTTCGTCCAATTATAAGGGGAAACTTTGTCAAAATTTCACCAAAATTTCACTAGAACCCAAAAAATTTTGAAATTTTTCCTATTTTGTTTAAAAAAGGGCCAATTTGTTCCAACTTTAAATGTTTTATTTCTCCCACATGTTGAAAGCCTATATATGCTTTAGAAAATGAATTCCTCAATTGATTAGGAAACAGTTATTATGCGATTATGATATTTGCACTTTAGAAAGTATATCTGCCTATACTCTACATGTTGAATGAAATTTCTCCACTTTACTTAATTTTACAAGCCAGAGATTGATATAGTCACAAAAAGCAATTCTCTCCTTATAGTCATTGCTTTAAGAGAAATAAAAAAAAAAAGAAAAAAAGAAAAAAAAGAAAAAAGGAGCGAAAAAGAAAAGAAAAAAAAGAATAAGAGTTACTATTCTACTCCAATGATTCTTGTACTAAGAAACCGGGTTAGCATCTGCAAATGTTAACTCTCGCATCAAAAGGAGTATGCAAAACAATTCAAATAAGTAAAATGTTGAGTAACCGAGGGTTTTCACCTAAAAATGTCGATCTTCGTGTCAAAAGACACATTCACAATTTAAGTATGATAATATTAGTAACAACGAATAAAATCCCTCTTTAAGTTTGAAATTGAGGAGATTGTGGATGAGGAAAACTATGCATTGACTATATGAGTTGCTTGTTGGTAAGATTCGGTTAGGGTGAGAGATTGAATTAGACGTGTGGGAATTAAGACATGATGGCTTCTTTTTTGCTTGATAGTATGAGTATTTGAGGTAAATTGAATGATTACATGATGATTATTTATGTCGTTGAGAGAGGCTGAATTCATTTGCTAGTAACATTTGAATCATTGTTTTGGAGTGTATTTACTATTGCATGAGGACAAGCAATAATTCACATGTGGGGAAATTTGATAAGAGTTTATTTTACTTATTTTTGGTATGTTTAATTATTTAGTTTTGGTGTGTTTTTCAGGATTTAAATTGGACTTTTGGCTCCATGTTGGTGGTTATTTATTCAAGATTCAATGTACTGCCAAAACATGTAAATGAATGGTTTAATGCATAATATCTTTTGTTTTTTAGGTTTTGGCTAATTAGATATCAACTTGGTTCAAATGATGCACAATTTGCTTATTGGAAGTCGATTCAATGAAGAATTTCAAGAAGAATAGATGTGTCAAAATTATGCACTAGAAAATGAAGATAAACATTCAAGGAAAAAATAGGAGAGGCAGGATCTAAACTTAGATCCATTTCGGACCTGATCCAAGTGGTGGACAAAGTATAGATCCAGCTCTTGAATCTATATTTATTGCAATTTGTAGAGCAAGTTGTGGCCCTTTCACACAAGCTTTTTTACTACTTTTGGTGAAAGATTTTGGCTGATTCTACCCAAGAAAAGCATGAAAAGTTGGAGAAGCAATCTATTGGAATCTCAAGGACATTATTGAACAACTTTAACATTTTTGCTTTTGAGATTTATTTCTCTATGAATAGAGGTCTTCAAGATGTTTAAAAGAGATTTTGGGGATTGCAAGAAATATCATCAAAGATGTAGTCCTCTTGGTCCTTTAGTTTAGAATAGTATAGTATAGTTAGTTAGTAGTAGTAGTTGCATTCATCTACTCTAGAGTTGGTTTAGCAAGAAAGGCAAGAAGAGATTAAGATTGGGAGGCTTCAAGAGGCTCTAGTGACAAGGGTTTCTTCTCTTTAGTCCTTTGTTTTTGTATTGAATTCTAAGTTATGTTAATGCAAGAGTTGGATGATAAGTCAATATTTTACATATTTTTAATAGGTTTAATTATGTAGTTTTTGTATGTTTTGGTATTTTGTAGCTAATGAACTAGGGTTTCTAGTTAATTTTGCATTTGATGGCTTCAATGATGAAAATTGAATTTGTATGGATTAATGTGGTGAAATCTGCATGTTTTTGTAGGATTGCTTGTTCAATTATCAAATGAGATGAAAATGTGGATATTTGCCAATTTCACGACAAAAAGCTCGGAATTTGCAAGTTTCAAGTGGAGTCGCGAGTCAATACGCGAACCAACAAGTGGAAATTTCAAACAGCTCGCGAATCCCTCTCACAGGAGACAGGGGAAGCGGATCCGCGATGTGATCCGCGAGCCTCTGCCTTGCGGATCTGCATCGCAGATCTTCAGAAAGTGACGGCTGCAAGTTGCAGCCGAATTCCAGTTTTTCAGCTCACTTCCAGCTCAATTTTCAGAAGAATTTCAATGAAAGCTGCGTGAAGAATATTGGAAGATTGAAGAAACAACTCATTGCTAATTCAAAACACTATTTGCTTCAACATTACAACTCATTTGAGATTGAAATTCAAAGGATTCAATGCATGAAGACAAAGAGATTAAAGAAGCCATTTTCCTTGACTTTTGAAGGCCAATTTGTCTTGTATTCACATGACATAATTTTGGATGCATATGGTTGTAATCTTCTATAAATAGGGCCTTTTGTAGACAATTAGAAGTATTCCATAAAAATTCCATTGAAGAGAAAAAAAAGACTAGAGAATAGCTCTAGTTCATTAGTTAGGTTCTAGTTCTTAGTTTGTAGCTTCTAAAGAAAGTAAAAGTGAAAGTTGTGAGCAATCTTGCACTTTGTATTTGGGAGATCAACTTGTGAAGAAGTTTATGGATTCAACTTCAAGAAATTGAATAAGATTCCTTCTTCCTTTACTTGACTCTTGTGCTTTAATTTCATGGCTTTGTGTAAGTTTGTTTATGTTTAAATGTTCTTAATATGATGTCTAGCTAAACATTTTTAATCCTAGAGTTAGGATGAACTTGTTTTAGTTGTGATTATGAAGCAGTTGAGCTATTTATGTCCTCCATGATTTTGCTAGTTTAAGACTTGTGCTTATACTTTATGGTTGATTAGCTACCAACTATAAACGATTTGATGTTGATGAGCAATGAAAAACTTGCCTTCAATAAGATCTAAGTTCTTAAACACTAACTTATATTCTCACGAAAGTAGTGAATATAGTTGGTTGGTTTTGGTTTTATACTATAACTTCATTGAGCTTATTTAACTTGTTTCTCTCTTTTCTCTATGAAAATAGGTCAAGGAAGATTCAAAGGAGTTAAGGAATTAGCGAAAGCAATTCCGAGTGACTAGCTCATCTTAAATGAGAGCTTGCACTACACATGACCATTGACGAAAGTGATGGCATACAAAAGGAAGTTATACCTTAGCGAATCACTGGAGAAAGGACATAATAAACTTGACTAACTTCTAATCTTAACTTAACAAGGGATTCTAAAGCTCTAGGATTCCTCCAACTTGACCTTAAAACTCTCTCTAACTTAACTCTCTAATTTCTTTACTTGCTTTCTTTTATTTTCTTGTCTACCACCAATTGGATGTCTTTGACACCTAACGGTTGGTTTTAATTTCTTTATCCCTCTTCCTTAGGTCGGTTTACTGCCTTCTCCCTTTTATCTAGCTTTCCTTTATTTTATTTGCCTTCCTTTAGTTGTTTCTAGATAATAAAGCAAGTGATTAAACTTTAGTGTTTGCAAAACCATAGTTTCTCGTGGGATCGACACCTTATTTCCCTATACTCAATAAACGATCCGTATACTTGCGGTAATATAGGGTTATAAAGGTTATTTAAAATTGAGGAGTAAAGAAAATCCCTATCATTGGATATGTGTTTCTAAAGTTTATGCCTTATGTTTTGGTTGAACTTTTTATTATTGTTTTGTGTTGATTTCTTGCTCATTTGATGCCATTATTTTGAGCAAGTTAGTTAGTACTTTTGTTCTTATAATCATGATTAACTAGCCATTGATTTTGATAATCTAAAAAGATTGGATTTGCAAAGAGAATTGGAATTTAACACTAGTTCAAGGAAATTCTAGACCTAGGGAGTACACTCCCGAAAATAGAGGTGCACCTTTGTGGTTTTAATGACTTGTTCATGTAATTTCATAGAGCAAATAAACCTTTAGTTAACTTCATAACCACAAAAGTAGGTGTGGATTAACTATAGGTATGGTTGGTACATTGGTGAAAGAAAGTATCATTGTGAGGGCCTCAAAATTCAGATTTATTTTAAAATGCATAATATTATTTATATTGTGTCTATTTATTTTAATATGTGTAAAAATATGTTTAAAATGAATATTTTCCAATTTAGAGAATTTTAAACGAATTATTCGCCGGTGTGCGATTTTGGCCGTATTAGGTGTTTAATTTTCTTCCGGAGCGTAATTAGGGACTTTAAGATGAAATTAAGCATAAGTAGCGATATTATGGGAATATTAATAAGTTTGGACAGTGTCGGAATGGACTAGAATAATGTAAGTTAGACTGTCGCGTATGACGCGACATAAAGTGCCAAAAACACCTTTTTCCCTTAAAACATGGAAATGCACTTTTTGCACCATAAAAGCCTTGACTTTCTTGCAACCTTCACACTTCATTTTCAGCTGCAAATTTGGGAGATAGAGAGAGAAAGAGCCGAGGCTCTAGGAGAGAGAGAGAGAGAAATAGTGCTAGTTTTCTTCCATTTCTTTCTTCTTCCTTTCTTTAACTTTGAAGCACCATTGAAGCCATCATCATCTTCAAAATTCCAGCCGAGAAAGAGAGCAGGGAGAGAGAGGGCTGGTCTGATTTCGGAGGAAGAAAGAAAGGTAAGCTTTGTGGTTGAAATCTTCCATTTCTTCTTCGACTAGAATCTTGAGTTTGTGAAGGTTTTGGCTTGATTTCTTCCCTCTATGGCAGCCGAACCAAGGAGAGAGATTTGGGAGTGAGGTCCAAAATTTTGGAAGGAAAAAGAGAGGAAAGAAAAGCTTGGGTGGTTGTCTTGGGCTCGAGGTTGAACTTGGTGACGGAGATCCTCGACGAATCTTGTAGATTGGGAGCTAGGATCGAAGTTCTTGGAAGTCATCAAGCTTGGAAGCAACTTTCTTGAAGAAAAGCTCGAGGGATCTTGCTAGATCTTGTCGGATCTTGTTGGACATTGATAGATCTGGAGGTATAAGTCCTAAAACTTGTTTATATAGCCTTATTAGTGTTTAGTAGCTTAGATCTATGTTTGATTTTGGTGAAAAGATCTCATCTGAAAAGATGACGTTGGGCTCTTGAAATTCCAACCTAGGTAGCGGACTTGAGGTGACCTCTAGGTAACGGACTTGAGGACCTGATTGTGGCCTTGAATGATATATGTGATTTTGGCATGATCTGGTTAGAAATTAGGGTTTTAGTTATTGAAAAGTTTGAAGGAAAAATGATTAAAATGGCCGAATCCACACTTGAAAACTTCCATGTTTGATTTCGAAAATTTGTATTCAATTGTGATGAATTTCCGTTTAAGAAAATATATGATATGTACATTTATCGGTGTATGACTTTTGAAAAGATAAAGAATGGAATTTCTCACGAAAATTGGGTGAAAAATGTCATTTGAGGGTTTTAAAGTTATATTAAAGTATTGTCAAAGAGTGAGTGTTGAGTTTTGTGATAAAAGTGATTTTTAGGTGTTAAACCTCACCCAAGTGTTTTATTAAAGAAAATGTAAATAGTGCCCACTGAGTATGTCGATAAAGCATTGTATTTGGAATGATTAATTGATTTTCAAAGAGGTACTTGAAATACGATACCATGTGATATGAAAGTGTTCCCTTGAGGGGATTTTTGGGAAAACATTGATTGAAAACTAAAAAGTGGAAATGAGTTGTTTTGATTAATGAATGAAAGGATAGAATTCTCAACTACTGTTTTTACTTGTTTAGGGTTTGAGGAGGAAAGTGAATTCGACCCATACGTAGAGGCTGAACCTTATTACTTTGGTGAGTTTCCATGCCTGTTATGTGTTTATGTGAAATGACTGCAATGGTGTTTACTGTTGTGATTGTACTGTGAAACCTGGTTTTGAACTCTCAGATAGGGTAGTGTGTATTTTATCGCACTTACTCTTATCTGAGTGAAACGACTATGAAAATGCTTTAAAGTGAATGAAAGTAATTGTAAACTGAAATGATTGACTGTTACAGTACTACTTAGTGACTGCATGTGTTTGAAAAGGTCAGGGAATGCATGAGACCTATCGGTGAACCCTTCGACTCGAGTCGGAGGCTAGGCCTAGGTCGAGAAGAAAGGGAAGAGCCATAGGGTTATTCCAATTTCACGAAGCCCCGTGACTTAGACCACTGTACTGTGCTCGAGATTGAGTTCTGGAACCGAACCTGTCTCCTAGAAGAGCAACCAACCACTGTTACTGACTGAACTGAAATGAAAAGTACTCTGGACTTGGTGTATGGACTTGTCCTTCATGGAGAGTACTCAAACAAACTGAACTGTTACAGACTGTTTCAAAATACACTGAACTATTTGGCGTACGGGCCCTGTGGAGGTTTGGTGGAGTAAAGGGAAGTGGAGTTCTACATGGTAATAGTGACAGTTGACGGAGTGTCAACTACTGGTTCGTGGACAAGCGACGTGGACTTTGGCTCCTGAGAGCCCCGTATCCATACTTGTATTGTTAAATGCTTTCTTATCTGATTTAATTTCAAGTGAAATCTTATTAAGTGAAAGTTCTTATGTGTTATGTGAATTGCATGTTTTTGGGAACTCACAAGCTTTTTAGCTCACCCTTTTCATTTGTTTTCCTTAGCAGGGTATGAGATCCCCGATGAAGATGCCAACCCTTAAGCTTAGGGTTACTCTTGTGGTAACGTTTTGGAGAACTTGGAATAATGTCTTTTGAGAACTCATGTATGATGAAACTAGATTGTAAGGATGGATGGTTTATGTATTATGGGTTGTAATTTGAACGTTATGTATTGTAAAGCATTGTACTCTTTTATTTTGGGCTAAGATTGTTGTTATGTCAAGTTTGAATTTGATAAGCAAAGTGATAATAGAGTGAGTGAGTCCTGGCGAGAGTTAGGCAGGTGACCGCTGATACCCTAGGGTACGCCCTAGAGAGAGGTGGGTTGTCACAGGTGGTATCAGAGCTTAGGTTTCAGATCTCTGTAATGTATCTTAGGCTAAAAGTTTAGGATACTGGCCTGTGAAAAGTAGGACTAGAGTGTTCTGGTACTTGATGGTTAGTAAGAGTTACTTGAGAGTTTCTTATATGAATTGATTTGATCAACAGTTTGATGTTGCAGTGATTAAGGCATAAGAGTGAGTCTTAGTGTTTGACTGAGTTTTGAGGTTTGTCATAACCCTGATTAGTATGAGTTGGAATGTCGAGGACGATACCCTTAATGGGAATAGATTGTAATGCCCCGAAACTTAAAGATGATTTCGAAATGGATTTTCAAAGTTTCTACTTTGAATAAAATTTATTTCTTAGTGCTTGAAAAACAATTTATATATGCATATCATTTCATATCATCTTGTTTTTGTTCAATTGTTTTACGAATATTTGCAAGGGTTCAAGTGAACTAGTTAGGCTTATTTGAGTATGTAAATTACATTTGGAGGTAAAAGAAGGGTTTATTGGCAAAGTTTCAAAGATATTTTAGAGGGGAAACAATGAAAGCTTGACATTTGTCACCAAACTGATAGCTAAAGTCTTGATCAAATAATATAAATAGCCAAGCTTTCAAACTTTCCATCATCTTTCATTTTATTGTACAAAATTTCGAGAGGGAAAAAGCGAAAAGAAACCCTACTTGCTTAACTTCATTTTCTTGCCAAAACTTGGGAGAAAAAGAGACAGAATTGATTTTCCTCCATGAAGTTACAAATCACCTTGGAAGGAAATCCTTAGTGAGGAAACCTTGGTTTCATTTCTTAGGATGCCAGACCGTGGGATTTGATTGTATGTTAAGCGTAAGGTGACGTTATCACTTAATGAATGGTTGAGAATTGGAGTCATTAAGTATCTGAGGGTTTAGTAGGTTTGGAAGGAATGTAAGAGATACCTACTATTGATGTTTAAATTGTTAATGATGCTTAAGTTTGATCAAGTTCTAAGTGAATTGAGGAAAATACAGTGACTAGTGATGAGGATATGAGAGGGGATGCCACTGTGGCCAAGGCAGATCCCCAATATTTGGAGTCTGACCCTTTGGAGAGTGTTACCTTCGAGACTTTTGCTTTAAAGCTTGATAAACTAGTTGAGCATGAAGTTAGGATTGTGTGTAACCTATTGTGAGAAAAAAAAAAACCATTAGAGTGGTTCTCAATCCCTGTAAATTGCATGCTTACTAGCTTTTCAAGTACTGTACTTTTGTTCAACTGTATTTGTGAACTTGATGTGACCTATGTGTATCTTTTGTTAAAAGCATGCTCATCCGATGTACTCCTGGCATTTCTGCTATTATTAGTTGTGTATAAAGTGCTTTAATTGTCTTTTTGATTTGACTTTCCAATAGTGTATTGTACTTTCATGTTTATATTATAATATCTGCCCTCTAAAGAATTATGGAGGGTAGAAGAGGTCGAGAAACTAGACCCCTCTAAGAATGGAGAATAATGTATATGAACAAAGGACATGATATAAAGATTTGTGGTAAATACACTTTACTCTTGAGTACTCTTATCATGGATGGGAGGACGTTGAATTTGAAAATAAAAGGAATAACTCTAAAGGAGGAATCTTGCATTTCCTGGATTAAGTTATTAATTTGAATTGCTCAAGATGACAAGTTAAATTAGGGTCGCTCATGTGCAAATTTTCGTGATTACACTTGCCAAGGATCTTGACTAGATGGGTTTTGATATATTAGTGAAAGGATCTTGTGGAGCTGCTTGGATGAGTTGGAAGAATTGTGGATTAAATGATAAAGGACTATTGATGGAAATCCTATTTAGTAACTGACATGAGCCCAGATTGATCAAATTTGTTATTACTCAAGCTTTTTAGAAACATGCAGAAAGCTCGAGTCGTGACAAGTACCCCGCGTATCCATGCCTCACGTGTCGTGACCAGAAGCGAAAGTTCTTGCATCCACGGACCAATCCGCGAGCCACGCATCGCGGATCCATATCACGGATCCCAATCGTTAAATTTTGTAATTTTTAGTTAATTTTTTATATTTTCAGAATTATATCAGATAAGCCCATGGTTCACCCCCAGAGAGTCTATGGCCGAACCTAGGCCTATTAGTGAGATGTTTAGGTTATTTTGTGAGGGGTATTTAAGCATTTCTTTGTACTTTTCATTAGACACTTCAGATTATTCAGAAATAAGAAAACCTTTGAGAGTCTCTCTCTCTTGCTTCTTGAAGCAACTCTTGAATATCTTAGATCACCTTAGGGTATTCGAATAGACTTATCAATCTAGGAACGCGCTAGATTGTGGTGTCTCTACCATATCAAGAGATCGTTGACCGTGTGATCAACGGGTTCTTGATTCTTCCGCTGTGTCGTCGAGTCCAAACGCAGATTGACCCTTCTAGATCCGTGGTAGTCTATACGGGTTTCGTCACAGGTTGGCGATGTTCGTATCAGCTGGTATCAGAGCTAGTTGAAGGTTTGCGTTATATCAATTTTCGTCATTTTTTGTTCATTGAAAATTTCATGTTATTCTAGCCATCTAGGGTTTATTGTTTGAGTTCTTCTTGAGTTGTGATTTGTGTGTTCAAACTAGTAGTCATCTACATTTTGGTTGAGTTGTGTTTGTGAAAAAAAAAAAAATTTCGCCGCTACTGTTCACGAGCAATGTAGCACCGTTACTATTCACGCGGTGCAAGCTACTGTTCATCCAAAAAAAAAAATTTTACTGATTGTGTGTGTTCTGTCTTGTGTCAGCCATGGTTGTGTTGGATTAAAAAAAATAAAAAAAATAAAAAAAGAAGAGAAGAAGAAAAAAAAAGATTCGAGCATTAAAAGAAAGAAAAAAAAATTGAGTCTTTTATTGAAAAAATTCTGAAAATCCAAAACAACGAGAACCACGAGGGTCTTCTTTATTGAAACAAGAAAAGCCTACACTAATTGGTGGCCTAAAAATTCTGGCCTACCACTTCACCAACTTCATCTTCAATTCGTGGGTATTAGGGAATTTGCTTTCGACGTCGTGTGAAAAATTTCTTGTATTCTCGAGCAGTCATCCTTGGTTTGGTGTCATTCTTTGGAACATCTTGGGTAACCCGTTGGGGGGGGAGCCTGAGTTGGGTTCACGACTTCGCCATTAGTCTTGCTCATCTCGTCCACAAGTCGTTGTTTTGTTTTTGTTGCTGTTGGTCGAAGTTGTAGCTTTGTTTCTTTTTGTTGTGCTGTCCGTCCTTTCTTTGTTATTTTATTGCTGAGTCTTGGCTTTAAAAACAAGCAAGAGGCTGTCCAATCCTAGTAAAAAAAAAAAGGAGACAAGTTGGTCCAACCCAATTCCAAGCATAAGTTGATCTTAGATTCCGATTCCAAATCAGATTGGTCATTGCAAGAAGTTGATTGTGTCGTGTGTCTTCCTTTTTCTTCTTGGTCAGCCGACCCCTTCCCTAAAATATAGGGATTCAATCGGCTCAATCTCTTCTTGAGGGTAGAGGAATCCGAAATTATCCTTTCCTTATCTTCTAATTTCTAGCTTTCCTCCTAATCTCAAACTCCTACATCCTCTCCTACACTCTAACCTTGTCTTATCTCCTAACCCTTAACTTATCCTAACCCAAATACCTACAATCCTAATCCCAAACTATTTACCACTATCAACTACAATCCGCCACACCTTTTCCTAAACATTAGGACTCTATTCGGCCAACATAATCCCAAGACTTCAATTGACAACAAACCACTAGAACTCTACCCAATTCAACCTAATACACTTAGCAAACCCTAGCCGTCCCTATTCAACTAAGCCAAACCCTAGATGCACAAATTTTCTCACCTTGGCTGCCCAACCCAAAACCCTAGCCGCCACCACACTCCCTCAACCCTAGCCGCCACTACAACCTAAATACAACCCTAGCCATACAACACTAACCCTAGCCGCCCTTTCTATCTCTCTCTTATCCTTTTCGTTCTTCCTTCCTTCCTTATTTGAGTTAACTTTCTTTTGGTATTGTAGAGTGTTATCAACTCGTGTGTACTACATTGATCAAGTTGATCGTTTACCTAAGGAAATATAATTTCTTCAAGGTAAGCCTTCAAGTACTTGAGAGAGTAAGGTGAGTTCATCATCGATATATACTGTGTGATACACGAGCGCTGAGAGTAAACACTTCAGGGTGCGTGTGAGGTCTATATAGCATCAACTTGTATTCTCTTTACTAACTCTCTTTGCAGGTACAAGTCATTCATGGCAGGTGAAGGTGATAAAACTCCATCTGATCAAAAATTGTTCAACGAGGCATTGATCGGGCAAATGTAAAAGATGTTCCGGGAATTCTCCGAGTCTGTTAATGGAAGACTAGAACGTCTTGAATCAGCCCACACCACCTCTTCCTCGGGCAAAAATAGAACTCCCCAAAATGACAACTTTACCCTTTAGAGCAACGAGGAGGATTTCATTCGCCGACCGAGGCAAGATTATGGACGCCAAGTAGATAATCTACGAGGCGTCAAGATTAAGATCCCAGCCTTCCAGGGTAAGTCAAGCCCAGAAGCCTATCTGGAATGGGAGCAACGTATAGAGATGGTGTTCGAGTGCCAGGAATACACGGAGGACCAAAAAGTGAAATTGGCGACACTCGAATTCACTGATTATGCAATCGTTTGGTGGGAGCAGGAGGGTACCAGCAGAAGACGCAACATGGAGCGTCCAGTGAGTACCTTGGCCGAGTTACGAACATTGATGAGGAAACGGTTCATAACCAACCACTACTACCGAGAGCTACACCAGAGGCTCCAGACCCTAGTCCAAGGAAGCCGCAGCGTGGAGGACTACTTTAAGGAGATGGAGATCACAATGCTTCGAGCGGATGTACAGGAGGATCGTGAGGCTACAATGGCTCGATTCCTCATTGGCTTGAGACCTGAAATCGCTGAGCTAGTGGAATTACAGACGTACGTGGATATGCCCGAGCTAGTGGACAAAGCTTCCAAGATTGAGCGAAGGCTTAAGAGGAGGGGTACTACACGTACCACCAGCGTCTCAGCATCAGCTTCGTGGAGGAGTAACCCTATTTTTGAGCGGGAACGACCACGTGGGGAAATTTCCAAATTTACCCCTAAGTCCGAGCCGCCCAAACAAGCTCCAAAGACTACTCCAAGGCCACAATTTGATCCAACCAAGCCACGAAGCAAGGACAAGTGCTTCAAATACCAAGGTTTTGGCCATATTGCATCCCAGTGTCCTACCAAGCGAACCATGCTCGTCCTTCCTAACGAAAATGTTGTATCAGAGGACGAAGACGAGTTTGTAGACATGCCACCGTTGACAGAAGAAGGTGGTGAATCAGAGGAAGAAGTGTCCGCCCCTGATGAGCAAGTGGGAGTGGCGCGTCAAGCTCTAGCGACGCACATCAAAAGGGATGACGAGGCTCAACATGAGAACATTTTCTACACCAGGTGTCATGTTAAAAGCAAAGTTTGTAGCCTCATTATAGACCCCGGGAGTTGCACCAACGTGGCCAGTACAGTGATGGTAGAGCATTTATCATTACCCACGATGCGACACCCTAATCCCTATCGCTTGCAGTGGTTGAATGAAATAGGTGACATCAAAGTCAACAGGCAAGTGGTGATCCCTTTCCGTATAGGGAAGTATGAGGACGAGGTGCTGTGTGATGTCGTCCCTATGCAGGCATCTCACGTCTTGTTGGGGAGACCGTGGCAGTATGACAAGAGAACCACACATGACGGCTTCACCAGCAAGTACTCCTTCATGCACAACAACAAAAAGGTGACTCTCGTCCCTCTTACCCCTCAACAAGTGCATGAAGATCAAGTGCGTTTGCAACAGGAGCATGAACAAGAGATGGCTAAGAAAAAGTCCAAAGCTCAGCCCAACGCACCACCTAAGAGACCAGCGGCCATCCAAGAATTGGCCAAAGTGGAGAAAAAGACTACCTTGCTACTCGCCAAAAACAGGGAAGGAATTGGTCTAAAGAGGAAGCACCATATGACTAAGCCTTGGTTTGTCCATGAGGGAAGATTGGGTCGAAGGCATGCTACCTGTCTCGTGTTTAAAGCATTGTACTTTGTGTTGTTGCTGTCCAAACGAAGCTATGATTCGCGGACGAATCCTCTCAAGAGGAGGGGAACGACACGAGCCCAGATTGATCAAATTTGTTATTACTCAAGCTTTTTAGAAACATGTAGAAAGCTCGAGTCGCGAACCGATCCGCGACCAAGTACCCCGCGTATCCATGCCTTGCATGTAGTGACCAGAAGCAAAAGTTCTTGCATCTGCGGACCAATCCGCGAGCCACGCATCGCAGATCCATATCGCTGATCCCAATCGTTAAATTTTGTAATTTTTAGTTAATTTTTTATATTTTCAGAATTATATCAGATAAGCCCATGGTTTACCCCCAGAGAGTCTGTGGTCGAACCTAGGCCTATTAGTGAGATGTTTAGGTTATTTTGTGAGGGGTATTTAAGCATTTCTTTGTACTTTTCATCAGACACTTCAGATTATTCAGAAATAAGAAAACCTTTGAGAGTCTCTCTCTCTTGCTTCTTGAAGCAACTCTTGAATATCTTAGATCGCCCTAGGGTATTCGAATAGACTTATCAATCTAGGAACGCGCTAGATTGTGGCGTCTCTACCATATCAAGAGATCGTTGACCATGTGATCAACGGGTTCTTGATTCTTCCGCTGTGTCGTCGAGTCCAAACGCAGATTGACCCTTCTAAATCCGTGGTAGTCTATACGGGTTTCGTCACAGGTTGGCGACGTTCATATCAGTAACGGCCAAAACAATGGAAGTATGAATTTGATTCCAAAGTCTCCATATGAAATGTGACACGGTGTCCTAGCTTCAAAATGGCATAAAATGCCTCTCAGTTCGATAAGTGAAGTTCCAGATAAATCGAAAAGGTAGCAAAGCTGTTAACTTTGCCCCTTCTCTTTTACATTTTTGCCTTTACTTTCCTTGGTTTAATTCACTTTCCTTTGGTTCTAAACAACTTTCTCACTCTATTCTTATAGTTTGATGGCTGCCTCGAAATAATTGTAAACTTTCCCACGATTTGTATCCAAGGCCTTGTGAGATTAGAATTAAGTTTAGAGAATTAAAGTTGGTGATATTGAATGAGATATGGAAGTGAAAACTCTTGTTTCTTGTGGATCAAGAATTAGTAAAGGTCCTATTATATCATGTTGCATATCAAGGTTCGATTATGTTAAGAAGAAGGATTTGTGATTGTTGTGTTAAGGTGAAAATGAGTTTAATTAGTAAATGATCTTTTGTTACTCTGGATGGATTAATTAATAAGATATGTGGATTTGTAAGTGTATGTAAGAGGGTTGGTTCTTTGGCTTACGTGAGAATTTATGATACGTACAAGGATTATTGGATTTGAATTATACCCCTGATCAAAGGGTGAATACCTTTGTTGTGTAATTATGAATGGATTGATTTAGTGTAGGTAACGGAAATTCTTTCAAGAGGAAATTATAAGACTATTGTCAATTGAAGACTAGTAAGGATATATACTAAGAGTGTTATCATTGACCAATTGAAGACTAACCATGGCATTAGTGGCATTTATGGGGTTAGTACGTAGCATGTAAACCTTATTCGGATTATGTTGTGATAAATTATCAAGGATGCTATGGTACATTTAATATTCGAGAAAGGCATGAATAACGCTTGAAGGTAGTACTGCAATCCTTGAGAAAGAAATATTATGGATCAAAATCTATGGAGGGTAAACTTCAGTGGGAGCATAATTGGAATAAGGTGATCTTCGGGGAAAAATGCACATCTGGAAAGCTTAAGTGATGACATCCTCATAAGAGTTAAACGTATGCTATTATCAATGCAATGAGTATTAGTATGAATTTGAGAATTAAGAAAATTCTTTTGGTTAAAATCCCATGGAGGAATCATTAAATCAAGAAAGTGACTTGGAGAAAAGAAGAGGCGTTTTGGAAGAAATATTCAGAGTGGCTTGTACACCAAGATATGAATTTCGAGGACAAAATTCTTTTAAGGGGGAAAGGTTGAGAGGGCCTCAAAATTTAGATTTTTTTAAAAATGCATAATATTATTTATATTGTGTCTATTTATTTTAATATGAGTAAAAATATGTTTAAAGTGAATATTTTCTAATTTAGAGAATTTTAAACTAATTATTCGCCGGTGTGCGATTTTGGCCGTATTAGGTGTTTAATTTTCTACCGGAGCGTGATTAGGGACTTTAAGATGAAATTAAACATAAGTAGCAATATTTTGGGAATATTAATAAGTTTGGATGGTGTCGGAATGGACTATAACAGTGTAAGTTAGACTGTCGCGTGTGACGCGACATAAAGTACCAAAAACACCTTTTTCCCTTAAAACATGGAAATGCACATTTTGCACCATAAAAGCCTTGACTTTCTTGCAACCTTCACACTTCATTTTCAGCTGCAAATTTGGGAGATAGAGAGAGAAAGAGCCGAGGGCTCTAGGAGAGAGAGAGAGAAATAGTGCTAGTTTTCTTCCATTTCTTTCTTAGTCCTTTCTTTAACTTTCAAGCACCATTGAAGCCATCATCATCTTCACATTTCCAGCTGAGAAAGAGAGCAGGGAGAGAGAGGGCTGGTCCGATTTTGGAGGAAGAAAAAAAGGTAAGCTTTGTGGTTGAAATCTTCCATTTCTTCTTAGACTAGAATCTTGAGTTTGTGAAGGTTTTGGCTTGATTTCTTCCCTCTATGGCAGCCGAACCAAGGAGAGAGATTTGGGAGTGAGGTCCGAAATTTTGGAAGGAAAAGGAGAGGAAAGAAAAGATTGGGTGGTTGTCTTGGGCTTGAGGTTGAACTTGGTGACGGAGATCCTCGACGAATCTTGTAGATCGGGAGTTAGGATCGAAGTTCTTAGAAGTCAACAAGCTTGGAAGCAACTTTCTTGAAGAAAACCTCGAGGGATCTTGCTAGATCTTGTCGGATCTTGTTGGACATTGATAGATCTGGAGGTATAAGTCCTAAAACTTGTATATATAGCCTTATTAGTGTTTAGTAGCTTAGATCTATGGTTGATTTTGTTGAAAAGATCTCATCTGAAAAGATGACGTTGGGCTCTTGAAATCCCAACCTAGGTAGCGGACTTGAGGTGACCTCTAGGTAACGGACTTGAGGACCTGATTGTGGCCTTGAATGATATTTGTGATTTTGGCATGATCTGGTTAGAAATTAGGGTTTTAGTTATTGAAAAGTTTGAAGGAAAAATGATTAAAATGGCCGAATCCACACTTGAAAACTTCCATGTTTGATTTCAAAAATTTGTATTCAATTGTGATGAATTTCCGTTTAAGAAAATGTATGATATGTACATTTATCGGTGTATGACTGTTGAAAAGATAAAGAATGGAATTTCTCACGAAAATTGGGTGAAAAATGTCATTTGAGGGTTTTAAAGTTATATTAAAGTATTGTCAAAGAGTGAGTGTTGAGTTTTGTGATAAAAGTGATTTTTAGGTGTTAAACCTCACCCAAGTGTTTTATTAAAGAAAATGTAAATAGTGCCCATTGAGTATGTCGATGAAGCGTTGTATTTGGAATGATTAAGTGATTTTCAAAGAGGTACTTGAAATACGATACAATGTGATATGAAAGTGTTCCCTTGAGGGGATTTTCAGGAAAACATTGATTGAAAACTAAAAAGTGGAAGTGAGTTGTTTTGATTAATGAATGAAAGGATAGAATTCTCAACTACTGTTTTTACTTGTTTAGGGTTTGAGGAGGAAAGTGAATTCGACCCATACGTAGAGGCTGAGCCTTATTGCTTTGGTGAGTTTCCATGCCTGTTATGTGTTTATGTGAAATGACTGCAATGGTGTTTACTGTTGTGATTGTACTGTGAAACCTGGTTTTGAACTCTCAGATAGGGTAGTGTGTACTTTATCGCACTTACTCTTATCTGAGTGAAACGACTATGAAAATGCTTTAAAGTGAATGAAAGTGATTGTAAACTGAAATGATTGACTGTTACTGTACTACTTAGTGACTGCATGTGTTTGAAAAGGTCAGGGAATGCCTGAGACCTATCGGTGAACCCTTCAACTCGAGCCGAAGGCTAGGCCTAGGTCGAGAAGAAAGGGAAGAGCCATAGGGTTATTTCAATGTCACGAAGCCCCGTGACTTAGACCACTGTACTATGCTCGAGACTGAGTTCTGGAACCGAACCTGTCTCCTAGAAGAGCAACCAACCACTGTTACTGACTGAATTGAAATGAAAAGTACTCTGGACTTGGTGTATGGACTTGTCCTTCATGGAGAGTACTCAAACAAACTGAACTGTTACAGACTGTTTCAAAATACACTGAACTATTTGGCGTACGGGCCCTGTGGAGGTTTGGTGGAGTAAAGGGAAGTGGAGTTCTACATGGTAATAGTGACAGTTGACGGAGTGTCAACTACTGGTTCGTGGACAAGCGACGTGGACTTTGGCTCCTGAGAGCCCCGTATCCATACTTGTATTGTTAAATGCTTTCTTATCTGATTTAATTTCAAGTGAAATCTTATTAAGTGAAAGTTCTTATGTGTTATGTGAATTGCATGTTTTTGGGAACTCATGAACTTTTTAGCTCACCCTTTTCATTTGTTTTCCTTAGCAGGGTATGAGATCCCCGATGAAGATTCTAACCCTTAAGCTTAGGGTTACTCTTGTGTTAACGTTTTGGAGAACTTGGAATAATGTCTTTTGAGAACTCATGTATGATGAAACTAGATTTATTTTGGGCTAAGAGTGTTGTTATGTCAAGTTTGAATTTGATAAGCGAAGTGATAATAGAGTGAGTGAGTCCTGGCGAGAGCTAGGCAGGCGGCCGCTGATACCCTAGGGTACGCCCTAGAGAGAGGTGGGTCGTCACAATCACATAGTGTTTATCGATCCAAGAGTTGTACTTACATGAGTAGTAAGGGATTCTATAACCTAAGGAGCTTTTATTTTCTATTTTCTTGCACATCTTAGCATAGTTTTACTTTTGATAAATTATTGATCATCTAAAAAATAGAAAAGTTTTAGTAGTGCCGGTAATTATCCGTTTTTCCCTGTAAAATCAACCCTTAATACCATGTACTCAATTATGACCTTATACTTGTAGAAAATTGTGTGTGGAGTATATAGGAATTTATAAATATAAAACTTGACTGTGGATTTGAACTTAATTTTGTATGCATGCCCCATGCTTGTCAGTATCGTAATTGGCTATTGGCTCTGGCGTGACAATATTATCCTTCAACATCCATTTGTATTAATTCTAGTGTCAAATCTTGAAAACAGCAGTTACCTTTGACTCGAATAGTCTCCTATAATAGGATAATTTTTCATTAGTGTATCCAATTAGATTTAGCTCACAAATTAAGTGCAAAGGAATACAATATAGCAGTTTTATATAAACAATATCTCCATTTGGCTACAAAAGATGAGCATAAGCCAAACAAATTGAACAAAGATCACATTTTTGGTAGTTGAGTGATATGTTTTGGGTAAAATAAAGTATGATGACCAAAAATGGGATGCGTCTCTTTATAATTGTTCCCAATATAACTGTACAATTGATCTTGTTTACACCTACCTAAACTTGTTTACACCAGACCTTCACTTATTAACACCCCAGGAGACAAATTAGTTTGAAATAGAACTTGTGAAGCCCTGGATCCATATGCTTCCCTACCTCCACTGCCTTCACAACCACCACTACTGCTACCTCTATGACATCGCGAAACAAAACCCTAAAAGTTTGTAATCATGTCGATATTAATATTGAGTGCTATTTTGATTTCAATCTCATCACCCCTGTCCTCCGACCCCCTTTTTCCTTTCTCCTTCCTTTCCTCCTCTCTCTTTCCCTTTTAGTTCCCTCTTTCCCTCGTCCTCATCCTCCTCTCCCTCCTCCTACGTATTTTCTCCCTTTCCCTTACCACCCCCTCTACCCGCTCTCCCTTCACCCCACCCCTCTCCCTCTCCTTTTCTCTCTCACGCTGATTGCATGATCCTTTCAACCAGTAAACTTGCGAGCCACGAATCTCCAAGATAGAAACTTTTTATCCATTCCAAGGATATAGTTTTTCCATGTGCTTACAAAATCGACATGTTTGGGCATATCTACTAAATTGGAACCTGTTGTTGTTTTATGTTCATAATGAACATGATTTCTAAACTTACTATGTACTAGTCACTTTCACATACAATTTAGAACAGTTATCTTTTTTTCTTAAAACAAAAGTAGTTATTAAATCCAATTTGATTTGGAGATTTAATAGGTTAACACAATGAGATTGTCACCTAATAAAATTTGTTTAACAGTTGACCAGATTAGGAAGAAATATGTTGACTAGCTGACGCCTATTAGGGCAAACAAATTATTTTACTTTAGTAATTTAACTATATTATCTTTTTTATTACATACTCTTTAGTTTAAGGGTGAACAAATTCAAAAAATTTCAAATTTCTGACCAAATTGAAATTGTGTAAGGCCCAAGACAATCTAAGAGGGAGGATGAATTACGTTGATTAAAAAATTAATCAAGTGATACCCCTTTTTCACAATGGAGGATGTAATTTCTTAAACAATTAAAAATATCACACAAATAAGTAATGAGAATCGAGATCAGTAGATGATATAGCAATGAATAAATTGAGAAGTGAGCTAAAAATTAAGATGATAGAAAGCAAACCAATTCTCTTTAAAGCTCCTCTTGAGCTTGAAGAATGATCCTCAATTCAAGCAACTTCAACTTGGTGAATTACAATCAACCTTTGTATATAATGGAAGGCTCACTTCCTCCTTGCCCCAAGCCGCACTTAGTCAAGCAAGGAAGTTTTACAATCTCATAGATAACCCTCACAAAACTACACTATTGATAAACTCACTCATAATTGAAAAGCTTGCAAATGAACTAACACTTCAAGACCAATAATTCTTACACCAAGAGTATTTTCTTACTAAAATTACTCTCAAGAACTTGTATTCTAAGCGTTCAAAAGTTATCTATGAAGTTCAGACAAGGCTGTATTTATAAGGGAGCAAAAAGTGTCTTGGTATTAGTGGTCAACGAATAGAAGAAACTGAAGAGTCAACTAGCCATTGGGGCTATCAGACGTCCGACACAATATTGTGTGTCCGAGGCTAGCGTCCGACAGGTTATTTCGTTCTTTATCAAACAGCTGATGCATATTTCTGTGTCCGATGAGTTTGCATCCAACAGCAACCAGAGAGCTCAGAATTCTTCTTGGATGCGTTCAGACAACCGATGAGGTTGATGTGTGTCTGATACGAGTGTCCGATGGATCCCCTATCTATCGGACGTTCGGTACTTCAATTTGAGTGTCCGATAAAGAGTTTTTGAGTTTTATCGGACGTCCGATACAAGTTATCGAGCGTCCGACAGTTACCAGTGACATATGCTTCTTTTGATTCAATTCTTCAAAATGTATTGCTTGCATTGATAACCTAGGCTGCCAAAAAACTCAATAGAAAACGTTAAATCCATTTCTTCAATTTTTTTGTAATAGTCAAAATTCGGGATCACAATTAACAAATTGAATTCAGAATTTTGAATTTGGAAAAAATGAAAAATGGAATTGATAATCGAAATTTTCGATTTCGAAATGGTGAA
The DNA here is from genome assembly GCA_013103745.1 of Gardenia jasminoides. NCBI lineage: Eukaryota > Viridiplantae > Streptophyta > Magnoliopsida > Gentianales > Rubiaceae > Gardenia > Gardenia jasminoides. The sequence goes on from CM023099.1 coordinate 585,513, forward strand.
TTTGTTTTGAATTCAAAAGTGGACTCTTTGAAATCGGAATTTATCAAATTTGATATTATAAATCAATGTTATGTTAATATTATAAGTATATTATATAACAAAATGTTAATTGACTCTTATATGTATTATACATATTATTGTATATTATATAATAATATGTTAATTGATTAATGCATGTAATAATTTTAGTTTAGTGTATTATTATGTTATATAAGTAATAAAAAAAAAATTTAAATTACACACTAAAAATTAAATTTGGTTTGGTATCGAATTTCGAATTCATTTTAGAATGAATTTGAAATTAGAACATTTGAAATTGAAATTGAAACTGGTTAGATTCTATAATTCAATTTTTGAAAAAATTCTTATTTCAATCTTCTGATTTACCGATTTCAATTCAGATACATACCCTGTGAGGGACTCAAAATTTAAATCTTTATTTTAAAATGTATAATAATATTTATATTATGTTTATTCACTAAAATATTAGTGAATTTATTCTTTGAGTGGTTATTTTCTAATTTAGAGAATTTTTTGAGATTTATTTACCGGTGTTTGGTTTCAGCCAGTTTAAGTGTCAAATTTTGATTCGAGACATGAATAGTGACTTTAAGATGAAACCCAGCATATGTAAAGGTATTACAGAGATATATTTAAGGTTGGACAGTGCAGGAATGAGATAAACCAGTGAAAGTTAGAGTGTCGCGCGTCGATGCGACAAAAAGTGGTCGTTTGACCACTTTTCCATAATTTAAGGGGAACCACACCTTTTTTCCCTTAAAGTCTTGTTTCTTGCTTCTTTTTCTTCCATTTTCAGCCAAACTTGAAGCCAAAAAGAGAGAGAGAGCCGAGACCATAGAGAGAGAAAAGAGAGAGTTTGAGAGGTTTCTTTCAACTTCATCTTCTTTCTCAAGATTGAAGGCTCCATTGAAGGCTTGGTTCTTGTTTCTCCTCCATCCTTTGGCAGTCGTGAGAGAGAGAGAGAGAGAGAGAGAGAGAGAGAGAGAGAGGTCCATGAGAGAGAGGAAGCAAGGAAGAGGGAGGATAGCTTCTTAGTGTTTGATTTCTTCTTGTTCTTGAATTTTGGCAAAGAAAGCAAGCAAATTCTTGGAAAACTTGAAGGATCTCGAGGTGTTGAAACTTAGAACATCATCCATGGGTGAAACTACGTTAGATCTTCCTTGATCTTGCTAGATCTGAAAATGATCTTGAGGTAAAATACTTAAAACTCTTAGCTTTAGCCTTATTAGTGTTAGATCTGTAGATTCTACAGTTAATTTTGCTAGAAATGGCTATGATTGGAATATTTGAGTTGGACTCTTGAATTTCCAACTTAGGTACCGGACTTTAGGCGACTTTTATGTAGCTGACTTGAGGACCTAAATATGGTTGTGTTTGTTGTTTATAAAATGAGATTATTTTGTGGTTAGAATGTAGAATTGATGTTGAAAATTTTGAAGGAAAAGAGTGAGAGCTGGCCGAACTTATGCCTGGAAATTTTGACAATTGATTTCAAAATTTTATGATAATTCTTGGCCAGATTCTGCCTAAATAAATGTGTATTATGTTCATTTATGAGTATATACTTTAATAAAGTTAAAATCTTGAACTTTAATGGTGAAAAGTTAAAGTTTTCACTAAATTTTGGGGTAAATGTGTTATTTGGACAGATTTGAGGGTTTGAAATGTTTTAGCTAATTTTCATGAATTTTATGCATTGAGACCTAGTGAAATTGCTTGAAAAATGTGTTAGAACCTTGGTTAAAAGTTTAGTGTTGAGTTTGAATTCGAATGAGTGATTTTGAGGTGAAATACCTCACTTTATTTTGTTGTACTAAAAGTTGAGAAGTTGCTTGGATGAAGTACATCGATAAAGTAATTTTTCTTAACTGATGTGTTAATTTGAAAATGGAACCTGATAAGATGATTTTTGACTAGAGTGACTACTTTTCATTCGAGCAAAAGAATTTTGATAAAATAGATGAATAAGTTATTTGAGTTAGTTTCGCTAATTGTGAGGCAAAACTTATTTCTCCCTTTTATTTGATTATAGGAAGTGTGGAAGGCTTTGAAACCAAGCAAAATTTGGAATCCAAACCTTGCTATTTTGGTGAGTTTCCATGCTTGTTATGTGATTATGTGAAATTGATCTGAATCGTATTCGGTTATGTGATTTGATGTGAAAACTTGATTTATCAATCCATCAAATAGGGTAGTGTGTACTTTATCGCACTTATCTCTATTTGAATGGAAAAATTTGTAAGAATGTTTTGATGTGATTTAAGAGTATTCGATGTGATTTGTGTGCGTATGAAATTTTGGAAATTCCTAGGACCTATCGGATAGTCATTCGCCTTGAGCTGTAGGTTAGACCTAAGTCGAGGTGAAATGACAAGTCATAGGGTTATTTATGTGATGTGCACTTTGGACTTGGCGTATGGACTTGTTCCTGATGGAAGAGTACTAATTAATTTATGTATCACTGAACGGGAGAAAGTGCTACGCCATTTGGGCGGTAGTCACCTCTTAGTCCGTATCAGTTTATATGTGATTGATCGAGAGAAAGTGTTACGCCGTTTGGGTGGTAGTCACCTCTTAGTCCGTATCAATTTATATGTGATTGATCGGGAGAAAGTGCTACGTCGTTTGGGCGGTAGTCACCTCTTAGTCCATATCAGTTACCTTTTATGTGTTTGGAGTCGGGCCCGATGGAGGTTTGGTGGAGTAAGGAGAAGTGGAGGTCTACATGGATTATTTGAAAGTTGACGGAGTGTCAACTATTTGGAACATGATCGAACTTTGTGGATTTTGGCTCCTAAGAGCCCCCGTATCCTATCTATGTGTTGTTACTCACTTTCCTTATTTGTTTATTTCTAGATATACAATTTTGAATTGAAATATCATATGTGCTATGTTCTTTGCATGCCTTTTGGAACTCACTGGGCTTTTAGCTAATTCTTTTAAATTTATTTTCCTTAGCAGGGATTGAGAATCCAAGCGACGGCGCCAACCATTAGAGTTAGGGTTCACTTTTGTATCTGGTTTGAAAACTTGAATTATGAATTTTAGGGTTTTGTAATATGTGACTTTGATTTTATGGTTAAGTACTTTGTATCTTTTGGGATTGTAAGGTTGGAATTATATGTTTGTAAGTTATCCTCTGGTTTGAAGTTACAATGGTACTTTAGTTTGATATATTAGTGATCATTGTGTGAGTAAGTCCTGGCAAGAGTTAGGCAGGCAACCCGCCGAATCCTTTGTGATACGAACTACGTTAATTAATAACGCAACCCGCACACGAAAGATGTAGGATCTAGGGTTTTGGTAAACAAAGTTGGAACACACCGGAAGACCTTCACCCGTTGAGCACGTGGACAACGAACGTTGGTATAAAGGTAGAAGACGCCACAATTCAACGTGTTCTTGAATTGATAAGTCAATGAACCCTTAAAGAACACTCTGTATTCAAGTCGCTTAAAGGAAGCAAGAGAAGTGATAACACTCACAAGGCAATTTGCTGAATAATTCTTGTATTAAACACAAAATAAGGGTGGCTATTTATAGCCTAAAACAGAAAACCTAGACCAAAAGGACTAACAAATTCGGCTATCCATGAAGCTTAAGGAAACCGATTTAGACACTAATAGGAAACTAGGTTTTAGGAAACTATTAATAATCCTAATTACTAAACAATTAGGAAACAACTTTAAAGAGGCATGTGGCTAAGATGAATCCAAAATAGAAACTACTTAACCCATGCTCTTTATTGGGCTCAAATAAAACTGAAAATAACTACTAAAGTCGGCCCAACAATGCTTATGGCCAATGGACTCCATGGAAACCCTAACTCAAACTCGAGGCTTCAAGGGAAGTGACATTTTGACTAGGAAATACTGCTTGGGCCCCTTCAACACTTAGCCAAACTTGAGTATCACTTGAATGGGTGCTTGAACTCTGAATCCTCACATGATGGACTTAAACCATGAGATGGCTTTGAATTTAAATATATGGTAGCCCCAGCATCATTCCTCCTCTTAAAGGCGATTTGTCCCAAATCGAACGATTGCTGGAGGAGAAGAATTGTAGGTAACACGTGGATAAATGCAAGCCATGAAGCATGCCTTCTACTTAGCTTGAAGTGGAACCAACTAGCACGCTTCAACCACGATCTTAACTCATGCACAAACCAAGGCCAACAAGGATGCTCACGTTCCATGAACCACGAATACGTATCACATGTAGCCTCACTATGGTCACGATTATCCTTCAAATCTATGCCTGGATCAAACACAAAACATGAGGCACTAGTAGGAATGAAAGAAGTAAGAACACTAAATTCACCCAATGTATAACATGAAGGAAAGACATGATTTCCATGCGTCATGGGAATAATGTTCACAAACTCTAATGACACATTAGACTCACTACACAAACATGCATCATAATGACCAACACAATGTGCACACAAGTCAAGGAAAATAAAAGACACATAAGGACTCAAAAGGAAATGCTAAAAATGACCTATTTCAACACTAGGACTAATAACATAATGCAAACAATTGACACAAATAAGAAAATCAGATTGGAAAGGAGTAATTGCAATTTCAAAATCAATTGAAAGTAAACTCCCTTTCAAAGCAAGTGGCTGGTTTGCTAAGGCAGTGCATTTCGCCATAGAGTAATGATAGAAATTAGCAACTCCTTGAAAGCTCAACAATCCATCAAATGACTTAGCAATGGTGCATGTCAAAACCAGCTTCACTTCACTTTGTGTAACCTGCAAAAAACAAGAAACACTAAACAAAGCAAAGTTAAGTTCGTTAGAAGAAACATAAGACTTCGAACTCTCACTTGCTACCAACTCAAGCTTGGACTGCTCACTCTCTCACAAACTGAAATGTCACTCTTAACACTCACGGCTTGAACACTCATTTTATCATTCTCAGACTTTACCTCAACTAACTCTTTTTTCATGCTATGGGACTCATGCTCACTTTTCATAAAATCTAAATCAATACAAAGTCTCTCATAATCAAGTGATACAAGTATAGTACGACGTCCATTAAAAGTGAAGGAATACTTGTTAGTATGTCCATCATATTTAACATCACGCCTAAGCATCCATGCTTTACCCAACAGCACATGCGTAATTTGGATTGGAACTACGTCACACACCACCTCATCAACATACTTGCCAATATGGACAGGAACAAGTGTGTGTTTAGTAATCCAAATATCACCATTAGCACTCGACAATTTATATGGGTGAAGATGATCAATGGTTGGAAGTTGAAGTTTCTCAACCATGATAGCACTTGCGAGGTTAACTTCACAACACACATCAATGGCCAAGCTGCACACTTTATCTTTGATACGGCTTCGAGAATAAAACCAACCATTTGGATGTGAATTGATGATATTCAATTGATCATCTACACTACGTAACACCACATCTTCGACTCCCTTAGGATTTGGCAGAGGTTGGTCAAAGTTAGCTCTCCTTCGCCTCTCACCCTCCATGATGTGACCTGCAAAAAGTTAGTGAAACAAAAGATATTTTCCTCACCACACAAGCTCACGTGTTTATACTCAAACCTCGTGTTTACACTCAATAAACACTCTATTATTCTCACCAATCACTACTCAAGTCAACTTTGGTAACAACTTGAAGAAATTAGAGCTTCTTCTAGTGTAGACCAACTTACCAATTTAGACCACGGTGAATTTAGGCAAGAATGACACAAGAGATTTAGGAAATAAGGACACAAAATTAGGAAACAAAAGATGTAATAAATCAGGAGGCAAAGACCATAAATGAATAGGAAACAAAGATTAGGAAACAAAGACACAAGAAGAATTAGGAAACTAAGACAAAAGGAATTAGGAAACAACAAGGATTAGGAAACAAAGACTTAAGCCTATTACGTGCTCAACAAGGACACGAAAATACTGAATTTAGACAATTTAGGATGCTGGAAATTTAACTCAAAAGCTGAAAACAACCCTAGAAGCAAAACTCAAATTATCTCAAAACAAGAAATCTTAACTCGATTCTTGGACAGCTTTTCTTTCCTTCAAATTTTGCTGGTTGAATTTTCTGGAATTTGGGCAGTGGTTGTGAAGGAATTTAGCAACTTCCCAGGTGGATTTTGGTAGCAAATAAATGGCACAAGCTTGTTTCCAAAGAGGGTTCAGATTCGTTCAAAAAAAAAAAGGAAACAAGTTGGGGTGGTTTCCTCTTTGTTTCCAAATCTGTTTTGGAAACTTGATTCAATTGGTGTTTGGAAACCTTGATAAACTGAATTAGGTAGCTCCCTCTCTTGTGGATTCTTGATTCAGCCTTTTCTTTTTCTTTCTTCCTTTCGTTGCCTTTTCTTTTTCTCTTTTTTTTTCTTTCTTTTTTTTTTAAACAGCAACAAGGATTTGGCAGCCAAGTATTTAGGAAGGTTGAATTTGGAAAGTGATTTGCAAGGTTCAAGAATCAATTTCAAGATCCAACCTTTCAAGCCAAAACTTCAAGATTCACACAAGAATTTCAAGATATCAAGATGATAATCAAGAAAGCTCAAAGTTCAATCAAATTTCATCCAAGAATCTTCAAATTTTGCAAGAACCACAAGACAAACGTTATTTTCTAGCACACTAAGATGTTTGGGCAGAATTGAATGAAAGATTTTTTTTTTTTTTTTGAATTTTGAACTAGAGTCCAAAAAAAAAAAAAAAAAAGAGACTTCCAAATCGGTGGAATAAAGAATTCCAAGGCAGTTTTGGAAACAAGTCCAAATCTGATTTGGACAAAAGAATCAACCGCCAAACTTGTCCCCTCTTGCCTAGACCAAACCTGGCTCTGATACCAACTGATACGAACTACGTTAATTAATAACGCAACCCGCACACGAAAGATGTAGGATCTAGGGTTTTGGTAAACAAAGTTGGAACACACCACGGAAGACCTTCACCCGTTGAGCACGTGGACAACGAACGTTGGTATAAAGGTAGAAGACGCCACAATTCAACGTGTTCTTGAATTGATAAGTCAATGAACCCTTAAAGAACACTCTAAGGTATTCAAGTCGCTTCAAGGAAGCAAGAGAAGTGATAACACTCACAAGGCAATTTGCTGAATAATTCTTGATGAATTTCAGCTTTACACTTCCCCTTTTCTTTTGCTGTTCGTTGTTTCTTCCTTTCCTTTTTTTTTTTTTTTCACAAGGCAACAACTTTCAGCAATCAAGAAACGGTTAGAACAGAATTTGGAAAGTACTTGCAAGCTTCAAGAACCGTTGGGAAAGTCCAATTTTTTTTTTTTTTCAAGGAAAAAAACTTCAAGATTTCACAGCAACGATCAAGAAGGCTTCAAGACTCAATCGAATTTGCCCAAGAATTTCGGATTTGCAAGGATCACAAGATGACTTCAAATTTTTTTTTTTTTCAGCAAGTAGGTTTGGACAGGTTTGAACAAACTGAAATTTTTTTTTTTTTTTGACTTAAAGACACAAAACTAGATGCAAGAAACGATGACCTAATTCAGCCACAACAAGATTAACGACAAGACAAAACAACAGAAATTAAGCAAGAAGAGATACGGACAGCAAATCAAGGAAACAAGACTCGATAACCAAAAATTTTTTTTTTTTTGACACGGGCAGAATTGAAAGAGACAAGGATGAAAACAATTGACTCAAAACAAGAAAAGGATATACTTTGTTACCTCCAACTAGCTCTGATACCAACTGATACGAACTACGTTAATTAATAACGCAACCCGCACACGAAAGATGTAGGATCTAGGGTTTTGGTAAACAAAGTTGGAACACACCACGGAAGACCTTCACCCGTTGAGCACGTGGACAACGAACGTTGGTATAAAGGTAGAAGACGCCACAATTCAACGTGTTCTTGAATTGATAAGTCAATGAACCCTTAAAGAACACTCTAAGGTATTCAAGTCGCTTCAAGGAAGCAAGAGAAGTGATAACACTCACAAGGCAATTTGCTGAATAATTCTTGTATTAAACACAAAATAAGGGTGGCTATTTATAGCCTACAAAACACGAAAACCTAGACCAAAAAGGACTAACAAATTCGGCTATCCATGAAGCTTAAGGAAACCGATTTAGACACTAATAGGAAACTAGGTTTTAGGAAACTATTAATAATCCTAATTACTAAACAATTAGGAAACAACTTTAAAGAGGCATGTGGCTAAGATGAATCCAAAATAGAAACTACTTAACCCATGCTCTTTATTGCTCAAATAAAACTGAAAATAACTACTAAAGTGCCCAACAATGCTTATGGCCGAATGGACTCCATGGAAACCCTAACTCAAACTCGAGGCTTCAAGGGAAGTGACATTTTGACTAGGAAATACTGCTTGGGCCCCTTCAACACTTAGGCAAACTTGAGTATCACTTGAATCGTGCTTGAACTCTACGAATCCTCACATGATGGACTTAAACCATGAGATGGCTTTGAATTTAAATATATGGTAGCCCACTGGATTCGCATCACTTTGGCGAGCCCTAAGGGAGGTGGGGCTGTTGTGAGGACCTGCATTTTCATTTTTTTTATTTTATTCATTTTCATTCAATTTAAATCAATTGCATTAGCTAGTCATTCGTTTTCATCCATTGAGCATGAAAATTTCTTTTTAAAGTTCCTTGCGTAACATTCTTGCATTTATTTTTGCAAAAGAGTGAGTTAGTGCAATTAAGTGATGAATTGGTGAAATGATAATTGGACTAGCATTAGTGAGTGTTAGTAGAGCAAGAAAAGTCATTTGCGTGAAGTTAGTATCAAGTGGTGGATTAAAGATAAAGCCAGACAACAAACACTATTAAGCTACTATTAGACCCTAGCAAAAGTTGACTACTATGCTAAAAGTGAAAACTATCAACTCAATCACCTTTATTTCTTTTCTACCATTCCCTTAACTTTATCATTTCCATTTTATCACTTCTCTCTCCTCTCTTGCTTTAGCCAAAACACTCCCTCTCTCTCTCCCTCTCTTGTTTTCCACTTTCTCTCCAAGGAAACACTCTCAAGTCTTGCCAAATCTTCACAAGATCACTTGGTAGCTTTGCTCTAAAGTGACACTAGGAAGAGGAGGAGAAAGAACCGAGGAGGCTAGCTAATTTTCTGTGGTATTTTCAGCCAAGAAGAAAGGTAAAAGGCTAAGCAATCTCTCATCTTTTCACTAAGTAAAGATCATGCAAGACTAGAGCTTGTTTATGGTTGTTTTTACAACCTATTAGGTAGTGGTCTTGAGGAGTATTTTCTAGGTAGATGACTTGAGAAATTATTGTATTTCATGGCTGATATTGTGTGTATATGCATCCCTAATGATCTATGTGTACTGGTTGGAATTTGGTTGATTATTGAAGAAGGAATTTCTAGAAAAATTTTGCTCTATCCGAAAATTGAGCTGCAGATTTCTCTATGTTAATGACCAAACTAGCTCTTGCACTAAACATGAAAGTTGTAGAGAATTGAGTTAGATTTCTAGCCACAAAATTTCAGACCAATCGGAGTTCTGTGTCACGTAAAATGACCAAAATACCCCTGGCTGTTCATGTGTACTGTTTTGCTGGAAAACCCTTGAATGTTGCTGTCCGAAAATTGCAGTGAAGATTTCTCTATGTTAATGACCAAACTAGCTCTTACACTAAACATGAAAGTTGTAGAGAATTGAGTTGGAATTGAGTTATCCATCTACCTACAAAATTTCAGCTCAATCGGGAGCACTGTGCTGAGTGAAATGACCAAAATACCCCTGCTGCTCAAACCCTTATATTTTGCTGGAAAATGGCCTAACTTGCTGTCCGAATTTTTCCTGAATTTTCCAGCCTATTTTCCAAATTTTCTTGAGATGATATTGTTGTGTTATGGTTTGTCTTGAGTAGGTTGAAAAGTGGGTTGAATTTCAAGAGAAATGAATGATGTTTGGTTGGTTAAAATTGATAAGATAATTGTTGAAATCTCTAAGTGTATGCTGTCCGAAATTTGGGTGAGATGAGCTGAGCTTCACTTGACTTTTTGTTGATAATTGTTGGTTAAATTCCACTCAAATTCTATTATGAATGTTGTATTATGATTAAATGATTTCTTTGAATAAGAATCTTGATGATTGTTTGAAAGAAAAATGGGATTTTCCAAGTGATATTGAGTTTCTAAAACCCGGATTTGGTCATTGACCAGTTTTGGCAAACTATTTGTATCTTGGTGTAGAAAAATCCAAATGGAGTGCTGTAAATGGAATTTGAAACTACACTCATATATCTTTAAGCTAACAAAATTTCAGATTTTTCCTCCACATGTGCTGCTGCCAGTAATTTTCCAAAGTTCCCTGATTTTTCATGACTGTTCTGTTTTGCACCAAAATGAATTTCCGATTTGGCGTGAATATTTGACCTACTTGTGGTTTGAATCTCTGAAAACTATCTTCTAGGGAGTTGTAGTACTAAAAATCTATTTTCCAACGGTATAACTTTTATAGTTTTCTGACTTGCAGAACTTAAGTTATGAATTTTTAAAGAGTGCTGACACTATTCATGTCAGTGAACTATTTCCAGCTAAAAAAGGGATTTATTGACTTTGAAACCCTAAACGACCTATTTTCAACCTCTTACCTTGATTTTTCTACTTTCTTGACTTCAAATGTATTCTCATTGAGTTTCTTGGGTTGGTGTAACTCACCTAACCTACGTATGATTTCTTTTCCGTAAAGTTTTACACTTTTAACAATTTTCTTGAGAAAAAGAGTTTTCACTAGCTGTGGTGAGGTAATAAATTGTTGATCATTAGTCACGTTTGCTTCAGGTGGCCAAGGGAACTAAGGTGTGAATCCCAAGGTGCTCAAGTGATCTCACCTGCATACTTTTAGTTGATTTCTTTTGTTGGTGAGTGTTCCAATGCATGTTTACTTGAATTAATTGCTATTGCTTGAATGAACTGTCACTACTTGATTATAATGTTACGTGCTAGATATTTGGTTGATTCCATGATTGTTTGATCTTTGTATACCAAGGACCATTTTACTATTTGAAAGCCAATGTGTACTTTGTTGCATTGGCCAAATTAAATCTCAAAACCTTTGGCTAGAAGCCTGCCCCTTGAGCGATCGGTAGGCCAAAAATCTACTTGAGTACGCCACCTCCCTTTAGCTCCTTGGTCTTATATGATACCTTATTTGTGCATGGTTGTAAGTCTTTGGCTGAATTGGGCCCCTACCTCTCGTGGTTGACCTTTTCAAGCCAGTATTGGGCTTGATCAAGTGGTTAGCTACATTAGGATAAAGATGGTATACTCGAGTATTACCTGAAATCTGGTGGAGTTATGGTTGGATGAAAGAAAGCACATCCTAAAGCGGGAATTCTAGATAGGGGAGGTTATAAGGAGGAGTTTGGGGGAGTTGGCGGCAAATGATGGAATGAAATGACAGGAGGAAAGAATCAAAGACTCCAAGAGAGCAGCCGTATCCTTTTAATGTCTATTTTCGAATGATTGCTTTCTTATAAATTGAATGAATGAATGAATGATTTAATGTGTGTTTTCTAAATAAAGGCTTGTGAAATTGCTTTTCTCTTGGTGCACTCACTAGGCTTCTAGTTCATTCCTTTCCATTTGTTTTCCTTAACAGAAGGCGAGAATGTGGAGTTTTAATCTTAAGAGCCAAGATTGTAGTTAAGCCTCAATGATGTACCGCAGCGACTCTTTTGACGTTTATTTGAATTATAAGCTTGGACTTTATCTTGTATATTAAAATACCTCAATGATTCGACTTATGGGGCTGTAATAGTTAGTAAGGTTAATGACTTATATATTAGTTAGTTAATGGTTTGTATGATATTGATAATTGGAGTTTGAGGTTTTATTACTAAGGTTTTATTATCGATGGCTTGTTTTGCAATTATTTGGGAGGTGTCGTCTTCTTACCGAGGAAATATGTTTGTGGTTGTGGTTGGTTAGTAGATTCGTGTTAGAGTGCTGGCAAGAGTTGGGCAGGCGGCCAGCTGAACCCTCTGGTTCGCCTTAGGGGGAGGTGGGGTCGTCACAGTTGTCACATACCCCTACTGTAGTTCAACTAGTAAACTCATTGTTGAGTTGCAAACCCTTTAAATCACTACTCTTGTTGAGTTGATTCCTAGCTATCCTCTGTAAGTTGATTCCCAGCTGAGTTTAAAACCATGTGAACAACACAATCTACATTTAGTGGCCACATAATATTATGTTTGTGCCTTTCTCGGTCACTAACAAATTGGCTACAACAAAATGGCTAAAAAATTTCACTTACAAATGATTATTCTTGATAAAACAAGATCGGAACAATTTTTTATTTACTTCACCATTTTTCATTATTTATATAGCACAATATTGTGATTTGGCATTGTGAAATTTCTTTTTTTAACAATAGACTTACCATTACAATGCACGAGTTAATAGAACCGTCTTGCAGCAAAAACCCAAAAGTTTATAATCATTCCGATATTACTACTGAGTGTTGTTTTGATTTCAATCTTGCCATCCCGTCCCATCTACTCTCTATTTTTTTTTCTTTTCTTCATTCTGTAATGCCCCTACCTCTCCCTAGGGTGAACCCTAGGTTCTCAGTGGGACACCTGCCCAACTCTCGGTGGGACTCACTCACTCAATAAGTAAAATAATAGAATTAACCATCTAAAAGAAACCTTGATAAACGGAAATCAACCGATTCATATCCAAGACTACAAACCTTACAATTTGTACAACCCAAGTGTAATTCAAGTACTTCCAAAAAATACATGTCACATTCATACTTACACTTGTCAAAATTTCCAAGAAAACAAAACTTACACAAACGAGGTAATTCTACTCTTCCAAGGATACTTCACTCCACCATCCTGTTAAGGAATAACAAATATAACGGGGTGAGTGAATCCTCAGTGAGGTTAAGAAAACATGCAAGCATGCAAAATCAAGAAATATACACTTTTATTAAACAAGATAAGTAACCAAAACTTTTAGGCAAGAATGCAAATAAGGAAATTAATTACACATTAAATAAAGGATACAGGGGCTCTAACGAACCAAGTTCCATGAAACTTGATCACATTCCAAGTAGTTGACACTCCGTCAACTTTCATAATTACCATGTCGAACTCCACTTGTCAACCATCTCCGTCCACCGTTTCATCCCCCAATCGAGCCCACTCGTCAAAATAGGTAATTTGGTAATACTCGAGTATACCCAGGCAAGTAGTCGGCAAACGCACTCCAATCGACGAAAATATGTAAAGACTCATGGCTTACCAATCCCTCGGCCAAACCCTTGTCGGCCCGAGATGAAAGGTTTACCTATGAGTTTTGGGTGTCCCCATTAAGTTCAGGTATCAAATAGAATGATGAAACAATGCTCAATCATCAATCAAGTACAAGTACAGGTTTAGGCAAGACACTACAAGTATAGCAAGTACAAGAAAGCATGTTCATTTCAAGTAAGAGAGGTCGACGAGATAAAGTACACGTTCGCCTCGACAAGTTTAATAATACGATCAATTCAAGCATGTAACAGGTCAAGCAAGTCAACAAATCATGCACTTGACACTCACCAATAGTCGAGAGCAAGTGAGAGCAATTCAAGAGATCAAACAACCTTCTCGGTGTCCACGTGATCACCTGAGAGATGAAAAATCAAAATTACCTAAGTATGCATTCAAAGTCAATTTTCAAACAATTAAGCTTTTCGATTCCAAATTAAGAGGAATCTCATGAAATTGGAAAAATCCATTTTCCAAGTATGAAATGGCGTGCAAATGATCAAGAAAGTTAGGTTTGAAAACAAGAAAATGTTTCCAAGGCATTGATAAACTTTCGTCACTCCTTAGAAGAATTTTCAGTTTTGCGCGACGTTCTTTGAAAAAATCATAACTTGAGTTCTATAAGTCCAAAAATTACAAATCTTATACCGTTAGAAAATAGACTCAGTGAACTAAAACTTTTGAGAAGAACTTGTATGGGATTCAAGATCATAAACCATTCGAATTTCAGTCTAAAGTTACTGCAACAGTGAAAATAGGGCATAACATTCTTGGTTTTCAACAAATTTTGAAAATTTGCCAAAACTCACAAAAATCGAACTAGCCCTTGAAATTTATAGCACTAAAAGAACTAGAAATATAATTTCAAATGCAATAAACAGAACTAAATTTTGACACCTGAGCAAGAATGTGTATCCATTTGAACATGAAGCAAAAACTGGTCTGAAACTACAATTTTCCAGGTTTGAAGAGCAAATTTGGGGCATCATTTGAGTAATGAAATGGTTGTGGAAAAATACCAAACTTTGCACACATAAACCTCAGCATGTGAATTACATTTTTACAAAAATTTAACCAAAAACTCATATGGGAAGGCAGTGATCAAAATGACCAAATTTGACTGAAATTTTAGCTCAATTCTGTCCAGTAGCTTTTCTTTTCTTTCTGAAAGCTTACAACCAACAAAAACACTTCCATTGATTTCCATAATTGACCCCAAGTTCATAAAAATGTTTCTTGTGCAATTGGTGACCAAAATGTATCAAAATTCACAGACCTAAAAGCACTAAAACAGCTACAACAACCGGCAGCAGAAAACAGTGAGAAATTTCCAGATTTTGTTGCATACTCTCTAGTTCAACCAGAAAACTCGTTGTTGAATTGCTATCTCTTTGAACCACTGACCTTCTTGAGTTGCTTCCTGGCTAAGTTCAATAATCATGTAAACAGCATTTTGCATTTACTGGCCACATAATGTCATGTTGGTGCGTTACTCAGAGACTGGAAAAATGGTTAAAAAATTTTACAAGTGCAAAGGATCATTGTTGACAAAATGATATAGGCATAATTTTTCATTTACTTCATCACTTTTCTTTATTTATAGTAGCAAAATATTGTGATTCAACACTGCAAATCTTTTTTAACAATAGGCTTATCATCACTATCAAGAATTAATAGAATCGTTGTGCAAAGAAACCCTAAGAGTTTCATACCAATATTGCTATTGAGTGCTGATTTGATTTTACTCTTGCCACCCCTTCCCTCTCACTCCCCTCTTTTCTTCTCTCCTCCCCCCACTTTCCCCTTTTCTTCCCTCCTTTCCTCTTCATCCTCTCCTCTCCTCATTCCTCCTCTTCTCTACATTCTTGCACCACCTCTCTCCCCTCCCTTCACCTTACCACTCCTCTCTCTCTCTCTCCCCCTCTCACATTGATCACACAACCTTTTAGCTAGTAAACTTGTGAGGCCCTTGATCTCTAATATACATATATAGAGACTTTTTATTAATTCCAAGGATATGGCTTTTCCTTGTGCTTACAGAATCTACATGTTTGGGTATCTCTTTTAAATTGGAGCCTATTGTACTTTTATCTTTATTGTGAACGTGTTTTCTAAACTAACTATGTACCAGTCACTTTAACACACAATGTAGTATAGTTGCCATATTTTTTTAACAATAGTAGTTACTAAATCCACTTTGATCTCGTGATTTAATAGGTTAACCTAGTGAGCTTGTCACCTAATAAAATCTGTTTAATGTTTGGACCAGATTGGGAAGAAACCTATTGACTAGTTAATGCCTGTTAGGTCAACAAATTATATTATTTTAGCAATATAAACATATTTTCCATTTTACTACATAATTTCAAGTTCAACCAGTAAACTCATTATTGAATTGCTAACCCTTTGAGCTAGTGAACTTGTTGAGTTAATACCTAGCCAAGTTTAATAACCACGTGAACAATACATTTTGCATTTAATGGCTCTTGTTGGTGCCTTATTTGGTGAATGACAAAATGGCTACCAAAAAATGGCTAAAAAATTTCACAAGTACAAATGATTATTGCTGATAAAACGAGATAGGAATAAATTTTCATTTATTTAAACACTTGTCTAGATTTATAGTTGCAAAACATTGTGACTTGGTGCTGTAAATATTTTTTTTTCACAATAGCATTACCATTATAGTGCACGAGTTAATAGAAATGTCGTGGGACAAAACCCCAAAAGCTTTTAATCATGCCAATATTGATATTGAGTGTTGTTTTGATTTCAATCTTGCCACCCCTTCCCTCCCACTCCCTTTTTTTCCTTTTCTCCTCCCTTTCCTCTTTTCTTTCCTCCATCCCTCCTAATTCTCTCCTCTCCCCCTTCGTTCTCCTTTCTCTCTTCCCCTACTACCCTCTCTCCCTTCACTTGATCCTCTTCCCCTCTCCCTCCCCCTCTCACGTTGATCACACAACCCTGTCAACCAGTAAACTTGGGAGACCACTGATCTCCAAGATATAGATTTTTTATTAATTAAAAGGATAAAGTTTTCCTTGCCATTACAAAATCAACATGTTTAGATATCTCTAATAAATTGGAATTTGTTGCTCTATTATCTTTATAGTGAACATGCTTTCTAAACTTACTATTTACAAAACACTTTCACATGCCATGTAGAATATTTCTTTTAACAATAGGTATTTTTAAATCTACATTGATTTGGCAATTTAATAGGTTAACTGAATGAGATTGTCACCTAATAAAATTTGTTTAATGGCTGGACAAGGTTACGAGGAAATCTACTGACTAGTTAATGCCTGTTAGATCAAACAAATTATATTATTTTAGCAATTTAGCTATGTTATCTTTTTCATTACATCCTTTCTAGTTCAACCAGTAAACTTATTGTTGAATTGCATGCCCTTTGAACCATTACCCTAGTTGAACTGATTCCCAGTATGACCAACAAAATGGCTACCCCAAAATGATGAAAAAACTTCACAAGTACAATTAATTATTGTTGACAAAATGGGATAGGAGTGATTTTTCTCTTATTTAAACACTTTTCTTGATTTATAGTATCAAAATGTTGTCATTTGTTGCTGCAAAAAAATTTTCCTTTTAAACTATAGGTTTACCATTATAGCACATTAGTTAATAGAACCGTCGTGCATTAAAACCCCAAAAGTTTGTAATCGTGCCCATAGTACAATTGACCATTGTTTTGATTTCAATCTTGCCACCCCTTCCCTCCCACTTCTTTTTGATTTTTTCCACCTCCTTTCCTCCTCCCACTTTCTCTTTTTCTTCCCTCCTTCTCTCCTACTTCCCTCATCTCCATCCCTCCTTCTTCCCTCTCTCTTCCCCAAGCATCGACTCTCCCTTTGTGCTACCACTCTCCCACTCTCCCTCTTCCTTCCACGCTGATTGCATGACTCTTTCAACCAATAAACTTATAGGTCCCTGATCTCCAAGATATAGACTTTCTATTAATTCCAAGAATAAAGCATTTCCTTGTACTTAGAAAATCTACATGTTTGGGTATCTCTACTAGTTAGGGTTTTTCTTTACTTCTCAAATTTTAAAATCTTTATTACCCTATATTACCGCAAGTATGTGGATCATTGATTGAGTATAGGGAAATAAGGTGTCGATCCCACGAGGAACTATGGTTTTTGCAAACACTAAAGTTTAATCACTTGCTTTATTATCTAGAAAACAAATAAAGGAAGGCAATTAAAGTAAAGGAAAGTTAGGTGGTACTACCGCCCTTAGCAACAAGTAAAATAAAAGAGAGAAGGCGGTGAACCGACCTAAGGAAGAAGGATTAAGCAATTAAAACTGACCGCTAGGTGTCGAAGACATCCAATTGGTGGTAAACAAGAAATAATAAAAAAGCAAGTAAAGAAATTAGAGAGTTAAGTTAGAGAGTTTTTAGATCAAGTTGGAGGAATCCTAGAGTCTTAGAATCCCTTGTTATGTTTAGATTAGAAGTTAATCAAGTTTATTATGTCCTTTCTTCAATGATTCGCTAAAGTACAACTCCCTTTTGTATGCCACCACTTTTGTTAATAGTCATGTGTAGTGCAAACTCTCATTTAAGATGAGCTAGTCACTCGGAATCACTTTCACCAATTCCTTAACTCCTTGGAATCTTCCTTGACCTATTTTCATAGAGAAAAGAGAGAAACAAGTTAAATAAGCTCAATGAAGTTATAGTATGAAACCACAACCAACCAACTATATTCACTACTTTCGTGAGAATATAAGTTAGTGTTTAAGAACTTAGATCTTATTGAAGACAAGTTTTTCATTGCTCATCAACATCAAATCATTTATAGTTGGTAGCTAATCAACCATAAAGCATAAGCGCAAGTCCTAAACTAGCAAAATCATGGAGGACATAAATAATTTAACTACTTCATAATCACAATTAAAACAAGTTCATCCTAACTCTAGGATTTAAGAGGTTTAGCTAGACATCATGTTAAGAATATCTATGTATAAAACAAACTTGCACAAAGCCATGAAAGTAAAGCACAAGAGACAAAGTAAAGGAAGAAAGAATCTTATTCAATTTCTTGAAGTTTGAATCCTTGAACTTCTTCACAAGTTGATCTCTCAAGTACAAAGTGCAAGAGTCCTCATAACTATCACTTTTAGCTCTCTTTTAGAAACTACACACTAAGAAATATAAGAACTAGAACTAAAACTGATGAACTAGAGCTATTCTTTAGTCTTTCTTTTCTAGTTTTACCACTACTTCATACTCATTCCTCTCTCCTCTTTTTTTCTTTTTCTAATTGTCTACAAGAGGCCCTATTTATAGAAGAATTCATCCATAAGCATCCAAAACTCTATCATGTGAACACAAGAAAAATTTGGCCTTTAAAAGTCAAGGAAAATGACTTCATGAATCTTCTTATCCTTGAATTGTCTTCAAACATGTCTTCATGCATTGAATCCATTGAATTCCAACATCAAATGAGTTGTAAAGTTGATGCAAATTGTGTTTTGGATAGCCATGAGTTGTTTTTCAACTTCACAAGATTCTTCACGTAACTATCAGTTGAAATTCATTTGAAAATTGAGCTGGAAAATCTGGAATTTGGCTGCAACTTGCAGCTGTCATTTTCTGAAGATCCGCGAGGTAGATCCATGAGGAAAAGGCTCGCGGATCGTCTCCATTGTCTCTACTGAGAGGGATTCGCGAGCTATTTCATTTTCTCCAATTGTTGCATCGCGTATTAGGTCACGAATCCTCTTAAAATTGCAAAATCCAAATTTTCATTGTGGAATTGTCGCGTTAAATCCTCCAACTTTCGATCCTTTGATTCCTTGATATTCGAATTGCATTTTGCTCATCTCGATTTGGAATTTTATCAATTTTGGATATTTCAATTTTCCAACTTTCCGTCCAAGCTTCTTTGCAATTATCTTCTTATTTTCACCTCATTTGATAATTGAGCAATTAATCCTACAAAAACATGAAGTTTTCACAACATTAATCCATAGAAATGCATTTTTCTCATTTAAACCATAAAATGCAAAATTTCACTAGAAACCCTAGTTAATTAGCCATTAAAATAACTAAAACATACAAAAACTACATAATTAAATCTATTAAAATCATGCAAAATATTGACTTATCATCTACTAAATTAGAACCTATTGTTCTTTTATGTTTATAGTGAATGTGCTTTCTAAAGTCACCATGTTCTAGTGACTTTCGCATACTATATAGAAGAATTGTCTGTAAATCTTGATTCCAAATTTTGACAATTACAAAACAATTGAAAATTCAATCTAATATCTTCCATTGAGAAATATGGCAGTTTAGGTCATTGGTGAAAATGATGCAATTGAAGAACTCAATCAATAGAAGATACAACTCTGTCGGACGCTCGATAGCACATATCGGACGTCCGATAAAAGTCGAGAACACTCTATCGGACACTCAAACTGAAGTACCGGACATCCGATAAACAGGTGAAGTATCAGACGCATATCATCATCATCGGATGTCCGATAGAATTAAAGATGAAATCCAAACTCTCTGACCAGCATTGGACGCAAGCTTCATCGGACGCAAAAATATGCATCGGCGATCCGATAAAGATCGAAACAACCTATAAGACGCTTGCATCGGACGCACAACATTGTATCGAACGTTCAATAGTTCCAATGGCTATTTTTTAATAGACATATTTTTGACCATTAGAGAGTTTCTTGAGACCATTTCTCACACTCTATAAATACCTACAAGTTCAAGAGGATGAGGGACTTTTGCCTACATGAAATACAAGTTTACAAGTGAATATTTGGGTAGAAATCTTCTTTGTTTGTTGTATAGGTGTGGGAAAAGTGGGGATTGTGAGGTTACTCATTTGGAGGAGTAAAACCTTGGTGAATGTTGCCTCACTTGTAATAGTAGTTCTTGATTGGTTGAGTGAGCTTTCAATTGTAGCTTGTTGAGGGTTAACTAGAATAGTTGTAAAATTCCTTGGCTCAACTAAAGGCTTTTAGGGTGAGGAAGGAGTGAACCTTCACTTATACAAGTTGGTTAGCTTCACCTTCAATTGAAGAAACTACTAGTGGAGTGTATCCAAATTCGGTGCAACTTGAAAATTTGGTTTGCATTTCTTTTTCTATCTCTTTTCTTTATTGCTCAATTGTGACATCTTTATTGTGATTGATTTGACATATCTTTGTGCACACTTGAGAAATTGTTTGTGCTTGATTTATTGGGTGAATTCTTGCATATTTACTTGTCTTGTTAAACTACCAAATTCACCCCCTTTAATTGCATTTGGGCCAACAATTGGTAGCAAAGTTTGGTTTCCTTGAGATTAAGTTCAATCGGTTTAGGAGTAAAGATGGCAACCAATAATGTATTATTTTTAGAAGGGCAATCCATCGTTAGACCTCCTATGTTCAATGGTATAAATTATGTTAGTTGGAGAGATAGAATGGAAATATTTTTGCAATCTATAGATATAGAATTTTGATTTATTGTTAGTGAAGGACCTTATGAGGCTACCATTATAGATGAAACAACTGGTAGAAATAGAACTAAAACTAGAAGTGAATTGAGTGCTCAAGATAGAATGAATCTCTCTTTAAATGCTAAGGCCATGAACGTATTGTATAATGCCCTAAATGCAAATGAATCTATTAGAGTAAAATGGTGCAAATCGGCCAAGGAAGTATGGGATAAGTTGAGATATGTATGAAGGGACTGACAATGTTAGAGAACAAAGAAAATCTATGTGTGTTGCCCAATATGAATATTTTAAAATGCATCCTCATGAAAATGTTGATAAAATGTTTTGTAGATTCAATGATATTATTAAAGATCTTGAATTGCTTAACAAGGTATACACTTTGGGTGAGAAAAATAGAAAAATTTTGAATGCCTTGTCAAAAGAATGGGAAAATAAAGTCACCGCTATAGAAGAGGCAAAAGATTTAAATTCTATGTCTATTGAATCTCTTGTAAATTCACTAACCTCTTATGAGTTGAAATTAAAAATACAAGATGATGAAACATGGATCAAGAGAGGCATAGCATTCAAGGCCTCACAAGAAGATGATGAAGATGTGAAGCTAAATAACATGGCAAGGACATTGAAGAAACTTCTAAATAGAAGGAGCTCTAGAGGAGGAAGAGCAAGTAATGATAGAAGAGAAAAATTCAAGAATTTCAAAATCACTTGGGATGAATGCAATTTGGATGAAGAAATGGAAGAAGAAGAAGAATCGACTCAAATGGCACTTATGGCCTTTGGAGATAATGAGGTAAACTCTAATCACTCTCTTAGTGATGAAGATGATGATAACGATGATATGCAAGTTCTTATGATCAAAATACATAAAAATTTGAAAGAATCTTATGCCAAAAACAAGGATTTGAAAATAAAAATAAATGCTTTATTGGAAGAAAACTCTAGACTTTTTCAAGAAAATAAAAATTTGAGAAAAGACAATGATGATTTGAAAAAGCATAAAATTGATTTTGATTGCAAAAATGATTTGAAAAAGAAGTTGGAAAATGAAACAAAATATTATGAAAAAATGTTAGAGGAACAAAATCTTTTAAAGAAAAGATTTAATGATTTGAATGCTTTTCTCCAAAAGGAGAAACAAAATATTTTATAAAGAAAAGAAAATCATATTTTACATTGCCAAAATGATTTTATTTTTTTAAAAAAAAGGAACTAAATTTATTAAACCTACTTTTATGAATGATTCTAGTATTATGTGTCATTTTTGTTGCCAATTTGGACATATGCAAAATGATTGCTATGTGAAGAAAAATATAAGAAAAGGCTTGAAATCTATGTGGATTATTAGATCATGTTATACTAACTCTCATTCATAATGTTCTCCTAGTTTAAAAAAAAAAAAGAAACTTTGGGCTATAATTCATTAAGTACTTTGCTCTTTGGTATTTTGTTTATATTGATGTTGGAATTGTTAAATGTTGGATATTGGTGTTTGTTAAATGTTAAATGTTGGAATTGTTAAATGTTAGGTATTGGTATTTGTTCTTTTAATTTCGGTATTGTGATATTGATAGTTGCATTGTGATATTGGTATTGTGATATTGATGATATTGGTATTGTGATATTGGTATTTGTTGGATATTGATTTCAGTATGTTGAATATTGCATTTTGGATATTGGTATTCAAACTACTATTGTGAGATCCCAATTTTTTTTTTCAATTTTTGGAAAATATAAATAATGTTAATTATAGTAATTATTGTTTGCCAATGTGTTTATATGGTTTGTTTTACTTCTTAAAGTGTTTGGTTTTAACTATTTTGTTTTACAAGTTTGAAAACCCTAATTTGTTTACACCCTAACTGTAAATTAAACCCAAAATGTACCAACCCTAATATATTTTATCGAAACCCTAATTATATGTAAAAATCAAATGTTTGTTATTTCATGAATTTTCGGTGTGAACTTGCATGCTCATGAGAGTAAACTACGGTAATTGGGTGATTAGTAACCTAACTAGGTGTAATTAAGTATTGTTGGATTTACAACTTATGAACTTAATTGATAGGAAAAGAAATCATTTGGGCAAGAGTGCAAACCAACTTAAGTTGCTAGGTTGCATTGGCCTGAGATAATTGACTTGGATTTGGACCAAATTTTGACTAAGTTAAATAAATATCTAAGAAACTTATCTCTTAGCTAAAAAAACCACAGCCAAGAGGATCGGGTGCAAGGCTGGAAAAAGAAGAAGGAAAACCGTGGGAAAAGAGAAGGAAAAGAAAGAGAGAAAAAGAGAGGAAAAAAAAGGGAAAAGCTTGAGAATTTTTGCCAATTTCAACCATCCAACTTTGAATTGGAAGCTAGGAGGAGGTGATTGAAACTTGGGAGCTTGGAGTTCTTGGCTAGAACATCAAGTTAGGAGGTAACTAGTTTCACTTTGAAAGCTGGAATTTTGATTAAGTTGATGAAGTTGTTGGATTTTGTTGTTGTTTTGACTTGTTTGAGGATCATGTTTAGCTTGTTAGATGAATTTATGGTTTAGATTGTTGAATTTTCTTGCATAAAGCTTCAACCAAAAAGAAATCAGTAGGGTTTGATTTTCTGTCTGAATTTCTGTCGAATTTGCTCTGGATATTTGAGTATGATGGAGGCTGAATTAGCTTTAACACAAAACATGAAAGTTGTAGAGAATTGAGTAAGGATTATACTTATAAATTTTCAGATGAATCGGAGCACTGTAGCATATGAAATGACTAAAATGCCCTCGATGCCCTGTTTCCATCTGAAATGTTATTTTGCCACTGTAATGGGTCATTTTGACCAGGAAGATCAATGTTTTTGCTTTTGATGTCTTCTTAAGCATTGTATCCTTGTATGTTAGCTGTCTAACGGCTTTAGAATCACTTGATTTGGAGCTGGGAGTGTTGAGTTATGACCAACTGAATCTGTCCTACTCATATCTCTGCGATAGAGTAGAAAAGCCACTGTTTTGATTAATTTCGATCTAGTTCAAGATGAAATTGGGTTTCAACTTCTTCATGAAAGTTGTAGAGAGTTGAGTGTTATTTCTAACTGTTAAATTTCAGACCATTTGGATCTTTGTGCGCTGAGATATGGTCATTTGAATCTGGCCTGTCAGTGAACCTGAGATTGAAACTTTTGGGACTGGTTTCGTGTTTTTTTGACCTAGAAGGAGTAAATCTGGGTGGAAATGGTCTTCATGAAAGTTATAGATTGTTCTCTTAGTTTCGAAATGACACCTAGTGAACTTCAATCCGACCCTCATACCATGTGTTATGATCAAAATGGCTCAAGGTGTCAAATCTTCCTTTCACACCTTCTAGTGTGTGTTTGCCGTTTTGATTCTACGTCGTCCGTTTTCGTTCGAGCGCCTATGCATGTGCTCTCTTTGCTGTTTTAAGTGTTTTTAAGTGTTGTTTTGGCATCTTAGTGATTGTTTGGGTAATTTTGTGACTCGGTTTAAACCCTACTCAAATCTAAATATCTCATATCTTGTGTGCTATTAGACTTGGAAGACAGAATACAACAGCTTCCAGTGAAAACTGCATCCTTTCACTGAGTGTTTCTCAGTTATGTGTTTTATAAATTTTATGCTCTCAAACTGAATTATATTGATCTATTAAGTGCTTAACTGATATATATTGCTCTACTGTTACTATGAGATTGCATGATATTAGGATCGCTCACTGGGTTTTAGCTCATTCTTTCCAACTTTGTTTTTCCTTAGCAGGGTTTGAGAACGAGAGCCTCCAAGGATTGCACTGGGTCGTTTGGTTTGGAGACTTAAGTTTGTATTTTGATGTACTCCTTGTATTTTGAATTGTATTTATGAAATTCTGAATGGATAACCTTTTGTATCTGTAATTATAGTTTGGGACGGTTGTGGTTCGCTAAGGAAGTTTTGGGGTTTAAATGTTACATTTGACTGGAGAATATTAAAGTTATTTTGTTATGTGAAGTAATTGCTCGCAATTGAATTGAGGAACTGTAGTGAGTCCCGACGAGAGTTGGGCAGGTGGCCCGCTGAACCCTTTGGTTTGCCTTAGGGGGAGGTGGATCTGTCACAACTATTGCTCCTTTAATTTTGTTTTTGTGATGACAAAAAGAGGGAGAAATTGGTTGGTTTAAAATTTAAATGTGGTTAAATTGTTGAATGGTTTGAATGTCTAAGTGAGGGGGTGTTATGGTTAATTGGTTTGGATTTGGCCGAATGGTTTGAATGCTCGATTTATATAAGTTATGCTCAAAATATCAGTTGTGTACGATTCACCAAGTAAGGGGGAGTTATACATATTTTCTTTATCAAAATTTTTCATTTTGTCAAATGAATTCAATTGTTTTGTCATCATCAAAAAGGTGGAGAATGTAAATCTTGATCCCAAATTTTGACAATTACAAAACAATTGAAAATTCAATCTAATGTCTTCCATTGAGAAACATGGCAGTTTAGGTCATTGGTGAAAATGATGCAATTGAAGAACTCAATCAATAGAAGATACAACTCTGTCGGACGCTCAATAGCACATATCAGACGTCCGATAAAAGTCGAGAACACTCTATCGGACACTCAAACTGAAGTACCGGAGGAGAAGTATCGGACACTCCAATCGGACGCATATCATCATCATCGGACGTCCGATAGAATTAAAGATGAAATCCAAACTCTCTGACCAGCATTGGATGCAAGCTTCATCGGACGCAAAAATATGCATCGGCGATCCGATAAAGATCGAAACAACCTATCGGACGCTTGCATCGGACGCACAACATTGTGTCGAACATTCAATAGTTCCAACGGCTATTTTTTAATAGACATATTTTTGACCATTAGAGAGTTTCTTGAGGCCATTTCTCACACTCTATAAATACCTACAAGTTCAAGAGGATGAGGGACTTTTGCCTACATGAAATACAAGTTTACAAGTGAATATTTGGGTAGAAATCTTCTTTGTTTGTTGTATAGGTGTGGGAAAAGTGGGGATTGTGAGGTTACTCATTTGGAGGAGTAAAACCTTGGTGAAGGTTGCCTCACTTGTAATAGTAGTTCTTAATTGGTTGAGTGAGCTTTCAATTGTAGCTTGTTGAGGGTTAACTAGGATAGTTGTAAAATTCCTTGGCTCAACTAAAGGCCTTTAGGGTGAGGAAGGAGTGAACCTTCACTTATACAAGTTGGTTAGCTTCACCTTCAATTGAAGAAACTACTAGTGGAGTGTATCCAAATTCGGTACAACTTGAAAATTTGGTTTGCATTTCTTTTTCTATCTCTTTTCTTTATTGCTCAATTGTGACATCTTTATTGTGATTAATTTGACATATCTTTGTGCACACTTGAGAAATTGTTTGTGTTTGGTTTATTGGGTGAATTCTTGCATATTTACTTGTCTTGTTAAACTACCAAATTCACCCCCTTTGGTTGCATTTGGAGCCAACATTGTCTTTAATTTTTTTAACAATACAGTTATTAAATCTAGTCTAATGAGGCAATTTAACAGGTTAACCCAATGAGCTTGTCACATAATAAAATCCATTTAATCATTAGACTGGATTAGACAGAAATCTATTAACTAGTTAATGACCGTTTGGTCAAACAGTTTATATTATTTTGGAGATTTAACTATAATATCTTTTTTGTTGCATACTCTCCAGTTCAACCAGAAAACTCATTGTTGAAATGCTAACTCTTTGAACCATTGAATCTACATGTTTGGGTACCTCTTTTAAATTGGAACCTATTGTTTCTTTATGATGAACGTGTTTTATAAACTCACTATGTACTAGTTACTTTCACACACTATGTAGAATAGTTGCCTTTTTTTAACAATAGTAGTTACAAAATCCAGTCAGATCTAGCGATTTAATGGCTAACCCAATGAGCTTGTCACCTGATAAAATCTATTTAATGGTTGGACCGGATTAGGAAGAAATCTGTTGACTAGTTAACGCCTGTTGGGTCAAACAAATTATATTATTTTAGTAATTCAAATATATTATCTATTTCATCACATAATTTCAAGTTCAACCAGTAACCTCATTGTTGAATTGCTAATCTTTTGAGCTAGTGGCCTTGTTAAGTTAATTTCTAACCAAGTTTAATAACCATGTGAACAACACATTCTGCATTTAGTGGCCACATAATATCTTGTTGGTGCCTTATTTGGTGAATAACCAAATGGCTTCCACAAAATGGCTAAAAAATTTCGCAAGTAAAAATGATTATTGGTGATAAAACAACATAGGCATGATTTTTCATTTACTTAAACACTTGTCTTGATTTATAGTAGACAAACATTAGGATTTGGTACTGCAAATTTTTTTTTTTCACAATCGCATTACCATTATAGTGCATGACTTAATAGAAATATCTTGGGATAGAACCCCAAAAATTTGTAATCATGCCAATATTACTATTGAGTGATGTTTTGATTTCAATCTTACCACCCCTTCCTGCCCACTCCCTTTTTTCCTTTTCTCTTCTCTTTCCTCCTCTCTCTTTCCTCTTTTCTTCCCTCCATCCCTCCTCATTCTCTCCTCTCTATCTTCCTTCTCCTTTCTCTCTTGCCCTACCACTATCCTCTCCCTTAACCCTATCCTCTCCCCCTCACTCTCCTCTCCCACGCTAATCCCACAACCCTATCTACCAGTAAACTTGTGAGACCATTGATCTCCAGGATATAGACTTTTTATTAATTCCATGGGTATAGCATTCCATGTGCCTATGAAATCTACATGTTTGGATATCTCTGCTAAATTGCAACTTGTTGTTCTATTATCATTATAGTGAATATGCTTTGAACACTTACTATGTGCCAATTGTTTTCACATGTCATGCAGAATTTTTTTTAACAATAGCTATTTTTAAATCTACTTTGATTTGGCAATTTAATAGATTAACCTGATGATCTTGTCACCTAATAAAATCCGTTTAATGGTTTGACCTGATGAGCTTGTCACCTAATAAAATCCATTTAATAGGTTAACCTGACTAGTTAATGCCCGCTAGGTCAAATGAATTATATTATTTTAGCAATTCAACTATATTATCCTTTTCATTACATCCTCTCTAGCTCAGCCAGAAAACTTATTGTTGAACTGCTAGCCTTTTGAACCATTATCCTATTTGAGTTGATTGCCAACCGAGTTTAATGACCTTGTGAATGACACATTCTGCATTTAATGGGCACATAATATCATGTTGGTGCCTTGGTGACCAACAAAATGGCTATCACAAAATGGCCAAAAAATTTCACAAGTGCAATTGATTATTGTTGACAAACTTGGATAGGAACAATTTCTCTTTTACTTAAACATTTTTCTTGATTTACAGTAGCAAAATGTTGCCATTTGATACTACAAAAAATTTTCCTTTTCAATTATACATTTACCATTATTGCATATGAGTTAATAGAACCATCATGCATCAAAACCCCAAATGTTTGTAATCATGCCCCATACTACAATTGAGGCATTGTTTTGATTTCAATCTTGCCACCCCTTCCCTCCCATTTCCTTTTTCTTCTTTCCACCTCCTTTCCTCCTTCCTCTTTCTCTTTTTCTTCTCTCATTCTCCCCTCCTTCTCTTATCTCCACCCCTCATTCTTTCACCCTTCCCTAAGTGTCGTCCCTCTCTTTATGCTGCCAATCTCCCCCTTTCCCTCTTCCTTCCACACTGATCACACGACTCTTTCAACAAGTAAACTTTTGGGCCCCTGATCTCTAAGATATAAACTTTCTATTAATTCCAAGGATAAAGCATTTCTTTGTACTTAGAAAATCTATATGTTTGGGCATCTCTACTAAATTGGAACCTGTTGTTCTTCTGCCTTTATAGTGAATGTGCTTTCTAAAGTCCCTATGTGCTAGTCACTTTTGCATACATTGTAGAACAATTGCCTTTTTTTTAGCACTAGCAGTTATTAACTCTAGTCAGATAGTTAACCGAATGAACTTGTCACATAATAAAGTCCATTTAATGTTTGGACCATATTAGAAAGAAGTCTATTAACTAGTTAATGCCAGATCGGTCAAACAATTTACATTTATTTTAGAGATTTAAGTGTATTATCTTTTTTGTTGTGTATTCTCTAGTTTAACTAGAAAACTCATTGCTGAATAACAAACTCTTTGAACCACTGGCCTTCTTGAGTAGTTTCCCAGCAAAGTTTAACAACCATATAAACAACATTTTGCATTTAGTGGCCACATAATGTCATGTTGGTGACTTACTCAAAGACCTGCAAAATGGTTAAAAAATTTCACAAGTACAAAGGATCATTGTTGACAAAATGAGATAGGCATATTTTTTCATTTATTTCAGCACTTTTCTTTATTTATAGTGGTAAAATTTTGTAATTCGACACTGCAAATCTTTTTTAACAACAGGCTTAAAATTACTATCATGAATTAATAGAATTGTCATGCAAAAAATTCCCCAAAGTTTAATGCCAATATTGCTATTGAATGCTGTTTTAACTTTAGACTCGCCACCCCTTCCCTCTCACTCCCCTTTTTTCTTCTCTCGTACCTTTACTCTTCCCTCTTTCCCCTATTCTTCACTCCTTCCTTCTTCGTCCTCTCCTCCCCTCATCCCTCCTCTTTTCTACCATCTCACACCACCCTCTCCCCCATCCCATCACCTCACCCCCTCCTCTCTTTCTTCCCCTCCCACATTGATCGCACAACCCTTTTAGCCAGTAAACTTATGAGACCCCTGATGTCCAATATACACACACACACACACACACACACATATATATATATATATATATATATACTTTTTAAGGATATAACTTTTCCTTGTGCTTACAAAAGTTACATGTTTGGGTATCTCTTTTAAATTGGAACCTATCATTTTTCATCTTTATTGTGAATATGCTTTCTAAACATACTATGGACTAGCCACTTTCACACACTATGTAGAATAGTTGCCAATTTTTTTAACAATAGTAGTTACTAAATCTAGTTTGATGTGGCAATTTAATAGGATAACTCAATGAGCTGGTCACCTAATAAAATAAGTTTAATGGTTCTACAGATTAGGAAGAAATCCATTGACTAGTTAACGCCTGCTGGATCAAACAAATTATATTATATTAGTAATTTAAACATATTATCTTTTTTATTACATAATTTCTAGTTCAATTAGTAAAATCATTATTGAATTGCTAACCTTTTGAGCTAGTGGCCTTGTTGAGTTAATTCCCAGCCAAATTTAACAACCAAGTGAACAACACATTCTGCATTTAGTGGCCACATAATATCTTGTTGGTGCCTTATTTCATGAAAGAGAAAATGGGTACCAGAAAAAGGCTAAAAAATTTCACAAGTACAAATGATTATTGTTGATAAAATGAGATAGGAATAATTTTTCATTTACTTAAACATTTGTGTTGATTTATAGTTACAAAACATTGTGATTTGGTGCTACAAAATTTTTTTTTTCACAATTGCATTAACATTGTAGTGTATGAGTTAATAGAAATGTCATGGGACAAAACCCAAAAGTTTGTAATCATGCCAATATTTTTATTGAGTACTGGTCTGATTTCAAACTTACCACCTCTTCCCTTCCACTCCCTTTTTTCCTTTTCTTCTCCCTTCCCTTCTCCCTCATTCCTCTTTTCTTCCCTCCATCCCTCCGCCTTCTCCCCCCTCCCCCTTAATTCTCCTATCTCTCTTACCCTGCCACCCCCTCTCCCTTCACCCTATCCTCTCCCCCTCTCCCTCCCCCTCCCACGTTGATAGCAAGACCCTGTCAACCAGTAAACCTGTGAGACCATTGATCTACAAAATATAAACTTTTTATTAATTCCAAGGATATAGCTTTCCTTGTGCTTAAAGAATCTACATGTTTGGATATCTCTACTAAATTGGAACTTGTTGCTCTAATATCTTTACATTGAGCATGCTTTCTAAACTTACTATGCACCAGTCACTTTCACATGCCATGCAGAATTTTTTTTACAATAGCAATTTTAAATCCACTTTGATTTTGCAATTTAATAGGTTAACCCGATGAGCATGTCACCTAATAAAATCCATTTAATGGTTGGACCAAGTTAGGAAGAAATCTATGGACTAGTTAATGCCTATTAGGTCAAACCAATTATATTATTTTAGTAATTCAACAATATTATCTTTTTCATTACATCCTCTCTAGTTCAACTAGTAAACTTATTATTGAATTTCCAACCCTTTGAACCATGACCCTAATTGACTTGATTCCCAGCCAAGTTTAATAACCATGTGAACAAAACATTTTGCATTTAGTGGCCGCATATTATCATGTTGGTGCCTTATGTGGTGACCAACAAAATGGCTACCACAAAATGGTGAAAAACTTCACAAGTAAAATCGATTATTGTCGACAAAATGGGATCGGAACAATTTTTCTTTTAGTTAAACACTTTTCTTGATTTATAGTAGCAAAACTTTGCCGTTCAGTGTTCCCAAAAAATTTTCCTTTTAAACTGTAGGTTTACCATTATAGCACATCAGTTAATAGACCGTCATGCATCAAAACTCCAAAAGTTTGTAATCATGCCGATACTACAATGGAGCATTATTTTGATTTCAATCTTGCCACCCCTTCCATCCCATTTCCTTTTTCTCTTTTCCATCTCCTTTCCTCCTCCCTTTTTCTCCTTTTCCTTTCTCCTTCTCTCCTACTTCCCTCATCTCCACCCCTCCTTCTTCTTTCTCCCTTCCCCAAGCATCAACTCTCCTTTTTTGCCACCACCCTCCCCCTCCCCCTCTTCCTTCCATACTGATCATACGACTCTCTTAACTAGTAAACGTCTAGGTCCTTGATCTCTAAGATATAGAATTTCTATTAATTCCAAAGATAAAGCTTTTCCTTGTGGTTAAAAAATCTACATGTTTGGGTATCTCTACTAAATTGGAACGTATTGTTCTTTCATTTTTATAGTGAACACGCTTTTTAAAGTCACTATGTGCTAGTCACTTACGCATACTATGTAGAGCAATAGTCCTTTTTTTTTTTTTAGCAACAGCAGCTATTAAATCTAGTCTGATCTGGCAATTTAACGGGCTAATCCAAGGAGCTTGTCACATAATAAAACCATTTAATGGTTGGACCAGCTTAGAAAAAAAATTTATTAACTAGCTAATGTCTGTTCATTCAAAGAATTAATGTTATTTTAGAGATTTAGTAATACTATCTTTTTTGTAGCATACTCTCTAGTTCAACTACTGACCTTCTTGAGTTGCATCCTAGCTAAGTTTTATAACCATCTAAATGACACTTTGCATTTAGTAGCTACATAATGTCATGTTGGTGCCTTACTTAGAGACCGGCAATATGGTTGCCACGAAATAGTAAAAACAATTTCACAAGTACAAGGGATCATTGTTGACCAAATAAGATAGGAATAATTTTTCATTTACTTCAACACTATTCTTTATTTATAGTAGCAAAATTTTGTGATTCAACACAGTGAATCTTTTTTTAACAACAGGCTTACCATAACTGTCATGAATCAATAGAATCGCTGTGCAAAAAAGCCCTAAAAGTTTAATACCAATATTGCTATTGAGTGCTGTTTTCACTTTAGACTTGCCACCCCTTCCCTCTCACTCCCCTTTTTTCTTCTCTCCTCCCATTACTCTTCCCTCTTTCCCTATTCTTCCCTTCTTCCTTCTTTGTCCTCTCTATCCTCATTCCTCCTCTTTTCTACCTTCTCGCACCACCCTCTCCTCCCTCCCTTAACCTTACCCCTCCTCTCTCTCTCTCCCTCTCACGTTGATCGCACAACCCTTTTATCAGTAAACTTGTGAGGCTCTGGTCTCCAATATATATATAAATTTTAATAATTTCAAGGATATAGCTTTTCCTTGTGCTTACAGAAGCTACATGTTTGGGTATCTCTTTTAAATTGGAACTTCTTGCTCTTTCATCTTTATTGTGAACATGTTTTCTAGGTTTACTATGTACGAGCCATTTTCACACAGTATGTAGAATAGTTGCCATTTTTTTAAAAATAGCAGTTACTAAATCTAGTCTGATATGGCAATTTAATAGGTTAACCGAATGAGTTTGTCACCTAATAAAATCTGTTTAATGGTTGGACCAGATTAGGAAAAATATGTTGACTAGTTAACTTCTATTAGGTTAAACAAATTATATTATTTTCGTAATTTAAACATATGATCTACTTTATTACATAATTTCTAGTTCAACCAGTAAACTCATTATTGAATTGCTAACTCTTTTGCCTTGTTGAGTTAATTCCCAGCCATGTTTAATAACCATGTGAATAACACATTCTGCATTTAGTGGCCACATAATATCCTGTTGGTGCCTTATTCGGTGAATGACAAAATGGTTACCATAAAATGGCTAAGAAATTCCTCAAGTACAAATGATTATTATTGATAAAAGAAGATAGGAATAATTTCTCATTTACTTAAACATTTGTCTTGATTTATAGTAACAAAACATTGTCATTTGCTGCTGTAAAATTTTTTTTTAACAATAACATTACTATTACAATGTATGAGTTAATAGAAATGTCATGGAACAAAACCTCAAAAGTTCGTAATCATTCTAATATTGCTATTGAGTACTATTTTAATTTCGATCTTGCCACCATTCCCTCCCAATCCTTTTTTCCCTTTCTCCTCCCTTTCCTCTTCCTCCTTTCCTTTTTTCTCCCCTTCTTCCTTTCTCCTTCTCTCCTCTTCCCATTCCTTCTCCTTTTTGTCGTCCCTTACCACCCCCTTTCCCTTCACCCTGACCTCTCCCCTTCCCACGCTGATTGCACGACCCTGTCAACTAGTAAATTTGTGAGACCATTGATCTCCAAGATATAGACTTTTTATTAATTTCAAGGACATAGCTTTTCGTATGCCTACGAAGTTTACAAGTTTGGATTTCTCTACTAAATTGGAACTCGTTGTTCTGTTATCTTTATAGTGAGCAAGCTTTCTAAACTTACTATGTACCAATCACTTTCACATGCCATATACATATTTTTTTAACAATAGCTATTTTTAAATCCACCTTGATTTGGGAATTTAATATGTTAAATCGATGAGCTTGTCACCTAATAAAATCCATTTAATGATCGGACCAGGTTAGCAAGAAATCTACTGAGTAGTTAATGCCTGCTAGGTCAAACCAATTATATTATTTTAGCAATTCAACAATATTATGTTTTTCATTACATCCTCTCTAGTTCAACTAGTAAACTTATTATTGAATTGCTAACCCATTGAACCACTACCCTAGTTGAGTTGATTCCTGGCCGAGTTTAATAACCATGTGA
This sequence comes from Gardenia jasminoides, assembly GCA_013103745.1. NCBI lineage: Eukaryota > Viridiplantae > Streptophyta > Magnoliopsida > Gentianales > Rubiaceae > Gardenia > Gardenia jasminoides. The sequence continues at coordinate 619,608 of CM023099.1, forward strand.
AAAACACATTCTATATTTAATGGCCACATAATTGATCGGTTGTCAACCAATTAAAAATAAAAATACCGATCCTAAAACCTTGAATTCAAGTATAGCGGTGAGTAGGGTCGTCTCCATAGGGACTAGGTTGATTTATTTCCTTCTAAAATAATAAATAAAAATGGGCAATTTTTGAAAAATTAAACTAACTAATTAACGCTAATAAAAACTAGTATACAAGAACAAAGTAAATGTAAAGAATGACAATAAATAATCTAGCCAAATGAGTAACTTTTGGACAATTTTCATAAAATGATCGTACATGCAAAGTTGAATTCAATTATTCACTGATAAATTAATTCTAACTTACTAGCCAACTCTTCCCTAATTTATCGATAGTCAATGTGCGATTGTTAACTATTTCTCTAATTAGGAAACAACTCTAGGTACAACCATAGAAATTCAATTCCTCAATTGCATTAATAATTAGAAAAGCCAAATTCAAACCAATCAACATGCTACGAGGGTCTTTTTAAGTTAGATCATTCGTTTCTTTGACACAAATCTAACTAGTGGTCACATAATGTCGTGTTGGTGTCATACTCAGAGACCGGCAAAATGGTTAAAAAATTTCACAAGCACGAAGGATCACTATTGACAAAATGAGATAGGCATAATTTTTCATTTATTTCAACACTTTTCTTTATTTATAGTGGTAAAATTTTGTGATTCGACACTGCAAATCTTTTTTTAACAACAGGCTTAAAATTACTATCATGAATTTAATAGAATTTGTTCTTGTATACTAGTTTCAATTAGCGTTAATTAGTTAGTTTAATTATTTTTATTTATTATTTTAGAGGGAAATAAATCAACCTAGTCCCTGTGGAGACGACCCTACTCACCGCTGTACTTGAATTCAAGTTTTTAGGATCGGTATTTTTATTTTTAATTGGTTGACAACCCATCAATTATGTGGCCATTAAATATAGAATGTGTTTTTCACATGGTTATTAAACTCAGCCCGGAATCAACTCAACTAGTGTAGTGGTTCAATGGGTTAGCAATTCAATAATAAGTTTACTAGTTGAACTAGAGAGCATGTAATGAAAAACATAATATTGTTGAATTGCTAAAATAATATAATTGGTTTGACGTGCATTAACTACTTTTCTTGCTAACCTGGTCCGATCATTAAATGGATTTTCATTTTATTGTGAATATGCTCATCTAGATTTAACATATTAAATTCCCAAATTGGATTTAAAAATAGCTATTGTTACTAAATATGTTATGGATGTGAAAGTGATTTACATAGTAAGTCAATGAGCTTGCTCACTATAAAATAAGAATGAAGTTCCAATTAGTAAGAAATCCAAACTTGTAGACTAGTTAAGCATCAAACAAATTATATTATATTAGTAATTTAAACAATTATCTTTTTTTATTATATATTGGAGATGAGCTCCCAAGTTCCATTAGTAAAATCATTATTGAAGGTTAACCTTTTGAGAGGGTGGTGTGAGAAGGTAGAAAAGAGGAGGAGTGAGGATAGAGAGGACAAAGAAGGAAGAAGGGAAGAATAGGGAAAAGAGGGAAGAGTAATGGGAGGAGAGAAGAAAAAAGGGGAGTGAGAGGGAAGGGGTGGCAAGTCTAAAGTGAAAACAGCACTCAACAGCAATATTGGTATTAAACTTTTGGGGCTTTTTTGCACAGCGATTCTATTAATTCATGACAGTTATGGTAAGCCTGTTGTTAAAAAAAGATTCACAGTGTTGAATCACAAAATTTTGCTACTTTAAATAAAGAATAGTGTTGAAGTAAATGAAAACTTATGCCTATCTTATTTGGTCAACAATGATCCTTTGTACTTGTGAAATTTTTTACCATTTCGTGGCAACCATATTGCCGGTCTCTAAGTAAGGCACCAACATGACATTATGTAGCTACAAAATGCAAAGTGTCATTTAGATGGTTTTAAAACTTAGCTAGGAAGCAACTCAAGAAGGTCAGTAGTTGAACTAGAGAGTATACAACAAAAAAGATAATATTATTAAATCTCTAAAATAACATAAATTCTTTGAACGAACAGACATTAGCTGGTTAATAAATTTTTTTCCAATCTGGTCCAACCATTAAATGGATTTTATTATGTGACAAGTTCCTTGGATTAGCCTGTTAAATTGCCAGATCAGACTAGATTTAATTGCTGCCGTTGTTAAAAAAATATTAAAAAAGGACTATTGCTCTACATAGCATGCGAAATTGACTACCACATAGTGAGTTTAAACAGCGTGTTCACTATAAACATAAAAGAACAATAGGTTCCAATTTAGTAGAGATACCCAAACATGTAGATTTTTTAACCACAAGGAAAAGCTTTATCTTTGGAATTAATCGAAAGTCTATATCTTAGAGATCAAGGACCTAGAAGTTTACTAGTTAAGAGAGTCGTACGATCAGTTTGGAAGGAAGAGGGAGAGGGGGAGGGTGGTGGCAAAAAAGGAGAGTCGATACTTTGGGAAGGGAGAAAGAAGAAGGAGGGGTGGAGATGAGGGAAGTAGGAGAGAAGGAGAGAAAGGAGAGGAAAGGAGATGGAAAAGAGAAAAAGGAAATGGCATGGAAGGAGTGGCAAGATTGAAATCAAAATAATGCTCAATTGTAGTATACGCATGATTACAAACTTTTGGAGTTTTGATGCATGACGGTCTATTAACTGATGTGCTATAATGGTAAACCTACAATTTAAAAGGAAAATTTTTTGGGAACACTGAACGGCAAAGTTTTGCTACTATAAATCAAGAAAAGTGTTTAACTAAAAGAAAAATTGTTCCGATCCCATTTTGTCACAATAATCGATTTTACTTGTTTTTCACCATTTTGTAGCCATTTTGTTTCACCACATAAGGCACCAACATGATAATATGCGGCCACTAAATGCAGAATGTTTTGTTCACATGGTTATTAAACTTATTGGGAATCAAGTCAATTAGGGTCATGGTTCAAAGGGTTGGAAATTCAATAATAAGTTTACTAGTTGAACTAGAGAGGATGTAATGAAAAAGATAATATTGTTGAATTACTAAAATAATATAATTGGTTTGACCGAATAGGCATTAACTAGTCCATAGATTTCTTCCTAACTTGGTCCAACCATAAAATGGATTTTATTAGGTGACATGCTCATCGGGTTAACCTATTAAATTGCAAAATCAAAGTGGATTTAAAATTGCTATTGTAAAAAAAATTCTGCATTTGAAAGTGGTGCATAGTAAGTTTAGAAAGCATGCTCAATGTAAAGATATTAGAGCAACAAGTTCAATTTAGTAGAGATATCCAAACATGTAGATTCTTTGAGGAAAGCTATCCTTGGAATTAATAAAAGACACTTTATATTTTGTAGATGGTCTCAATGGTCATGCTATGAGGATAGGAGTGGCGGAAGAAAAGAGGAAGGTGGTAAGTTTGAAATCAGACCAAGTACTAATAAAATATTGGCATGATTACAAACTTTGGTTTTTCCCATGACATTTCTATTAACTCATACACTACAATGTTAATGCAATTGTGAAAAAAAAAATTTTGTAGCACCAATTCACAATGTTTTGTAACTATAAATCAACACAAATGTTTAAGTAAATGAAAAATTATTCCTATCTCATTTTATCAACAATAATCATTTGTACTTGTGAAATTTTTAGCCTTTTCTGGTACCCATTTTCTCTTCATGGAATAAGGCACCATTACTAAATGCAGAATGTGTTGTTCACTTGGTTGTTAAATTTGGGAATTAACTCAACAAGGCCACTAGCTCAAAAGGTTAGCAATTCAATAATGATTTTTGAACTAGAAATTATGTAATAAAAAAGATAATATGTTTAAATTACTAATATAATATAATTTGTTTGATCCAGCAGGCGTTAACTAGTCAATGGATTTCTTCCTAATCTGTAGAACCATTAAACTTATTTTATTAGGTGACCAGCTCATTGAGTTATCCTATTAAATTGCCACATCAAACTAGATTTAGTAACTACTATTGTTAAAAAATTAACCTATTCTACCTAGTGTGTGAAAGTGGCTAGTCCATAGTATGTTTAGAAACATATTCACAATAAAGATGAAAATGATAGGTTCCAATTTAAAAGAGATACCCAAACATGTAACTTGTAAGCACAAGGAAAAGTTATATCCTTAAAATGTATATATATATATATATGTGTGTGTGTGTGTGTGATTTATAAAAATCAATGGGAGGGAAGAAAGAGACAATAAATAGGAAAAACTAAGTTAAAACAGCATTTAATAGCAATATTGGCATTAAACTTTTGGGAATTTTTTCCGTGAGTAAATGTAAAGAATTACAATAAATAATCTGGCCAAATGAGTAACTTTCGGACAGTTTTCATAAACTGATCGTACATGCAAAGTTGAATTTAATTATTCGCTAATAAATTAATTCTAACTTAATAGCCAACTCTTTCCAAATTTATCGATAGTCAATGTGCGATCGTTAACTATTTCTCTAATGAGGAACGCAAGGTACAACCATAGAAATTTAATTCCTCAATTGCAGTAATAATTAGAAAAGTCTAATTCTAACCAATCAACACGCTACGAGGGTCTTTTTAAGTTAGATCATTCGTTTCTTTGACACAAATCTAACTAGTGGCCACATAATTTCATGTTGGTGCCTTACTCAGACACTGGCAAAACGGTTAAAAAATTTCACATGTACGAAGGATCATTGTTGACAAATGAGATAGGCATATTTTTTCATTTATTTCAACGCTTTTCTTTATTTATAGTGGTAAAATTTTGTGATTCGACATGCAAATCTTTTTTTAACAACAGGCTTAAAATTACTATCATGAATTAATAGAATTGTCATGCAAAAAATCCCCAAAAGTTTAATGCCAATATTGCTATTAAATGCTGTTTTAACTTTAGACTCGCCACCCCTTCCCTCTCACTCCCTTTTTTTCTTCTCTCATCCCTTAACTCTTCCCTCTTTCCCCTATTCTTCCTTCCTTCTTCGTCCTCTCCTCCCCTCATCCCTCCTTTTTTCTACCTTCTCACACCACCCTCTCCCCCCTCCCTTCACGTCACCCCCTCCTCTCTGTGAGGACCCAAAAAATTCATTTTGTTCGACTTATTTATTTAATTAATTATTTACTTTCTCTGAATAATTGATTTAAATCCTTTTAATTTCAATTACACCATACGTTACTTCCTTTTATTTTAAAACCTTGTTTAACTATTAATTTAATTTATAAAATTTCCAAATTCCATATTTTCATAAAATTACTTTATTAAATTAGTTTGAATTATTTGGATGTCATTTATCAATTGTAACGACACGAAAAGATTTAAAATGCATTTTTACACGTTTAAATTACGTTCTCGATTTAAACTGTTTGAATGGTTAAATTTCACACTCAGGCCTAGGATCGATTACTAGATATAGGTTTCGAATGTTAGAATATGTATTTGGAATATATAAATGAGAGAAACCGGGATCATAGTGTCTTGTCGTGTGAATTGATCCGACACGACAAAAGTGGCTATACGTCAAATTACCCAACTTCCCCTCATTTCTTCCATTTTCCACAAAGGCCCAAAAGTCAACAAACAATCCCTTTCTTTCTTCTCCTTAAAACTGGTTCTCCCCTCTCCCCTTTCTTCCCCAATTTCTCTCCAAAAAATAGCCACCCCTCTTCATCTACTTCCTCTCCTTTCATAAAACCACCAACACAAACCCTCCATCTTGCACTCAAAAACACTTGAAGAGTTTGCTAGCTACCTTAGTGAATTGGGTCCAAGTAGGAGGAGAGGATAACCGGTTGTTGGGGCTTGAAGATTGAGGGATTTTGGGAGCTAGTTCATCCACCTTAAGCCAAGCTTCTTGTTGGAGGAAAGGTAGGGTTTCTCACACCATAAACCTTGCTCTTTTGTTTCATTCTTTAGCTAAGAAAGCTTATGGTTCTTTGTATTGGATTTTATTATTGATTGGCTGAATGTGGGCTCTATGAAATCCCTCCACATGTGAACTTGGGGCTGTGGATGATATATTGTGTGTGTGTGAGGTGTTTAATTGGTGTTTAGTTGCTAGAAATGGAAGAGGGAAAAGAAGAGGAGAACCCGAGAGGAGAGGAATGCATGCTGCCCTGTTTTTGGTTGCTTTGATCGTAGCCTTCCCGTGTGAGTTTTTAGTCAAAATTTGGTGAAAACATAGCTTACATACTGTGGTTGCTTCCTGAAAAATTTTGTGTTTTTCTATTACCAATTCATTGCTCAAATAATGTGTCAAAATTGTTCTTCAAATCTGGAATTTTGGAAATCAGGGTTGGTCATACAGCCTACTTCTAACTGTTGTAACTTGGTGTAGGAAGATCCAAATCGAGTTCTGTTTGTTTTGGTTGAAATTAGAATCTGAGTTCTTTTAGAAGTATAAATTTCAAGGTTTATTTCAATTTCTGTGAATTTTGACGAATTTTCAAAGTTGACTGAAAATCAAAACTGATATGCTTTTTTAACACTGACAGCAGCTTTAAGATGAAATTTGATTGGGTTTTGATTTGAATCTTGTATAAGTGTCTTCTCAAGAGTTTTAGTTCATCGAGTCTATTTTCCAACGGTATAAGATTCGTAATTTTTGGATTTATAGAACTTAAGTTATGATTTTCCAAAGAACACTGCTCAAAACTGAAAACTCTTCCATGAAAGCTTAAAATCTAGAATTTTACTCTTCACCCAAGTGCCGAACTATTGCTCTATTTTTGAAACATTTTGATTCACGTTTTTGCTACCATTTTGCTTCCATTTGATAAGGGAATGATCCTAGAGCTTTTGTGTCAATACTTAAGTGATTTGGGGCTGTTTTATTTGATCAAAATGTTTGAAAATGAAAAGGAAGAAAATCTGGCAGTTTAAGTTATAAATTTTTCACAAATTTTGGCCATCTAAAAAGTTATCTTCCCGTGTGATTTTTTGGATCAAATTTGGTACACACATATTTCATCTAGTGAAGTTTGAGTGTACAAAATTTGGTACTTTTTCAATGGCATTTCAATGCCCAAATGTTGTTCCAAACACAGCTTTTCAAATCTGAAAATTGTAGCCCTCGGTCTTGTCAACCGCTATACTTCTGTCGGCTATAACTCTTTGCTCGGGAGTCAAAATTGAGCGCCGTCAGTGGCATTTTAAACTAGAATTCATAAGATTTCTAACGGTATAAGACTTGCACACTAGTTCTTTTCCTATCAATACCAGAAAAATTGCAAAGTTGGCTGACCCACCAGCCTGATTTTCCAGTTTTGTCGTTGTGCTGGGTTTTCTGGTTCGTTCTAGCTGAGGCTACTTCAGGAATCTTCGAGCGATGTCTTCTAGTAATTTTAAGTATGTTGAATCTAGTTTCGGTAGCTTTAAGCCTTGTCCAATTTTGACGTATATTGAGTGAGTTATGGCCTGAGAAAGGAGCTTTAGTTGAGTGATTTATTTTTTATTTTTTTTTTGGACGAACTTGGAGAGTTAGGTTAAATCCTAAATTTTAACCGTTTGAATTAAAAGTGATAGTTCCATTTTGGTTCAGGTGACCAAGAGGTTGCGGAAGTTGGCCCGACTACTGAAGTTTAAGCTTCTTGCTCGTTCATTTGTTTTACTGGATTTCATGAGTGTCAAGTGCATGTTAAGTGTTTAAATGAAATGTTTCTCGTATTTGCTAGTTAATGAGGCTAGGGTGTACTTTATCACCCTTGTCATATCTCTCATGTGATTGCTTGCTTGTTAAGTGATAAGTGTTACCTGTGAATGCAAATGAAAGCGTTTCTCGTAAGTATTGAGCGGCAGAATGTATCACGCCTGTGAGGGTCTCAAAATTCAGATTTTATTCTAAAAATATGTAAATTTGTTTATATTGTGTTTATTCATTGAAATATGAGTGAAAATATGTTTAAAGTGAATATTTTCCAATTTATAGAATTTTATACAAATTATTTGCCGGTGTGTGGTTTCGGCAGAATTAAGTGTTTAATTTTGTAGAGAGTGATTAGTGACTTTAAATTGAAATCGAGCATATGTAGTGATATTATGAAAATATTATTAAGATTGGACAGTGTTGGAATGGAGTAAAATAGTGTAAGTTGGACTGTCGCGTGTGCCGCGACATAAAGCGCCCAAAAAGCACTTTTCCTTAAAATAAGGAAAAGTGCACTTTTTGTCTCTTGAAGCCTTGACTTCTTGCATCCTTGAAGCTCACTTTTCAGCTGCAACCTTGAGAGATAGAGAGAGAGAGTGCCGAGAGAGCAAAAGGGAGAAAAGAGAGAGATTTTTGCTTGTTTCTTCCATTTCTTCCATCATCTCTTCATGAAACTTTGATCACCATTGAAGGCCATCATCTTCTTCAAAGTTGCAGCAGAGAGCGAGGGAGGTGAGAGAGGGAGAGCTGGTCCGATTTTAGAGGAAAAGAAAGAGAAGGAAAGCTTGGGTGGTTTGTCTTGAGCTTGATCTTGAGCTTGGTGTTGGAAATCATCGTTAAAGCATGAAGATCTTGGGCTAAGATCGAAGCTTTTGGGTGTCTCTAAGTTTGGAAGCAACTTGCTTGAAGAGGAGCTCGAGAGATTGTGTGTTGGATCTTGACAGATCCAGAGGTATAACCTTCAAAACTACTAGATGTAGCTTTATTAGTGTTAAATATTGTAGATCTGTGGTTTACTTTGGTAAAAATGGCTATATTTGAAGTGATGAAGTTGGGCTCTTGAAATCCCAACCTAGGTAGCAGACTTGAGGTTGCCTCTAGGTAGCGGACTTGAGGACCTGATTGGGATTTGAATGATATTTGTGAAATTTGTCATGATATGGTTAGAAAGTAGGGTTTTGTTGTTGGAAATTTTGATAGAAAAATGTATGAGATGGCCAAACCCATACTTGGTAATTTCCATGTTTGATTTCGAGATTTTATGATTATTCTTGATGAATTTCTATCTAAGAAAATACATTTTATGTTCATCTATGGGTGTATGAATTTTAAAAGATGAAAAGTGAAATTTCTAGTGAACTTTTGAATGAAAAATGTCATTTGAAGGAATTTTAGGGTTTTACAGTATTGTGACCAAATCTTATGAATTTTGAAAATAAAGATATGGTTTGAAGTGTTTTAAAGTTATATTAAAGTATTGTCAAAGAGTGAGTGTTGAGTTTTGTGATAAAAGTGATTTTTAAGTGATAAACCTCACCCAAGTGTTTTATTAAAGAAAATGTGAAAATAGTGCTTAGTGAGTATATCGGTGACGTGTCATATTTGAAATGAGAAAGTGACCTCAAAAGAGTTATTTGAAACGTTGTATCATGTGAAATGAATGTTTTTCCTTGAGGGAATTTTGGGAAAAAATATTGATTGAAACTATGAAGTGAAAGTGAAATGTTTTAGCTAATAAGTGAAGGAGTGAATCTCAACTACAGTTTTTAAATTGTTTTAGGGGGAGTACAAGAAAGTGAATTTGATCGTTACGTGGAAGTCGATCCCTACTATTTCGGTGAGTTTCCGTGCATGATACTTGACTACGTGAATTTAATTTGAAATGTTTCTGATTAAGTGAATTGTTGTGAAAAGCAGATTTTTGATCCATCATGTGTACTTTATCGCACTTACTCCCATTTGAATGGTACCGTTTACAAAAGTGTTCTCATGGTATTTCAAGTATACTTTGAATCTCTTGACTCGTGTCATGAATCCTGTTCTAAAGTATATGAAGTGATGTGACGTGTCTTGTAAGTTCCTGTTCTCGAGAATTCTTAATCCCCTTGGTATGTTATCGACTCGAGCCGTTGGAAAGCCCCAGGTCGAGGAGATTTAACAACCTTGGGCTACGTGACCAGTTGTGTGTTCTGGACTTGGCATATTGCATATGGCCTTGTCCCTGTTGTAGAGCAATACACAAATATAAATTTCCTGTTAGGCTGGCGAGCCCGGTTGGGGGTTTTGGTGGAAAAAGGAGTAAGTGGTGTTCTACTTGGCTTTAAGTATGAAAGTTGACGGAGTGTCAACTACGAGAATTACGCACCGGTCCAAGAATGTGCTCCAGCTTCGAGGACCTTAGCCCCTGAGGGCTACTCGTATCCTACTCTTGTGTGATTATTGGCTTTCCTTACTTGTTTATTTCCAAGTATGAATTTTTATGTGAAAAATCATATGTGTTATGTGCTTTGCATGTTTTTGGGGACTCATGGGCCTTTTAGCTCAACCTTTCAAATTTGTTTTTCTTAGCAGGGACCGAGAACCCAAGCGAAGGTGCTCACCGTTAGTCTCGAGGTTTACTTTTGTATTTGTCTTGAGAAATTTGAATTGTAAATTTGGTATGTGGTTAAGGAAATGAGTACCCAAGTGGAGAAACCAACCCTTAGAATTAGGGTTTACTTATGTTGAATATTTTGAGAACTTTGGATCATGGTTATTGAAAGCTTTTGTAATATGAAACCTGATTATATGGATGGAGGATTTATGTACTCTGAGTTTGTAATTTGAAGTTATGGATTTGTAAGGTATTATTCCTATTTTATTGTGTTCGGAGTTTTGGTTGACAAGTTGTATGATGGTTGAGTGAATGAGTCCTGGCGAGAGCTAGGCAGGTGGCTACTGATACTCTAAGGTACGCCCTAGGGAGAGGTGGGTCCTCACAGGTGGTATCAGAGCTTAGGCTTCAGATCTCTGTAGCGTATTCTAAACTAAAAGTTTAGGGTACTGGCCTGTGGAAAGTAGGACTAGTGTGTTTCTGGTGCTTGATGGTTGGAAAATGTTGATGCTTGAAAGTTTCATAGATGAATTGGTTTGATTGAGAGTTTGATGTTACTGTGATCGAGGCATAAGAGTAACTTGTAGTGTTTGATTGACTTTTGAGGTTTGTCATAACTTTGATTAGTATGTGTTGGAGGGTCGAGGACGATACCCTTAAGAGAAAAGGTTGTAGCGCCCCGAAATGTTAAAGGTGTTTTCGAAATGTATTTCTAAAGTTTCTACTCTGAATGAAATTTCTTTCTTAGTGATTGGAAAATAATTTATATATGAACATAATTTCATATCCCCTTATTTCCGTTCAATTATTTTTCAAATATTTGCAATGGTTAAACTAACCTAGTCAAGCCTTTTTGACTATGTAAATTATATTTGGGGCTGAAAGAAAGGTTTAATGGCAAAGTTTCAAGGACATTTCAGAGGGAAACCATGAAAGCTTGGCATTTGTCCCCAAACTAAAAGTTAAAGTTTTGATTAAAATGTAGAAATAGCTAAGCTTTCAAACCTTTTATCACTTTACATTATCTTTTCTTCTTCATGGACGAAATTTTTGAGAGGAAAAAGGGAAGAAAAATCTCATTTGCTTGGTTTCATTTTCTTGTCCTAAATTTGAGAGAAAAGAGGCAAAATTGATTTTCCTACATGAAGTTACAAATCAATCTTGGAAGGAAACCCTTAGTGGAGGACCCTTGGTTCCATTTCCTTGGGATGCCGGACTATGGAAATTAGGGTGTGTGTTAAGCATAAAGTGACGTTATCACTTGATGATTGACTGAGAATTAGAGTTATTAAGTGTTTGAAAGTTTAGTAGAGTGGAAAGAAATGTAAGAGATAGCTATTATTCATGTTTACGTGTTAATGAGACCTAAAGTTCAATAAGATTCCAAGTGGATTGAGGAGAATGCAGTTGATAGTGATGAGGATATGGGAGGGGATGCCACGGAGGCCAAGGCAGATCCCCAATATTTGGAGTCTGACCCTTTGGGAAGTTCTACCCCCCAGACTTCTACTTCTCAAGCCTGATAAACTAACTGAGCATGAAGTTAGGATTGTGTGTAATCTTTTGTGAGAAAAGCCAGTAGAGTGGGTTCTCAATTCCTGTGATTACATGTTTACAAGTTTCTTAAGTGTTGTATTTTCATTTAAGAGTACTTGTGAACTTGATGTACTTGCGTGTACCTTTTGTTAAAAGCATGCTCATCTGATGTACTCCTGGCACTCCTATTATTATGAAGTGTGTAAATAAAGTGCTTTGCTTTAATTTCGAGTTGACTTTTTAACAGTGTATTGAACTTATACGAATTATTGAATTGTCTACCTTCTATAGCATTATGGAGGGTAGAAGAGGCCAAAAGTAAGGATGAAAGATTATACCCCTCTAAGGTTGGAGGATAATGTATGTAGGTTAAGGATGTGGTATAAAACTTGGGGTAAGTTGATGTGAGTTGATTTGGATCTAGACGAATATCAAGTTGGAGTTGCGGAAGACTCTCAACCCCTCTAACTCGCGGAACTACGAACCTTGAATTTAATCTCAACCCGTAGAACAATGAATTAATGAACCAAGGCTTTAGGTAGATGACGCAACAATCAAGTGTGGTTCTTCTTGATTGATAAGTCGATTGAACACTCGAAATCTCTCAAGTATTCAAAGAAGAATCTCCTAGAAAGAGACGTGCTATTCTCACAAGAATGAGCTGAAAATTTTATTGAAAGCTTGGTTAAAAATTTGTCCAATACAAGGCCTATTTATAGCCTTGGAAATACTAATCCTACTACTACTAGGAAACAATTAAGGAAATAACTAATACTAAGCCTTTTAGGAATCTAACCCTTTTTGGCTTAGATTAGGAAACTAACAAAAAGCTAAACTACTAATAACAATTGGACTTAAATTCCTAATCTAATCAACAACCATTCGGCCAGCAATTTAAAGAAATAATTTGGTTTTGGCAATAACCTTAAGTGGCCGAATTTAAACCCTAGAATTTAGGGCTTATTTTATTTCTCCCATGCAACGTAGCACTTGGATTAATGTATAAAGCTTGTGATACTCATTTCCAACCTCTTGAATATTACTTGAATGATGAATGACTTCTTGAATAATGAATTCCCTTTGGACACCTTTTAGCTCTTTCATTCCCCTCCTTTTGAAGGTGATTTGTCCCAAATCGAAAGATCGTTTATGATGGAGAACGTCAGGGAACGTTTGAATGAAAGCGAGCCAAGAGACATGCCTTCTAGTCAATTTGAACATAAACCAACATACGCGCTTCAACTTACTTGAATTTTGCCAATTGCCCATCACATGTATACCTGGATCAAATACAAAAAACGATGAGTAAGATTCATCGAAGTAGATGTATTCAACACTTTCCCGATAACAAGAGGGGTATATGTGAATGTCACTCACCATCCTAACATTTTGAACACAATTTAAAAAGACATTAGAATCACTACGTAAAGTAGGATATGCATGGATAATATCAAGACACTTAAAACTAATAGAACACATGGGACTCACATAGTTAGAATAAATAGGATTACTAAAATAACTCAAAGACAAACTAGAAGAATCGCAAGACTCAAAAGAAACACATGACATAGAAGGAATCAAAATAAATTTCACACAAGTAAAATAAACAGGACACCTAAGATGACGTAAACTATCTCTAGCATAAGGGCCATAAAGTAAGTAGACAGCTTTGTCAAATTTCATGATTCCTTGATAGTTAACCATATGACTTACATAAACAACTTTTAAAACAATGCCAATTAACTCTAGAAGTTTAGCATACATGAACAAGTCAAGAAAATGAACTATGCACAAGAAGGTAGTAACCAATTCATCAAGATTAGGCATAGAACTACTCATAGCCAACTTAAGGGTACTTACCTCCTTAGGCAACACAAAGGAAGTAGTTGTATCATGAAAACAAAGAGAATTAGGGAAGAATTCTACCTTTCTCTTGGCAATTGAAGTAACTACAATTTTACCAAATTTAGTCAAGACAGTTGGCTTAGGAGTTTCATCATGTGGCAGCACGTGATTTGTCTTGAAAACCTGTGAAAACGGAACAAACATACTAGGCAAAATATAGTCAAGTTGGTTAGCCAAAAGTACATGATGTTTCCTCTCAACATTGGCTTTTGCAAGTATTGCTTGCTTCCTCTCTTTTCTTTCCACTAAAACCGAGCAATCTTTTGCCATTTTCATGGATTTTGCCTCAGCTTTATCCTTCAATTCTTCCTTTTGTACAGCAGCTTCCTCTCGAGATGATTGCACATCGCCCTTGACTAGCTCCCTTAATTGCTTTTCATGTAGAAGAATATCAAGGTCTTCACAAAGTTGCTCATAAGTAAGTGACCCAAGCTTGAAACGACAACCATTAAATATGAAGGAATACTTATTAGTTTGCCCATCATACTTAACATCGTCTTTAGACATCCATGATTCTCCCAACAATACATGCGTCACTTGAATAGGAACAACATCACAAAATACCTCATCTACGTATCTACCAATACGGAAAGGAACAAATGTATGCTTAGTAACCCAGATATCAGCACTAGCACTTTGCAACTTGTATGGCTGAATAAGATCAACGGTTGGAAGATTCAATTTCTCAACCATAAAAATGCTTGCAAGGTTGATTGTACAACTCCTGTCAATGGCCATGCTAAGAATTTTATCCTTGACGTAGCAACGAGTGTAGAACCAGTTACTTTGTTGAGCTTTAATGACATTCAGTTGTTCTTCTACATCACGCAATGCCAAAACATTTACTCCTTTAGGCACATAAGGGTGATGTTCTCGATGGCTACTAGAAGGTTTGGAACCCCTCCTCTTGAAGGTTTTATCCTCGAAGCAATCAAACTTATTCATGGTTATCTCATCTTCCTTAGCCATGGTTAAATCTGCAAAATTCAACAAACGTTAGTAGAAAATGCCTCACACACTCCCTCACGTGTTTCCTCGTGTATCACTCAAGTGTTTTTATTTCACGCTAATGATCTCACCAAGCACGCTCTAGTTCCTTGATCTTCCTCCTTGAAGAAATCAGAAAATTCAAGCAATTCAAGGACTTATCACCAATTACCTTCACAAGAATGTGATGTATCACCTTTTGGCTCACTTGAAGAATGAATGAGGAAGCAAAAGAGTTGAGAATTAAGGACTAAATTGACTTTAGAAAAACTGAAAAAAGCATTCGGTGGAAAGACACAACAAGACTCACTTTAGGAAACTACTAAACTTGACTCCTAACCGAAGTTGCAAAGACAAAGAAGGATTGACTTGACCGACAAATAAACAGGTAAAAGACTCAATGAATGCTGGAGAAATAAAGGTAGTTGTGTGAAACAGCAATTAGCAAGCAGATCAAACCAATTCTGAGTTTGGTGATGTTTCAAGGCGGTGGGACTGATTTTCCAAACTGGTTCGGGATTTGTGAGCTATGTCCAAAGCGGTGGAAGGCTTCCCAAGACTGTTTGGTTTTGTTTTGAGCGGCTGGCTACTGGATAAGTATTAGGAGATTGTTTTTTTTTTTGGGACTTAGGGTGGTTTCCTAGTTGTCTTCTAGTACTATTTAGCAATAAGATCCGAATCAAGAAAGGAAAGGGAAACTGGTTTGTAGGAAAACTGAACTTCTGGGTTGATTTCCAGCTTCCAAGTTCGTCCTTTTTTTTTT
Source organism: Gardenia jasminoides (assembly GCA_013103745.1). Classification (NCBI taxonomy): domain Eukaryota; kingdom Viridiplantae; phylum Streptophyta; class Magnoliopsida; order Gentianales; family Rubiaceae; genus Gardenia; species Gardenia jasminoides. The sequence goes on from CM023099.1 coordinate 635,067, forward strand.
CTCCCAAAAGTCTGCAATTCTGTCCCAACAATCCCCAAGATGAATTTCAAGTGTTGAACAATAGATGCAACACAAGAAGTGAAATTAACAAGCAACAACAGATTCGGTTTGTCAAGCAGAATTTTTTATTTTTTATTTATTTTTTTTTTCAGCACAACAATCGGGCTTCTTCCTTTTCCTTCATTTCCCCCTTTTTTTTCACTTCAGGCCAAATAAACCTGTTTTTAACTTCAAGAATCAGTTGACAATTCCAGAATTCCAAGGATGACGAATTAGTTTCAAGAAAACTCAAGAAAACAGCCCACGAGTCAAGGTTTTGGTTGTTTCTTGTTTAAGGATTCAGAGCTTTGTTTCAAGGTTTCAAGAAGGTCACTAAAACAAATTAGAATTCAATGATTTTAGCAAGGTTAAGTCACGGTTTTCTGGTTTGAATCAGCCCAAATTTTCCAGCAACAACACATAAACACAAAGCAGTTTTCGGGTTGCTTAAACAAGAACAAAAGAACGGCTAACAACAAGAAGACTTCAAACAGTATTCTGGACACAAGACATAAGGAATATTATTATTTTTGATTACAGAATTCAACAAGATACCAATCACCAATTAGCACACAAGAGTTTAGGCAGAAACACGAGAATGACGGACACAAAAATCGGACAACAAGACAAGAAGCAAGACACGGACTTGCACAAGAAGAACAAGACACAATTTTTTTTTTTGACAGATTTGACACAAAACAAGAAAATGAAAATAACAAGAACAAAGGGATATACTTGATACCATCAACTAACTCTGATACCAAGATGATGTCAGTTGATTTGGATCTAGACGAATATCAAGTTGGAGTTACGGAAGACTCTCGACCCCTCTAACTTGCGGAACTACGAACCTTGAATTTAATCTCAACCCGTAGAACAATGAATTAGCGAACCAAGGTTTTAGGTAGATGACACCACAATCAAGTGCGGTTCTTGATTGATAAGTCGATTGAACACTTGAAATCTCTCAAGTATTCAAAGAAGAATCTCCTAGAAAGAGACGTGCTATTCTCACAAGAATAAGCTGAAAATTTTATTGAAAGCTTGGTTAAAAATTTGTCCAATACAAGGCCTATTTATAGCCTTGGAAAAACTAATCCTACTACTACTAGGAAACAATTAAGGAAATAACTAATACTAAGCCTTTTAGGAATCTAACCCTTTTTGGCTTAGATTAGGAAACTAACAAAAAGCTAAACTACTAATAACAATTGGACTTAAATTTCTAATCTAATCAACAACCATTCGGCCAGCAATTTAAAGAAATAATTTAGTTTTGGCAATAACCCTAAGTGGCCGAATTTAAACCCTAGAATTTAGGGCTTATTTTATTTCTCCCATGCAACATAGCACTTGGATTAATGTATAAAGCTTGTGATACTCATTTCCAACCTCTTGAATATTATTTGAATGATGATTGACTTCTTGAATAATGAATTCCCTTTGGACACCTTTTAGCTCTTTCATCATAAGTGCTCTTTATTTTTGAGTACCTTCATCGTTGATGGTAGGACACTGACTTGGAGGACAAAAGGGATGAGATTAAAGGAGGAATCTTATGTTCTCATGTTAAGTTGTTAGTTTGAATTGCTCCAGATGACGAGTTGAATTAGGGTAACTCCTGTGCAAATTTTCATGGTTATACTCGCTAAGGATCTTGACTAGATGTTTCTTGAAGTATCAATGAAAGGATTTTGTAGAATTGCTTGGAAAAGTTAGAAGAAGTGTGGATTAGATGATGAGAGACTATTGATGGAAATTTTGTTTAGTGATGGCCAAAACAGGGGAAGTAAATCAGCTTTGATATCCACTTTTTCTTGAAAACTTTGGGCAAGTAATTGTTCAGTGAACTTGTCAAAATATCAACCTTCACTTGTATGTTGAATGTGAATCAAAAGTATGTAATCTCCGTCTCGAAATTTCGCAGGAGCAATTTCAGTCAACTTCGTAGATTTTCTGATATTAATTGGTAATGACTTAGAGCTCGACTTTTATACCATTGGGAGCTCTGTGAATCTAGTTTCAAATGCCACTGATGGCATCCGATTCCAACTTTCCTACTTGGAATTAGGGTCAATTGCTCAGGTGACCTAATTCAAATCCGACACCTCTGTGATTGCTGTTTTGATCACAAAAATATACGAATTTGATTCCAAGGTCTACGTTTGAAATGTGACACCGTGTCATGGTTTCAAATGACATAAAGTGTCTCTCAATCTAATAAATGAAGTCCAGATAAACCAAAAGATAGCAAAGCGGTTAACTTTGCTTTTTCTTTTTTACATTCCATCCTTCACTTTTCTTGGTTTAATTCACTTTCCCTTGGTTCTAAATAACATTTTCACTTTATTCTTGTATGTAGACATTTGCCCTAAAATATTTGCAAACCTTTCCCTAAAATGCATCCAAGGCCTTGTGAGATTAGAATTGAGTGTAGAGAATTAAAATTGGTATGTCGATTGAGATATCAAGGTGAAAATTTTTACTTCTTGTGGATTGGAGTGCAGTGAAAGTCTTATGATATCATGTCTCATCTCAGGGATTCGAATATATTGATAAAAGGGATTTGTGACTATTGTATCAAGGTGAAAATGAGTTTAATTGATGAGTGATCCTTAATCACTCCTGATTGGCTTCTTCAGGAGATATGTGGTTTAGTAAATGTATATGAGGAAATTAGTTCTTTGACTTACGTGAGATATTATGGATATATAGCTTACAAGAGATAAGATGGAACAGATGAAATCAAAAGCTGTATTACTGATAAGAAATAAAAATGTGACTAAATGGTGCTTAGGAGTAACAGTTATTCAGGTTGTGAGAATTACCCTGGAAGCCCGATCTTAATTGCTAAGAAAGATGCAAATTTATGGTTCATGCCTGGATTATTGGATTTGAATTATACTCCTGATTGGGAAGTGAATACTTTTACTATGCAGTTATAAATAGTGCCAATTAAAGATTAGTAAGGATATTATGTCATATGTAAGATTCGATGGGAGCTTGAGCAAACCTTGAGGAAGTACTACCTGTAGGGTAAAATCGATGGAAGTAAATTTTGGTAAGAACATAATTGGAATAAAGTGAACTTTGGGGATATATACGTATCTGGAAAGTTTTAAGTGATGACTTCCTTATAGGATTTAAATTTATATCATTGTCCATAAAATAAGTATTACTGTGGAAATGGGAAGATGTTGAAGTAAATGAGGTGTTATAACATAAAGAACATCATGCATAGATTTTTGGTAAGAATGTGAAGAACTTGAAGAGTAAGCAAATCCTTCTAATTAAGGTTTTGTGGAGAGATCAAGGGATCAAAAGAGGTAACTTGGAAAGTTGAAGAAGAGATCCAAGGGAATTATCCAAAATGATTTGTCAACAAGATATGAATTTCGAGGATGAAATTCTTTTAAGGGGGGAAGGATGTAAGGGCCTTAAAATTCAGATTTTATTCTAAAAATACGTAAATTTGTTTCTATTGTCTTTATTCATTGAAACATGAGTGAAAATATGTTTAAAGTGAATATTTTCCAATTTATAGAATTTTATACGAATTATTTGCCGGTGTGTGGTTTGGGCCGAATTAAGTGTTTAATTTTGTAACGGAGCATGATTAGTGACTTTAAATTGAAATCGAGCATATGTAGTGATATTATGAAAATATTATTAAGATTGGATAGTGTTGGAATGGAGAAAAATAGTGTAAGTTGGACTGTCGCGTGTGACGTAACATAAAGCGCCCAAAAAGCACTTTTCCTTAAAATAAGGAAAAGTGCACTTTTTGTCTCTTGAAGCCTTGACTTCTTGCATCCTTGAAGCTCACTTTTCAGCTGCAGCCTTGAAAGATAGAGAGAGAGAGTGCCGAGAGAGCAAGAGGGAGAAAAGAGAGAGATTTTTGCTTGTTTCTTCCATTTCTTCCATCATCTCTTCTTGAAACTTTGATCACCATTGAAGGCCATCATCTTCTTCAAAGTTGCAGCTGAGAGAGAGGGAGGCGAGAGAGGGAGAGCTGGTCCGATTTTAGACGAAAAGAAAGAGAAGGAAAGATTGGGTGGTATGTCTTGAGCTTGATCTTGAGCTTGGTGTTGGAAATCATCGTTAAAGCACTAAGATCTTCGGCCAAGATCGAAACTTTTGGGTGTCTCTAAATTTGGAAGCAACTTGCTTGAAGAGCAGCACGAGAGATCGTGTTGGATCTTGACAGATCTGGAGGTATAAGCTTCAAAACTACTAGATGTAGCTTTATTAGTATTAAATATTGTAGATCTGTGGTTTACTTTGGTAAAAATGGCTATATTTGAAGTGATGAAGTTGGACTCTTGAAACCCAACCTAGGCAGCGGATTTGAGGTGGCCTCTAGGTAGCGGACTTGAGGACCTGATTGGGATTTGAATGATATTTGTGAAATTTATCGTGATATGGTTAGAAAGTAGGGTTTTGTTGTTGGAAATTTTGATAGAAAAATGTATGAGATGGCCAAACCCATGCTTGGTAATATCTATATTTGATTTCGAGATTTTGTGGTTATTTGTGATGAATTTTGGTTTAAGAAAATATATGTTATGCTCATTTATGAGTGCATGAATTTTAAAAGAGGAAAGGTGAAATTCTCGTGAACTTTTGAGTGAAAAACGTCATTTGAGGGAATTTGAGGGTGTTACAGTATTGTGGCTAAATTTAATGAATTTTGAAAATAAAGATATGGTTTGAAGTGTTTTAAAGTTATATTAAAGTATTGTCAAAGAGTAAGTGTTGAGTTTTGTGATAAAAGTGATTTTTAGGTGATAAACCTCACCCAAGTGTTTTATTAAAGAAAATGTGAAAATAGTGCTTAGTGAGTATATCGGTGACGTGTCATATTTGAAATGAGAAAGTGACCTTCAAAAGAGTTATTTGAAACGTTGTATCATGTGAAATGAATGTTTTTCCTTGAGGGAATTTTGGGAAAAAATATTGATTGAAACTATGAAGTGAAAGTGAAATGTTTTAGCTAATAAGTGAAGGAGTGAATCTCAACTACTGTTTTTAAATTGTTTTAGGGGGAGTACAAGAAAGTGAATTTGATCCTTACGTGGAAGCCGAACCCTACTATTTCAGTGAGTTTCCATGCATGATACTTGACTACGTGAATTTAATTTGAAATGTTTCTGATTAAGTGAATTGTTGTGAAAAGCAGATTTTTGATCCATCAAATGGAGTAGTGTGTACTTTATCGCACTTACTCCCAATTGAATGGTACCGTTTACAAAAGTGTTCTCATGGTATTTCAAGTATACTTTGAATCTCTTGACTCGTGTCATGAATTCTGTTCTGAAGTATATGAAGTGATGTGACGTGTCTTGTAAGTTCCTGTTCTCGAGAATTCTTAATCCCCTTGGTATGTTATCGACTCGAGCCTTTGGAAAGCCCCAGGTCGAGGAGATTTAACAACCTTGGGCTACGTAACCAGTTGTGTGCTTTGGACTTGGCATATGGCCTTGTCCCTGTTGTAGAGCAATACATAAATATAAATTTCCTGTTAGGCTAGCGGGCCCGGTTGGGGGTTTTGGTGGAGAAAGGAGTAAGTGGTGTTCTACTTGGCTTTAAGTATAAGAGTTGACGGAGTGTCAACTACGAGAATTGCGTACCGGTCCAAGAATGTGCTGCAGCTTCGAGGACCTTAGCCCCTGAGGGCTACTCGTATCCTACTCTTGTGTGATTATTGGCTTTCCTTACTTGTTTATTTCCAAGTATGAATTTTTAAGTGAAAAATCATATGTGTTATGTGCTTTGCATGTTTTTGAGGACTCGCGGGCCTTTTAACTCAACCTTTCAAATTTGTTTTCCTTAGCACGGACCGAGAACCCAAGCGAAGGTGCTCACCGTTAGTCTCGAGGTTTACTTTTGTATTTGTCTTGAGAAATTTGAATTGTAAATTTGGTATGTGGTTAAGGAAATGAGTACCCAAGTGGAGAAGCCAACCCTTAGAATTAAGGTTTACTTATGTTGAATATTTTGAGAACTTTGGATCATGGTTATTGAAAACTTTTGTAATATGAAACCTGATTATATGGATAGAGGATTTATGTACTCTGAGTTTGTAAATTGAAGTTATGGATTTGTAAGGTATTATTCATATTTTATTGTGTTCGGAGTTTTAGTTGACAAGTTGTATGATGGTTGACTGAATGAGTCCTGGCGAGAGCTAGGCAAGCGGCCACTGATACTCTAGGTACGCCCTAGGGAGAGGTGGGTCATCACAATGCCCTTTTAGGGTGGGAGGTACCGCTCATCCTGTCTCAATTCTATGACCGAATATGTCGATTGGATCTTTGTCTCATCGACCACGTGCTTGGAGGTGGACACCCCAACCCATTGGCTAGCCTTGTGACTCGAGCCGGCAAGGGCTTGGTCGAGAAGCTTGTTGAACCGTGGGAAGTGATATAACTTGATCCAATTTGAGGGATCTTGCTAGGTATACTTGTTAAGTGATACCACGTACATGTTTGTTTGGTTACGGATCCGAGAGGGTGACATGGTGGTTGGAGGTAGTAAGTGGAGGTAGTTACTTGGGTTGACAGAGAGTCAACCAAAAGTGGATCGATCGGTCGAGTCGTGGATTAGCTCTTGAGAGCTCCCATATCCTTTTATTGTGCTTAAATTCCCTACTTGCTAAATGTTTCGAAATTACTTGTTATTCAAGTTTCTTGCTTTATTCCGTGTTATTTGCTCGCTTGCTTGCATGTTTTTCCCTTGGCCTCACTGAGCGTTAGCTCACCCCAGTTTGTTTTCCTTAACAGGTTTGGAAGTGGAACCCGAGACTTAATTAGTAATCTTTTGGGACTCTAGTTGTTGAACTCCTGTTTATTTTTGGACTTTTGGGTTTATTAAGTACATTGGAATATTGGATGGGTGTAGTTATATTTGGAAGATTGTTACTTTAAACCCTATGTATGACTTATAAGCTTCTTGTATTTAAGAATACTCATTTGAGTTCCGCCTTGGAGTTGGGCAGGTGGTCCGCCAAACCCTCTGATTCGCCTTCGAGGGAGGTGGGGTCGTCACACTCTCTTTCTTTCCCTCCCACATTGATCGCACAACCCTTTTAGCCAGTAAACTTATGAGACCCCTGATGTCCAATATATACATACATACATATATATATATATATATACATACATATATATATACACTTTTTAAGGATATAACTTTTCCTTGTGCTTACAAAAGTTACATGTTTGGGTATCTCTTTTGAATTGGAACCTATCATTTTTCAGCATTATTAGGAATATGCTTTCTAAACATACTATGGGCTAGCCACTTTTACACACTAGGTAGAATAGTAGCCAATTTTTTAACAATAGTAGTTAGTAAATCTAGTTTGATGTGGCAATTTAATAGGATAACTCAATGAGCTGGTCACCTAATAAAATAAGTTTAATGGTTCGACAGATTAGGAAGAAATCTATTGACTAGTTAATGCCTGCTGGATCAAACAAATTATATTATTTTAGTAATTCAAACATATTATCTATTTTATTACATAATTTCTAGTTCAATTAGTAAAATCATTATTGAATTGCTAACTTTTGAGCCAGTGGCCTTGTTGAGTTAATTCCCAGTAAAATTTAACAACCATGTGAACAACACATTCTGCATTTAGTGGCCACATAATATCTTGTTGGTGCCTTATTCCATGAAAGAGAAAATGGGTACCAGAAAAAGGCTAAAAAATTTCACAAGTACAAATGATTATTGTTGATAAAATGAGATAGGAATAATTTTTCATTTACTTAAACATTTGTCTTGATTAATAGTAACAAAACATTGTGAATTGGTGCTACAAAATTTTTTTTTTTCCACAATAGCATTGTCATTGTAGTGTATGTGTTAATAGAAATGTAATGGGACAAAACCCCAAAAGTTTGTAATCATGCCAATATTTTTATTGAGTGCTAGTTTGATCTCAATCTTACCACCTCTTCCCTCCTACTCCCTTTTTTCCTTTTCTTCTCCCTTCCCTTCTCCCTCATTCCTCTTTTCTTCCCTCCATCCCTTCGCCTTCTCCCCTCTCCCCCTTAATTCTCCTATCTCTCTTCCCCTTGCCACCCCTCTCCCTTCACCCTATCCTTTCCCCCTCTCTCTCCCCCCCATGCTGATAGCATGACCTGTCAAACAGTAAACCTATGAGATCATCGATCTACAAAATATAAACATTTTATTAATTCCAAGGATATAGCTTTCCTTGTGCTTAAAAAATCTACATGTTTGGATATCTCTACTAAATTGGAACTTGTTGCTCTAATATCTTTACATTGAGCATGCTTTCTAAACTTACTATGTACCAATCACTTTCACATGCCATGCAGAATTTTTTTAACAATAGCAATTTTAAATCCACTTTGATTTTGCAATTTAATAGGTTAACCTGATGAGCATGTCACCTTTAATGGTTGGACCAAGTTAGGAAGAAATCTACGGACTAGTTAATGCCTATTAGGTCAAACCAATTATATTATTTTAGCAATTCAACAATATTATCTTTTTCATTACATCCTCTCCAGTTCAACTAGTAAACTTATTATTGAATTTCCAACCCTTTGAACCATGACCCTAATTGTGTTGATTCCGAGCCAAGTTGAATAACCATGTGAACAAAACATTCTGCATTTAGTGGCCGCATAATATCATGTTGGTGCCTTATATGGTGACCAACAAAATGGCTACCACAAAATGGTGAAAAACTTCACAAGCACAATCAATTACTGTCGACAAAATGGGATTGGAACAATTTTTCTTTTACCTAAACACTTTTCTTCATTTATAGTAGCAAAACTTTGCCGTTCAGTGCTCCAAAAAAATTTTCCTTTTAAACTGTAGGTTTACCATTATAGCACATTGTGAGGGTTCGGAAATTTTATTTTATTCAGAAAGTAAATGATAATGATAGTAATAATATCATTATGTATTTTTTACTTAAATATTAGTGAATTTATGCTTTGAATTATTATTTTCTAATTTAGATGATTTTTCAAAAATTATTTGCCGGTGTGTGGTTTCGGCCAGATTAAGTGTTGAATTTTGATCCGAAACGTGAATAGTGTCTCTAAGATGAACCCGAGCATATGTAGAGACATTACAGCTATATATTTAAGGTTGGACAGTATAGAAATAAGATGAACCAGTAAAAGTTAGAGTGTCGCGCGTCGACGCGATATAAAGTGGTCGTTTGACCACTTTTCCACGAATTAAGGTGAGCCAAGCTTTTTGTCTATAAAAAGCCACCTTTCAAGCCTTCTTGTTTCCTTGTTATTTTCAGCCATTCTTTGGGCTTAGAGAGAGAGAGAGGCAGCCGAATTGGAGAGCGATAAAGGAGAGGAATTCCAAGCTTCTTCTTCTTCTTCTTCAACTTCATTTTCTTGCACTTTGAAGACATCATTTGAAGAGCTTCATCTTGCTTCCTTTCACTCCTTGTTGCAGCCGTGTGTGTGAGAGAAAGGGAGAGAGAGGGCCGAGAGCAACAAGAGGGAGACAGAGAGTTGTCTTCTTCAATTTCTTCTTCCTCAACTTCCATGAAGCTTCAAGACTCCATTGAAGGTTTGATTCTTGTTTTTCCTCCATCCTTGTAGCAGCCGAGTGTGTGAGAGAAAGAGAGGGGGGAATCCCAAGGGTGAGAGAGAAACAAAGAGAGAAGAAAGCTTCCTTTTTCTTGGCAACTTCTTGTTCTTGAGTTTGGAGGAAGAAATCAACTTCAAGCAAGTAGATCTGTGGGAAAACTTTGAGGATCTCGAGGTATTGAAGCTTAGAACTTCATCTATGGGTGGAACTTCATCAGATCTGCTTGATCTTGCTAGATCTGAAAAGATCTTGAGGTATAATCCTTAAAGTTCTTAGCTTTGACTTTATTAGCAGTAGATTTGTTAGATCTATGGTTTATTTTGATAAAATGCTTATGTATGAAGCATATGAGTTGGGCTCTTGGATTCTCAACCTAGGTAGCTGACTTGAGGACTTGATTATGGATTTGTATGATATTCGTGAAAATAGTCTTGATATGGCTTGAAAGTAGGGTTTTGTTGTTGGAAATTTTGGAAGAAAAATGTATGAGATGGCCGAACCCATACTTGGTGATTTTAATGTTTGATTTCAAAATTTTGTGATTTTTCTTGAAGAGATTTTGCCTAAATAAATGTGTATTATGTTTAATTATGAGTACGTGATTTAATAGAGTGAAGCTATGAATTTTAATGCTGAAAAGTTGTGTTTTCACTAATTTTGGGTAAACATGTAATTTTGGAAAAACAGGGAGCGATTTTAGTCGACTACAACTTTGACTTCCCGTATGAGTTTTTGACTGAATTTTGGTATAAACCTAGCCTATATGTATAGAAGAATAAGTGTACAAAATTTGGCATTTTTCCTGTAAGAGTTCTTTGGCTTGTTTTTGAAACTGGTAACACTATGCTTTAACTACTACTGAATCTTACGACTTGATTTGACCTATATTACAAAATGAAGTTGAAAGTGAAGTTTCTAGTGAATTGTAGTACTCCGAGTCTAACTTCCATACCCATAAGCCTTGCCTAGTTTCAACGAGAGTAATCTTAGATATGGTTCGAACAAGAGACCGTAGTAGTGAGGGTTTGGTGATTCTGAGTAGTTGAGTTAAGACTTTGAGTTTTAGATATTTTGGCTAGTATCTGATAGCTGAACTTTGGCTCAGGTGGCCAAGACTTTGTCGGGGGCGAACCAACTAATGAAGTTTAGCCTTCTTTTTGCTCACTCGTTTAAGTGGATCGAGGTGAGTGTTCTAACTCTCTTTTAAATGAAAATCTTGTCATGGTTTGTAAATGAATGATTTGTGAAATAATTTGCTAGTATTTACCAAGAAATGATTTACCACTATTTCCAAGTAAAATGTTTTTACCAGTGAAATAACTTATGAAGGATTTGTGAGTGTTTCAACCCCCTTTCAAATGAAATCTGGCTATGGTTTCCAAAGGAACGATTTATTGAAATGATTTACTATCATTTCCAAATGAAATGCTTTACAAGTGAAATTATGAAGAGTTTGTGAGTGTTTCCTGTATGTTATGTGAATTACATGCTTGTGTGATTAATACTTGATCTCATAAGTGTTAAATACTTGTTTCTAGGCGAGTGTGTACTTTTGCACTTTCGACCTAAATAATATCTTGTTCAAGCATTTTACTTTTCCACTATTTGTATATTACTTAGCATGTGTAGGCCATGTGTACTTTACCACATGGCTGAGCGGGGCCTTTCCCCGCCGTTATCGGCCTATTCAACGAAGCGGACTTCGGTCAGTAGGTTGGTACCAGGGAACCTTTATGCGGTATACTCGAGTATTACCACTGGGTGTTATAAGGAGGAGTAGGAGGGTGATTGACCGACAAGATGGACTGCAACTGCTCTCGGAGAATACTGTATCCTTCCAATATTGCATTTAAATGTGTACTGAATTACAGTTTACTGTATGTTGTTTGTTGAATTGAGTATTGATGGAATGATGACTTGAAAACTCAAATGTTTTACAAAGTGACATTTAACTCAAAGGTCCTTGAATTTCTTGTTTTTACTGGACATTCACTGAGCTTCTAGCTCACCCCAAAAATATTTTATTTTTCCCCTGCAGGGCTCGAGATGATGGATAGCGTGCGCCGTGATCCTTCTTAGTGTATTTGGCTGGGTTAATTCTTATACCATTTGTAATCATGGATCGTTAGACTTTTGTTGTATTTGGGCCTGTGAGATGGTATTGTGGTTGTACCCTAAGTACTTTGAACTGTAATTTGGGAATGAGACTTGTAAGTTGAATATAGTAATGTTATTATTTGTGGTTTGGTTTGGAATGGTCATTTACATTCACTTTTCAAATGTTTTAGTTACTCGAGTGATTGAGTCCTGGCGAGAGCTAGGCTGACAGCCCGCTAAATCCTTTGGCACACCTTAGGGTGAGGTGGGGCTGTCACACACATCAATTAATAGACCGTCGTGCATCAAAACTCCAAAAGTTTGTAATCATGCCTATACTACAATTGAGCATTATTTTGATTTCAATCTTGCCACCCCTTCCATCCAATTTCCTATTTCTCTTTTCCATCTCCTTTCCTCCTCCCTCTTTCTCCTTTTCTTTTCTTCTTCTCTCCTACTTCCCTCATCTCCACCCCTCCTTCTTCTTTCTCCCTTCCCCAAGCATCGACTCTCCTTTTTTGCCACCACCCTCCCCCTCTCCCTCTTCCTTCCACACTGATCGTACGACTCTCTTAACTAGTAAACTTCTAGGTCCTTGATCTCTAAGATATAGACTTTCTATTAATTCCAAAGATAAAGCTTTTCCTTGTGGTTAAAAAATCTACATGTTTGGGTATCTCTACTGAATTGGAACCTGTTGTTCTTTTATGTTTATAGTGATCAAGCTTTTTAAAGTCACTATGTGCCAATCACTTTCGCATACTATGTAGAGCAACAGTCCTTTTTTTTTAACAATAGAAGCTATTAAATCTAATCTGATCTGGCAGTTTAACAGGCTAATCCAAGGAGCATGTCACATAATAAAATCCATTTACTGGTCGGACCAGATTAGAAAAAAATTTATTAACTAGCCAATGTCTGTTCGTTCAAAGAATTTATGTTATTTTAGAGATTTAATATTATCTTTTTTGTTGCATACTCTCAAGTTCAACTACTGACCTTCTTGAGTTGCTTCCAAGCTAAGTTTTATAGCCATCTAAATGACACTTTGCATTTAGTAGCTACATAATGTAATGTTGGTGCCTTACTTAGAGACCGGCAATATGGTTGCCACGAAATGGTAAAAAATTTCACAAGTACAAAGGATCATTGTTGACCAAATAAGATAGGCATAATTTTTCACTTACTTCAACACTATTCTTTATTTATAGTAGCAAAATTTTGTGATTCAACACAGTGAATCTTTTTTTAACAACAGGCTTACCATAACTGTCATGAATCAATAGAATCGCTGTGCAAAAAAGCCCTAAAAGTTTAATACCAATATTGCTATTGAGTGCTGTTTTCACTTTAGACTTGCCACCCCTTCCCTCTCACTCCCCTTTTTTCTTCTCACCTCCCATTACTCTTCCCTCTTTCCCCTATTCTTCCCTCCTTCCTTCTATGTCGTCTCTATCCTCACTCCTCCTCTTTTCTACCTTCTCGCACCACCCTCTCCTCCCTTCCTTAACCTTACCCCTCCTCTCTCTCTCTCCCTCTCACGTTGATCACACAACCCTTTTATCAGTAAACTTGTGAGGTTCTGGTCTCCAATATATATATATATAATTTTTAATAATTTCAAGGATATAGCTTTTCCTTGTACTTACAGAAGCTACATGTTTGGGTATCTCTTTTAAATTGGAACTTCTTGCTCTTTCATCTTTATTGTGAACATGTTTTCTAGGTTTACTATGTACGAGCCACTTTCACACAGTATGTGAAATAGTTGCCATTTTTTTAACAATAGTAGTTACTAAATCTTGTTTGATATGGCAATTTAATAGGTTAACACAATAAGTTTGTCACCTAATAAAATCTGTTTAATGGTTGGACCAGATTAGGAAAAGTATGTTGACTAGTTAACTTCTATTAGGTTAAACAAATTATATTATTTTGGTAATTTAAACATATGATCTATTTTGTTACATAATTTCTAGTTCAACCAGTAAACTCATTATTGAATTGCTAACCCTTTTGACTTGTTAAGTTAATTCCCAGCCATGTTTAATAACCATGTGAACAACACATTCTACATTTAGTGGCCACATAATATCTTGTTGGTGCCTTATTCGGTGAATGACAAAATGGCTACCATAAAATGGCTAAGAAATTTCTCAAGTACAAATGATTATTGTTGATGAAGCAAGATAGGGATAATTTTTCATTTACTTAAACATTTGTCTTGATTTATAGTAACAAAACATTGTCATTTGCTGCTGCAAAATTTTTTTTAACAATAATATTACTATGTATGAGTTAATAGAAATGTCATGGAACAAAACCTCAAAAGTTTGTAATCATTCCAATATTGCTATTGAGTACTATTTTAATTTCGATCTTGCCACCCCTTCCCTCCCACTCCTTTTTTCCCTTTCTCCTCCCTTTCCTCCTCCTTTCCTTTTTTCTTACCTCCATCCCTCCTCCTTCTCTCCTCTTCCCCTTCCTTCTCCTTTTTGTTTTCCTTACCACCCCCTCTCCCTTCACCCTATCCTCTCCCCCTCCCATGCTGGTCGCACGACCCTGTCAGCAGGTAAATTTGTGAGACCATTGATCTCCAAGCTTACGAAGTCTACAAGTTTGGATATCTCTACTAAATTGGAACTCGTTGTTCTGTTATCTTTATAGTGAGCAAGCTTTCTAAACTTACTATGTACCAATCACTTTCACATGCCATATACATATTTTTTTAACAATAGCTATTTTTAAATCCACCTTGATTTGGGAATTTAATATGTTAAACTGACGAGCTTGTCACCTAATAAAATCCATTTAATGATTGGACCAGGTTAGGAAGAAATCTGCTGACTAGTTAATGCCTATTAGGTCAAACCAATTATATTATTTTAGCAATTCAACTATATTATGTTTTTCATTACATCCTCTCTAGTTCAACTAGTAAACTTATTATTGAATTGCTAACCCTTTGAACCACTACCCTAGTTGAGTTGATTCCTGGCCGAGTTTAATAACCATGTGAAAAACACATTCTATATTTAATGACCACATAATTGATGGGTTGTCAACCAATTAAAAATAAAAATACCGATCCTAAAAACTTGAATTCAAGTATAGCGGTGAGTAGGGTCTTCTTCACAGGGATTGGGCTGATTTATTTCCTTCTAAAATAATAAATAAAAAGGGGCAATTTTTGAAAAATTAAACTAACTAATTAACACTAATAAAAACTAGTATACAAGAACAAAGTAAATGTAAAGAATGATAATAAATAATCTAGCCAAAGGAGTAACTTTCAGACAGTTATCATAAACTGATCGTACATGCAAAGATGAATTCAATTATTCGCTGACAAATTAATTCTAACTTAATACCTACTCTTCCTTAATTTATCGATAGTAAATGTGCGATCGTTAACTATTTCTCTATTTAGGAAACAACCTTAGGTACAACCATAGAAATTTAACGCCTCAATTGCATTAATAATTAGAAGAGTCTAATTCTAACCAATCAACACGCTACGAGGTTCTTTTTAAGTTAGATCATTCGTTTCTTTGACACAAATCTAATTATGCTAGTTGTTACTGAGATTAAAGCTGTCAAATAATTATGGATTTAACTCCTTTAATTAATAGTTGATTATCAGATTAATTCAAATATCGGACTATTTGATATTCAAATAACAGAATAATCATAAGTATTGAAATCAGTGAATGAACAAATACCTGTAAATAATAGAAATAAATATAATTAATTAAACATCACAATTTGTAGGACCAAGTCCTCAAGCTATCCTTAGGTTAGAAGAATCTAATTAGCCGTTCCTTATCTGAAGAAAAACCAGCAAAAGAGGATGAAGAGAAAAACGTTTCTTTTCTCCCACAGAGAGAGAGAGAGAGAGTAATGATCCCTCTTCACCTTCTCATTTCCTTATCTTTTATACTTACCAAATCTCTATCCAACCAATTAGGAAAAGAGAACTTTTTAAGAGTCAACAAAAAGATAAATATATAACTTCCTAATTATCTTCTATTAACTAAATTCTAATCACAGCAGTTTGAGATCAATTAGGAAACTCTACAATTGCAAAAATTTCCAGAGCCTCTCTGTGAGGGCCTCAAAAATTCAAATTTTATTTCTAAAATGCCTAATAATATTTATATTGAGTTTATTTATTGAAATATTAGTGAAAATATGTTTAAAGTGATTATTTCTCAATTTAGAGAATTTTATCTGAATTGTTTGCGGTGTGTGGTTTTGGCCAAATTTTAGCGTTAAAAATTGTTCGTGAATAATGACTTGGACTTGAAATCGAGCATATGTAGTGATATTTTGGAAATATTATTATGGTGAGACAGTGTCGGGATGAAAGAAACCAGTGTAAGTTAGGCTGTCGTGTGGCGACATAAAGTAACTAAAGCACCTTTTCCCTTAAATTAGGGAAAAGCACTTTTTGACATTTAAAAGCCTTGACTTCTTGGCTTCCTTAAGCTTTATTTGCTGCTGCAAAATCTGGAGTAGAGAGAGAGAGGAGAGCCGAGAGGAAGCTTGAGAGAAAGAGAGGAATTGTCTTCAACTTTTCCTTCCATTCTTGAGCCAATCTTCTTGAAACTTCAAACACCAACACCACCATCATCTTCATCATCCCAGCAGCCGAGGGAGAGAGAGAGAAGGAGGTTGGGCTGAAATTCTTGGAAGAAAACAAGAGGTAAGTGGGTTGATCTTCCATTTCCTTTTCTTCCTACAAATAACATGAGTTGTGAAGAGATGATGATTTTGTGGCTTGATTTCCACCTCCTCACTCAGAACCAAGGAAAGGAGAGAGAGGAGGTCAATTTTGGAAAGGAAAAAGGAAGGAAAGAAAAGCTTGGGTGATCATCTTGGGCTCGATCTTGCACTTGGTGGCCGATATCTTGATCTTGAAGATCTTGAGGTTGGGTTCGAGGATCTTGGAAGTCATCAAGCTTGGAGTGACTTTCTTGGAGAAAAGCTTGAGAGATCTTGTTGGATTTTGTCGGATATCGTTGGATCTTGACAGATCCGGAGGTATAAATCTCGAATCTTGTAGATCTAGCTTTGGAGTGTTGATTAGTGTAGATCCATAGTTAATATTGATAAAAAATGAAATCATCCGAAAAAGATGAAGTTGGGCTCTTGAAATCCCAACCTAGGTAGCGGACTTGAGGTGGCCTCTAGGTAGCGGACTTGAGGATGATTGGGAATTATTATTTGTGAATTTGTTTTGATATGGTTAGAAATTAGGGTTTTCAGTTGATTGAGAAATTGAGGAAAAATATATGCTATGGCCAAAACCCATGCTTGGTGATTTCAATGTTTGATTTTGGAATGTTGCGAATGTTCTCGAGGGGTTTTGCTTTTTGAGAAAAAAAATGTGTATATTGTTCAAATTGTGAGTGTATATGTGTGTGAGTGAGTTTTGGATTTTAAAAGGGTAAAAAGTGTAGTTTTCATGAAATCTGAGTGAAAAAGTGCTATTTGACTGAATTTGAAGGTTTATTTATATTTTGACTAAAATCTAGGGATTTTTGAATTCAATGACTTGGTATAAATTGTTTTGGGTTAAAATGGAAGTTTTGATTAAAGGTGAACGTGCTTGTAGTGCCAATGAGTATATCGGTGAGATGTTTTCTTTTAAAATGGTAAAGTGATTTTCCAAGGGAATTTATTTGGAAAATTGAGCTATGTGAAATGAATACTTTTCCTCGAGTAAGTTTTGGAAAAGATTGAAGTGAATCTTATTGTTTGTTTTAAATTATTTTAGGGAGTGTGCAAGGTGGTGATTTTGAACCTTACGTGGAAGCCGAACCCTACTTCGGTGAGTTTCCATACTTGTTTCGTGTTTACGTGCAAATGTTGTAAATGAATGTATTGAAGTGATTGTTATGTGAAAATTGACTTTTGAACCCTCTAATGGGGATGGTGTGTACTTTATCGCACCTACTCCATTTGAGTAAAAGTGATTGTGAAAGTGACTTGAAGTGATTGATTGTAAAGTGTTTTAAAGTGTATTATAGTGATTGCATGTGTTTGGAAGGTCGAAATCCACAGAGACCTATAGGTGAACCTTCACTCGAGCTGGGGCCAGGCCGGGAGAAAGAGCCATAGGGTTATTTAAAATGTCACAAAGCACTTCAGACCAGTGATACATGCTCGGAACTTGGTTTTTAAACCAGTCTCCAAAAGAGCAACAACCCAGTGAAGTGAATTGAAAATGTACTCTGGACTTGGCTATGGACTCGTCCCTATTGGAGAGTACTCAATAAAGTGAAGTGTTTTAAAGTGAAATGTTTTAAAGTGAAGTGAAAAGTGTTTGGCGTGGGGCCGGTGGGGGTTTGGAGGAGTAAGGAGAAAGTGAAGTTCTACATGGTAATAGTGACAGTTGTGAGTGTCAACTACGGTTCGTGGTTAGTGAGCAAGTTTCGTGGAATTTGGCCCCTGAGGGCCCCGTATCTTACATTGTATTGTTAATTGCTTTTCTATCTGTTTATATTTCAAGTATTCTTGCAAAGTGAAATTGTTTATGTGTTGTGTGGCTTGCATGTTTTTGGGAACTCACGGGCTTTTAGCTCACCCTTTTCATTTGTTTTCCTTAGCAGGAAATGAGCAACCAAGTGGCGGTGCCAACTCTTGAGATTAGGGCTTTCATATGTTTTTATATGTACTTTGGAGAATTATGGATATTGCCCTTTTGTGGACTATTGTATAATGGATTTATGTATTTAGCGAATTGTGTTTGGAATGTTATGTTTTTGTAAGACATTGTACTCCTCTGTATTGTATCCAAGGTTTTAGTTGTTAAGTATTATTGAACAAGTGAGTAAGTGAGTCCTGGCGAGAGCTAGGCAGGCGGTCCGCCGACCCCTTTGGTCCGCCTTTGGGGAAGGTGGGGTCGTCACACTCTCGGTCTTCGCAATAGACTTTCAGTGCGCCCAAGCTCTTTTTGGCAAAAGTCTTCTGGAAATTAGTTTTTTAACCCCTTCACTTCCAAGTCCTGCAATTACCACCAAACACAAAAATTAAGCAGAATCCATCAATTAGTGCAATATCTAATCCAATTAAATAGGAAATATAAATAAAATTAATGACTAATATGCACCCTATCAATTCTCGCTACAGGTAAACTATGCTTGTCCTCAAGCATATCCTAAATGAAAAGTACAATCAAGATATCTAGCAATTCATAGCAAACTGTGTTTGTAGAGGCGACCTACTTCCTAATAATTCCATCAAACTCAGAATTAGGGGTGTGCAAAAAATCTGAATACCGAATTACCGACCGAATTCGAATTGAATTCAGTAATTCGAATTCGGTAATTCGGTAATTTGATCGGTAATTCAGAAAATCCGAATTTAAATATGTTGAATTCAATACGAAATCGGTTTCAAGATGTTTCAATTTGGTTTTACCGAATTCGAATTCAATTAGGTAAAACAGTAAATATTTACCGATTTCATATTCGATTTTTCGAATACCTAATGTATTGAAAGATAAAATTAAATGTGAAATGCCTAATTCGGGCTAGGAAAATTCATATCAACTTTGATAAAGGCAAATGCATTTTTATTTGCTTCGATGCTCAATAGATGTGTCAGCATTGGGGATTTTGTTTGATTTAAAGCTTTCTAATTTTCTTTCCACTGTGTCTTTGAATAATTGTTTTATGAATTCAGTTAAATCGGTAAAATATCGATTTCTGAATTGAATTCGAATTGAATTCAAAATCGGGAAGTCGGTAATTCGAATTCGAATTTGGTTGGTATTTTTACTGGTTGTTTACCGAAAAATATCGATTTCACCCTACCGAATACTGAATTCAATTGATTCTCACCTACTTAGAATATACCAAATTCAACAATGCTCACAAAGAATGTAACACATGTGCTCATCACTTTAAAAGTGAATGGGGTATAATACAACTCTCAAATCGTCACAATAGAGTGACATTACCATAGGCTTGCTCATGTATCACATCTCCACCACTAATAATGAATCAGATACAAAATTGAAGGGCTTTTATAAGGTTATAATGGAGTCGGGTAAGGGTGGGATAAAGGGAAAATTTTGAGGTGCAAATATTTCAAAGGAATGCTAAAAGAAAATTCAATGAATGAATTGCGTAGCCAATATTGCATAGATCCATTACTCCAAGATATAACTTTACCAAATATAGTAAGTGCAAAAACTACATAATCACTTCACTACATTTTTTTTTTAATTTTTTCCTTGTAGTTTTTCCATTTTTTCTTTTCTTTTGCTTTTGACTTGGCATAAGCATCCTTGAAAACACTTGCTAGCATCTTCCTTGTTCATCATCACTTTGCAATAATACTTCAAACATTCATGCAATGAGATTAGAACTTCTCTTTAATACAAGATTCAAAAAGGAAGTTGAAACAAAAAGGTTTCAGGTAACAATCGTAGCTATTAAACAAAGAAAATGTTAAAGGCTCAAAATGGTTTTACTAACAGTAAACAAAATAAGGACAGGTTTTAAGAAAATCCAAAAGGGGTTAAATCCTAGGTACCCTTGTCATTTTGATGCATTAAAGTCATACAAATATGGTCTCGACATACATAATAGAGCAAGTTCTAGAATGACAAAACCATGTGCAACAACTACTCAACAAACGAAAATAGTGCAAATATGGATGACATGCTCATTAATAGGTGCAAAAGGCTCACAAAGTGGTTAAAGATATGTCAAATCTAGCATATTCATCATTTGAATCCATTATCAAGAAAAATAAGATACTCAACTCGTATAAATTCACTACTCATACTTGCATCTTGATTGCATTCATCATAGCCAAGATTCAAAACTAGCAAAGAAAAGAAAATTCAAACAATAAGCATAACTAACTAGCATAACTCCTCCCTCACACCTAAATCTTACATTGTTCCCAATGTAAGAAAATAAAGAATTAGAGAATTAGAGAAAGAATTGGAGGAGAGCACAACCCAATAAGACTTAGGAGGAAAGGGCGGTATGAAACCAACGTAATGAAGTAGGTGGTTGTGAGAACCCAGAAAAAAAAAAAGAAAAAAAAAGAAAATGAAAAAAAAAATGGCTTGATTGCACCATGAAAGCATTAAGTGCATTATTTTATTTTAAGTACTTTATTTTGTATGCATAGCATGACATAAATTTGGAATTTCATTTTACATGTTTTATGTAGCTAAATGCATAAAATTTATGTGGCATTAAGTAGGTTACATTCTAATTGAAGGATTAGAAGCTAATTGTCTAGAATTTTAACCCAATTCATGGCCAAGATTTGTAATTGTCAACCCATCATTAACCCCTTGACTTGAGTCTTCTATTTAAACCTTTCATTTCAAAATTTAAACAAAATTTCCCTCTTCTCTCTCCCTCCTTGGGACCACTCTAAGCAAGAAAACACCAAAATCCTAAGCTAGAAATTTGTGATTTTAGTGAAGGAAAAACAACTTTAGGTGAAACCCTAGATTAGATTACTACTTTAACTTCAAGATTGGTTTGCAAGGGTGAAGTTCTTGGGTGGTTTTCTCACTTTTCTAGAAGGTAAAACCTCTCTTAATCATGCTTTAATGAGCTTTAAATCTTAAGGGGATGTTGATTAGGTGTAAATGAAGCACTTTTGGTTGATTAGAAGGAAAGATTATGGAAGGAAATCTTGTGTTTGGAAACTAGAACTTAGGTTTTCATTTTTGATTACCATTGTTTGATGAAATGCTTAATGACTTGTGATGCTTTGATGATGGAATTAATTGCTGTTTTAGCATGTTAAACACCATGTTAAGTGATGGATTAACTTTAAAGAGTTAGTAGATGAAGTTTGCACCAAGGCTGAATTTTTGCAGGAAATCAGAAATGGAAATCAGTCCACTTCCCGAGGTTACTGTTCACTGTATAAAATTAATTAGCATCTGAGCCTGATACCGTTAGAAAGCCCTATAAACCTAGTTTTAAACGCCGCTGACGGAGCTCGATTTCGATTTTTCTACGTCGAGTTTTGACTGTTTTCCCGAGACTGTTCGACCAGCCTGAACTTGTTCCGACAGATTTCTTGCTTCTCTGAGATTTGACATTTTGACTATGATAAAGCATGATTTCGTATTAGACCTCTTCATGAAAGTTATAGGCCTATGTCTTAGCTTCGAAACGCCATAAGGTACACCCCAATCCGATAAGTGTGGCCACAGTTATGAGTAAATTACCGCAGCATGGCAAATCAGTCAAATGCCGTTTTCACTACACAAATGCTTTTCTCATTTCTTTTGACTCTTGTGCAACTTTGCCGTGTCCTAACCCACTCATTTATGATTCTAACATGTGGATAAGCTTTTCATTTGATCATCTTTATAATTGGGATTGGTCATTTTATAAATTGTACATTCAAGTGTGATTTTATCAAGTACAAGAATAATGAGCACATGCATTAGGTTTTCTTGTTTGGTTATCCGAACTTAAATGTCTTCATTTCATTTGCCATTAGACTTGGAAGGAGGAAATAAAGGAGATTTGGGAGGCGAGCATGAGGTTATTTTGCTAACTTGGTAAGTGTTCCAATGCATGTTTCCTTGACAATGCATGATACTTGAGAAATGCTATTATTTGTTTTATAAGCCTCTTTGATTAGCATACTAATGAGTGTCATGTTATGGTGATCCCCAAGGATTTGTTAATTTAGTGATTTTCAATAATTGCTTGTTCACAATTCATAGTTGAATGTTAAATGTGTATAAATGTAGGCGATGTGTACTTTATCGCATCAGGCTGAGCTTACTCTTTCTTGGAACCCTATCCTTGATCCGCCATCATTGAGGTGCAGGTAAGCAAAAGCTTATCTGGACCCATCGTCATGAGATCGGATCAGCTGGACAGTTTTGGGTAATAACTTACGAATGTTAAGTGCAAAGCTCAAAACTCTTCACCAAAGGCTTTGAGTGTAATATCGAATGTTAAATTTTGGGATTGTTTATCGTTTTGGAGGTGATAAAGAAGTAAATTTGGGGATCGTTTATCGTTTTGGAGGTCATAAGGTGGGAGTTGGAGGTTATAAGGTGGGAAAATGTAGGGGATTGTTTGTTGGAAGTTATAAGGTGGAATATGGCTCCTAATGAATTCATTATTATCCTTTTGAGATATTATTTAGTACTTGCTATTGATCTACTTGAATGAGTAAATGTTTATTTGAATTAATGATATCGTTATCGCTCACTATATACCGGACCTTACTTCTTGATTCTTAAATTGATTATGGTTATACTTGGTGTTATGTTTCTTGAATTACATGTTAACATGTTGAATTTGGAATTGCTCATGTTTTGCTTGATTTCTTGGAATACTAGTAAGCTCATACCACGCATTTGTTTTCCTTAACAGGATTCGAGGCAAAAAGGGCTCAAGGATAACATTAGATCATTTTGGGATTTTAGGTTTTGTTGTCTGGTATATCTACCTGTAATCCTCTTTACCTTTTTGGGAGAGACGAATGTACTTAAGTTGAACTCTGAACGCTTGACCTTTTGGTCCATGAGTTTATGTAATTACTTTTGGAGATGTATAAATGTTATTCTGAAGTACCTTCAAGGTTATGTTATCTCGAATGGACTTTTGAGTATTTGTATCTGTGAAGAAATTGTGGAATGTAGTGAGTCCGAGCGAGGTGAGCGATCCGCCGATCCCTTTGGTTCGCCTTAGGGAAAGGTGGGGCTGTCACAGTGGTGAATTTCTGCAACACTTCTAAATGGTGGGTTGTGGATAGGGACTAGCACCTTGGACTTAGTTGTCACTTTCTTCTTAGCCACTTTCTCAATCAAAGAGTTAGATAAACAAGACTATCACAACTAACAATTAAAAATTTCAATCCCAATGGCAACAACAAGTCAAAGCACAAGTAACAACCCCACAATTGTGAAATGCAATTTCCCAAATGAGCTTTGATAACCCAAGTCCTGAAGACAAAGGATCAATCAAGCACCAAGAATAAACAAATCTACCCTATCATAGCATTAATTATGAAAGTCAATTAATCACAAGAAGAAATCCCTAAATTAAACAATTAGCCACCAACTCACTAATCAGAGCCAACAATCACTAGGAAAGTGAACCATGGACATCACCAAAGTAATCCAAAACCAAATATGGCAATCAACTAGCAAAAGGTACGTTCTTTAAGCAATTCCAAATTCCACCACCCTTTGAATCAAGCAATTACACTTAAAGAAATCATAACCGATTATCAACTCAAATGACTGTTGGTCCCGAAATGCAACCCAAGAATTCAACTAAAATTGTTCAAGCAAACAAGTACTCAAACAACCACAATAATGATAAATATAAACAATCTTAAACCACAAAGAATAAAGTAACAAAAAGGTAAAAGAAGTTCAAACCAATCAAACTCCCAAGCTTCTTCCAAACTTGGAGTTGAATTCACCAAATAGCTTCTTCAATTGATGATGACACTAATCAACTTGTACAAGTGAAGGATCACTCCTTCCTCACCCCAAACACCCTTTGGTTGAGCAAAGGAGTTTTACTACTCTCCAAATAAACCCTCAACTAGTTACAATTGAAAGCTCACCAACCAACTAAGAACTATTTTACAAGTGAGGTAACCTTCACCAAGGTTTTACCACTCCAAGTGATAGGCTCACCTTCCTGGGTTTTATGCCTCCCTATAGAGTAACCTTCACTTGAGCAACCTCACAAACCAACTTTCCCCACACCTATACAACAAACAAAGAAGATTTCTACCCAAATATTCACTTGTAAGCTTGTATTTTATGTAGGCAAAGTCTTTAATCTTCTTGAACTTGTGGGTATTTATAGAGTGTGAGAAATGGCCTCAAGAACCTCTCCAACGGTCAAAAATATGGCTGTTGAAAAATAGCCGTTGGACCTATCGGACGTCCGATACAATGTTATCGTCCGATAGGAGTGTCCGACGGAGTTCTTCTCAACGTCCCGGACGTCCGATGGGTTTTGTGCGTCCGGCCAAGCGTCCGATGGGTTGCCGTTCTTTATCGGACGGCCGATGCATAATTCGTCCGATAGCTTTGCGTCCCGGCTGACGAGAGCTTTGATTTCATCTTTAATTTATCGGACGTCGATGATAATGATGTGCGTCCGATAGAAGTGTCCGATAAGTTAGCATCTTCTCAATTCATCTTGAATTGATTTCTTTTCTTTCCAATGAATCAAGGACCTGTTCTAACAAAATTCTCACATAAAAACATTGGTCAAATCATCATTTTATCTTGTTATCATCAAAACCTAGGAACAAGGCCAACAATCTCCCCTTTTGATGATGACAAACCAAATGATTATTTTGCAAGGGAATAAAAAGAAACTCCCCCTCAATATGAGTTAAAATGATTTAGAAAAAATCATAATCATCTAACAATTTAGAAAATCATCCAACAATCTCCCCCTTTTGTCATCAATCAAAAAACATATTAACTCCCCCTCATTTAGTCATTCAAACTATTTAACAATTCAACCACATTTAAACTTCAAATATCACAATATCATCAATATCACAATACAAATATCATCAATATCACAATACCAAAATCATCAATATCACAATACCAAAATCAAAGGAACAAATACCAATACCCAACATTTAACAATTCCAACAAAGTACTTAATGAATTATAGCCCAAAGTTTTTTTTTTTTTTAAGAGAACATTATGAATGAGAGTTGGTATAACATGATCTAATAATCCACATAGATTTCATGCCTTTTCTTATATTTTTTTCTTCACATAGCAATCATTTTGCATATGTCCAAATTGGCAACAAAATGACACATAATACTAGAATCATTCACAAAAGTAGGTTTAATAAATTTAGTTCTTCTTTTCTAGAAATAATAAAATCATTTTGGCCATGTAAAATATGGTTTTCTTTTCTTTGTAAAACATTTTGTTTCTCCTTTGGAAGAATCATTCAAATCATTAATTCTTTTCTTTAAAAGATTTTGTTCCTCAACATTTTTCATAAAACTTTGTTTTATTTTCCAACTTCTTTTCAAATCATTTTTTGCAATCAAAATCAATTTTGTAATTTTTCAAATCATCATTTTCTTTTTTCAAATTCTTATTTTCTTGAAAAAGTCTAGAATTTTCTTCCAATAAAGTATTTATTTTTATTTTCAAATCCTTGTTTTGGCATAAGATTCTTTCAAATTTTTTATGCATTTTGATCATAAGAACTTGCATATCATCATTATCATCATCTTCATCACTAAGAGAGTGATTAGAGTTTACCTCATTATCTCCAAATGCCATAAGTGCCATTTGGGTTGATTCTTCTTCTTCTTCCATTTCTTCATCCCAATTGCATTCGTCCCAAGTAATTTGGAAATTCTTGAATTTTTCTCTTCTATCATTACTTGCTCTTCCTCCTCTAGAGCTCCTTTTATTTAGAAGCTTCTTCAATGTTCTTGCCATGTTATTTAGCTTCACATCTTCATCATCTTCTTGTGAGGCCTTGAATGCTATGCCTCTCTTGATCCATGTTTCATCATCTTTTGCTTTTAATTTCAACTCATAAGAGGTTAGCGAATTTACAAGAGATTCAATAGACGTAGAATTTAAATCTTTTGCCTCTTCTATAGCGGTGACTTTATTTTCCCATTCTTTTGGCAAGGCATTCAAAATTTTTCTATTTTTCTCACCCAAAGTGTATACCTTGTCAAGCAATTCAAGATCTTTAGTAATATCATTGAATCTACAAAACATTTTATCAACATTCTCATGAGGATGCATTTTAAAAGATTCATATTGAGCAACAAGCATAGATTTCCTTTGTTCTCTAACATTGTCACTCCCTTCATACATATCTCTCAACTTATCCCATACTTCCTTGGCCGATTTGCACCCTTTTACTCTAGTAGATTCATTTGCATCTAGGGCATTGTACAATACATTCATGGCCTTGGCATTCAAAGAGAGATTAAATCTATCTTGAGCGCTTAATTCACTTCTAGTTTTAATTCTATTTCTACCGGTTGTTTCATCTATAATTGTAGCCTCATAAGGTCCTTCACTAACAATAAACCACAATTCTATATCTATAGATTGCAAAAATATTTCCATTCTATCCCTCCAACAAATATAATTTATACCATTGAACATGGGAGGTCTAACGATGGATTGCCCTTCTAAAAACAATACATTATTGGTTGCCATCTTTACTCCTAAGCCGATTGAGCTTAATCTCAAGGAGACCAAGCTCTGATACCAATTGTTGGTCCCGAAATGCAACCTAAGAATTCAACTAAAATTGTTCAAGCAAACAAGTACTCAAACAACCACAATAATGATAAATATAAACAATCTTAAACCACAAAGAATAAAGTAACAAAAAGGTAAAAGAATTCAAACCAATCAAACTCCCAAGCTTCTTCCAAACTTGAGTTGAATTCACCAAATAGCTTCTTCAATTGATGATGACACTAATCAACTTGTACAAGTGAAGGATCACTCCTTCCTCACCCCAAACACCCTTTGGTTGAGCAAAGGAGTTTTACTACTCTCAAATAAACCCTCAACTAGTTACAATTGAAAGCTCACCAACCAACTAAGAACTATTTTACAAGTGAGGTAACCTTCACCAAGGTTTTACCACTCCAAGTGATAGGCTCACCTTCACCAAGGTTTTATGCCTCCTATAGAGTAACCTTCACTTGAGCAACCTCACAAACCCAACTTTCCCCACACCTATACAACAAACAAAGAAGATTTCTACCCAAATATTCACTTGTAAGCTTGTATTTCATGTAGGCAAAGTCTTTAATCTTCTTGAACTTGTGGGTATTTATAGAGTGTGAGAAATGGCCTCAAGAACCTCTCCACGGTCAAAAATATGGCTGTTGAAAAATAGCCGTTGGACCTATCGGACGTCCGATACAATGTTATCGTCCGATGGAGTGTCCGGCTGTGTTCTTCTCAACGTCACCGGACGTCCGATGGGTTTTGTCGTCCGGCACAAGCGTCCGATAGGTTGCTTCGTTCTTTATCGGACGGCTGATGCATAATTCTGCGTCCGATAGCTTTGCGTCCGACAGCGACCAGAGAGCTTTGATTTCATCTTTAATTCTATCGGACGTCCGATGATAATGATGTGCGTCCGATAGAAGTGTCCGATAAGTTAGCATCTTCTCAATTCATCTTGAATTGATTTCTTTTCTTTTCCAATGAATCAAGGACCTGTTCTAACAAAATTCTCACATAAAAACATTAGTCCAAATCATCATTTTATCTTGTTATCATCAAAACCTAGGAACAAGGCCAACAATCTCCCTTTTGATGATGACAAACCAAATGATGATTTTGCAAGGAATAAAAGAAACTCCCCTCAATATGAGTTAAAATGATTTAGAAAAATCATAATCATCTAACAATTTAGAAAATCATCCAACAATCTCCCCTTGTCATCAATCAAAAAAACATATTAACTCCCCCTCATTTAGTCATTCAAACTATTTAACAATTCAACCACATTTAAACTTCAAATATCACAATATCATCAATATCACAATACAAATATCATCAATATCACAATACCAAAATCATCAATATCACAATACCAAAATCAAAGGAACAAATACCAATACCCAACATTTAACAATTCCAACAAAGTACTTAATGAATTATAGCCCAAAGTTTTTTTTTTTTTTTAAGAGAACATTATGAATGAGAGTTAGTATAACATGATCTAATAATCCACATAGATTTCATGCCTTTTCTTATATTTTTCTTCACATAGCAATCATTTTGCATATGTCCAAATTGGCAACAAAAATGACACATAATACTAGAATCATTCACAAAGTAGGTTTAATAAATTTAGTTCTTCTTTTCTAGAAATAATAAAATCATTTTGGCCATGTAAAATATGGTTTTCTTTTCTTTGTAAAACATTTTGTTTCTCCTTTTGGAGAATCATTCAAATCATTAATTCTTTTCTTTAAAGATTTTGTTCCTCCAACATTTTTTCATAAAACTTTGTTTTATTTTCCAACTTCTTTTCAAATCATTTTTGCAATCAAAATCAATTTTGTACTTTTCAAATCATCATTTTCTTTTTTCAAATTCTTATTTTCTTGAAAAGTCTAGAATTTTCTTCAATAAAGTATTTATTTTTATTTTCAAATCCTTATTTTTGGCATAAGATTCTTTCAAATTTTTATGCATTTTGATCATAAGAACTTGCATATCATCATTATCATCATCTTCATCACTAAGAGAGTGATTAGAGTTTACCTCATTATCTCCAAATGCCATAAGTGCCATTTGGGTTGATTCTTCTTCTTCTTCCATTTCTTCATCCCAATTGCATCTCATCCCAAGTAATTTTGGAAATTCTTGAATTTTTCTCTTCTATCATTACTTGCTCTTCCTCTCTAGAGCTCCTTTTATTTAGAAGCTTTCTTCAATGTTCTTGCCATGTTATTTAGCTTCACATCTTCATCATCTTCTTGTGAGGCCTTGAATGCTATGCCTCTCTTGATCCATGCTTCATCATCTTGTGCTTTTAATTTCAACTCATAAGAGGTTAGAATTTACAAGAGATTCAATAGACATAGAATTTAAATCTTTTGCCTCTTCTATAGCGGTGACTTTATTTTCCCATTCTTTTGGCAAGGCATTCAAAATTTTTCTATTTTTCTCACCCAAAGTGTATACCTTGTCAAGCAATTCAAGATCTTTAGTAATATCATTGAATCTACAAAACATTTTATCAACATTCTCATGAGGATGCATTTTAAAAGATTCATATTGAGCAACAAGCATAGATTTCCTTTGTTCTCTAACATTGTCACTCCCTTCATACATATCTCTCAACTTATCCCATACTTCCTTGGCCGATTTGCACCCTTTTACTCTAGTAGATTCATTTGCATCTAGGGCATTGTACAATACATTCATGGCCTTGGCATTCAAAGAGAGATTAAATCTATCTTGAGCACTTAATTCACTTCTAGTTTTAATTCTATTTCTACCGGTTGTTTCATCTATAATTGTAGCCTCATAAGGTCCTTCACTAACAATAAACCACAATTCTATATCTATAGATTGCAAAAATATTTCCATTCTATCCCTCCAACAAATATAATTTATACCATTGAACATGGGAGGTCTAACGATGGATTGCCCTTCTAAAAACAATACATTATTGGTTGCCATCTTTACTCCTAAGCCGATTGAGCTTAATCAAAGGAGACCAAGCTCTGATACCAATTGTTGGTCCCGAAATGCAACCCAAGAATTCAACTAAAATTGTTCAAGCAAACAAGTACTCAAACAACCACAATAATGATAAATATAAACAATCTTAAACCACAAAGAATAAAGTAACAAAAAGGTAAAAGAAGTTCAAACCAATCAAACTCCCAAGCTTCTTCCAAACTTGGAGTTGAATTCACCAAATAGCTTCTTCAATTGATGATGACACTAATCAACTTGTACAAGTGAAGGATCACTCCTTCCTCACCCCAAACACCCTTTGGTTGAGCAAAGGAGTTTTACTACTCTCCAAATAAACCCTCAACTAGTTACAATTGAAAGCTCACCAACCAACTAAGAACTATTTTACAAGTGAGGTAACCTTCACCAAGGTTTTACCACTCCAAGTGATAGGCTCACCTTCACCAAGGTTTTATGCCTCCTATAGAGTAACCTTCACTTGAGCAACCTCACAAACCCAACTTTCCCCACACCTATACAACAAACAAAGAAGATTTCTACCCAAATATTCACTTGTAAGCTTGTATTTCATGTAGGCAAAAGTCTTTAATCTTCTTGAACTTGTGGGTATTTATAGAGTGTGAGAAATGGCCTCAAGAACCTCTCCAACGGTCAAAAATATGGCTGTTGAAAAATAGCCGTTGGACCTATCGGACGTCCGATACAATGTTATGCGTCCGATAGGAGTGTCCGACAGGTTCTTCTTAACGTCTGTCGGACGTCCGATGGGTTTTGTGCGTCCGACACAAGCGTCCGATAGGTTGCCGTTCTTTATCGGACCGATGCATAATTCTCGTCCGATAGCTGCGTCCGGCAATGACCGAGCTTTGATTTCATCTTTAATTCTATCGGACGTCCGATGATAATGATGATGCGTCGATAGGTGTCCGATAAGTTAGCATCTTCTCAATTCATCTTGAATTGATTTCTTTTCTTTTCCAATGAATCAAGGACCTGTTCTAACAAAATTCTCACATAAAAACATTAGTCCAAATCATCATTTTATCTTGTTATCATCAAAACCTAGGAACAAGGCCAACAATGACTGCACCTCTAATTCTACCAATCTTCAAGTGAAAATGCTATCAATCAGTAAAATTCATCAAGTAAAAAACACCAATTCCTACTCAATAACTAAGAGCCCAAAACAATGGTTTAGAGGAATTTAATCAATCGGACTAATTTCCAATGATTTCAGATCATTAGCCCAACAATAAATGAAGAATAACTAATAACTTGTACTAGAAACCACATGTCTGAAGGCCCCGACGAACTCTCACAAATTTAGGGATGACAAACAAGAAATAGTGCAACAGTGATGGCGAACAAAACGGTGTGATAGTGCAACGATGATCGGTGGAGAGATTTAGCAAGCGGCAGTAGCAACGGCTATTGGTAGGGACGGCAGCAACTGAGAAGTAGCAACAACTCCGGAGCAGTAAGTGATGGTGGAGCAGCAACTGGTAAAGGAGGTAGTAGCTTGAATAGACGAACGATGATAGGAATAGCAGCGGTGGAAAATTAGCGAGGGACGGCGACCCGTGAGATAGTGATTGTGAGACAAAGACGATGGTGGCATGGCAGCAGCAACTTGACTGAAAGCAGCAAAGGAGCAACGAATAGCAGTGACAATTGACGAAGTAGGGCAAGGAAGGAGGACTTCAGTATCAACAATGACCGATGAGATGATGGCACAGTGTGGAGTAACTCTATCCAGACAGCGGCATAGCACCGGAGAATGAAGATGGTGAGGACGAACTGGTTGGCAGCTAGAGAAAGAAAGAAGAGAGAAAGAAGCAAAAAGAAAGAAAGAAGAAAATAAAAGAAAGAAAAAGAAAAGAAAGAAAGGAAAGAAATTAGGATTTCTCAAAAAAAATTATTTCATTATTTATTTTGGTTTGAATTTTTTTGAATATTTTTATTTTTATTTTTATTTTTGGTAAAGAAAGCTTCATATTAGGCATGGGTGTGCCTAAAGCATAAGAAGTCTTGATTGCCGTGCTCAAAAGTTGTCTCCTAAGGTGACCATTTGGCATGGGTAACGCCTAATACCCATGACGTCTTTTGGTTGCCAATTCTGAAATTGCTCCTTAAACGTGACCGCTAGACATGGGCACGTCTAACCGATAAGAAGTCTTCTGGTCACATTTCCACAATTTCTCTACTTAAACGTGCCTTGTAGGCATGGGCACACCTAACCAAATGTTTCCTGTCACAAAGAGACAAAATCACATAATTTGCACCTCAAACTTGAGCAAGAACACAAAATGACTAAAATTTAAAAATTCTTGGGTTGCCTTCCGAGCAGTGCCTTTCTTTAATGTCTTTGGCTAGACATTGCTGTATTTGCTCAAGAAGGATAAAATCTTGTAGCTCATTTTATTGCTTTCTTCTCTACATAACCCTCATACTCTTTATAATTAGAGCAGTCCTTAAGCACACGACCTATTTTATCCTCTTGATCAGTGGATGGCACTAAGCAATCAAGTAATAATTTTTGCTCTTCACTCATTTCTCTCGTGTGACCAATTAATAGTTTAGTAGTCGCCATAGATTCTAAATTATCTCTGCCATGAAACTCAAATACTTCTAGTATGACAAAATCAATTTCATTGATAGAAAAATGAGAATCAAGAGTCTGTTGGCTAAGGAATGGAGAAGATATCACCGCAGGTGTGTGTTGTTCACTGGAGTTTTCTACCAAAGAGATTGTAGGTTGAAGTTTCATTTCTTCTTTTTCAGTTTCCTCTTCAATCCACTTCTTATTCTTATCTTGGAATCTCTAGTTTGGAGCCTTCAATATCCTTTCCACTTCTTAGAATCATGTCACTCACATCCTTAGAATTCATCTCAGGTTGTAAGGATAATCTTTTTTCCACCTTAGTTGCTAGGCAAGTAACTACAGTCGCCAATTGAGTCACTTGACTCTCCAAATTTTGTATCCTTGACATTGTTTCCTTGGTGGAGACAGATTTAAAAATCCTCCAACATCATAAACTTGGGTATTTAGATCATCTTGAAGTAGGGGACACATGTCAGTTGGATGATCCCAACTGATCCAATTGACATATTCCACAAGTGTCGACTTGTTGTTTCAGTCCATCACCCAACTTTTCCACAAGAGAGGCTAATCATCTAAATGAGAAACACTAACTGAATAGACACTTACCTCATTAATCCAATTAGAAGCAAAATTCAGTCTATCATCAAACTATTAAAAATTAGTAGCCATCAACTAGTAACAAAAATAGAGAAAAATAAAGAGAAAAAGTTTTGAAGGAAATAAATAAAAAAGGCACCAGTCGCTGGCAATGGCGCCAAAATTTGATGGGTCATCAACCAATCAAAAATAAAAACACCTATTGTAAAAACATAAATTCAAGTATAGAAATAAGTAGGGTCTCCAGTGGATTGGGTTAATTTATTTCGTTCTAAAGCAATAAATAGAAGGGGAGATTTTTTGAAAAATTCAACTAATTAATTAACACTAATAAAAACTAATATACAAGAACAAAGTAAATGTAAAGAATAACAATAAATAATCTAGCCAAATGAGTAACTTTAGGACAGTTTTCATAAACTGATTGTACATGCAAAGATGAATTCAATTATTCACTGATAAATTAATTCTAACTTAATAGCCAACTCTTCCCTAATTTATCGATAGTCAATGTGTGATCGTTAACTATTTCTCTAATTAGGAAACAACCCTAGGTACAACCATAGAAATTTAATTCCTCAATTGCATTAATAATTAGAAAAGTCTAATTCTAACCAATCAACATGTTACGAGGATCTCTTTAAGTTAGAT
This sequence comes from Gardenia jasminoides, assembly GCA_013103745.1. Classification (NCBI taxonomy): domain Eukaryota; kingdom Viridiplantae; phylum Streptophyta; class Magnoliopsida; order Gentianales; family Rubiaceae; genus Gardenia; species Gardenia jasminoides. The sequence continues at coordinate 668,876 of CM023099.1, forward strand.
CATTCATTCTCCTGACACAAACCTAATTATGCCAGTTGCTATTGAGATTAAAGCATTCAAATAATTACGGATTCAACCACTTTAATTAACAGTTGTCTATTAGGTTAATTCAAATACTAGACCTTTGATATTCAAATAATAGAATAATCAAAAGTAGTGAAATCAGAGAACAAACAAATACCAACAAATAATAGAAACAAATATAATTAATTCGATCTCACAGTTTATAGGACCAAGTTATCAAGCTATCCTTGGGTTAGAAGAATCTAATTAGCCACTCCTCATCCGAAGAATAACTAGCAAAAAAGGATGAAGAGAAAAACATTTCTTTTCTCCCAGACAGAGAGAGAGTAACGATCCCTCTTCTCCTTCTCATTTCTTTATCTTTTATAGTTACCAAAACTCTATCTCCAACCAATTAGGAAAATAGAATCTTTATAACAGCCAACAAAAAAATTAAATACATAACTTCCTAATTATCTTCTAACAACTAAGTCCTAATCCTAGCAAGTTTGAGATCAATTAGGAAACTCTACGATCATATAAAATTCCTAGCCTCTCGGTCTTTGCAACGAACTTTCAGCACGCCCATGCTCTTTGGCAAAAGTCATCTGGAAATTAGCTTTGTAACCCCTTTTTACTCCCAAGTCCTGCAATTACCACCAAACACAAAAATTAAGCAAAATCCATCAATTAGTGCAATATCTAATCCAATTAAATAGGAAATATTAAAAAATTAATGACTAATATACACCCTATCAATAATATCATATTGGTTCCTTATGTGGTGACCAACAAAATAGGATAGGAACAAATTTTCTTGATTTATAGAAGCAAAATGTTGCCATTTGGTGTTGTAAAAAAATTTTCCTTTTAAACTATAGGCTACCATTAAAGCACATGAGTTCATAGACCGTCATGCATCAAAACTCCAAAAGTTTGTAATCAAGCCCATATTATAATTGAGCGTTGTTCGATCTCAACCTTGCAACACCTTCCCTCCCATTTCTTTTTTCTTCTTTCCACCTCCTTTCCTCCTCCCTGTTTCTCCTTTTTCTCCCTACTTCTCTCCTACTTTTCAGATCTCCACCATTCATACTTCTTTCTCCCTTCCCCAAGCATCGACTCTCCTTTATACCATCAATCTCCTCCTCTCCTCTTCCTTCCACATTGATCGTATGACTCTCTCAACCAGTAAACTTGTAGGCCCTTGAGCTCTAAGATATAGACTTTCTATTAATTCTAAGGATGACGCTTTGCCTTTTGCTTAGAAAATCTACATGTTTGGGTATCTCTACTAAAATAGAACTTCTTGTTCTTTTATCTTGCTAGTGAACGTGCTTTCTAAAGTCACTATGTGCTAGTCACTTTTGCATACTACATAGAGCAATAGTCCTTTTTTTTATTTTTAACAATAGCAGTTATTAAATGTAGTATGATCTGGCAATTTAACAGGTTAATCCAAGGTGCTTGTCACATAATAAAATCCATTTAATGGTTGGACCGGATTAGAAAGAAATTTATTAAGTAATTAATGTCTGTTCGGTCAAACAATTTATGTTATTTTAGAAATTTAACTATGTTAACTTTTTTGTTGCGTACTCTCCAGTTCAACAAGGAAACTCATTGTTGAATTGCAAACTCTTTGAACAACTTTTTTGTTGCGTACTCTCTAGTTCAACAAGAAAACTCATTGTTGAATTGCAAACTCTTTGAACCACTGACCTTCTTGAGTTGCTTCCCAGCTAAGTTTAATAACCATGTAAACAACATTTCGCATTTAGCAGCCACATAATGTCATATTGGTGCCTTACTCAAAGGTCGGCAAAATGGTTGCCACAAAATGGTTAAAAAATTTCACAAGCACAAAGGATCATTGTTGACAAAATGAGATAGGCATAATTTTTCATTTACTTCAACACTTTTCTTTATTTATAGTAGCAAAATTTTGTGATTCAACACTGTGAATCTTTTTTTAACAACAGACTTACAATCACTGTCATAAATTAATAGAATTGTCATGCAAAAAAGCCCCAAAAGTTTAATTCCAATATTGCTATTGAGTGCTATTTTGACTTTAGACTTGCCACCCCTTCCCTCTCACTCCCCTTTTTTCTTCTCTCCTCCCTTTACTCTTCCCTCTTTCCCTATTCTTCCCTCCTCTTTTCTTTGTCCTCTCCTCTTCTCATTCCTCCTATTTTCTACCTTCTCGCACCACCCTCTACCCCCTCCCTTCACCTCACCCACTCCTCTCTCTATCCCCATCCCACATTGACCGCACAACCCTTTTAGCTAGTAAACTTGTGAGGCCCTGATCTCCAATATACATATATGAACAACACATTCTACATTTAGTAGACACATAATATCTTGTTAGTGCCTTATTCGGTGAATGAAAAAATGGCTACCACAAAATAGCTAAAAACTTTCACAAGTATAATTGATTATTATTTATAAAACGAGATAGGGATAATTTTTCATTTACTTAAACACTTGTCTTGATTATAGTAGCAAAGCATTGTGATTTGGTGCTACAAAAATGATTTTTTAACAATAGCTTTACCATTACAACAGCATTGTGATTTATAGATTTGACGCCTCTCGGTATTTTGATCAAAACCAGAGCTACGCTTATTGGATTGAGTTGAATTTTACACCTTTCGAAACTAAGACATAGCTCTACAATTTTTATGAAGCCATTGAAATTCACTTCATGCATTTTTGTAGTCAAAAATGGCAATTACAGAGACTTAAGAAAACTGTCAGTTACGCCAGGAAAGCAGCAGGGAGAAAATCCATAACTCAATGTAGAAATATCAAAATCGAGTACCGTCAGTGGAGTTTAAAACTATATTCATAGGGATTTCAATGGTATAAAAATCAGACTCTAGTTTGTTTCCAATTGATACCAGAAAATTTGACAAGTTGGATGAAACTGGAGACTGTCGGGTAAAATAGGGGAGCTGAGCAGTCAGGGGTATTTTGGACATTTATCAGGATACAGTGCTCCGATTGATCTGAAATTTTATCAGTAGATATTTAACTCAATTACCTACAATGTTTATGTTTTGAGAAAGAGCATTTTTGGACTCTAACATGGTCAAATTCGCAGAGGAACTGGACACAAAAATCTGGAGCTTAAGTTCAAACAGTTGGTGTGCACTTCAAGTCCTCTTCCTAAACGAATTTACCAAGTAATTCTAACCATCCAAAATCTGTCCTCAGCTATCCTAACCCATTCTAAACATCAACCACAAGCTATACTACAAGATTCAAGGGTTGTGCAATCTAGGTTACCTCTAAAACCTTGAAGAAACAAAGCTGAAAATGGAAGTAGAAGAGCAGCCAGCAGTCATCTTGTCCTTCCTCCCTCTCTTGGCTGCCTTTTCATCCCAAGATGGAACAAAGCCCTTCAATGATTCCTCAAAATTTCCTTAGGTCACCATGGAAGAACACCCCTCAAGTTCCTCTCACTCCCCCCCCCCCCAAACTAGAGTTGGAATTGACACAATAAAGTAACCAAGTGATGCTCCCTCCAAGAATTCCTTTGCAAGATTGAAGATGAAGTAGTTGCCCCAATTGTTTTTCTTTCACTCTCTTCCTCTCTCTCAAAACCGGCCAAGGGAATTCAAAGAAGAAGAAAATTGTGCTAAAATGGAAGTTTAGTTGGTTTTAAACAGAATTAGTCTTGGTCTTTGTCAAACTTGGTCAAATGTTGTCTTGGTCAAATTTGTGGTGCAAATTGTGACAAGTAATTAAGTTCCAAACCAAGTATTTCAAGAATAATCTCATGCAAATTTTCTTCCAATCCTTTTAATGAAATCTTTACCAAAATTACTCTTCCATAATTTAAATATTTCAAGAAATACACTTGAACATTTTCTTGCGAACATGAGAAAAAGTAATAAAACTTATAAACTTGTGATAAAACTTGTAAATGATTTCCAAATTATTAAAACTTAAATAAAATCCAAAGTAGAAAAATGTGAATAAATATTTTGATTTTTTTTTTGGGCTCTCACAGTATATCGATAGAATTATTTGGTTATATGAAATTTTGATCTGAAAATGGAATCTTGTAAAATGAGTTTCAACTCGAATGGTTACTTTTCATTTGAGCAGAGTTAATGGAATTTTGTGAAGAATTTTGATATTATTTGATTTTAGTTTCGCTGTGTGTGAGGCGAAACTTATTTCTTCCTTTTTCGTGATAATAGGAGGTGAGGAAGGACTTGAAAACTTGTTATGTGGTTATGTGAAGTTGATTAGATTTGTATTCAGTGATGTGATTTGATATGAAAACTTGGTTTAGCAAACCATCAAATGAGATAGTGTGTACTTTATCGCACTCACCTATATTTGAGTGGAAAATTTGATAATAATGTTTTCATGTGAATTGAGAGTATGTGATGTGATGTGATTTATGTGTGTACGAAATTTCGGGATTTCTCGAAACCTTTCGGCAAGTCATTCGAGTCGAGCTGTAGGCTAGGCCTAGCCAATGAGAAAGTGGACGAGCCGATTGGTTACTATGTGATGTGATGTGAAGTGTGCTCTGGACTTGGCGTAAGGACTTGTCCATTATGAAGAGCAAAACACAAACTATGTGACAACCTATGTTACCCACTATGTGACCAACTATGTGACAAACTATGTGTAGAGTCGGGCCCGATGGGGGTTTGGTGGAATAAGGAGAAGTGGAGGTCTACTTAGTTTTGTATGTGAAAGTTGACGGAGTGTCAACTACTCGAAATGTGATCCAGTTGTGTGGATCTTGGCTCCTGAGAGCCCCCGTATCCTACCTATGTGTTGTTAATCGTTTTCCTTATTTGTTCATTTTTAGATATGAATATTTGAAGTGAAATATTATATGTGCTATGTGATTTGCTTGCCTTTTTGGAACTCATTGGGCTTTTAGCTCATTCTTTTCAATTTGTTTTCCTTAGCAGGGATTGAGAATCCAAGTGAAGGAGCCAACCATTAGAATTAGGATTCGCTTGTGTATCTGGTTTGGAAAACTTGAATTTATGAATTTGAGGGCTTTTGTATTTTGAGAATTTGAATGTATGATAAAGTATTTTGTGTATTTTGGGATTGTAAGATTGAAGTAATATATTTGTGAGATATCGTTCAGTTTGGATTCATGATGGTATTTTAGTTTGATAAGTTAGTGACCTTTGAGTGAGTGAATCCTGGCGAGAGTTAGACAGACGGCCCGCCGAACCCTTTGGTTAGCCTTAGGGGGAGGTAGGGCTGTCACACTTAACACCTTGAAATGATCATAATTAATGGCCGGTTAATCATGATATAAAAGCCAAAGTACTAAATACTTGCTTAAATAATAGCGTTACACAACTAAGTAAACATCACAAACAAGATATAGAAAGTTCATCCATAACTCAAGACAATAACTTTAACTAAACATGCTTGAATTATACTATAACTACTCTACTAACTATACTAAACTAAGGAACTAGTGAAGACTACATTTTTGTAGTGAATCTAGCCTTCCAAAAGTTCTAATTTCTCATGTCTACAAAGGTCCCATTTATAGAGGATTTCATCCATAAGCATCCAAAACTTCATCATGTGAACACAAGAAAATTTTGATCTTTAAAAGTCAAGGAAAATGGCTTCATGAATCTTCATCCTTGAATTGCCTTCAAACATGTCTTCATGCATTGAATTTAATCTTAATCAAGCATCCAATGAGTTGTAAAGTTGAAGCGAATTGTGTTTTGGATTTCTCATGAGTTGTTTCTTCAACTTTACAAGATTCTTCACGCAGCTTTCATTGAAATTCATCTAAAAATTGAGCTGGAAGTGAGATGAAAAATTCTAGAATTTGGCTGCAAGTTGAATCTTTCACTATCAGGGATCCGCGAGGTAGATCCGCGCGGCAAAGGCTCACGGATCCCATAGTGGATTCGGTGCCCTGCTTCTAGTGAGAGGGCTTCGTGAGCTAAGTAAAATTTTCCACTTGTTGTTTAGCATATTGGGTCACGAATCCTCTTTAAATTTGCAAAATCTGAATTTTTGTCGTGAAATTGTCGCATTAAATCCTCTAACTTTTGATCCTTTGATTCCTTGATAATTGAATAGCATTTTACTCATCTCAATTTTGAATTTTATCAACTTTGGATATTTCAATTTTCCAACTTTCCGTCCAAGTTTCATTGCAATTATCTTCTCATTTTCACCTCATTTGATGATTGAGCAATTAATCCTACAAAAGTATGAAGTTTTCACTACATTAATCCATAAAAATGCAATTTTCTCATTTAAACCAACAAATGCAAAACTTCACTAGAAACCCTAGTTAATTAGCCATTAAAATAACAAAAACACATGAAAAACTACATAATAAAACCTATTAAAAACATGCAAAATGTTGACTTATCACACCTCTTTCATCAAAAGTCATATCTCTACTCACTATGATCTTCTGCGTCATAGGATTATACAATTTGTATGTCTGAAAAACTTCACTGTAACCAATAGAAACACATTTCTACCCTTTATTATCAAGTTTCCTCCTCAACTGATTAGGAATATGAGAATAAATAATACACCCAAATACTCTGAGATGGTTAACAAATAGTTATCTACCACTCCAAATTTCTTTGGGGGTTTTAACAAAAAGACTTCTAGTAGCATATCTATTCAACAAATAAATTACACAAGAATCTGCCTCTACCAAAAAGAACTTTGGCATGTCTTTAAATTTCAACATACACCTCATAATATCCATTACTGTCATATTCTTCCTCTCTACAACTCCATTTTGTTGTGGAGTATATCTGATAGTCAACTGATATAGAATACCATTTTTCTTAAAAAAATAATCACACACCAAATATTCTTGGTCTCTATTTGTTCTTAAAATTTTAATCTGACAGCCACTTTGCTTCTCAACAAAATTCTTAAAAATCTTTAAAATGTCACACGCATCAAATTTTTGTTTCAAAAGACAAAACCAACCTTTTCTACTAAAATCATCAATTAAGGTAATGAAATACCTACAACTACCAAAATTATTCTAAAAAATCTTTTCACTTCTAAAATTACCACCTCTAAAATTAAAATTGTTATATCTACTATGTTCAGGATTTGATGCACCACCCCTGTCTCTATTGTTATTGGCATGACCACCTCCATTTCTCTTACTGGATTCTCCTTACTCATTGACTTTATTATTGTCTTTCAAATTTAAGTGTCTACAATGCTTTTTTAACTATATCCTTCTTCGGGGTATCAATTAACTTCTCATTAACTCTTTGCATGAAATTAATGATGGATGCAAATCTCCAATACTCAAACTCTCCAAATCTTTCGTCCCATGGATCACAGCTACCACATGATCAAATTTCATGGGCAGAGTATAAAGAACGTTCTCAACAAATACTTTGACACGGAGTTGATACTGATTAAGTGCCGTCTCGTTTTTAATATCTGATAAATGAAAAAAATAAGATTTGACAGATTCTGACTTTTCCATCATCATAAGTTCAAATTTCCATTTGAACATCGTCAAATTATTCTGTTGAATCTTGTCAATGCCTTTGTACTTTTTTTTTTTTTCAAAATATCTCAAACCTTCTTTGCCGGGTTAGCCATAGAAATTTTTTCAGAAATTGACATATCAATTGACTAATTAATTTATGATAATACCAAAAGATCTCTCACCTTCTCATCTTCGGCAGTATCCTGAACAAGTGAAGTTTGAATGTATCAATGCAATTAACATGCTTTGAGATGTGTTTCCATATCTTTCTTCCAAAACCTAAACTCTACTCTTATTTTTAATTTTTGAACAGAATAAACAATATTGGGATTAGGGTTTGCCGTAACTTAATCTCCTGTAACTCTGGTAGCATCCTGATGGACCCAAAATAATAAGCCCAAAGGAAAAACTCACAAGATTACTACACGACGACAAGGAATTTTATATCTTTCAATGGACGCTGTTGACTTCTCAAAACCCACACACTACTATATCTTACTTGTAACAGGAGGCTGCGGCTACTGTTCATAAAACAGGACTCCCGCAAAAAAAAAAAAAAAAAAAAAACGAAACTACTGGCTAACCAATATATATACACATGACTCCTAAAGTCCTTGTGTGTCTCTATTATTTCGGACTCCTACCACTACTACTAATATATTTAGAAGTTGTATTCCACTCGAGCCACACACTAACGAACAAGATTAGCTTGGTCTACATATTCATCCTACTAAGATAGATAGCGAAAGGCACGAGGAATTCAAGTGTCTTTTCACTGAAGCTATTATATTCTAGTATCCTTTATTCAATGTCTAAGTAGAAATCCGAAACCTTTATGATGGCCAAGACTGTGAACTCAAGCTAGTAGAATATCTTTTACAGAATGGAAAAGTTACAGAGAAGATGACTCTTGGTACATTGCCGGATTGTATATGAAAAGGAAGCCATGACAATCTTTCCTGGGTGAAATTGTGGCACTATTGCCTGGTCAATTTCCCAGGTTATAGCTCCTAAAAACGTATGCTGTGTCTTCTGTTTAAACTCAAATGCAGACGGATAGTTTTCTGGTTTTGCTACTTGGAGGATATCCATGTGTGTGGAACCAAAATCTCTATTCTTGGAGGTACTTGGAAAACGCATACTATAAACTTGCCATGCCACATCTCGTTGCAGAGATTGCTTCACACACGCATGAACGAAACAGACAAGCACACGCGCTCACGCACATGCTTGTGCAAAACTCTCCAAAGATATTTAGGAAGAAATAAGAATTGTTTCCTGCTCTGGTTGTCGTCTTCTATATGAGGTAATCAAGACATACAAGTTTGAATACAATTAGTCTCTAGTGTGTGTACTATTCAAGGGCAAGTACTATTCAAGGGCAAGAAAAGATGGTATTTGATGCATACGTAATCATCACCAACCAATAAAACTGTAGGCAACATAAAACAGCCATGGTTTGAAGTTGCAAATTGGAAACAATCGCTACAAGTAATATTTAAACCCATTAGGGACTACTGAATCAAAATTTTCAGCAATTAATGCGACAGATGCGTAAAAAATCTATGTAAGTATATGATAATTAAAAAAACCTCTTTAAAAGCTAATTCATACTATTTAACATTATAATTCATAAGAAGTCCATTAATCATAGGCAGCTATTCATACTATTTAACATTATAATTCAAAAGACCTCCATTAATCATAAGCAGCTATTCATACTATTTAACATTTTAATTCAAAAGACCTCCATTAATCATAAGCAGCTCTTGAGACACAAAAGATAATAGCAGTCTCAAAGCAAAATTATATGCCTGCTAATTTATTATCTAAAAATTCACTCGAAAGCCCAGGCGTTTTCCCTGCGAACCTCTTCTTCTTCCTCAGGAGTGTAGTCATTTACGATGTTGAATTTCTCACGAATTTGTTCTGGAGTCTTTCCCCTCATCATATCCGCTACAGTTTGACAAATGAGGTCAAGCAAGCCCTTGATGTCGAGATAATTAGCGGCCAGGATCAGGTCAAAAAGGGTGTCTTGCTCAACTTTGACGAACTCGGCATCGAACGATTTCAGACTTTCTTCCTCATCCTTGGATGACTCTCCGCCGTCCATGGGCTTCACATGTTTCTTGCAGTATTCGAGGACCTTAGCCAACGTTGCGCCAGTGACGTTGGGGAGGGGGATTGCGGTGCTGGCACAATTATCCTCGATCATGTGTTTGATGGTTTGCGACTGCAGAACCACTGATTCCTCCACCTCAAAAGTCTCGCCGTCGGAACTGTTCAACACGATCGTCTTGGCTGGTGATGAAGACATCGTCGCTGGAGCCGATGATTTAGCCGTCGCTGCTGCAAAAAAGAACGATGCTGAAGAAACGAAGAAACCTAACCGTAGAGAAGACAAGGATGTGAAAATTGGCTGCTCTCCTCTCGTATATATAGATATGATGAATTAGGGTACAAATTCTTTTCTAGAAAAGATTAGGATTCGGTGTTATTATTTGGATATTCTGATTACTCGCAATTAACAGTTTATGGAAATAAAATTAACTGGTACAGATTATGACAATTTCAGAATTTCTTTTCCGCTATTAGGACAAGATTTTGTTAATTGGAAACTGATAATTGCTTCGGAAGGAAATTGACTAGTTTGGACTATGGCAAATTCCTTTCAATAAGGGATGAGACTATGGTTTTGTTGATTGGATACTGAATACTTGGAATTAAAAATTTGTGGGAAGAAAACAATGATATGGGCTATGACAAATTCTTTTCCACAACGGATTAGACTATGGTCTTGCTAATTGGATACTATTAACTATGGTAATACGCAATTTTTTTTTCTTTTGTAGAAATAAATACAAAAGTTAGAATTTAACATTAACTCGTTTGTAGCAAGGTCAAAATCCCAGTTTAACATTATTAGAATGGAAAATTCCAAAAGGGAAATCACAAACTTTTTTATTCCAGTTTAACATTATTAGACTGGAAAATTCCAAAAAGGAGAGTACATACTCTTTTTTTTTTAAGTGGATTTTTCCAACAAAGGCATTTGTGGCACTAATTTGGGCGTTGTGAATTTCTCGTGAAAGGCATCTATGGCATTAATTTGGGCACTGTGAATTTTCATGTTCATTTCTTTTCTTTTTTTGACACTTCCATACCCTTCTCATCCCTTAACTCACTAGATTCAAGATTAGAAATAGAAATTCTTAGACTCCTCCCGCAGTGGTGCTTTACTTGTTATTTTTTCGCTCACTAAGATTTACCAATTGATTTTACTTTCAAAAGATAGCATTATTCTAGAGTTTAATTAGAGAGAGCAATTGAGGGAAATTTATATTGATTTTGAAATTTTTAGCTTTTTCATCTTAAGTTTGACCCATTTTTCGAGACACTCTAAACCTTACATGGGTGGGGGAAAAAAGTGAAAGGTTGAGAAATAAACCAAAAATATCAAGGTTACCTGACAAATATCTTTACTAGCAAAGTTGAATTTTCGGAGCAATTAGAAACATTTATCATTAAAAAAACTAAAATTGTGAGTAATACTAAAGATTATTGAATCATAAATAGCTATAGGAAGTTACAGTTATCTACCTTTAACAAAACAGAAAAGACAAGGGACATGTAAAACAAATTAAGTCAAGGAAATCAAACTTTGCCTTCAACTCTGCAATTTGAATAAAAGTTCAACTCCAAGCCTGGATTTTAGAAGCTCTTAATCATGCTAACACCAATAATCATACTAACAGTAGATGTGACGACCCCATCTTCCCCTAAGGCAGACCAAAGGGGTCGGCGGACCGCCTGCCCAACTCTCGCCAGGACTCACTCACTCACTTATTCAATAATACTTAACAACTAAAACCCTGGATACAATACAGAAGAGTACAATGTCTTATAAATACATAACATCCCAAATACAATTCGATAAATACAGGATTCCATTAAATAAGAGTCCACAAAAGGGGCAATATCCATAATTCTCCAAAATACATATCATAACATATGAAAACCCTAATCTCAAGGGTTGGCACCACCACTTGGTTGCTCATTTCCTGCTAAGGAAAACAAATGGAAAGGGTGAGCTAAAAAGCCCGTGAGTTCCCAAAAACATGCAAGCCACTTAACACATAAACAATTTCACTCTGCAAGAATACTGGAAATATAAATAGATAGAAAAGCAATTAACAATACAATGTAGGATATGGGCCCCTCCAAATTCCTAAATTTGCTCACTGAACCACTAACCGGTGGTTGGCACCTCCAATTGTCACTATTACCATGTAGAACTTCACTTTCTCCTTACTCCTCCAAACCCCCACCGGCCCCGCCAAACACTTTTCACTTCACTTTGATAGTGTACAATGCACTTTCACTTTGAAACACTTCACTTTATTTGAGTACTCTTCATTAGGGATTAGTCCATACGCCAAGTCCAGAGTACATTTTCAATTCACTTCACTGGGTTGTTGCTCTTTTGGAGACTGGTTTAAAAACCAAGTTCCGAGCATGTATCACTGGTCTGAGTCACTGTGCTTTGTGATGTTTAGGTAACCCTATGGCTCTTCCCTTTCTCCTCGACCTAGGCCTAGCCTCCGGTTCGAGTTGACGGGTTCACCTATAGGTCTCAGGGATTTCCTGACCTTTCCAAACACATGCAATCACTATAATACACTTTAAAACACTTTACAATCAATCACTTCAAGTCACTTTCACAATCACTTTTACTCAAATGGAGTAGGTGCGATAAAGTACACACCATCCCCATTAGAGGGTTCAAAAGTCAATTTTCACATAACAATCACTTCAATACATTCATTTACAAACATTTGCACGTAAACACGAAACAAGCATGGAAACTCTCCGAAGTAGGGTTCGGCTTTCACGTAAGGTTCAAAGTCACTGCCTTGCACACTTCCTAAAATAATTTAAAACAAACAATAAGATTCACTTCAATCTTTTCCATTTACTAATACAGTTCACTTTCACTTTTTAGTTTCAAATGATAATCTTTTCCAAAACTTACTCGAGGAAAAGTATTCATTTTACATAGCTCAATTTCCAAATAAATTCCCTTGGAAAATCACTTTACCAATTTAAAAGAAAACATCTCACTGATATACTCATTGGCACTACAAGCACGTTCACTATCACAAAACATTTAAGTGAGGTCTCACACCTCAACATTCATTTTTACACAACCCAATCGACGTTCACCTTTAATCAAAACTTCCATATTAGCCCAAAACATTTTATACCAAGTCATTGTATTCAAAAATCCCTAGATTTTAGTCAAAATATAGTAAAACCTTCAAATTCAGTCAAATAGCACTTTTCACTCAGATTTCATGAAAACTACACTTTTTACCCTTTTAAAATCCCAAACACTCACTCACACACATATACACTCACAATTTGAACAATATACACATTTTTTCTCAAAAAGTAAAACCCTTCGAGAACATTCACGACATTCCAAAATCAAACATTGAAATCACCAGGCATGGGTTTTGGCCATAGCATACATTTTCCTTCAATTTCTCCATCAACTGAAAACCCTAATTTCTAACCATATCAAAACAAATTCACAAATAACAATCAATTCCCAATCAGGTCCTCAAGTCCGCTACCTAGAGGCCACCTCAAGTCCGCTACCTAGGTTGGGATTTCAAGAGCCCAACTTCATCTTTTCAGATGATTTCATTTTTATCAATATTGACTACAGATCTACACTAATCAACACTAATAAAACTAGATCTACAAGATTCAAGATTTATACCTCCGGATCTGTCAAGATCCAACGAGATCCGGCAAAATCCAACAAGATCTCTCAAGCTTTTCTCCAAGAAAGTTACTCCCAAGCTTGATGACTTCCAAGATCCTCGAACCCAACTCAAGATCTTCAAGATCTGTCGAAGATATCAGTCACCAAGTGCAAGATCGAGCCCAAGATGATCACCCAAGCTTTTCTTCCTTCCTTTTTCCTTTCCAAAAATTCGGACCTCCCTCTCTCTCTCCTTTCCTTGGTTCGGCTGAAGTGAGGAGATGGAAATCAAGCCACAAAATCATCATCAACTCTTCACAAACTCATGTTATTTGTAGGAAGAAAAGGAAATGGAAGATCAAACCCACTTACCTCTTGTTTTCTTCCAAGAATTTCAGCCCAAACCTCCTTCTCTCTCTCCTCTTCCTCGGCTGCTAGGATGATGAAGATGATGGTGGGTGTTGGTGTTGGAAGTTTCAAGAAGAATGGATGAAGATTGGAAGAAAAGTTGAAGACAATTTTTCTCTTTCTCTCAAGCTCTCTCTCGGCTCTCCTCCCTCTCTCTACTCCAGATTTTTGCAGCTGAAAATGACGCTTAAGGAGACCAAGAAGTCAAGGCTTTTAAATGCCCAAAAGTGCTTTTCCCTATTTTAAGGGAAAAAGGTGCTTTATGTCACTTTATGTCGCGTCACACGCGACAGTCTAACTTACACTGGTTTCTTTCATCCCGACACTATCTCACCATAATAATATTTCCAAAATATCACTACATATGTTTGATTTCAAGTCCAAGTCACTATTCACGCGTCGGAACAATTTTTAACGCTAAAATTGGGCCAAAACCACACACCGGCAAACAATTCGTATAAAATTCTCTAAATTGAGAAATAATCACTTTAAACATATTTTCACTAATATTTCAATAAATAAACTCAATATAAATATTATTAGGCATTTTAGAAATAAATTTGAATTTTTGAGGCCCTACATCCTTCCTCCTTAAGAGAATTTTGTCCTCAAAATTCCTTACCTTTCTAGGTAAATAACTCTGGATGACTCTTCTTCATCTCTTCCTCCAATTCCCATGTTGCTTCCTCAATAGCATGATTCCTCCAAAGAACTTTGACCAATGGGATCTTCTTATTCCTCAAGTCTTTCACTTCTACGAGGATTCTTACAGTCGCCCTTCATAGGACAAGGATTCATCCACTTCAATCTCTCCCAAGGCAACACATGGCTTGGGTGATGGTACTTCTTAAGCATGGACACTGGAAAACATTATGAATCTTTGACATGCTCGAGGGTAAATCCAAGCTGGTATGCCACTTTGCCTACTACAAGCGAGAATCTCAATGGTCCTACATATCGTGGTTTCAATTTCTTCTCCTTTTTGGATACCACTCCTCCTTTTATAGGCTTAACCCTGAGAAATACTTTGTCCCCTACATCGAACTCCAAATCTTTTCTTCGGTTATCGGCATAACTCTTTTGTCGATTTTGAGCCGTTTGAAGTCTTTCTCGAACTAGTTTCACTTTCTCAAAAGCCTCCTCAACCCAAGGAATAGTGGTTGGATCTAAAATTTTCTTTTCCCCTACTTCATCCCAGTGAATAGGTGATCTATACCTTCTCCCATAAAGTGCTTCATAAGGAGCCATCTGAATTGAAGCATGGTAACTATTGTTATAGGCAAATTCCACTAGAGGCATGTGTTGACTCCAACTTCCTCCAAAATCCAATATACATAACCTCAACATGTCTTCCAAAGTTTGAATTGTCCTTTCAGATTGTCCATCCGTTTGAGGATGAAAGGCAGTGCTCAAACTAACCTTAGTCCCCAAATTCTCTTGTAACTTTTGCCAAAATCGAGAAACAAACCTTGGGTCTCTATCAGAGACAATGCTCACAGGTACCCCATGTAGTCTAACAATTTCATCCAAGTACAATCGAGCCAACTTCTCCAAAGGACATTTCATACTTACCGGTAGAAATTGAGCAGTTTTAGTAAGTCGATCCACTATCACCCAAACTGCATCATCTCCTTTTTGACTCCTAGGTAACCCGGTCACAAAATCCATGGTGATATGATCCCATTTCCATTCAGGTATCTCTAAGGGTTGCAAAAGTCCTGAAGGTTTTGGTGCTCCGCCATATAACTTGTTGGCACAGGCAGACGAACAAATCGCCACATCTCTCTTCATTCCATCCCACCAATACATCCTTTTCAAGTCTTGGTACATTTTATTATTTCCAAGGTGAATTGTATACTTAGAACGATGTGCTTCTTCCAAAATTTCTTTTCTCAACTCTTCATTGTCTGGAACAACAACACGATTTCGAAACCTCAAAATTCCCTCAGGCCCTAACTTAAAGTCTAGGGTTTCTCCTTTAATCACTTTTCCAATCCATTTTTGCACCGTGGAATCTCCTTTTTGAGCCTCTTTAATACGTTCTAGGATGGAAGATCTCAACACTATATTCCTAAAGATGACCTTCTGTTTTTCCAAATGAGGGTTCCAGTCACCAACCTTTTCTAATATTTCCCATTCCTTTATCATCAGGCCTGCTATTTGAGCCTTTCGGCTTAAGGCATCAGCTACCTTGTTGGCCTTTCCAGGGTGATAACTTATGGTGCAATCATAGTCCTCAAGAAATTCTACCCATCGCCTCTGTCTTAGATTCAATTCCTTTTGAGAGAACAAATACTTGAGACTTTTGTGATCCGTAAAAACCTCAAATGTCACCCCATACAAGTAATGTCTCCACTTTTTCAGTGCAAAAATGACTGCGGCCAACTCCAAATCATGTGTTGGATAGTTTTGTTCATGAGGCTTTAATTTTCTAGAGGCATAGGCAATAACTTTTCCATTTTGCATCAGGACACACCCTAATCCTTCTTTCGAGGCGTCTGAATAAACTACAAACCCAACTTTTCCATTTGGCAAAGTCAACACAGGGGCTGTTGTCAAACACTTCTTTAACTCTTGAAAACCAGCCTCACACTTTGGATTCCAAGCAAACTTAACATGCTTTTTTAGTCAAACCGCCGTGTTATTACGCAATCTTTGAGAAATCTGAATGAATCGACGGTAATATCCCCGCCAAGCCCAAGAAACTTCTAACCTCGTGGGGTTTCTAGGTTGCCTCCATTGAGTCACTGTCTCCACTTTGGAGGGATCCCAGCAATTCCATCCTTAGAAATTTTATGCCCTAGAAAAGACACTTCCTCAACTAACTCACACTTGTTGAACTTAGCATACAATTGATGTTCTCTTAAAGTTTGGAGCACTATCTTCAAGTGTTGAGCATGATCCTCTCGGGTCTTTGAGTATACCAAAATGTCATCTATGAATACAACAACAAATTGATCCAAATAGGGTTTAAAGACCCGTTGCATCAAATCCATAAAGGCCGCTGGAGCATTGGTCAATCCAAAGGGCATTACCACAAACTCAAAATGCCCGTACCTCGAGTTAAAAGCAGTCCTCGGTACGTCTTCCTTTCCCATCCTCAGTTGGTAGTACCCTTGCCTAAGGTCTAATTTAGAAAAGACCACTGATCCTTGTAATTGGTCAAATAGTTCATCAATGAGCGGCAAAGGATATTTATTCTTTATTGTCACATCGTTAAGCCCTCGATAGTCAATGCACAACCTCAAACTTCCATCCTTTTTCTTAACAAAGAGTACAGGTGCTCCCCAAGGTGAGTCACTCTCTCTGATAAAACCTCGCTCCAATAGATCTTGTAATTGGACCTTCAATTCCTTAAGTTCAGCTGGAGCCATTCGATACAGAGTCTTAGAAATTAGAGCTGTCCCTGGCAACAAATCAATCTTAAATTCCACCATTCGCTCAGGAGGTAGATTTTCTAATTCCTCTGGGAAGACATCGGGAAAATCCTTCACAATCGGCACTTCCTCTAATTTCATTTTATCACTAGGGGGATTTATCAAAAAGGCCAAATACCCTTGAGCCCCTTTCCTTAATAATTTTCTCGCTTTGATCCCCGAGATGAGGGCAGATGATGCTAACCTCCCTTTTACGTCTAACTTCAAGGTAGCCTCTCCAGGAATAGAAAATTTCACAGTCTTTGCCCTACAATCCAATTTAGCATGATGACGGGCTAGAGAATCCATCCCCATGATAACATCATACCCCTTGATGTCTAGACTAATCAAGTCCACCACTAGCTTCCTTTCTCCTATCCAAATATCACAATTCTTGTATACCCAACTAGTAATTAAACTTTGTTCCCCCGTGGGTGTCTTAACCTCCAAATCATAAGGTAATCTAGTAGGTTTTATGTCTACTCCATTTAAAAAGGAAGGATTCACAAAAGAATGTGATGCACCAGGATCAATCAAAATCTTAGCTAAGCGATGAAAGACGGGGATGGTACCTTCAACCACTTCAGTAGGGTCAGGAACTTGCTGTTGGTCAATGGCGTAGACACTAGCTGGTATTCTTGGTCGATTCCCTGCGGCACTAGCTTGACTGGCAGTGGGTTTGCTTGCTGGTTGAGTCATACCTCCTCCTTGGGCCATCGGACAAGCGGATAATGATGCTCTACTACCACACTTAAGACATGCTCCACTCTTTCTCCAACATTCATTCTCCGGTGTGGTTTGGCTTCCCACAAAAGCCACAAGACACGCTAGGGTAGAGACTTGACTTCCTTGGGAACCTCCCCTTGATAGTCCTCTTCCTCTCACACTCCCTCTAGACACTCCTCCTCTTGAGTATGTCCCTCTCAAATTTGATCCCCTTGACGAGCCAGAGGGGGTTGTTCTACCCATTCCTCTTCCAAACTTAGGAGTTGGAACATTCATGTCCATTGGACCACGACTACCACTAGGTGCATTCCTTTTTCTTGCATTAAAATTCCTTACTTGTGCTTTGGCTCCTTTAATCCTCTGAGCCCTTTCCACGGCTTCACTAAAACTATTAACTTGAGCAGCTGCTAAGATCTCTTGTAACTCTACATTCAATCCCTGGACAAATCTTCTTACTCTCCTTTGTTCAGTGGCTACCAACTCAGGGGCAAATCTTGACAGTTTAGTAAACTGTGCTTCATACTCCGTCACACTCTGTAATCCTTGTTTACACCTAATGAAATCGCCCTCCCTTTTCTCTTGCACTATTGGAGGAAGAAACTTGGCATTGAACTCTGGTAAAATTTACCCAAGTCCTAGGGGTATTCTCTCTTTCCCACTTGGTTCTTATCATGGCCCACCAAGAACGGGCAGCTCCCTCAAATTGGAATGTGGCAAAGGTTATTTGCCTTTCCTCAGTATAGTCTAGAGCAGTGAAAATATCAGTAATCCTTTCTAACCAACCCTCAGCAACTTCAGGGTTAGGTTCACCATAGAATTTTGGGGGGTTAAATCTTTGAAATCTCTCAAGTGCTCGGTCCTCACCAACTCCAACGTTACCAAGGTGTTGCTCAGGTCCAGGGCCTTGTTGTCCAGCCATACGATCTAAAATCTCAGTCATACGGTTCATGGCCGTAGCCATTTGCTCTACAAAGTTAACCCCGGCCCCTTGATTCTGATCAGCAGTAGATTCATGGTCATTTCCAATACTTTGAAGAAGCCTAGTTCCACGCCTCGACCTCTCTACCGCCCATAGTTCTCTAGAGGGCCATCAAATTATCATAAACACAGGAAAAATTAACAACACAATTAGAACAATTGCTTTAGAAGATAGGCGAAACACTTTCATAATTACATTTCATTACAATATGGTGCCAAGAGTACATCAGTCAAGCATGCTTTTTTTGTCAAAAGATACACATTGGTATATCAAGTTCTCAAGTACACTTAAACAAAAATATGGTACTTGGCAAGTTAGCAAGCATGCACTTTACAAAAGTTGGGAACCCACTCTGTGCTTACTCCCCATAAAAGATTACAAAAGCCCTAAGGTCAAGTCAAGCTAATCTATCAGGTCCAGTGAGAAGAAGTCTCCGTGGGCTCATCCCTCGAGGATCGACATCAAGTATGCGAGGGTCTCCCTCAGCCATGGTAGCATCTCCAACGGACTCAATCGGAGGCTCTCCTCCCAAATCAGCATCAGTAAGAGGCTGATCAACCGAAGCCTCCTCTACTCGGTTGGCCTCAATCACCCCTCCAATCAAGGCCTCACATCCAGCAGCAATATCCTCAGCCCTCTCTCGAGCCACCCTCACTATCCTAGCGGCTCACTCGTTAGCCAAGCGAACCTCAGCCTCAAGCTCTCCAATCCTAGCAAGTCGAGTCTGGGCCACAGTAGTGAGTCTCTCAATCTCCTCCTGACGCTCACGGTTGATCCTAGTCAACCTCTTCCTCTCTCGGTAGACAGCAAGCACCACCTGATCAGGATAGGCGTGGGTCTTCCAACACCCACAAGCAGCACGGCTAGTACGGATCCTAGGGTTGTAAGCTGCACGGGCACCCCTAGAACCCAAGCGATAAGATAGGGTAGGCTGTCGGTGTCGAGGCCCATCACTCCCTCCAGGCTCCATAACCTACAAGAAAGAACCCTCATTAGTACTCGTTCTAACTTAAAGATCAACAATACTTATTCATAAACACATAACCCTCACTTCACTTTTGCTCCTAACCTACTAAACTCTTAACAATTCACTAACTCTCACTATGCCAGACTATTCAAACCTAGGCTCTGATACCACCTGTGACGACCCCACCTTCCCCTAAGGCGGACCAAAGGGGTCGGCGGACCGCCTGCCCAGCTCTCGCCAGGACTCACTCACTCACTTATTCAATAATACTTAACAACTAAAACCATGGATACAATACAGAAGAGTACAATGTCTTATAAATACATAACATCCCAAATACAATTCGATAAATACAGGATTCCATTAAATAAGAGTCCACAAAAGGGGCAATATCCATAATTCTCCAAAATGCATATCATAACACATGAAAACCCTAATCTCAAGGGTTGGCACCACCACTTGGTTGCTCATTTCCTGCTAAGGAAAACAAATGGAAAGGGTGAGCTAAAAAGCCCGTGAGTTCCCAAAAACATGCAAGCCACTTAACACATAAACAATTTCACTTTGCAAGAATACTTGAAATATAAACAGATAGAAAAGCAATTAACAATACAATGTAGGGATGGGCCCCTCGGGGCCAAATTCCACCTAAACTTGCTCACGAACCACGAACCGGTAGTTGACACTCCGTCAATTGTCACTATTACCATGTAGAACTTCACTTTCTCCTTACTCCTCCAAACCCCCACCGGGCCCGCACGCCAAACACTTTTCACTTCACTTTGATAGTGTACAATGCACTTTCACTTTGAAACACTTCACTTTATTTGAGTACTCTTCATTAGGGATGAGTCCATACGCCAAGTCCAGAGTACATTTTCAATTCACTTCACTGGGTTGTTGCTCTTTTGGAGACTGGTTTAAAAACCAAGTTCCGAGCATGTATCACTGGTCTGAGTCACTGTGCTTTGTGACGTTTAGGTAACCCTATGGCTCTTCCCTTTCTCCTTGACTTAGGCCTAGCCTCCGGTTCGAGTTGACGGGTTCACCTATAGGTCTCAGGGATTTCCTGACCTTTCCAAACACATGCAATCACTATAATGCACTTTAAAACACTTTACAATCAATCACTTCAAGTCACTTTCACAATCACTTTTACTCAAATGGAGTAGGTGCGATAAAGTACACACCATCCCCATTAGAGGGTTCAAAAGTCAATTTTCACATAACAATCACTTCAATACATTCATTTACAAACATTTGCACGTAAACACGAAACAAGCATGGAAACTCACCGAAGTAGGGTTCGGCTTCCACGTAAGGTTCAAAGTCACTGCCTTGCACACTTCCTAAAATAATTTAAAACAAACAATAAGATTCACTTCAATCTTTTCCATTTACTAATACAGTTCACTTTCACTTTTTAGTTTCAAATGATAATCTTTTCCAAAACTTACTCGAGGAAAAGTATTCATTTCACATAGCTCAATTTCCAAATAAATTCTCTTGGAAAATCACTTTACCAATTTAAAAGAAAACATCTCACCGATATACTCATTGGCACTACAAGCACGTTCACTATCACAAAACATTTAAGTGAGGTCTCACACCTCAACATTCATTTTTACACAACCCGATCGACGTTCACCTTTAATCAAAACTTCCATATTAGCCCAAAACATTTTATACCAAGTCATTGTATTCAAAAATCCCTAGATTTTAGTCAAAATCTAGTAAAACCTTCAAATTCAGTCAAATAACACTTTTCACTCAGATTTCATGAAAACTACACTTTTTACCCTTTTAAAATCCCAAACACTCACTCACACACATATACACTCACAATTTGAACAATATACACATTTTTTTCTCAAAAAGTAAAACCCTTCGAGAACATTCACGACATTCCAAAATCAAACATTGAAATCACCAGGCATGGGTTTTGGCCATAGCATACATTTTCCTTCAATTTCTCCATCAACTGAAAACCCTAATTTCTAACCATATCAAAACAAATTCACAAATAACAATCAATTCCCAATCAGGTCCTCAAGTCCGTTACCTAGAGGCCACCTCAAGTCCGCTACCTAGGTTGGGATTTCAAGAGCCCAACTTCATCTTTTCAGATGATTTCATTTTTATCAATATTGACTACAGATCTACACTAATCAACACTAATAAAACTAGATCTACAAGATTCAAGATTTATACCTCCGGATCTGTCAAGATCCAACGAGATCCGGCAAAATCCAACAAGATCTCTCAAGCTTTTCTCCAAGAAAGTTACTCCCAAGCTTGATGACTTCCAAGATCCTCGAACCCAACTCAAGATCTTCAAGATCTGTCGAAGATATCAATCACCAAGTGCAAGATCGAGCCCAAGATGATCACCCAAGCTTTTCTTCCTTCCTTTTTCCTTTCCAAAAATTTGGACCTCCCTCTCTCTCTCCTTTCCTTGGTTCGGCTGAAGTGAGGAGATGGAAATCAAGCCACAAAATCATCATCAACTCTTCACAAACTCATGTTATTTGTAGGAAGAAAAGGAAATGGAAGATCAAACCCACTTACCTCTTGTTTTCTTCCAAGAATTTCAGCCCAAACCTCCTTCTCTCTCCTCCTCCCTCGGCTGCTAGGATGATGAAGATGATGGTGGGTGTTGGTGTTGGAAGTTTCAAGAAGAATGGATGAAGATTGGAAGAAAAGTTGAAGACAATTTTCTCTCTTTCTCTCAAGCTCTCTCTCTCTCCTCCTCTCTCTACTCCAGATTTTGCAGCTGAAAATGAAGCTTAGGAGACCAAGAAGTCAAGGCTTTTAAATGCCTAAAAGTGCTTTTCCCTATTTTAAGGGAAAAAGGTGCTTTATGTCACTTTATGACGCGTCACACGCGACAGTCTAACTTACACTGGTTTCTTTCATCTCGACACTGTCTCACCATAATAATATTTCCAAAATATCACTACATATGCTCGATTTCAAATCCAAGTCACTATTCACTTTGCTCAGAACAATTTTAACGCTAAAATTGGGCCAAAACCACACACCGCAAACAATTAGGTATAAAATTCTCTAAATTGAGAAATAATCACTTTAAACATATTTTCACTAATATTTCAATAGATAAACTCAATATAAATATTATTAGGCATTTTAGAAATAAATTTGAATTTTTGAGGCCCTCACAGTAGACTTACAACAAAAACTCGTATTAGCTACAATTGTGAGAAATTGTTTTGTTGCCATTGATAACTTTTGGCGAGGATGTAGCATCACAAATTAGCACTGTCACTGTAACCAAAAATTCTGATGCAGCTAATGCATAGTTGTCCAAAAAAGTGGTGGGGTCCGCTTGTTGACTTGTGCTATGAGATTGGTAGCTTATAGCTTGGCCAAAACTTTCTTGCTAATAATGACCGGCCCAACTTCGTTTTAGCAAAGAAAAATTTACTCTCTAAAAGTGAAATAAAATAAAAATAAGCGCTAAAAAAAAGAAGGACAAGCCCCAACTTTTGGCTTTTCTTCTTCTTCATCTTTTTTTTTCCCCCCCTTCAAAGCAGCTCTAACGGAGATTTCACGAATTAATCCCATCTAATGCTCTTCTTCACTCAATAAGTTCTCTTCCCAGTCTCTCACAAGAAGATGGCTAAGGTAGTTGACTACTATAAGATCTCATTCTTTGTTTGTATTTTTTGATTTCAATTGTACAAAATGAACATCCGCACTACTTTAAATTGATGATTTTGTGTTTCATGCTAAAATATGGGTAAATTCATAGACAAAAGTCTCCTATGGATTGATACAGATTCATTATTGAATGTTATCAGTGATTTTTTACTGGGTATTGGTGCAAATTTTTGAAAAGAGTATTACTCTGTTTGCTGTAAACTTGTATTGAATATGGCTTTGCTGATGGATTCTCTTCAGTTGAATAGAACCCATTTGTGTATGTAAAAGAGAACTAGAGCAACTAATAGAAAAAATTCTGTTCAGCCTGTGAATTTAGTTAAAATTGCACCTTTCTAGACTAATTATTTGATTTTACAAAGCTTCGCAAAACTGCAAAAGCTATCATTTTTCTCATCCAAGTCTTCTCTTCTTCTTCTACTTCAAGAAATTTAATTGGGGTTTTGCAAAACATCAACTGGTAATGTAGTCCTACTCAAATCTTTTTGCCTTGATTAGGAGTTGAAATTCTTGTTATATGCCATTGGTAACAAATTCTTAGGGGCATCATATTATGTTGTCAAGTTTACTTATCTTGATAAGTTTTGGTGGATGTAATACATGGAAAATTTTTTAATTTTGTTTGCTATTTAATAATTTCAACGCTGCTCTTCTTTTATAAAATTTGTTGATGTTCAAAATTAACAAACAAATTTGTGTAAATATTTAAATCCCATGCGTATTAAGTTTTGAGTGGCACAAGACTAGTCTAAATTTTGCCAACTTAAATGAAAACTGATGAGGGAAACCATTAGTCCCTTTGTTCTTTACACAGGTAAAATGTTAAATACTTGAATGTGCTCAAAATACTGACACTAGGCATATGGTTTATTTAAAATTTAAATTTTGAGTAGAGAGAATTTTTTCTTCATTATGGTATATATTCAAAATCAAGTTGGTTCATATTTTAAATTCTTATTGTTTGAGTATTAGATAAAATTTCAACATAAATGGAATTGTCATAAACAAGCAAAGCTAAAAAAATGAGGTAAATATACTTCTAAGTTTGTAATCTTTTATCTTTAAGTTATTAGTTATAATAATAACCAAGTAACACTTTCTAGATTGGATTGAGATATAGAGAATTGAACGAATTTTCTAGTGCTGTAACAACCAAAGGAAAAGTATATTTCAATGAAAAGTACATTTCATTGAGTGATGTGTCTTAACCCAAGGAAATAACTTTTATATTTCCTTGCCATTTTAGCATGATTGCCTACAAGCATATAGATGGTGATGAGTAGGAACATCATGAGCACTTTAATTTTTTAGAGACTATAGTTTGCTTAATTTTTTTAATACTTACCCAATTAACTAATATTATTGAGACCACTTAGAGGTTTTAGATTTAAATCCTGCTTCCTCCTGTCCACTTCTTATATCCCATGCCTCTCCTACTAGAATTTTTTAAAAATTAACTAACATAATTATTGGCTATAAATTTTTTTTTTTTGTTGGTGTACTTGTTACTCTAGGGCATATATAGAAGAAGACAAATAGATGATTTAGTTCAAATTATTGTGAATGAAGGTTCACTTGTAAAATAAATGGATCGTGTTTTAATTTTACCTTCCGTGCCATGTGCTTGCAAATGCAACACGAGTTTTTTTTTCCCTTCTATTTTTCCTAAATATTGTGATGTTCTAGAACATAATTGCCAGCTATTTTTAAGTTACGAGTTTTTCAACTCTTGTCAGGTTATTGAAGAATATCTAAGGCCCCATTTGATAAAACTGAAATCTGAAATTTGAAATCTGAAATCTGAAATCTAAAGTCTGAATTCATTAAGTCAATGAATTGTTAAGTGGTGAATCTAATACAACTTTTGTCTGAATCTAAACACTAAACGTATTATGCCTGTTTGATAATTATAGACGACTGAATGCTGAATTTCTTGTATTTTACAATTTTGTCCTTATATTGACTTGTTTATAAATGATCTATATTGGTATATTTTACTAGAAGTACATATGATTTAATTTTATTTAAAATAAGAATTATTTATTAGAAAATGAATGAACTATTATCAAAAACAATAAGAATTATTTATTAGAAAAAGAATGAACTATTATAAAAAAAAAAAAAGAAAACGGCTAAAATGAAAATAAAATTATAATATAACAAATTTATTTGATAAATATAAATGCTAGCCTATCAAATGTTATAAATACAATTAATCCAAAAAGCTAAAAATGTTGATTTTTATTTGTTTAGGTAAGTTGATCCTAAAAGTTTGATCAGCTTGTCAAGATCCTCCTCCGTGTTCTGCATTTTCTGGATTATCTTCATCATGTTGCTCATTTTGTACCACAATTTCTTCATTCTCAAAGATTATTTTTTTAGTCAGTTTGTATTGCCTACGCTTCTATTTCTATCATGGAAGATTATCTTTCCATTAACCGTATAAATCAAATACATAGATGAAGCACAGATTTTTATTGAATATGAGTATGAACGACAACTACACAGTAGAAATAAAGCATATGTATAAAGTTAATTCTTACTTTTATGCTAAAAAATTGAATAAACTTCTTAAGAATGAAGGTTGACCCAAAAAAAAAAAATATTGGAGAAGAGATTAATAAACTGAGAATGATGATGGAAAGAAAAGAACGAGAGAGAAGAAAGAGAAGAGGGAAAAATAAGGTGATTGTGTTTTATTTGGAAAAGGTTATTTATATTCTAAAAATTGTACTTAAACCCTAACATCTGAACATACTTTTTATTAAGTGGTGATAAGTGATAAACTTATCACTTATTTTTTGGGTTCCATTTTGCCTAGGCAATTCAGACCCACTTAATCATTAAGATGTAGTATTTTTTGTTATCAAACAGTCATAACACCATTAAGATCTGAAGTCATTAAGATTAAGACCTGAATTGGTTTATCAAACGGCCTAAGGCGGTAAGAGTTTAAAGTATTTATCCCAAATTACAAGTTTATCCCAAGTATCACTTGTGAAATGTTGTATCATCTTCTAGAATGGAACTTATTACTACTCATATTTTCTTTGGAATATTCTAACTTCGTTTTCACTTTTCACCAGTAGTTTATTTCGTTCTTTCTCTAACTACCACTAGAATTCACATAGCTAGAATCCATGTTTTGTAGATAAACAAAGCAAACTACAAATGGATAAGAGTTGGATGTATCTTGAAGATAGATGGGGTCCTGATTACACTAAAGGTCCAACTGAAGTTCTTCTAGAAATGGCAAAGCAGCACACAGAAGATTCAAATATTCGATGTCCTTGTCGAACTTGTAGGAATGTTACTTATCACTCTCAACTTCTTGTTGAAAAGCACTTACGAGGTAGGGGAATGGATTTTACATACACTTGCTGGAGATTTTGATGGTGAACACTTGGGGGAAGACCATTATGATAATGGTTCATTTGATGAAAATGAAGCCAATATTGATAATGTGGAAGGAATCGATGATGAAATTCAAGAAATACTTGAAGACATGCATCGTGGAACTTTTATAGATCAAGAGTTGAATGAAAGGCCAAATGGTGAAGGCCTTAGTCCAAATGAAGATGACTTAGACAAATTCAAAATATTGTTTGCAGATTCAAAGAGGAAATTATACCCAGGCTGCAAGAGGTATTCCTTGTTGCTATTGTTGTAAAATTGCTTCATCTAAAGGTATTGAACCATTAGAGTAGTAAATCCATAATAATGGTGCTTGGGTTATTCAAAGATGCTCTCCCAGATGGAAATTTACTTCCATCCTCATACTATGCAGCAAGGAAAGTACTCTCTGGTATTGGATTGGGATGTGAATCAATTCATGCATGTAAAAACAATTGTGTCCTTTTCAGAAAAGAGTACGAGGGCTTGGATATATGTCCAGAATGTTTGGAATCCATATGGAAGTTAAATGATGGCAAAGGCAAAAAGATTCCTCATAAGATTTTGCGTTATTTCCCATTGAAGCCAAGGTTGCAAAGGTTATTCATGTCAAGAAAAACAGCTTTACTTCTGAGATGGCACAAAGAAGACCGTATTGAGAGGATAGGCAGCTTGAGTCATCCAGCTGATGGTGAATCATGGAAACACTTTGACAAAATGTTTCCTTGTTTTGCTGAAGATTTTCGCAATGTAAGACTAGCTTTATCACATGATGGTTTTAATTCTCTCAATAATATGAGTAACTCTTATATCAACTACAACATGCCTTCATGGGTTTCTAAAAAAGATGCATATTTTGTGCTGTCACTACTCATGTCTGGTCCTTGATCACCAGGAAAGGATATTCATGTGTTCTTGCAACCTCTCATAGAGGATCTATTGGATTTGTTCATCAATGGAATTTGAACCTATGATGCTTTTACTCAGCAATGTTTTTCCATGCATGCTGCCTTGATGAGGGCAACCAGTGACTTTCCAGCTTATGGGGACTTATCAGTTTGGGCAACAAAGGGAAAAATGGCATGTCCTTGTTGTCATGATAAAACATGCTACCAATTATTAAGACATAAAATTGGTTACCGGGGTCATCGTCGGTTTTTACCTATAGGTCACAATTGGCGAAATGAGACTTCCAAGTTCGATGGCAAACAAGTGAGGCGGTTGAGACCAAGGGAGTTATCTGGCGAAGAAATTTTGGAGCAACTTGAAGCAGTAAAAGATGTCAAGTTTGGAAAGATTCCAAATAATAGAAATTGGAAACGAAACAAGAAAGAGCGAAATTGGTCCAAGAAGAGTATATATTTCCAGTTGCCATATTGTAAAGATCATAAATTGCCACATAACATTGATTTCATGCATCTAGAGAAGAATTGGTGTGACAACTTGATTGGAACTATGCTTGACACAGGAAGGACAAAAGACACGGATAAGGCTTGTTTAGATCTACAGGACATGGGCATAATACATGAACTACACCTGATACACAAGCATGATAAACTAGAAAAGCCACCTACCAGCTACACATTGTCACCAGTTGAAAGACGTGGGTTTCTTGAATTCTTAGAAGCTGTGAGCTATCCTGACGGATATG
This sequence comes from Gardenia jasminoides, assembly GCA_013103745.1. Classification (NCBI taxonomy): domain Eukaryota; kingdom Viridiplantae; phylum Streptophyta; class Magnoliopsida; order Gentianales; family Rubiaceae; genus Gardenia; species Gardenia jasminoides. The sequence continues at coordinate 697,371 of CM023099.1, forward strand.
CGGCTAACATATCCAGATGGGTGAGCATGAAAGATAATAAGATAGTTGGGTTAAAGAGCCATGATTGCCATGTTTTGGTCTAACGGATGCTCCCTATTGGAATTCGTGGATACCCTTAATAGACCTATGTGTAGAGTAATTTGTGAAGTAGCTAAGTTTTTTCAAGATTTGTGTTCACAGAAGCTAAAATTAGAAGACATTGACAAATTAGCAGCGAATATTGTGTTGATTTTATGTAAGCTAGAAATGATATTTCCACCTGCATTCTTCGACATCATGATTCATTTTGCAGTCCATCTACCCCGTGAGGCCAAACTTGGCTGACTAGTCCAACATTGATGGATGTATCCGTTTGAAAGGTATATGATTGTCTTGTTTAACTGGCACATGTTATTACTTATTATTCCTCTGTAAAACTTTTGGATTATCACAGATACCTTGGGACTCTTTAAAGGAACAGTGCATAATAAAGCACACCCTAAAGGTTCAATACCGGAAGCTTATATTGTGAAGGAAAGTCTAAGCTTTTGCTGGCTATATCTCAATGGTATTGAAACCAGATTCAATCGACTAGAGAGGTACTATGATAGAGATGAACAAGTTCACGGCAGGGTGTCTATATTCTCACATAAGATTCATCCATTTGGAGCTCCTGTTGCTGCTACTTTGATGAGGCACCTCTACAACCTTGTCCATTGGTATGTGCTAAATAATACTAATGAGTCATAACCGTATCTAATGTAAGTGATTCCAATTCCCTTTTACAATAATTCTAGTATACCAAAAAACTTTATGATATAATAACTAGTTTTCTTATTCACATATTACATAGACAACATCAGGAAGAGTTTAAAAGATCAAATCCTTCTAACATCCTAGATAGGCAGAAAGCAGAATTTTCATTGTGGTTTCGAGAAAAGGTAAGAAGCTTATTTAAATTTTATCATCTGTTATGCTTTTGTAGTGATTTAAAGCCTAAAATACATCACCTTATATTTTGCAAACGAAACAATTGCATGTACAAGAATCTGCAGTAATAGATGATGATCTATATGCGCCTTCACTTGGACTAGATTTGCACATTGCCATTTATTCTGGGTGTGAGGGCCTCGAAATTTAAAATTATTTTAAAAATACATAATATTATTTATATTGTGTTTATTTATTATTTATGAGTAAAATTATGTTTAAATTGAATATTTTTCAATTTATAACATTTTATACGATTTATTTGCCGGTGTGCGATTTTGGCCGAATTAGGTGTCTAATTTTCTACCGGAGCGTGATTAGTGACTTTAAGTTGAAATTAAGCATAAGTGGTAATATTTTGGGAATATTAATAAGTTTGGCTAGTGTCGAAAATGATTAGAACAGTGTAACTTAGACTGTCACGCGTGACGCGACATAAAGTGCCAAAAACACCTTTTTCCCTTAAAATATGAAAGTACACTTTTTGGGCCATAAAAGCCTTGACTTCTTGCACCTTTATACTTCATTTTCAGCTGAAACAGGGAGCTAGAGAGAGACTGAGAGAGAGAAGGGAGAGAAAGAGAGATATTGAGCTTGTTTTCTCCATAGTTTTTCATCCATTCTTCTTGGAGCTTCAAAACTCATCAACCACCATCATCTTCTTCACTTAGTGCAGCCCAAGGAGAGAGAAGGAAGTGAAGGCTGGTCCGATTTCTTGGAGGAGAAGAGAGGTAAGTTTGAGGTTTGATATTTCATTTTCTTTCTTCTCCAAGCAACTTGAACATATGAAACTTGATTGATGGGTTGTGGGCTTGATTTCTTTCCTTCCATGGTAGCCGAACCAAGGAGAGAGGAGAGAGAGTGAGGTCTGAAATTTTTGAAGGGAAAAGAGAGGAAAGAAAAGCTTGGGTGGTTGTCTTGGGCTCGAGGTTGAACTTGGTGACGGAGATCCTTGACAAATCTTGTAGATCGGGAGCTAGGGTCGAAGTTCTTGGAAGCCATCAAGCTTGGAAGCAACTTTCTTCAAGAAAAGCTCGAGGGATCTTGCTAGATCTTGTCGGATCTTGTTGAATCTTGATAGATCCGGAGGTATAAGTCCTAAAATTTGTATATATAGCCTTATTAGTGTTAAGTAGCTTAGATCTGTGGTTGATTTTGGTGAAAAGATCTCATCTGAAAAGATGACGTTGGGCTCTTGAAATCCCAACCTAGGTAGTGGACTTGAGGACCTGATTGTGGCCTTGAATGATATTTGTGATTTTGGTATGATCTGGTTAGAAATTAGGGTTTTAGTTGTTGAAAAGTTTGAAGGAAAAATGATTAAAATGGCCGAAACCACACTTGAAAACTTCTATGTCTGATTTCAAAATTTTGTATTCAGTTGTGATGAATTTCTGTTTAATAAAATATATGATATGTGCATTTATTGGTGTATGACTTTTTGAAAAGATAAAGAATGGAATTTCTTACGAAAATTGGGCGAAAAATGTCATTTGAGGATTTTGTAGTATTATGGTTCTATTTAATGAATTTTGTAAGAAAAGATGTGGTTTAAAGTGTTTTGAAGTTATATTAAAGTATTATCAAGGAGTGAGTGTTGAGTTTATGTTAAAAGTGATTTTTGAGGTGATAAGTTTCACCTAAGTGTTTTACTAAAGAAATGTGAAAACAACGTTTATTGAGAACGTCGATAACATGATTTATTTGAAATGAGATCTTGATCCTCCAAAGATTTACTTGGAACATTGTTTTTGGGAGAAATAAGTGATTTTCAAGGAGATATTTGAAATATGACATCGTTTGAAATGAAAGTGTTCCCTTGAGGGGATTTTTGGAAAACATTGATTGAAAACTAAAAAGTGGAAGTGAGTTGTTTTGATTAATGAATGAAAGGATAGAATTCTCAACTACTGTTTTTACTTGTTTAGGGTTGAGGAGGAAAGTGAATTCGACCCATACGTAGAGGCAGAGCCTTATTGCTTTGGTGAGTTTCCATGCCTGTTATGCGTTTATGTGAAATGACTGCAATGGTGTTTACTATTGTGATTGTACTGTGAAACCTGGTTTTGAACTCTCAGATAGGGTAGTGTGTACTTTATCGCACTTACTCTTATTTGAGTGAAACGACTATGAAAATGCTTTAAAGTGAATGAAAGTGATTGTAAACTGAAATGATTGACTGTTACTGTACTACTTAGTGACTACATGGGTTTGAAAAGGTCAGGGAATGCCTGAGACCTATCGGTGAACCCTTCGACTCGAGCCGGAGGCTAGGCCTAGGTCGAGAAGAAAGGGAAGAGACATAGGGTTATTCCAATGTCACTAAGCCAAGTGACTTAAACCACTGTACTGTGCTCGAGACTGAGTTCTGGAACCGAACCTGTCTCCTAGAAGAGCAACCAACCACTGTTACTGACTGAACTGAACTGAAAAGTACTCTGGACTTGGCGTATGGACTTGTCCTTCATGGAGAGTACTCAAACAAAATGAACTGTTACAGACTGTTTCAAAATACACTGAACTGTTTGGAGTATTGGCCCGGTGGAGGTTTGGTGGAGTAAAGGGAAGTGGAGTTCTACATGGTAATAGTGACAGTTGACGGAGTGTCAAATATCTGGTTCGTGGACAAGCGACGTGGACTTTGGCTCCTAAGAGCCCCCGTATCCATACTTGTATTGTTAAATGCTTACTTACATGATTTAATTTTAAGTGCCCTTTATTGAGTAAATGTTCTTATGTGTTATGTGAATTGCATGTTTTTGGGAACTCACGAGCTTTCTAGCTCACCCTTTTCCCCATTTGTTTTCCTTAGCAGGATATGAGATCCCCGATGAAGATGCCAACCCTTAAGCTTAGGGTTACTCTTGTGTTAATGTTTTGGAGAACTTGGAATAATGTCTTTTGAGAACTCATGTATGATGAAACTAGATTGTAAGGATGGATGGTTTATGTATTATGGGTTGTAATTTGAACGTTATGTATTGTAAAGTATTGTACTCTTTTATTTTGTGCTAAGAGTGTTGTTATGTCAAGTTTGAATTTGATAAGTGATGTGATAATAGAGTGAGTGAGTCCTGGCGAGAGTTAGGCAACGGTCCCATGACCCTGGTTGCCTTAGGGGAAAGTGTCATCCTGGTGGTATCAGAGCTTAGGTTTCAGATCTCTGTAATGTATTCTAAACTAAAGTTTAGAATCGGCCGTGGAAAGTGGGACTAGTGTGTTTCTAGTGCTTGACGGTTGGTAAGTGTTGATGCTTGGGAGTTTCGTAGATGAATTGATTTGATTGAGAGTTTGATGTTACTGTGATCGAGGCATAAAAGTAACTTGTAGTGTTTGATTGACTTTGGAGGTTTGTCATAACTTTGATTAGTATGAGTTGGAGGGTCGAGACGATACCCTTAAGGGGAAAGGTTGAAGTGCCCCAAAAAAATTTAAAGATGTTTTCGAAATGTATTTCTAAAGTTTCTACTCTGAATGAAATTTCTTTCTTAGTGATTGGAAAATAATTTAAATATGAACATAATTTCATATCTCCTTATTTCCGTTCAATTATTTACTTATTTATTTATTTTGAATATTTGCAATGGTTAAACTAACCTAGTCAAGCCTATTTGACTATGTAAATTATATTTGGGGGTGAAAGAAAGGTCTAATGGCAAAGTTTCAAGGACATTTCAGAGGGAAACCATGAAAGCTTGGCATTTGTCCCCAAACTAAAAGTTAAAGTTTTGATTAAAATGTAGAAATAGCTAAGCTTTCAAACCTTTTATCACTTTACATTATCTTTTCTTCTTCATGGATGAAATTTTGGAGAGGAAAAAGGGAAGAAAAATCTCACTTGCTTGGTTTCATTTTCTTGTCCAAAATTTGAGAGAAAAAGAGGAAAAATTGATTTCCTACATGAAGTTGCAAATCAATCTTGGAAGGGAACCCTTAGTGGAGGACCCTTGGTTCCATTTCCTTGGGATGCCAGACTGTGGAAATAGGGTGCGTGTTAAACATAAAGTGACGTTATCACTTGATGATTGACTGAGAATTAGAGTTACTAAGTGTTTGAAAGTTTAGTAGAGTGAAAAGAAATGTAAGAGATAGCTATTATTCATGTTTACGTGTTAATGAGACCTCAAGTTCGATAAGATTCCAAGTTGATTGAGGAGAATGCAGTTGATAGTGATGAGGATATGGGAGGGGATGCCACGGAGGCCGAGGCAGATCCCCAATATTTGGAATCTGACCCTTTGGAAAGTGCTACCTCCCAGACTTTTGCTTCTCAAGCCTGATAAACTAGCTGAGCATGAAGTTAGGATTGTGTGTAATCTTTTGTGAGAAAAGCCAGTAGAGTGGGTTCTCAATTCCTGTGATTACATGTTTACAAACTTCTTAAGTGTTGTATTTTCGTTTAAGAGTACTTGTGAACTTGATGTACCTGCGTGTACCTTTTGTTAAATGCATGCTCATCTGATGTACTCTTGGCACTCCTATTATTATGAAGTGTGTAAATAAAGTGCTTTGCTTTAATTTCGAGTTGACTTTTTAATAGTGTATTGAACTTATATGAATTATTGAATTGTCTACCTTCTATAGCATTATGGAGGGTAGAAGAGGCCAAGAGTAAGGGCAAAAGATTATACCCCTCTAAGGTTGGAGGATAATGTATGTAGGCTAAGGATGTGGTATAAAACTTGGGGTAAGTGCTCTTTATTTTTGAGTACCTGCATCGTTGATGGTAGGACATTGACTTGGAAGACAAAAGGGATGAGACTAAAGGAGGAATCTTATGTTCTCATGTTAAGTTGTTAGTTTGAATTGCTCCAGATGATGAGTTGAATTAGGGTAACTCCTGCGCAAATTTTCATGGTTATACTGGCTAAGGATCTTGACTAGATGTTTCTTGAAGTATCAATGAAAGGATTTTGTAGAATTGCTTGGAAAAGTTAGAAGAAGTGTGGATTAGATGATGAGAGACTATTGATGGAAATTCTGCTTAGTGATGGCCAAAACAGGGGAAGTAAATCAGCTTTGATCTCCACTTCTTCTTGAAAACTTTGGGCAAGCAATTGTTCAGTGAACTTGTCAAAATATCAACCTTCACTTGTATGTTGAATGTGAATCAAAAGTATGTAATCTCCATCTCGAAATTTCCCCAGGAGCAATTTCAGTCAACTTTGTAGATTTTTTGATATTAATTGATAAGGACTTAGAGCTCAACTTTTATACCACTAGGAGCTCTGTGAATCCAGTTTCAAATGCCATTGATGGCATCCGATTCCAACTTTCCTACTTGGATTTAAGGTCAATTGCTCAGGTGACCTAATTCAAATCCGACACCTCTGTGATTGCTATTTTGATCACAAAAATATATGAATTTGATTCCAAGGTACGTATGAAATGTGACACTGTGTCATGGCTTCGAAATTACATAGAGTGTCTCTCAATCCAATAAATGAAGTCCAGATAAACCAAAAGATAGCAAAGCGGTTAACTTTGCTTTTTCTCTTTTGCATTCCATCCTTCACTTTTCTTGGTTTAATTCACTTTCCCTTGGTTCTAAATAATATTTTCACTTTATTCTTGTATGTGGACGTTTGCCCTAAAATATTTGCAAACCTTTCCCTGAAATGCATTCAAGGCCTTGTGAGATTAGAATTGAGTGTAGAGAATTAAAATTGGTATGTTGAATGAGATATCAAGGTGAAAATTTTTACTTCTTGTGGATCGGAGTTCAGTGAAAGTCTTATGATATCATGTCTCATCTCAGGGATTCGAATATATTGAAAAAAAGGGATTTGTGACTATTGTACCAAGGTAAACATGAGTTTAATTGACGAGTGATCCTTTATCACTCATGATTGGCTTCTTCAGGAGATATGTGGTTTAGTAAATGTATATGAGGAAATTAGTTCTTTGACTTACGTGAGATATTATGGATATATAGCTTACAAGAGATAAGATGGAATGGATGAAATCAAAAGCTGCATTACTGATAAGAAATAAAAATGTGACTAAATGGTGTTTAGGAGTAATAGTTATTCAGGTTGTGAGAATTACCCTGGAAGCCCAATCTTAATTGCTAAGAAAGATGCAAATTTATGATTCATGCCTGGATTATCGAATTTGAATTATACTCCTGATTGGGAAGTGAACTTTGGGGATATATACGTATCTGGAAAGTTTTAAGTGATGACTTCCTTATAGGAGTTAAATTTATATCATTGCTGATAAAATGAGTATCGTCGTGGAAATGGGAAGATATTGAAGTAAATGAGGTGTTATAACATAAAGAACATCATGCATAGATTTTTGGTAAGAATGTGAAGAACTTGAAGGGTAAGCAAATGCTTCTAACTGAGGTTTTGTGGAGAGATCTAGGGATCAAAAGAGGTAACTTGGAAAGTTGAAGAAGAGATCCAAGGGAATTATTCAGAATGATTTGTAAACGAGATATGAATTTTGAGGACAAAATTCTTTTAAGGGGGGAAGGATGTCAGGGCCTCGAAATTCAAAATTATTTTAAAAATATATAATATTATTTATATTGTGTTTATTTATTATTTATGAGTAAAATTATGTTTAAATTGAATATTTTCCAATTTATAACATTTTATACGATTTATTTGCCGGTGTGCGATTTTGGCCGAATTAGGTGTCTAATTTTCTACCGGAGCGTGATTAGTGACTTTAAGTTGAAATTAAGCATAAGTGGCTATATTTTGGGAATATTATTAAGTTTGGATAGTGTCGAAATGGACTAGAACAATGTAAGTTAGACTGTCACGCGTGACGCGACATAAAGTGCCAAAAACACCTTTTTCCCTTAAAATATGGAAGTACACTTTTTGAGCCATAAAAGCCTTGACTTCTTGCACCTTTATACTTCATTTTCAGCTGAAACCTTGGGGAGCTAGAGAGAGAGACTTCCGAGAGAGAAAAGGGAGAGAAAGAGAGAGATTGAGCTTGTTTTCTCCATAGTTTTTCATCCATTCTTCTTGGAGCATCAAAACTCATCAACCGCCATCATCTTCTTCACTTAGTGCAGCCCAAGGAGAGAGAAGGAAGTGAAGGCTGGTCCGATTTCTTGGAGGAGAAGAGAGGTAAGTTTGAGGTTTGATATTTCATTTTCTTTCTTCTCCAAGCAACTTGAACATATGAAACTTGATTGATGGGTTGTGGGCTTGATTTCTTTCCTTCCATGGCAGCCGAACCAAGGAGAGAGGAGAGAGAGTGAGGTCCGAAATTTTTGAAGGGAAAAGAGAGGAAAGAAAAGCTTGGGTGGTTGTCTTGGGCTCGAGGTTGAACTTGGTGACGGAGATCCTCGATGAATCTTGTAGATCGGGAGCTAGGGTCGAAGTTCTTGGAAGCCATCAAGCTTGGAAGCAACTTTCTTGAAGAAAAGCTCGAGGGATCTTGCTAGATCTTGTCGGATCTTGTTGAATCTTGATAGATCCGGAGGTATAAGTCCTAAAATTTGTATATATAGCCTTATTAGTGTTAAATAGCTTAGATCTGTGGTTGATTTTGGTGAAAAGATGACGTTGGGCTCTTGAAATCCCAACCTTGGTAGCGGACTTGAGGTGACCTCTAGGTAGCGGACTTGAGGACCTGATTGTGGCCTTGAATGATATTTGTGATTTTGGTATGATCTGGTTAGAAATTAGGGTTTTAGTTGTTGAAAAGTTTGAAGAAAAAATGATTAAAATGGCCGAAACCACACTTGAAAACTTCTATGTCTGATTTTTAAATTTTGTATTTAGTTGTGATGAATTTCTATTTAAGAAAATATATGATATGTACATATATTGGTGTATGACTTTTTGAAAAGATAAAGAATGGAATTTCTTAGGAAAATTGGGCGAAAAATGTCATTTGAGGATTTTGTAGTATTATGGTTCCATTTAATGAATTTTGTAAGAAAAGATATGGTTTAAAGTGTTTTGAAGTTATATTAAAGTATTATCAAGGAGTGAGTGTTGAGTTTATGTTAAAAGTAATTTTTGAGGTGATAAGTTTCACCTAAGTGTTTTACTAAAGAAATGTGAAAACAACGTTTAGTGAGAACGTCGATAACACGATTTATTTGAAATGAGATCTTGATCCTCCAAAGATTTACTTGGAACATTGTTTTTGGGAGGAATGAGTGATTTTCAAGGAGATATTTGAAATATGACATCGTTTGAAATGAAAGTGTTCCCTTGAGGGGATTTTTGGGAAACATTGATTGAAAACTAAAAAGTGGAAGTGAGTTGTTTTGATTAATGAATGAAAGGATAGAATTCTCAACTACTGTTTTTACTTGTTTAGGGTTGAGGAGGAAAGTGAATTCGACCCATACGTAGAGGTTGAGCCTTATTGCTTTGGTGAGTTTCCATGCCTGTTATGCGTTTATGTGAAATGACTGCAACGGTGTTTATTGTTGTGATTGTACTGTGAACTTGGTTTTGAACTCTCAGATAGGGTAGTGTGTACTTTATCGCACTTACTCTTATCTGAGTGAAACAACTATGAAAATGCTTCAAAGTGAATGAAAGTGATTGTAAACTGAAATGATTGACTATTACTGTACTACTTAGTGATTGCATGTGTTTGAAAATGTCAGGGAATGTCTGAAACCTATCGGTGAACCCTTCGAATCGAGCTGGAGGCTAGGCCTAGGTCGAGAAGAAAGGGAAGAGCCATAGGGTTATTCCAATGTCACTAAGCCCAGTGACTTAAACCACTGTACTGTGCTCAAGACTAAGTTTTGGAACTGAACCTGTCTCCTAGAAGAGCAACCAACCACTGTTACTGACTGAACTGAACTGAAAAGTACTCTGGACTTGGCGTATGGACTTGTCCTTCATGGAGAGTACTCAAACAAACTGAACTGTTACAGACTGTTTCAAAATACACTGAACTGTTTGGAGTACGGGCCCGGTGGAGGTTTGGTGGAGTAAAGGGAAGTGGAGTTCTACATGGTAATAGTGACAGTTGACGGAGTGTCAACTACTTGGTTTGTGGACAAGCGACATGGACTTTGGCTCCTGAGAGCCCCCGTATCCATACTTGTATTGTTAAATGCTTACTTACATGATTTAATTTTAAGTGCCCTTTATTGAGTAAATGTTCTTATGTGTTATGTGAATTGCATGTTTTTGGGAACTCACGAGCTTTCTAGCTCACCCTTTTCCCCATTTGTTTTCCTTAGCAGGATATGAGATCCCCGATGAAGATGCCAACCCTTAAGCTTAGGGTTACTCTTGTGTTAACGTTTTGGAGAACTTGGAATAATGTCTTTTGAGAACTCATGTATGATGAAACTAGATTGTAAGGATGGATGGTTTATGTATTATGGGTTGTAATTTGAACGTTATGTATTGTAAAGTATTGTACACTTTTATTTTGTGCTAAGAGTGTTGTTATGTAAAGTTTGAATTTGATAAGTGATGTGATAATAGAGTGAGTGAGTCCTGGCGAGAGTTAGGCAGGCGGTCCGCTGACCCCTCTAGTTCGCCATAGGGGAAAGTGGGGCTGTCACACTGGGTGTGTTGCCAATGGAGTAAAGTTTTTGAGCAAACAATGTGATCATCATTGTAAGACTCAAAATAGCGGTGTGCACATGGAAGGGGAGAATAATGATGAATTAATAGAGTTCTATGGAGTTATAAACGAAGTAATTGAGTTGAGATATAGAAGTTATCGACATGTTGTGTTGTTTGATTGTGAATGATATGATTCTAGGTCAATTCAACGTGACAAATTCTTCACAAGTATCAATGTCAGTTGTGATAGCCCCACCTTCCTTTAAGGCGAACCAAAGGGTTTGGCGGGCAGCCTATCCAACTCTCATCAGGACTCAAAATATCCAGAGCTGTTTATCCAACCCTTCAGAAAATTTTGAGGACAAAATTCTCTTAAGGGGGGAAGGATGTGAGGGCCTCAAAAATTTGAATTTTATTCTAAAAATGCATAATATTATTTATATTGTGTTTAAACATTGAAATATGAGTGAATATATCTTTAAAGTAATTATTTTCCAATTTAGAGAATTTTATACGAATTGCTTGTGGTTTGGAATAGTGATTTGGAATTGAAATCGAGCATATGTAGTGATATTATGGAAATATTATTAAGGTTGGACAGTGTTGGAATGGAGTAAAATAGTGTAAAGCTAGGACTGCAGTGTGCGACATAAAGCGCCCAAAAAGTGTTTTTCCTTAAAACATGGAAAAGAGCACTTTTTGTCCCTTGAAGCTTTGACTTTCTTGCAACCATGAGCTTCATTTTTCAGCTGCATTTTAGAGTGAAGAGAGAGAGGGTGGCCGAGAGCAACAAGGAAGAGAGAGAGAGGAATTGTCTTCATTTTTCTTCCTTTCTTCCACCAATTCTTCTTGAAGCTTCAAGCACCATTAAACACCATCATCTTCTCCATCATTTCTTGCAGCCGAGTGAGAGAAAGAGAAAGAGGAGCTGGTCCGATTTTTCTTAGGGAAAAAGGGAGGAAAAAGCTTGAGGTTTGCGCTTTCATCTTCTTGATCATCCATCAACTTGAAGTGTGAGATTTGATTGAAGAATTTTGGGCTTGATCATCTCTTCCTTGGCAGCCGTGAGTGAGTGAGAGAAGGAGGAGAGATATCCAAAAATTTGAGAGAGGAAAAGAAGAAAAAGTGAGCTTGTGGTGAACCTTGAACTTGATCTTGGAATTTTGTGGGAAAACACCAACAAAGCTTGTAGATCAAGGGCTAAGATCGAAACTTGTGAAGGTTGCTAGGCTTGGAAGCAACTTTGGGAAGTGGAACTCACAAGATCTTCCTTGATCTTGTTGGATCGTGTTAGATCCGGAGGTATAAGCTCTAAATCTACTAGATATAGCTTTATTAGTGTTAAATAGCTTAGATCTATGGTTGATATTGGTATAATGATCTCATCTGAAAAGATGAAGTTGGGCTCTTGAAATCCCAACCTAGGTAGCGGACTTGAGGTGGCCTCTAGGTAGCGGACTTGAGGACCTGATTGTGGCTTTGAATGATATTTGTGAATTTGTCATGATATGGTTAGAAATTAGGGTTTTGGTTATTGAAAAGTTTGAAGGAAAAATGTATGTGATGGCCAAAACCATGCTTGGTAATTTTAATGTTTGATTTTGAAATGTTGTGATTGTTCTTGAAGAGTTTTCTTCTGAGAAAAACATGTGTATTGTTCATTTGTGAGTGTGTGTGTGTGTGAGGGAATGTTTGAAATTTAAAAGGTGAAAAATGAAGTTTTTCATGAATTTTGAATGAAAAGTGTCATTTGATTAAATTTGAGGGTTTTAATATATTTTGGTCAGATTCTATGGATTTTGAATATAATGGCTTGGTATGAATTGTTCTATATTAATGTTAAAGTATTGACTAAGAGAGAATGCCGAATTGTTGTGCAAAGAGTGATTTTGAGGTGTGAGACCTCACTTAAATGTCTTGTTAAAGAGAATGTGATTGTAGTGTCCAGTGAGTATATCGGTGGAGTGTTATTTTGAAATGATAACGTGATTTTCCAAAAGGATTTATTTGGAACATTGTATCATGTGAAGTGAAAGCTTTTCTTTGAGGGAATTTTGGGAATAATGTTGATTGAAACTAAAAAGTGAAAGTGAATTGTGTTAGTGAATGAGAGATGAAGTGAATCTCATCTATTGTTTTAAATTATTTTAGGGAGTGTACAAGGCAGTGACTTTGATCCTTACGTGGAAGCCGAACCCTACTATTTCAGTGAGCTTCCATGCTTGTTACGTGTTTACGTGAAAGTACTTGCAAGTGTGTAAAGTGAAATGATTGTAAGTGAAAAATGGTTTTTGTACCCTCCGATGGGGTGGTGTGTACTTTATCGCACCTACCCATTTGAGTGAAAATGATCATGAAAGTGAAGTGTAATTAATGATTGTAAAATTCTTATACAGTGACTTGTATGTGTGTGTGAAAGGTCAGGAAATCCCTGAGACCTATCGGTGAGCTCTTCGACTCGAATCGGGGGCTAGGCCTAGGTCGAGAAGAAAGAGTCGAGCCATAGGGTCAATTAAATGTCACAAAGCCCTGTGATATAGACCAGTGATATATGCTCGAGATTTAGTTCTTGAACCTGTCTCCAAAAGAGCAATAAACCAGTGATGCCCAATGAAATGAAGTGTGCTCGAGACTTGGCTTATAGATTTGTCTCTGATAAGAGCATCAAACCAGTGATATATATACATAAGTGAAGTGAAGTGAAATGAAGTGTACTCGAAACTTGGCATCGGACTTGTCTCGGAAATGAATACAATGTACACAACTAGAATGAAGTGATAAGTGCTTGTAGTGCGGACCCAGTAGGGGTTATGGAGGAGTAAGGGTTAAGTGATGGTCTACATGGTAATTTGTGAAAGTTGACGGAGTGTCAACTACTTGGTTCGGGGACAAGCTTCGTGGAACTTGGCCCTTGAGGGCCCCCGTATCTAACATTGTATTATTAATTACTTTCCTATCTGTTTAAATTCCAAGTGTACTTGTGAAGTTAATTTGTATATGTACTATGTGACTTGCATGTTTTTGGGAACTCACGGACTTTTTAGCTCACCCTTTTCCTTTGTTTTCCTTAACAGGAAATGAGATACCTAGTGATGGTACCAACCCTTAAGCTTGGGGTTTACTTTTGTAATGATGTTTTGAGATCTTTGAATTGCAAGTAGTGAGAGTTTTTGTATTATGAAACTCAACCGTATGGAGGAATGGTTTATGTACTTTGGGATTTGTAATTTGAAGTTATGAATTTGTAAGGCATTGTTCTTTTATGTTGTATTCGAAGTTTTAGTTTGATAAGTTATATAATTGTTTGAGTGAGTCCTGGCGAGAGATAGGCAGGCGGCCACTGATACCCTAGGGTACGCCCTAGGAAGAGGTGGGTTGTCACACTAACAGTAGTATGAAATTGAATTATACATTAAGTATATTCATGGTATTCACTTGAGACTGATTATTTTGTGATATTTTGGTGTGACGATGCCTGGGAATGGTTTGCAATCTAGATTTGATTTTAGCAGTCACAATTTGACTTCAAGATCTACTAAAAAAAAGTCTTCAGATGCAGAAGTGGTGCTTCAGAATCAAAGAATGGTTATGTTTCCCTTACTTGTATAGTGCTTTGTGAATGTGAACTAGAGCATAACAGTAGTTCTTTTTCCCTCACATAAACTAGGTGCTGTTGCATTGATTTGGAAACTTTACATAGAACAACTAGAGATACAATTGTTATTAAACGAGGAAATTATCAGTAAAAGAACTTTAATACTATGATGCAACTTAAGCAAGAATAAATTGCAGATCTTAGCACCTAAACAGAAAATTATCTAAGTGGTTTAGGTCTGAAGTAGAGTAGATACAGAGTAGTATTGTTCTACTGGACAATCATATCGGAAATCACGCTTCAAGAATAGAAGAATAGCATTATTAAATACAGTGATCATATTGCTGAATGGTTAACTTGCTGAACTATACTTGAGCAAACATATTGCTGAATGGTTACTTGTTGAGGTATACTGGAGTTCTGTCGTGAAACATTGAAGAATTTACCATTGAGTCAATCCGCTACCTGCTGCAAGGAGTTGCTTTAATGGAGTCTTTTGAGTCATTCCTCCAGTGTACAATAGTTTCAGTGGAGTATTTAAAAATTGTTTCAGTAATGATCTTTGCTTATATACTATGCTCCTATTTCAGTACTATTTATCAGCAATGCTCTTTGTCAAGAAATGCATTTGTCTCCTCTTAAGTGTCACCTATTCCCGCAAAAAAAATTAAAAGAAATTGCTTCATACTCCAATCGTCTTAAAATAATATATACTTCATGGATGACTTTGAAATATAGTCCCTTTTTTGTCCTCTTTTTTTTTTTTTTTTAAAAGTTTTGATAACCCAACTTTCATAAATTGGTCTCTAGTTTCTTCGCAAAGGTTTGCGATCTCGATGACTCTCTTATGAAGCTCCACTGTCGCCTTCAGTTACTCTTAGAAGACAATCACTTACATCTGCAAATGCACTACCAGCTGAAGCTAATATGGTTAATGCAATCTTTTGACTCTGCTATTATGTTTTAGAACTTGTATTTTTTAATTTTACTCGTTTTGTGAAATTGATTAATGTTATTTTAATCCATGTATAGGTGATCAGCAAAAGTATACACCCATATCAAGAAACTAGTGACAGAAGAATCACCTTCAGTTACTACTCCTACAAGGGAAGTTCTTCTGCAAGTTCGCTACCCATTGACTCAAGCACAATTAATACATCCTTTACAAACATCATTAAATTTTTAAAGTTGATTTTTCTTTTGTTTGGTCATAGTACAAGAGTAATATGGTGTCATGTACTTCCATATAGGTGACAAACAAAAGCTTGCAAAGTCATCAAACAATTTGAGAGAGGCCAAATTCACCTCCATGCACTCTCAACACAACAATACCTCATCTTCAAACTCAATGATGAATAAATATGGAGTATGTCTAACCATGTGCCTTTGTTGTTAATTGGTTATCATTGGTTTGTTTGAGTACATAAATTATGTTATAATTACTTTTATAATATAGTGATTTAATACATTTATTCTATAGGTGTATGTCAAAGCTTTGTGATCTCGAGTTATTCCACATGAAGCTCCAGTTTCTGCTTCAAGCATTCGTCGTGGAAAAACAGCTCATCAATCAGCCAACCAGCCATTGCACAATCAAAATTTAGTATTTCTTTTCTTATTGGAACTTTTAATTCCACTAGAAAACTTGGAAAATGTACTATTCAATAATATTCCATTAATGCTATTTACAGGAGTCAAACATTGATTCACAATCTAGAGAGGTGTCTCATGAGGCATCACTTTCTCAATCACAAAATCCTTCACAGATGGCATTTCAATCTAGAAATTAAAGTGCAATTGATAATCAAATATAAGCTTATCATTTATCTTTTTACTCTAGATTTGGTACTCATTGGTTGTCATGTGATGCATAAAAATTTTCATTACTAGGAAATCCTTATTTTATTATAGATGCTTAGTGCAAGCATGATGGAAGCTGAAATCTAAGATCTCGTTCAAGCCCAACCAATGCAGGTATAATATCAGATTAGAACTTATTCATCCAATATTTAAGTGTATAATTGCTAATCCGTTGTATCTGTTCATTAGTTAAATGTAATTAGATTTTTAGCTCATTTCTGGTTTTGTTAATCAAATTGTTTCTATAGCAAGAAAGAAGCGTGGGTCAAATCGAAATACTAGGCTAGAAAGAGAGGTTTGAGCAAGACACGATCCTGCTCATCCACAAAAAAAAATAGACTGATAGTGATCATACGTGATGATGAGACCAGACCTATTGGTGAATCAAGTATATCTTATTCTAGAGAGTTTGGTATCATCATTAGGCAACAAGCACCTACTCGTATAAAAAGTTGGATGCCTATTACTTCAAAAGATTTGGAGGATCTTTTTGAATGTGTGGTGGTACGTCATGACCATGCAGTTATTTTCTGTCAAAGACACAATCATGCATTTATATTCTATTAGACATAATCTTATGTTTTTTACGTCTCTTTTTGCATAACTAGAAAGCTTACATTTTGGAATAGGATAAACCTCATGTTCCAGAGGATGTTAGAAACACATGGGACATTTGCATGGAAATTGGAGGAGCAAATGTCATGAGCACTATAAAGTTTTTGAGCGGGATCAATGGTAAGAGTAATCCACCTATCCATTTTTATGGGAGGGAAGATGATTGGGTGTGGCTGTGTGACAACATATTTGATAATGAACAATGGCATGCATGTCGTTACAACTATATTTGCAATTGTCATTTAGCAATGTTGTCTTCTATACTTCATTGATAGCTTATCCTTCTTACTGTAGAAGCAGTCATTCGCTAACAAAGATAATAGAGCTACTTTGGAGTATGTCCATAGGTTGGGATGTAAATCATTCCCGCAAAAGCGCTATGAAATGGTTTAGTAACTTCTCCCTCTTATAACTCTACTATTTTATCAAAGTTTTCTTGTTTGTGCCTCATTTTCTATTGAGAAGTTTTAATCTGCATGTATACTTAATTAAGGGTGATCTTTTTCTAAACCAACCCAGACACAAATGAGACACTTGGACCAATTGATTTGTTTGCCATGGCATATAAGAACTAGAATGGATGGGCATCCCCTCTAGCACAAGAAAGACATGTATCACTATATATTGACTTCTAATTTGAGATTTAACTACTTGTTTTAATGTTATTCTATATTTTGCTATTAGTATTTTCATGTAAACATATACATATTGTATAAGCCTCACTAGCATTTAGAATTTGTTTATGTTCTTTATATATATATATATGGGGTAGCAACAAATGCAAACTTTGAAAAAGCAACTAGTGCCTGAAGGTGGAGCACCAAGGACTGAAGTAGAAATAGTTGGGAAAGTTTGTCATAATCAATGCAGATACATTTGTGGACATGATTGTGGACAGAAGCTACTATCAATGTGATGATAAAGAATAAATACCCTTTGCCGCTTATTGATGAATTATTTGATCAGTTACAAGGGTCAGTAGTCTTTTCCAAGTTAGATTTGAGGCAATGGTACTACCAATTGAGGATTAGAAAGGAGGATGTGCCGAAAACTGCTTTTAATTCGAGGTATGGGCATTTTGAGTTTGTAGTGATGCCCTTTGGGTTGACAAATGCTCCTACTGCGTTTATGGATTTAATGCAGCGAGTCTTCAAGCCTTACTTGGATCAATTTGTGGTTGTGTTCATAGATGATATCTTGGTGTATTCTACGACCCGAGAGGATCATGCTCAATGCTCAACACTTGAAGATAGTGCTTCAAATCCTAAGAAAGTATCAATTATATGCCAAGTTCAACAAGTGTGAGTTTTGGTTAGAGGACGTGTCCTTTTTAGGGCATAAGATTTCTAAGGATGGAATTTCTGTAGATCCTACAAAAGTAGAAGCTGTTACTCAATGGAAGCAATCGGAGAATCCTACTGAGGTCAAAAGTTTCTTGAGATTAGCGAGGTATTATCGGCTGTTTATTCAAGATTTTTTGAGGATTGCTGGGCCATTAACTGATAAAAAAAGCAAATTTATTTGGAATCCTAAGTGTAAGGTTAGTTGCCAAGAATTAAAGAAGCGTCTGACGATGACTCCTGTGCTGACATTGCCAAATGAGAAGGATGGATTTGTAGTTTACTCAGATGCCTCGAAAGAAGGATTAGGGTATGTTCTGATGCAAAATGGGAAAGTCATTGCTTATGCCTCTAGGAAACTAAAATCTCATGAGCAAAATTATCCAACACATGATTTGGAGTTGGCAGCAGTCATCTTTGCATTGAAAAAGTGGAGACATTATCTTTATGGGGTGACATTTGAGGTTTTTACTGATCATAAGAGCCTTAAGTACTTATTTTCTCAAAAAGAGTTAAATTTGAGGCAGAGGCGATGGATGGAATTTCTTGAGGATTATGATTGTACCATAAATTATCACCCTGGGAAAGCTAATAAAGTAGCAGATGCACTAAGTCGAAAGACTCAAGTGGCGAGGTTGATGGTTAGAGAATGGGACATGTTAGAAAGGGTTAGCTAATGGAATCCTCGCTTGGAGAAACAGAAGGTCATATTTGGGAATTTAATATTGAGATCTCCAATATTAGAACATATCAAGGAGGCACAAAAGAAAGATCCTATGGTGCAAAAATGGTTGAATAAGATAAACAAGGGAGAAACCCTAGATTTTAAGTTAGGGCCTGAAGGAGTGTTGAAATTTCGAGATCGACTAATTGTGCCAAGCGATGAGGAGTTAAGAAAAGAAATTTTGGAAGAAGCACATCGATCTAGGTATACGATCCATCCTGAGAACAATAAGATGTATTAAGATTTGAGAGGGTTGTATTGGTGGGATGGTTTAAAGAAGGATGTGGCAAAATTTGTTCAAACTTGTCTTGTGTGCCAGCAAGTTAAGGCTGAGCATTAGGAACCTTCGGGACTTCTGCAACCTTTAGAAATACCTGAATGGAAATGGGATCATATCACTATGGATTTTGTGACTGGGTTACCTAGGAGCCAAAAGGGACATGATGCAGTTTAGGTGGTCGTAGATCGACTTACTAAGACTGCATATTTCCTACCAGTTAGCATGAAATATCCTCTGGAGAAATTAGCTCGGCTTTACCTGGATGAAATTGTGAGATTACATGGGATTCCTGTATGTATTGTCTCTGACAGGGATCCAAGGTTTGTCTCTCGGTTTTGACAGAAATTTCAAGAGACTTTGGGGACGAGAGTAAATCTGAATACCGCATATCATCCTCAAACTGATGGACAATCTGAGAGGACAATACAAACCTTAGAGGACATGTTGAGATCATGTATATTGGATTTTGGAGGAAGTTGAAGCCAGCACATGCCATTAGTTGAGTTTGCCTACAATAATAGTTATCACGCTTCAATTCAAATGGCCCATATAAGGCACTCTATGGACGGAGATGTAGGTCGCCAATCCATTGGGATGAAGTAGGGGAAAGGAAAAGTTTAGATCCGACCACTATTCCTTGGGTCGAGGATTTGAGAAAGTAAGGTTAGTCCGAGAGAGACTTCAGACTGCTCAAAATTGGCAGAAGAGCGCTGATAACCGAAGAAAGGACTTGAAATTTGAAGTGGGAGATAAGGTATTCTTGAGGGTTAAACCTATAAAAGGAGGAGTTGTATCCAAGAGAGGGAAGAAATTGAAACCAAGGTATATTGGATCCTTTGAAATTCTAAAGCGAATTGGAAAAGTGGCTTACAGTTGGATTTACCCCCTAGTATGTCTAAGATTCACAACGTCTTCCATGTTCCCATGCTCAAGAAATATCATCCAGACCCAAGTCATGTGCTACAGTTGGGAGAGATTGAAGTGGATGAGTCGCTAACCTATGAGGAGCGACCTGTGAAGGTGAAGGATTTGAGAAATAAGAAGATCCCTCTGGTTAAAGTTCTTTGGAGAAATCATGATATCGAGGAAGCTACTTGAGAAGTAGAGGAAGAAATGTAGAAGAAATACCCAAAGCTATTTACCTAGAAAGGTAAAGAATTTTGAGCACAAAATTCTTTTAAGGGGAGAAGGATGTGAGGGCCCCAAAATTCTAATTTTATTTTTAAAATGTGTAATAATATTTATATTATAATTATTTACTAAAATATTAGTGAATTTATGCTTTGAGTTATTATTTTCAATTTAGAGAATTTTTCGAGAATTATTTGCCGGTGTGTGGTTTCGACCAGGTTTAAGCGTCGATTTTTGTTCAAAGCATGAATAGCAATTTTAAGATGAAACTGAGCACATGTAAAGGTGTTACAGAGATATATTTATGGTTGGACAGTGTCGGAATGAGAAAAAATCAATAAAAGTTAGAGTGTCATGCCCGACGCGACAAAAAGTGGTCGTTTGACCACTTTTCCACGATTTAAGGAAAATGCACTTTTTGCCCCCCTCAAAGCCCCGTTTCTTGCTTCTTGTGCTTCATTTGCAGCCACTCTTAGAACTCAAGAGAGAGAGAGGGAGGCCGAGACATAGAGAGAGAAAAAGAGAGAAAGCTTGAGAGGTTTCTTCTTCATCTTCTTCATCTTCCATTTCTTGGAGCTGGAAGATTCCATTGAAGCTACTTCTCTTGTGTCTTCTTCTTCCCTTGGCAGCCATGAGAGAGAGAGAGAGGGAGGGAGAGGTCTGAAGTTGAGAGAGAGAAAAGAAGAGGAAAGAAAGCTTCTTTGGCTTGTCACCTTCTTGTTCTTGAGCTTGGAGACGGAAATCATCATCAAAACAAGCGGATCTTGGGCTAAGGTTAGAGATTCTTGGAGTTACTAAGCTTGAGAAAATCATTTTTGAGAAGAGCTCACAAGATCTTGCTTGAGCTTGTTAGATCTAGATAGATCTAAAGGTATAAGACTCAAACCTCTTAGATCTAACTTAATTAGTATTAAATATAGTAGATTTACGGTTTATTTTGTTAGAAATGTTTATATTTGGAATATTGGAGTTGGGCTCTTGAATTCCCAACTTAGGTAGCGATTTTGAGGTGACTTTTAGGTAGCGGACTTGAAAACCTGAATGTGGTTGTGTTTGTTATTTATGAGATGATATTATTTTATGGTTAGAATGTAGGATTGATGATGAAAATTTTGAAGGAAAAGAGTGAGAGCTGGCCGAACCTATGCTTGGAAATTTTGATGTTTGATTTTGAAATTTTATGATATTTCTTGAAGAGATTTTGCCTAAGTATATATGTATTATATTCGTTTATGAGTATATGCTTTAATAGAGTTAAAATCTTGAACTTTAATGGCAAAAAATTGAGTTTCACTAAATTTTGAGGTAAAAGTGCCATCTTGGACAGATTGGAGGGTTTGAAATATTTTGTCTAATTTTCATTAATTTTGTGTTAGAACCTTGATTTAAAAGTTTAGAGTTGAGTTTAAATTTGAATGGGTGATTTTTGAGGTAAAAAACCTCACTTAATTTCCATATTCAAAAGAATTTGAAAGTGGTGATTAGGGAGTATATCGATGGAGCATTATATTTTAAAAGATGTAGTGATCTTAAAAGGATTCATTTGTGACATTTTATCATTTGAAATGAATACTTTTCTCGAGAGAATTTGGAAAAAACCTTGATTAAATCAAGGAATAAGTGTACTTTGATTGGATTGTCAAATGGAAGAGCGAAACTTATCAATTTTCCTTATTCGTTTTAGGGAGTGTGGAAGGCTTTGAAACCAATCCAAATTTGGAATCCGAACCTTGCTATTTCAGTGAGTTTTCATGCATGTTACTTGATTATGTGTATTTGATTTGGAATATGATTGATTAAGTGATTTGATGTGAAAATTTGGTTTTTGGTTCATCAAATGGAGTTGTGTGTACTTTATCGCACTTATTCCTATTTGAATGGAAAAATTTGGTAAAAGTGTTTTGTTATCACTTATGCGCATGAAAATTTTGAGAATTCCTAAGACCTATCAGCGAGTCAATCGCCTTGAGCTGTAGGTTAGGCTTAAGCCGGGGTGAAATGATGAGCCATAGGGTTATTTATGTGATATGTTCTCTGGATTTGGCGTATGGACTTGTCCCTGATGGAAGAGCACTAATTAATTTATGTGCCACTGAATGGGAGAAAGTGCTATGCCTATTAGGGCGGGAGTCACCTCTTAGTCTGTATCAGTTTATATGTGATTGAATGGGAGAAAGTTGTGACGACCCCACCTCTCCCTAGGGCGTCTGCTTAGCTCTTGCCAGGACTCACTCACTCAAATGATCAATAATACTTAACAACTAAAATTCCTTACATAACTTGAAAAAAATACACAATACTTCCAAATCCACAACTTCAAAGTTACAAACCCAAATACATAAAGCATTTAATCCATACATTCAGGTTCCATAATACAAAAGCCCTCAATATCCATAATTCAAAGTTCTCAAAAACATTAAACAGAAGTAAACCCTAACACAAAGGTTTGGCACCTTCACTTGGGATCTCATATCCTGTTAAGGAAAAACAAATAGGAAAGGGTGAGTTAAAAAGCTCGTGAGTCCCAAAACATGCAAATCACTTAACACATAAAGAAATTCACTTCACAAATAACACTTGGAATTTAAACAGACAGGAAAGCAATTAACAAGACAATGTTGGATACGGGGGCCCTCAGGGGCCAAGTTCCACGAAGCTTGTCTACAAACCAAGTAGTTGACACTCCGTCAACTTTCACAATCAAAGCCATGTAGACCATCACTTATCCCTTACTCCTCCAAAATCCCCACCAGGCCCGACTCCAAACACTTAACACTTTATAACACTTCACTTCAATTCACTTGGTTTTGTGTACTCTCCAGTATTAGGGACGAGTCCTTACACCAAGTCTAGAGTACAATTCATTTCACTATATATATATATATATATATCACTGATTTAATGCTCTTAACGGAGACAAGTGCAAGAGCCAAGTCTCGAGCATATATATCACTGCACTAACCCTATGGCTCGTCCCTTTCTTCTCGACCTAACCCTTGCCTACGGTTCGAGTCGAAGGCTCATCGATAGGTCTTAGGAAATTCCTGACCTTTCAAACACACATAAGTCACTGCATAACACTTTTACCATCAATCATTACACTACACTTTCACAATTATTTTTCACTCAAATGGGGGTAAGTGCGATAAAGTATACACTACCCTATCAGAGGATTCCAAAAACCATGTTTCACTTTAAAATCACTTTATTACACACAATTGCAGTCATTTTCACTTAATCATATATCAAGCATGGAAACTCACCGAAATAGTAGGGTTCGGCTTCCACGTAAGAATCAAATTCACTTCCTTGTACACCCCCTAAACCAATTTAAAACAATAGTTAAGATACCCTCCTTCACTCATTAATTAAAACAATTCACTTTCACTTCTTAGTTTCAATCAATATTTTTTCCTAAAATTCCCTCGAGGAAAAGCTTTCATTTCACATGATAAAATCTCTCAATGGTTCTTTTGAAGATCACTATATCATTTCAAATATAGCACGCCACCGATGTACTCCCAAACCATCACTTTTCAAATCCTTTTTATTATAAAATTTAGGTGAGGTCTATTACCTCAAAATCACTCTTTTCACAATTACACAACACTTGCTCTTAATCAAAGCTTTAGCACAAGTTTAAACAATTCTCGTCAAGTCTTTACATTCAAAATTCATAGAAATTAACCACAATGTTGTAAAACCCTCGAATTTGTCTAAACAACACTTTTATCCAAACATTCAAGAAAACTTCACTTTTTGTTATTTAAAAATTCATGACTTTACTCTATTCAATCATACACTAACAAATAAATGTAACACATATATATTTAGGCACAATCACTTCAAGGAACATCATAAAGTTTCGAAATCACACTTCATAATTGCCAGGTAAGGGTTCGGCCATCACACCTCTTTTCTTTCGCAATTTTCAACAACACAAACTAATTTCTATCCATAATATAAACTTATTTCACGAAATTCAAACACATCCACAACCAGGTCCTCAAGTCTGCTACCTAAGATCCACCTCAAGTCCGCTACCTAGGTTGGGAATTCAAGAGCCCAACTCAATCATTTCAAACATTATCATTTCTAGCAAAAATACACCATAGATCTATCTTATTGTACATTACTCAAGTCAGATCTAAAAAGTTCAAGTCTTATACCTTCAGATCTGAGTAGATCTGACAAGATCACCCAAGATCTCGTGAGCACTTTACAAGGAGGACACTCCAAGCTTGATTTCTCCACAAAATTCCAACCTTAGCTCGAGATCTTCTTGTTTTGACGGTGATTTCCAACAAAAAGCTCAAGAACAAAGACAAGACAACTCCACAAGCTTTATTTCTTCTCTTTTCCTCTCCCTTGAAGTTCGGATCACACACCCACTCACTCACGGCTGCCAAGAGGTGAGGAAGAAATAAGCTAAAGTCCTTCAATCAAGTCTCATACCTTCAAGAAATTTGAAGAAGAAGAAAATGGATAACAAAGGTTGAAGCTTTCTCTCTCTTTTCTCCCTCAAACTTTTCGGACCAGCCCCTCTCTCTCCTTCCTCTCTCACGGCTGCTCCAAGCAAGGAAATGAGTGTCTTGAATGGTGGCTTGAAGCTTCAAGAAAGGAAGGAAGAAGAAGAAGAAGAAATTCACTCAACTTTTCTCTCTATTCTCTCTCTTCTCTCTCGGCCTCCCTCTCTCTCTAAGCTCACATTTTTGTGGCTGAAAAATGAAGCTCAAAATCAAGAAGAAAGACTTTAAGGAGACAAAATGATGTAAATCCCCTAAATCGGGGAAAAGTGGCTTTATGGCCACTTTATCTCGCGTCAAGTGCGACACTCTAATTTACACTGTTTTATTTCATTCTAATAGGGATTTTCTTTACTCCTCAAATTTTAAATAACCTTTATAACCCTATATTACCGCAAGTATACGGATTGTTTATTGAGTATAGGGAAATAAGGTGTCGATCCCACGAGGAACTATGGTTTTGCAAACACTAAAGTTTAATCACTTGCTTTATTATATAGAAAACAACTAAAGGAAGGCAAGTAATGTAAGGAAAGCTAGATAAAAGGGAGAAGGCGGTAAACCGACCTAAGGAAGAGGGATAAAGCAATTAAAACCAACCGTTAGGTGTCAAAGACATCCAATTGGTGGTAGACAAGAAATAAGAAAGCAAGTAAAGAAATTAGAGAGTTAGGTTAGAGAGAGTTTTTAAGATCAAGTTGGAGGAATCCTAGAGTTTTAGAATCCCTTGTTATGTTAAGATTAGAAGTTAGTCAAGTTTATTATGTCCTTTCTCCAATGATTTGCTAAGATATAACTTCCTGTTGTATGCCATCACTTTCGTCAACGGTCATGTGTAATGCAAGCTCTCATTTAAGATGAGCTAGTCACTCGGAATTGCTTTCGCCAATTCCTTAACTTCTTGGAATCATCCTTGACCTATTTTCATAGAGAAAAGAGAGAAACAAGTTAAATAAGCTCAATGAAGTTATAGTATAAAACCACAACCAACCAACTATATTCACTACTTTTGTGAGAATATAAGTTAGTGTTTAAGAACTTAGATCTTATTGAAGGCAAGTTTTTCATTGCTCATCAACATCAAATCATTAATAGTTGGTAGCTAATCAACCATAAAGGATAAGCACAAGTCTTAAACTAGCAAAATCATGGAGGACATAAGTAGCTCAACTACTTCATAATCACAACTAAAACAAGTTCATCCTAACTCTAGGATTAAAAGGCTTAGCTAGACATCATATTAAGAACATCTAAGCATAAAACAAACTTGCACAAGGCCATGAAATTTAAGCACAAGAGACAAAGTAAAGGAAGAAGGAATCTTATTCAATTTCTTGAAGTTGAATCCATAAACTTCTTCACAAGTTGATCTTCCAAATACAAAGTGCAAGATTCCTCACAACTTTCACTTTTACTCTCTTTAGAAACTACAAACTAAGAACTAGAACCTAACTAATGAACTAGAGCTATTCTCTAGTCTTTTTTCTCTCTTCAATGGAATCCTTCAATTCCCTCAATCTTCTACAAGAGGCCCTTTTTATGGAGGTTTGAATTCACAAGCATCCAAAATTTCCTCATGTGAATACAAGTCAAGTTGGCCTTCAAAAGTCAAGGAAAATGGCTTATGAATCTTCTTGTCTTCATGCATTTAATCCATTGAATTTCAACATCAAATGAGTTGTAAAGTTGTGTTTTGAATTTGCTATGAGTTGTTTCTTCAACTTCACAAGATTCTTCACGCAGCTTTCATTGAAATTCTTCTGAAAATTGAGCTAGAAGTGAGCTGAAAAACTGGAATTCGGCTGCAACTTGCAGCTGTCATTTTCTGAGGATCCGCAAGGTGGATCCGTGAGGAAGAGTCTTGTGGATCACATCGGATCTGCTCCCCTGTCTCCTGTGAGAGGGATTCGCGAGCTATTTGAAATTTCCACTTGTTGGTTCGCGTTTTGCCTCGCGACTCCACTTGAAACTTGCAAATTCCGAGCTTTTTGTTGTGAAATTGGCGCGTTAATTGCTTCAAATTTTATCCCTTTGATTCCTTGATATTCCAATTGCATTTTCCATTTTCCAATTTGGAATTTCTTCCACTTTGGATATTTCAATTTCCAACTTTTCTTCCAAACTTCTTTGCAATTTTTCTTCTCATTTGAACCTCATTTGATAATTGGACAAGCAATCCTACAAAAACATGAAATTTTCATCACATTAGTCCATAGAAATTCAATTTTCATTATTGAAGCCGTAAAATGCAAAATTAACTAGAAACCCTAGTTCATTAGCTACAAAAATACCAAAAACACACAAAAACTACAAAAATAAACTTATTAAAAACATGCAAAAGATTGACTTATGACATTCCAACACTGTCCAACCTTAAATATATATTAGTAATATCACTACATACGCTTGTTTTCAACTTAAAGTTACTATTCATGCTTCGGAACAAAATTTAATGCTTAAATTGGCCGAACACACACACCGGTAAATAATTCCCGAAAAATTCACTAAATTAGAAAATATTCACTTTAAACATAAATTCACTCATTTTTAATGAATAAACACAATATAAACATTATTATGCAATTTTAAAATAAAATCTGAATTTTGAGGCCCTCACAACCTTCCCCCCTTAAAAGAATTTCGTCCTCGAAATTCATATTTTGGTGTACAAACCACTCTGGGTATTTCTTCCAAAATGCTTCTTCTTTTCTCCAAATTACTTTCTTGATTCAATGATTCCTCCATAGGATTTTAACCAAAGGAATTTTCTTAATTCTCAAATCCATACTAATACTTATTGCATTGACAATAGCATACATTTAACTCTTATGAGGAAGTCATCACTTAAGCTCTCCAGATGTGTATTCTTCCCAAAGATCACTTTATTCCAATTATGTTCCCCCCGAAGTTTACTCTCCATAGATTTTGACCTATAATATTTCTTTCTCAAGAGTTGCAATACTACCTTCAAGCGTTGCTCATGCCTTTCTCAAATCTTAAATGTACCATAGTATCCTTGATGATTTATTACAACGCAGCCCGAATAAGGTTTACGTGCTATGTACTAGCTCCATGAATGCCACTAATGCCGTGGTTAGTCTTACGGCCTCCTTACAAATCTATGATGTCCATATTGGTCAATGATAACACTCTTAGTATATATCCTCACTAGTCTTCAAGTGACAATGTTCTTATAATTTCATCTTAAAAGAACTTTCATTACTTATACTAGATCAATCCATTCATAATTGTACAGCAAAGACATTCACTTTCTGATCAAGAGTATAATTCAAATCCAATAATTCTTGTATGTCTCACAAATTCTCACGTAAGTCAAAGAACCAATCCTTTTACATACATTGACAAATCTAATATCTCATTAACAAATCAAACCAGAGTAACAAGGATCATTTGCTAATTAAACTCATTTTCATCTTAACATAACAATTACAAATCCATTTTCTTTACATAATCAAATCCTGAGATGAGACATGATATAGCAATACTTTCACTGATCTCTAACCCACCAGAAACAAAATTTTTACTTCCGTATCTCATTCAACATTACCAACTTTAATTCTCCAATCTTAATTCTAATCTCACAAGGCCTTGGATGCAAATCAAGGAAAAGTTTACAAATATTTTAGGGCAAACGTCCAAATATAAGAATAGAGTAAAAACATTATTTAGAACCAAAAGAAAGTGAATTGAACCAAGGAAAGTAAAGGCAAGAATGCAAAAAGAGAGGGAGCAAAGTTAACAGTTTTGCTACCTTTTCGGTTTATCTGGAACTTCACTTATCGAATTGAGAGGCATTTTATGCCATTTCAAAGCTAGGACATCGTGTCACATTTCATATGAAGACTTTGAAATCAAATTCATACATTTTGTGATCAAAACAACAATCACAGAAGTGTAGAAAACTGTCGGATTTGAATTAGGTCACTTGAGTAATTGACCATAATTCCAAGTAGGATAATTGGAATCGATTGCCATCAGTGGCATTTGAAATTAAATTCATAAAGCTTTCAACAGCATAAAACTCAAGCTCTAAGTCGTCACCAGTTAATATCAGAAATCTATGAAGTTGACTGAAATTGATCCTAGAAGAATTCTAGGCAGAAAATGCACAGTTTTGGGTTACAAGTAAAAATTGATGTTTTGACAAGTTCACTGAACAATAACTCGCCCAAGGTTATCAAGGGAGTGTGGAAATTAAAGTTGATTTATTTCCCCTGGTTTGGCCGTTACTAAACAGAATGTCCATCAATAATCTCTCATCATTTAATCCACACCTCTTCCAACTTTCCAAGCAATCCCACAAGATCCTTTCGTTAATACATCAAGAAACATCTAGTCAAGATCCTTAGTAGGTATAACCATGAAAGTTTGCACAGGAGTTACTCTAATTTAACTTGTTATCTTGAGCCATTCAAACTAATAACTTCATCAAGAAAATACAAGATTCCTCCTTTAAAGTTACCCCTTTTTCTCAAATTCAACGCCCTATCATCAATGATGAGGGTACTCAGGATGTAAAGAATATTTACCTCAAATCTTTATACCAGGTCCTAAATCCATATACATTATTCTCCATTCTTAGAGGGTCTAGTTTCTTGTCCTCGACCTCGGCCTCTTCTACCCTCCATGGTTCTTTAGAGGGCAGACAATTTAATATAAACATAAAAATAAATTACACTACTAGAAAACCATTTTGAAAAGGAAACGAAACACTTTATATACACCACTCATAAAGAAGTGCTAAGAGTACATCATAGGAGCATATCTTTAACAAAAGGTACACACAAGTACATCAAGTCCTCAAGTACACTTAAACAAAAGTACAACACTTGAGAAGTTTATAAGCATGCAATCACAGGAATTGAGAACCCACTCTACTGGCTTTTCTCACAAAAGGTTACATAAAACCCCAAATTCACACTGGGCTAATCCATCAAGCCTCAAAAGAAGAAAACTCCGTGGAAGCACTCTCTGATGGGTCAGACTCTAGATAATGGGGATCTCCCTCAGCCATAGCGGCCTCCCCGCACAGATTCGATGATCTCCTCCCATATCTGCATCAGAAGGGGGCTGATCAACAGTAGCCTCCTCAACCCGATTAGCCTCGAGCACTCCCTCTACTAAAGCCTCACACTCAGCCATAGTACCATCAGCTCGCTCTCGAGCAACTCTCATAACTCTAGCCACTCGCTTGTTAGCCGAGCGGGCCTCCTCCTCAAGTTCACGGATTCGATCGGCCTGATCCTGCCTCTCGGTTGACAATCTGTCCATCTCCTCTTGTAACTCCTCACGAACCCTAGTCAGGGTCCTTCTCTCATGATTGATTGCCAAAACTACCTCATCAGGATAGGCATAGTCCTTCCAACACTCACAGTCACGCCCAGTTCTGGTTTTAGGGTTGTAGGCCATGCGGGCATCCTTCGAACCCAGTCGATAAGAAACTGTAGGCTACCTGTGACCAGGCCCGTTACCATCACCACCAAACTCCATTCCTACAAAATAAACTCCATTAGCACTCAATCAAACTTAAGCATCTTTATCACTTTGAAACATAAACAGCAGGTATCTCATACATTTCTTTCAAACCTACTAAACCCTTAAATGCTCAAAGAATCTAATTCTCAACCATTCACCAAGTGATAACGTCAACATACACTTATCATACAATCTAATCCCGTGATTCAGCATCCTAAGAAAATGAAACCAAAGGTCCTCTACTAAGGGTTTCCTTCCAAGATTGATTTGTAACTTCATAAAGGAAAATCAATTTTTGCCTCTTTTCTCTCAAGTTTTGGACAAAGAAATAAAGCCAAGCAAGTAGAGTTTCTTTTCTCTTTTTCCTTTCAAAATTCCGTCTATGAGGAAGAGAAGAAATAAAATGGAAGATGATAAAAGGTTTGAAAGCTTGGCTATTTATGTTAATTGATCAAAAACTATAATTATTAGTTTGGTACCAAATGTCAAGCTTTCATTGTTTTCCTCTAAACTATCTTTGAAACTTTGCCAATAAGCCCTTCTTTTACATCCAAATATAGTTTACATGCTCAAATAGGCTTGACTAACTCAACTAAACCCTTGCAAATATTCATAATATAATTGAACAAAAACAAGAAGATACAAAATTATATGCATATGTAAATTGTTTTCCCATCACGAAGAAATAACTTTCTTATTCAAGTAGAAACGTTAAAAATACACTTCGAAAATGCCTTTAATTCTTGGGCGTTACAATCTCTTCCTCTTAAGGGCATTGTTCTCGATACTCCAACTCATACCAATCAGAGTTATGACAAATCTCAAAAGTCAATGAAATACTAAGAGTCATTCTCATGCCTCAATCACAGTAACGTCAAACTCTCGATCAAATGAATTCTTATAATAAACTCTCAATCAATAACACTTACCAACCATCAAGTTCCAGAAACACTCTAGTTTTACTTTCCATAGGCCAGTGTCCTACACTTTTAGTCTAGGACACATTACAGAGATCTGAAGCCTAAACTCTGATACCACCTATGACGACCCCACCTCTCCCTAGGGCGTACCCTAGAGTATCAGTGGCCGTCTGCCTAGCTCTCGCCAGGACTCACTCACTCAAACGATCAATAATACTTAACAACTAAAATTCCTTACATAACTTTAAAAAAATACACAATACTTCCAAATCCACAACTTCAAAGTTACAAACCCAAAATATATAAAGCATTTAATCCATACATTCAGGTTCCATAATACAAAAGCCCTCAATATCCATAATTCAAAGTTCTCAAAAACATTAAACAGAAGTAGACCCTAGCACAAATGATTGGCACCTTCACTTGGGATCTCATATCCTGTTAAGGAAAAATAAATAGGAAAGGGTGAGCTAAAAAGCTTGTGACTCCTAAAACATGTAAATCACTTAACACATAAAGAAATTCACTTCACAAATAACACTTGGAATTTAAACAGACAGGAAAGCAATTAACAAGACAATGTTGGATACCGGGGCCCTCAGGGGCCAAGTTCCACGAAACTTGTCCACGAACCAAGTAGTTGACACTCCGTCGAGATAATTAGCGGCCAGGATCAGGTCGAAAAGGGTGTGTTGATCAACTTTCACGAACTCGGCATCGAACGATTTCAGCCTTTCTTCCTCATCCTTGGATGGCTCTCCGCCGTCCATGGGCTTCACATGTTTCTTGCAGTATTCGAGGACCTTAGCCAACGTTGCGCCAGTGACGTTGGGGAGGGGGATTGCGGTGCTGGCACAATTATCCTCGATCATGTGCTTGATGGTTTGCGACTGCAGAACCACTGATTCCTCCACCTCAAAAGTCTCGCCATCGGAACTGTTCAACACAATCGTCTTCGTTGGTGATGAAGACATCGTCGGTGCAGCCGATGATTTAGCCGCCGCTGCTGCAAAAAAGAACGATGTTGAAGAACGAAGAAACTCTAACCGTAGAGAAGACAAGGATGTGAAAATTGGCTGCTCTCCTCTGGTATGTATAGATATGATGAATTAGGGTACAAATTCTTTTCTAGAAAAGATTAGGAATCGGTGTTATTATTTGGATATTCTGATTACTCGCAATTAACAGTTTATGGAAATAAAATTAACTGGTACAGATTATGACAATTTCAGAATTTCTTTTCCGCGATTAGGACAAGATTTTGTTAATTGGAAACTGATAATTGCTTCGGAAGCAAATTGACTAGTTTGGACCATGGCAAATTCCTTTCAATAAGGGATGAGACTATGGTTTTGTTGACTGTATACTGAATACTTGGAATTAAAAATTTGTGGGAAGAAAACAATGATATGGGCTATGACAAATTCTTTTCCACAACGGATTAGACTATGGTCTTGCTAATTGGATACTATTAACTATGGTAATACGCAATTTTTTTTTCTTTTGTAGAAATAAATACAAAAGTTACAATTTAACATTAACTCGTGTGTAGCAAGGTCAAAATCCCAGTTTAACATTATTAGAATGGAAAATTCCAAAAAGGAAATCACATACTTTTTTTATTCCAGTTTAACATTATTAGACTGGAAAATTCCAAAAAGGAGAGTACATACTCTTTTTTTTTTTAAGTGGATTTTTCCAACAAAGGCATTTGTGGCACTAATTTGGGCGTTGTGAATTTCTCGTGAAAGGCATCTATGGCATTAATTTGGGCACTGTGAATTTTCATGTTCAATTCTTTTCTTTTTTTGACACTTCCATACCCTTCTCATCCCTTAACTCACTAGATTCAAGATTAGAAATAGAAATTCTTAGACTCCTCCCGCAGTGGTGCTTTACTTGTTATTTTTTCGCTTACTAAGATTTACCAATTGATTTTACTTTCAAAAGATAGCATTATTCTAGAGTTTAATTAGAGAGAGCAATTAAGGGAAATTTATATTGATTTTGAAATTTTTAGCTTTTTCATCTTAAGTTTGACCCATTTTCCGAGACACTCTAAACCTTACATGGGTGGGGGAAAAAAGTGAAAGGTTGAGAAATAAACCAAAAATATCAAGGTTACATGACAAATATCTTTACCAGCAAAGTTGAATTTTCGGAGCAATTAGAAACATTTATCACCAAAAAAACTAAAATTGTGAGTAATACTAAAGATTATTGAATCATAAATAGCTATAGGAAGTTACAGTTATCTACCTTTAACAAAACAGAAAAGACAAGGGACATGTAAAACAAATTAAGGCAAGGAAATCAAACTTTGCCTTCAACTCTGCAATTCGAATAAAAGTTCAACTCCAAGCCTGGATTTTAGAAGCTCTTAATCATGCTAACACCAATAATCATACTAACAGTAGACTTACAACAAAAACTCGTATTAGCTACAATTGTGAGAAATTGTTTTGTTGCCATTGATAACTTTTGGCAAGGATGTAGCATCACAAATTAGCACTCTCACTGTAACCAAAAATTCTGATGCAGCTAATGCATAGTTGTCAAAAAAAGTGGTGGGGTCCGCTTGTTGACTTGTGCTATGAGATTGGTAGCTTATAGTTTGGCCATAACTTTGTTGCTAATAATGCCCGGCCCAACTTCCTTTTAGCAAAGAAAAATTTACTCTCTAAAGGTGAAATAAAATAAAAATAAGCGATCAAGAAAAGAAGAACAAGCCCCAACTTTTGGCTTTTCTTCTTCTTCATCTTTTTTTTTCCCCCCTTCAAGGCAGCTCTAACGGAGATTTCACGAATTAATCCCATCTAATGCTCTTCTTCACTCAATAAGTTCTCTTGCCACTCTCTCACAAGAAGATGGCTAAGGTAGTTGGCTACTATAAGATCTCATTCTTTGTTTGTATTTTTTGATTTCAATTGTACAAAATGAACATCTGCACTACTTTAAATTGATGGTTTTGTGTTTCATGCTAAAAGATGGGTAAATTCATAGACAAAAGTCTTCTATGGATTGATACAGATTCATTATTGAATGTTATCAGTGATTTTTTGAAAAGAGTATTACTCTGTTCGCTGTAAACTTGTATTGAATATGGCTTTGCTGATGGATTCTCTTCAGTTGAATAGAACCCATTTGTGTATGTAAAAGAGACCTAGAGCAACTAATAGAAAAAATTCTGTTCAGCCTGTGAATTTAGTTAAAATTGCACCTTTCTAGACTAATTATTTGATTTTACAAAGCTTCGCAAAACTGCAAAAGCTATCATTTTTCTCATCCAAGTCTTCTCTTCTTCTTCTACTTCAAGAAAATTAATTGGGGTTTTGCAAACATCAACTGGTAATGTAGTCCTACTAAAATCTTTTTGCCTTGATTAGGAGTTGGAATTCTTGTTATTTGCCATTGGTAACAAATTCTTAGGGGCATCATATTATGTTGTCAAGTTTACTTATCTTGATAAGATTTGGTGGATGTAATACATGGAAAATTTTTTAATTTTGTTTGCTATTTAATAATTTCAACGCTGCTCTTCTTTTATAAAATTTGTTGATGTTCAAAAATTAACAAACAAATTTGTGTAAATATTTAAATCACATGCTTGTTAAGTTTTGAGTGGCACAAGACTAGTCTAAATTTTGCCAACTTAAATGAAAACTGATGAGCGAAACCATTAGTCCCTATATTCTTTACACAGGTAAAATGTTAAATACTTGAATGTGCTCAAAATACTGACACTAGGCATATGGTTTATTTAAAATTTAAATTTTGAGTAGAGAGAATTTTTTCTTCATTATGGTATATATTCAAAATCAAGTTGGTTCATATTTTAAATTCCTATTGTTTGAGTATTAGATAAAATTTCAACATAAATGGAATTGTCATAAACAAGCAAAGCTAAAAAAATGAGGTAAATATACTTCTAAGTTTGTAATCTTTTATCTTTAAGTTATTAGTTATAATAATAACCAAGTAACACTATCTAGATTGGATTGAGATATAGAGAATTGAAAGAATTTTCTAGTGCTGTAACAACCAAAGGAAAAGTATATTTCAAGGAAAAGTACATTTCATTGAGTGATGTGTCTTAACCCAAGGAAATAACTTTTATATTTCCTTTCCATTTTAGCATGATTGCCTACAAGTTCGATGTCCTTGTCGAACTTGTAGGAATGTTACTTATCACTCTCAACTTCTTGTTGAAATGCACTTACGAGGTAGGGGAATGGATTTGACATATACTTGCTGGAGATTTTGATGGTGAACACTTGGGGGAAGACCATTATGATAATGGTTCATTTGATGAAAATGAAGCCAATATTGATAATGTGGAAGGAAGCGATGATGAAATTCAAGAAATACTTGAAGACATTCATCGTGGAACTTTTATAGATCAAGAGTTGAATGAAAGGCCAAATGGTGAAGGCCTTAGTCCAAATGAAGATGACTTAGACAAATTCAAAATATTGTTTGCAGATTCAAAGAGGAAATTATACCCAGGCTGCAAGAGGTATTCCTTGTTGCTTTTTGTTGTAAAATTGCTTCATCTAAAGGTATTGAACCATTAGAGTAGTAAATCCATAATAATGGTGCTTGGGTTATTCAAAGATGCTCTCCCAGATGGAAATTTACTTCCATCCTCATACTATGCAGCAAGGAAACTACTCTCTGGTATTGGATTGGGATGTGAGTCAATTCATGCATGTAAAAACAATTGTGTCCTTTTCAGAAAAGAGTACGAGGGCTTGGATATATGTCCAGAATGTTTGGAATCCATATGGAAGTTAAATGATGGCAAAGGCAAAAAGATTCCTCATAAGATTTTGCGTGATTTCCCATTGAAGCCAAGGTTGCAAATGTTATTCATGTCAAGAAAAACAGCTTTACTTATGAGATGGCACAAAGAAGACCGTATTGAGGGGATAGGCAGCTTGAGTCATCCAGCTGATGGTGAATCATGGAAACACTTCGACAAATGTTTCCTTGTTTTGCTGAAGATTTTCGCAATGTAAGACTAGCTTTATCACATGATGGTTTTAATCCTCTCAATAATATGAGTAACTCTTATATCAACTACAACATGCCTTCATGGGTTTCTAAAAAAGATGCATATTTTATGCTGTCACTACTCATGTCTGGTCCTTGATCACCAGGAAAGGATATTCATGTGTTCTTGCAACCTCTCATAGAGGATCTATTGGATTTGTTCATCAATGGAATTTGAACCTATGATGCTTTTACTCAGCAATGTTTTTCCATGCATGCTGCCTTGATGAGGGCAACCAGTGACTTTCCAGCTTATGGGGACTTATCAGTTTGGGCAACAAAGGGAAAAATGGCATGTCCTTGTTGTCATGATGAAACATGCTACCAATTATTAAGACATAAAATTGGTTACCGGGGTCATCGTCGGTTTTTACCTATAGGTCACAATTGGCGAAATAAGACTTCCAAGTTCGATGGCAAACAAGTGAGGCGGTTGAGACCAAGGGAGTTATCTGGCGAAGAAATTTTGGAGCAACTTGAAGCAGTAAAAGATGTCAAGTTTGGAAAGATTCCAAATAATAGAAATTGGAAACGAAACAAGAAAGAGCGAAATTGGTCCAAGAAGAGTATATATTTCCAGTTGCCATATTGTAAAGATCATAAATTTCCACATAACATTGATTTCATGCATCTAGAGAAGAATTGGTGTGACAACTTGATTGGAACTATGCTTGACACAGGAAGGACAAAAGACACGGATAAGGCTTGTTTAGATCTACAGGACATGGGCATAATACATGAACTACACCTGATACACAAGCATGATAAACTAGAAAAGCCACCTACCAGCTACACATTGTCACCAGTTGAAAGACGTGGGTTTCTTGAATTCTTAGAAGCTGTGAGCTATCCTGACGGATATGCGGCTAACATATCCAGATGGGTGAGCATGAAAGATAATAAGATAGTTGGGTTAAAGAGCCATTATTGCCATGTTTTGCTCTAACGGATGCTCCCTATTGGAATTCGTGGATACCCTTAATAGAACTATGTATAGAGTAATTTGTGAAGTAGCTAAGTTTTTTCAAGATTTGTATTCACGGAAGCTAAAATTAGAAGACATTGACAAATTAGCAGGGAATATTGTGTTGATTTTATGTAAGCTAGAAATGATATTTCCACCTGCATTCTTCGACATCATGATTCATTTTGCAGTCCATCTACCCCGTGAGGCCAAACTTGGCTGACTAGTCCAACATTGATGGATGTATCCGTTTGAAAGGTATATGATTGTCTTGTTTAACTAGCACATGTTATTACTTATTATTCCTCTGTAAAACTTTTGGATTATCACAGATACCTTGGGACTCTTTAAAGGAACAGTGCATAATAAAGCAGACCCTATAGGTTCAATACCGGAAGCTTATATTGTGAAGGAAAGTCTAACCTTTTGCTCGCTATATCTCAATGGTATTGAAACCAGATTCAATCGACTAGAGAGGTACTATGATAGAGATG
Source organism: Gardenia jasminoides (assembly GCA_013103745.1). Classification (NCBI taxonomy): domain Eukaryota; kingdom Viridiplantae; phylum Streptophyta; class Magnoliopsida; order Gentianales; family Rubiaceae; genus Gardenia; species Gardenia jasminoides. The sequence goes on from CM023099.1 coordinate 734,852, forward strand.
AACAAGTTCATGGCAGGGTGTCTATATTATCACATAAGATTCATCCATTTGGAGCTCCTGTTGCTGCTACTTTGACAAGGCACCTCTACAACCTTGTCCATTGGTATGTGCTAAATAATACTAATGAGTCATGACCGTATCTAATGTAAGTGATTCCAATTCCCTTTTACAATAATTCTAGTATACCAAAAAACTTTATGATATAAAAATTAGTTTTCTTATTCATATATTACATAGACAACATCAGGAAGAGTTTAAAAGATCAAATCCTTCTAACATCCTAGATAGGCAGAAAGCAGAATTTTCATTGTGGTTTCGAGAAAAGGTAAGAAGCTTATTTAAATTTTATCATCTGTTATGCTTTTGTAGTGACTTAAAGCCTAAAATACACCACCTTATATTTTGCAAATGAAACAATTGCATGTACAAGAATCTGCAGTAATAGATGATGATCTATATGCGCCTTCACTTGGACTAGATTTGCACATTGCCATATATTCTGGGTGTGTTGCCAATGGAGTAAAGTTTTTGGGCAAACAATGTGATCATCATTGTAAGACTCAAAATAGTGGTGTGCACATGGAAGGGGAGAATAATGATGAATTAATAGAGTTCTATGGAGTTATAAACGAAGTAATTGAGTTGAGATATAGAAGTTATCGACATGTTGTGTTGTTTGATTGTGAATGCTATGATTCTAGGTCAATTCAACGTGACAAATTCTTCACAAGTATCAATGTCAGTTGTGCCAGCCCCACCTTCCCTTAAAGCGAACCAAAAGGTTCGACGGGTCGCTTGCCCAACTCTCGCCAGGACTCACTCATACAAACGATCACTAAAACATCAAACTAAAATTTTAATCACAAATCTAAATCAAACTATAACTTACAAATTCATTACTCAAATCTTACAATCCCAAAATACATAAAGTATTTAATCTTATATTCAAAGTTTCACAATACAAAACCTAAACCCAAAGTTCAAATTTCTCAATCCATATGCAAACATAAACCCTAGTTCTAAGGGTTGGCGCCTTTGCTTGGATTTTCAGTCCCTGCTAATGAAAACAAATTTGAAAGAATGAGCTAAAAGCCCAGTGAGTTCCAAAAAGGCATGCAAAGCATATAGCACATATAAGATTCTCACTCCAAATTCATATTCAGAAATAAGCAAATAAGGAAAACAAATAACAACATAAAGGTAGGATACGATCAGCCCTTAGGGGCTAAGGTCCTCAAAACTAGAGCACGTTCCTTGATTGGTGCACAAATCTCATAGTTGACACTCCGTCAATTTTCACATACAAAACCAAATACATCACCACTTACTCCTTTCTCTACCAAAATCCCCGTACGGGCCCGCCCACCTCACATAAACTTATATATTTGTGTGTTGTTCTTCAACAGGGACAAGGCCATATGCCAAGTTCAGAGCACACAATTTATCTCATAACCCAAGGTTGTTATATTTTCTCGACCTGGGCCTTCCCAACTGCTCGAGTCGATAACTTACCAAGAGGATTAAGTATTCTCGAGAATAATAATTACAGAACGCATCACACCACATCATATATTTAAAACAGAATTCACATCATATCAAAAGTCAAGGGGTTCAAAATGTATTTGAAATGTCACAACAACACTTTTACAAAATTTACCATTCAAATAGGAGTAAGTGCGATAAAGTACACCCTACTCCATTTGATGGATCAAAATCAAATTTTCACATCAAATCATATATTCAATCATATTCCAAATCAAATTCACATAACCAAATAACATGCATGGAAACTCACCAAAGTAGCAGGGTTCGATTTCCAAATTGGGATCTGGTTCAAATCCTTCCCCCACTTCCTATAATCAAGTAAAAGGAAGAAATAAGTTATGCCTCAAAATTAGCGAAACTAACTCAAATAACTTATTCATTTGTTTTATCAAAATTCTTCACAAAATTCCTATAGCTTTGCTTGAATGAAAAGTAGTCATTCGAGTCGAAAATCATCTTGAAAAGGTTTCATTTTCAAATCGATACCTCAATCAACCAAAATACTCTATCAATGTACTCCATTCTCACAACTTCTAGATTTTTAGAACAACTAAATAAAGTGAGGTCTTTCACCTCAAAAATCACCCATTCAAATTTAAACTCAACACTAAATTTTTAACCAAGGTTCTAACACATGTACAAAACAATTTTCACTAAGTCTCAATGCACAAAATTCATGAAAATTAGATAAAACATCTCAAACTCTCAAATCTGTCCAAAATGGCACTTTTACCTCAAAATTTAGTGAAACTCAATTTTTCACCATTAAAGTTTAAGATTTCAACCCTATTTAAACACATACTCATAAATGAACATAATACATATTTACTTAGGCAAAATCTAGCCAAGATTCATCATAAAGTTTCGAAATCAGATGTCAAAATTTTCAAGCATAGGTTCGGCCAGCGATCAACACTTTCCTTCAAAATTTTCAACAACAAATGCTACTTTCTAACCATAAAATGCATGCATCTCATAAACGACAAACGCAACCACAATCAGGTCCTTAAGTCCGCTATCTAAGTTGGGAATTCAAGAGCCCAACTCAAATGCTCCATACATAAGCATTCTTAGCAAAATAACCCATAGATCTAACAAATCTAATGCTAATAAGTTTAAAGCTAAGAGTTTTAAGGTTTATACCTCAAGATCTTTTTAGATCTACGAAGATCAAGGAAGATCTAACATAGTTCCTCCCACGGATGATGTTCCAAGCTTTGAAACCTCGAGATCCTTCAAGCTACGCCAAGATCTAATTCAATCCTTGGTGATTTCCTCCACAAGTTTCAAGACCAAAAAGTAAGAAATAAGATGAAGCTTTCTCCCTCTTCCTTTCTCTCTCTCACTCACGGCTCTCTCTCCTTTTCTCTCTCTCACTGTCGGCTGCTACAAGGAGGAGGAAGAGCAAGATGAAAGCTTTCCAATGTTGTCTTCAAACTCCAAGAAATTGATGAAGAAGATGAAGTTGAAGAAGCTTGTCTCTCTCTCTCTCAAGATCAGCCCTCTCTCTCTCTAAAGCTCCAAAAAGCTGAAAAATGAAAAGGCAAGGAGCAAGATTGGTGGCTTTTTATAGACAAAATACTTGGCCATCCTTGATTTAAGGAAAAAGGTGACCAACTTCACTTTTTGTCGCGTCAACACGCGACGCTTCAACTTTTACTGGTTTTTCTCATTCCGACACTGTCCAACCTTAGATATATCTCTATAATATCTCTGCATAAGCTCGGTTTCATCTTAGAGTCACTATTCATGTCTCGGAACAGAAATTGACACTTAAACTGGCCGGAATCAAACATCGGCAAATAGTTCTCAAAAAATTCTTTAAATTGGAAAATAATAACTCAAAGTATAAATTCACTAATATTTTAGTGAATAAATATAATATAAATATTATTTTACATTTTTAAATAAAAATAGAATTTTGAGACCCTCATATCAGTAGCTAGACGACACAGGTATTTTATGTAAATGATACTAAATTAGGTAGAGATTGGCGTGTGGTTCAACTTGTGCAACATCATCATAAATGGGATTCAGCATTTTTTGAAACTCCTAATGAACATATGACAAAAGATAATGATGTTGGTGATGATGACCCAACTTATCGGCAGAACTCTATTGTTGATGAAATACTAGAAATTGAGATTGATGAAGTTAATCCTCTACATAAAGCAGATTTGGAACCTGAAATTGTTGATGTGGTGGAGAATTCTTGTCAACAAACGGTTGGTGACATCACTGATGGATCTCTTCGTGATGACATAGATGAAGATTTACTAATCAACTATTATGATGAAAGCTATGTCTTAGTTTGATTCTTATGTAGCTTCTAGAACCAACTGGGTAACATTGAAGTTATCCTTTGAAACTTCATTCCTATATTGCTTCTGGAATTGTAATGGCTGCATCATGTTTTTGAAGTGGGAAATTTTGCAACTTTTGAAATAGCAGGAAGTGTTGACTTTGGTGGTATCGAATTTTGAAATTTTTTAAGGCACTTGCTGGCATAGTTTCCAGTCATAGGAATTGACATACAATATTTATATCAATGATTACTAGTGCATGATTGTATGTGACACAAACTAGTTATGGATTGCATGTTTCGTGATTTGAAACAATTTTATTGTCTTCAAAATTATATATGAATATTTGTCCCTTGTTTTGCTATATGTTCAGAGGATTGTTCTTGCCTTGCAACCACGATGGGATCTCCTTTCCTTGTATACACTTTGTCAAACCTGAACCAGTCAAAGATTTTATGATCTTCTTCCTTTTTTTCTTCTACCATATCAGATTGAGGAATTGACTCTTGAAATTTAGATTTGGATGACTCAAATTTGGACAACTCTAAAGAGGAAAATTTTAACTCCTCATCTTCAAGTGTATCTAACTCCCCCTAAAGATAAGGGGTGATGAAATAGGGCTTATTTTCAACAAATGTAACATTGGCTGAGACATAGAGTTTTCTAGTAGGTGGATGATAACATTTGTAACCCTTTTGAGTAGATGAGTACCCCACGAAGATACACTTAACAGCACGAGGATCTAACTTCCCACGGTTATGACTATGGATATGAACAAATGAAGTGCATCCAAAAACCCGAGGAGTGAGATTAAAGGAAGATCGAATATCGGGGTAGAATTTCGATAGACTCTCTAGTGGACTTTGAAACCCCAGGACCCTAGAAGGAATTCTATTTATGACATAATTTGATGTGAGTACAGCTTCTCCCCAATATATTTTTGGCACATTTTGTTCAAACAGTAAGGCTCTAGTGCACTCAAGAAGATGTCGGTTTTTCCGTTCTGCCACTCCATTTTGTTGTGGAGTGGTGATACAGGATGATTCATGTATGATTCCTTCTTTTTGAAAAAACGGACTCAAGGTTTGATTGAAATAATCACGAGTATTGTCTGAACGAAAGTGCTTTATCTTGGTGCCAAATTGATTTTGAATCATTGCATGAAAAATAGGAAAAATATGACTCATATCAGACTTATTTTTCAGTAAATAGATCCAAGAGACTCTTGTGCAATCATCGATAAATGTGACAAACCACTTAGACTCTGAGATGTTTGGAATAGTTGATGGCCCCCAAATATCACTATGGATTAAAAAGAAAGGAGAAGACGATCGTTTATTACTGATAGGAAATGGAACACGAGTGTGTTTAGCATACTCACAAATATCACAATGAAAAGACTGAACATCAAATCCCTTGAACAAGGAGGGAAACATTATTTTTAGTGCAGGAAAAGACACATGACCTAGACGCCTATGATGTAACCAAATGACATCTTTATTGGAGGGTGAAGACAATGTGGACAGGGCAGATTTACTAAATTCCGGTTGACTTGATGTATCCAAGTAATAGAGTCCATCATGCTCCTTAGCTAGTCCAATCCTCTTCCCCGAGTCCCGGTCCTGGAAGGCACAACAAGATTCATCAAATATATGAGCCGTTAGATCTTTGGCAAGTTTTTTACGAAACCAAATTTGTAGATAATTTGGGAACATAAAGAACATTTTTAAGAATCAATTTTGGAGTAACTTGGACATCTCCGATTCCCACTTGTGGTTGTAGTGCCATCACGCGACAATCTTTCTATTGCTGTTATAGGTTTGAATTTATTTGAACTATGAGTAATATGGTAGCGAATCAAGACATTCCTAAACCCATTGCCTAAAACACTAAAGAGATTAGAGCCTTACCTAAAAGTGTTAATGAACACATACCCGGATTCGTTGGTTGAGAATTGTTAGTTGCTGGATTTCCAACTATCGCTAGCATACTCTTAAGTTTCTCAATTTCCTCCATACTAAATCCTCCAAATACTTGAGTGGACTCTTGACACATGAGCACCTTCTTCCCATTCACGAGTGGGTGGTTTCCTATGTAGTTTCCAGCATTGCTCTAGCATTCTTTTGCCCACTTGTTTGATTGGTCAACCTTGTTTAGTACCAACCGCTGAGGTTTGGAACTTAAAAAGGTTGAATTTTCTGTTGAAGGTAACTCTAACATAATACCCCTGCGACTTTCTTCTGCACGTACCAGGGGTATTGCTTCGATTAGAGAGGGGAAGTCTAGCTTGCCCAGAATTTGAATTCGTACAAGATCGAATTCAGAGTTTAAGCCAGCCAAAAAATCATAAACTCGATCCCTTTCTATGAACTTTTTGATAAACATTGCACAATTGCTGCAGTTCAAATCAAGTGTCCTATAATAATCCAATTCCTGCCACTGGTTTTGCAAAAAATTGGCATATTCCATCAATGTTTTTGTCCCTTGTTTTTCTTCAGTTGTTTTTGTCTTGATATCATAGATAAGAGCTGCATCATTAACCTTGGAATATGTCTGATGAAAAAACATACACGTATCGCTGATTTCAGGGATCATGGAATTCCATACCAAGACATAATCATTGAATCCTCTTCTTCCCATGCTGCAAACCCCGCCGTTCCACTATCCGGTGCTATTTCCAATAGATGGCCCAACTTTCCTTTACCTTTCAGGAATGTTCGAACCAATTGAGACCACTTCAAATAATTTTTTTCATTTAGTCTATATGCTGCCTGGATGTTTTGAAGCTCTGTTGTGCTCCATGTAATTTGTTCTTCTTCCACAGTTGAAGACAATTGCCGCGTTGAGGATGTAGCATCCGCCATGATTGAATAGGATCAAGTAATTGGTGGGAAGGAAAAGATGTATAGTAAAAGAAACAGCAATGAAGGCTGGAGAGAATAAGAAAGGAACCAGCACTTAAGGCTGGAATTGACGAGAAGCAAAGGTGGTATTTTTCCCAGAACCCTAGACGGGCTCTGATACCATGTTGGAAAAGAATCTAAGGAATTTTATTATTCTGTGTGTTTTCTACAACTCATTCTAATCTATATATACAATTTTCTAGTACACTAAACAAGGAAAGTCTATACCTAATTTTAGAGACAGTTTATTTACCCTGATTTCCTCTACTAAATTACCTAAAATATCTCTTAAGATTACTCATTCGAGATTCCTACAATTACTCATTCAAGATTCCTACAGAAATAAATGTTGTTACATGGGTCATCGACGATTTTTACCCCCTGATGGCGGCAGGAAAAGAAGGCATTTAACGGTGAACGTGATCTTAGACAGCCTGTTAACATTTTGTCCGAAGATGAAATATTGCAACAATTCCAGGATTTTGATCAAGCTGAGTTTGGTAAGGCTGCTGATGTAGTGAAACAAAAGAAGAGAAAATGTAGGGAGAGTAGCATAAATTGGATGAAGATAAGCATTTTTTTTGAACTACCATATTGGAGTAACAATAGAGTCCGACACAATTTGGATGTCATGCATATTATAAAGAATGTGTCTGAAAGTTTATTGGCAACAATAATGGGAACTGGTGAAAAAAATAAGGACACATGGAATGTTAGGAGGGATTTGGAGGAAATGGGTATAAGGAAAGATTTGCATCTCCAAAAAGATGGTGATTCATTTATAATGCCAGCTGCATGCTATACTCTATCACGTGCGAAGAAGCAAAAGTTGTGTCAATTTTTAAGTTCAATTAAATTTCCGGATGGATTTGCCTCAAATATCTCTCGATGTGTTAAGATACCGCAGTGTCAAATTTCAAGCATGAAAAGCCATGATTACCATGTATTCTTACGGCGGTTACTTCCATTAGCACTAAGTGGATTGCTGCCAAAGGAAGTATCGCAAACATTAGTAGAACTGAGTGATTTTTTTAGAAAAATTTGCTGCAGAACTCTACACATAGATGAGTTGGAAATACAAGAGAAGAACGTTGCTCTAATACTATGTAAGCTTGAAAAGATATTTCCTCCATTTTTTTTTGACATAATGGCCCATTTAATGGTCCATTTACCCAAAGCAAAGATGGCTGGTCCAGTACAATACCGATGGATGTTTCCATTTGAAAGGTAAAAAAAAAGTTTCTGTATTTCAATAAATAAAATCTTAATAGCCACTATATTCTGCATTTTAACAGTGTTGACTTCATTTTGTACTCTAGGAAAATGGGTCAATACAAACGATATGTCCATAATAGGGCCCGACCAGAAGGATGTATTGCAGAGCGCTACTTGGATGATGAATGTATTACATTCGTTTCCAAGTACCTACGCAATATTCCAACAAGGTTTAATTCTGTGGAGCAAAATGCAGAGAAAGTTGAAGCTTCAGGAGAGTTATCTATATTTTCTGGTATGGCTCGACCTTTTGGAGCAACAACCTTTGGTTGTTTAGATGACTCTGAATTGAAAAAGGTTCACTTATTCATCCTAAAAAATTGTGAAGAAATAGATGATTACTTAAGGTAAAATGCTTTTTGCCTTCATACTCTTGAAATTTATGCTCTGCCTAATGAACTATTACTGTTTGTATAGGGAACATAAAGAAATTCTTGAAAAGCAAGAAGTCCCAAATATCCAACAACTCCAAGATTTAGAATTTCCTAAATGGTTTGAAGAATCTATAAGTAAATAACAAGCATAGATGAAATTTCTCAATCCTCATTTAACTGTAAATATGATTATAATTCACTACTTGATTGTAATTTAACATAGGTTTCGCAATTACACTCAATTGGAGGCTATAGTGATGAGCTCTTGTCATTGGCCAGAGGACCAGATTTTCAAGTCTATAGATACTCTGGTTGTAATGTAAATGGATATAGGTTTCACACCAAAGATCGGGAGAAAGAAAAAAAAACTCAAAATAGTGGGGTTATGGTGAAATAAATTTCTATGGTATAGTCACTAATGTCCTAGAAGTTGAATACCCACTTAGTCAAAATCGAGTAATTTTATTCAAATGTGACTGGTGGGATCTAAAAAACAGCTCAAGAATCAGATTTGACAAGCAATGGAATATCACTAGCATAAATGTATCAAAGAAATGGTACATTTACCAGCCATATATTTTGGCATCCCAAGCTCAACAAGTCTATTATCTTAAGGATATAAAACTTGGTAGTAAGTGGTATATTGTAGATATGGTCAGTCCTCGTGGATCATATGATGTCGTTGAGAAAAGTGAAGATGATTTGGTTGATGAGGAAGAGGCATATCAAGAAGATGTTGTTGAAAGTGTGATTAATGTGCAAGAAAATGATGAACTATCTTTAAAATGAGGGGATGCATTAGCGGATGAGAGGATTGAAGCTAATCTTTTATTTTCAAAAAATGCAGCCAGAAGCTCACGGGAGATGGATGATAACTTCATTGATGATGATGACATTGAGCAATGTTTTAGTACTGATGAAGAAAGGGAACAAATCATTGAAAGTGATGACTATGATTCTGACTGAACTTTTCTTATAATTGGACATTTTATTTCGTGATGACTTTGCAGCACAGTTAAAGGTTTGTCATATTTTATTGTACATATTAGAGATTATTGCTTGTTGATTGTTTCAAATGTTCTGGTTGGTTCAATGTAGCACTCCATAGCCTTACTTCAACTCAAAGATTTTTTGTTGAATGTTCTAAATGTTGACTTTTTTGGGTGTTGTCATTGCAGATGGTTGGACCTGGTAAAAATGGACATGTCCCTACATGTACAAGTAGAGCTACAATGCCCTCTGTTGCAAACGAATCGAGGTTTAATGGAACTGATCAGGTATCAAAAAAATGGAGTTTAATTGACACTTTTTGTAATTTTCAATTGCTGCCTATTAATGGATAGTTTTTTTTCCTTGTTATTGTAGCAATTTGGCTCAGCAAATACCAAGTTATCCAACAATTCAGCATCTGGATTAGGTCCATCATCTATGGGAGCAGCTCCAGCAGCCTCTGTTCAAGCTCAAGTCCATGCAACTACTCAGGTATTTGAATGGAGTTTCACAAATTATTGTATAATTTGTGACATTTATTTTTGAACTTGGATGTTATAGGTAGGTGCATCAAAGGCACATGTATAAGGGAGTGTAGGCTCTGGATCTAGTTTAGGACCAAAAAGAACAATCCAATTACGTCTATTTTCTGGAAATGAGGTTGGTGCTTCAGTACATTACATAGAAATTGAGTAAACATTACTTGTAGAGTGCTATGAAAGTGGCAATTAATTAGGTTGTTCTCCTATAATTAAAACTGAAAAATTGACAAGATTTTGCCGAAGATAACAGGTTAAGTTGTCTTGGATGTTTGTTAAATGGTTTTTACACTAGAAAATGAAGCAAATTCTGGAGGTGGTTATTGGTAACAATTTCTAGCTTTGTGGATTTAGATTTCTTGACTTTAACAGTAGATGAAAGAGGTTAACTTCTCCCCTGATTAATGTGGACTCAATTTCTCTGAGATCATGCTTTGCACCACACATGTATATATGCATGCTGATTTTGAGTACATAAATTGCTATATCATAGGAACTCAATACACCTACTGCTGGAGCTGCTACAAGACACTCAGGGGATAGGCAACTATCCTCTCCAATTGCTGAAAATGAAGCTGCTCAGACTCCTACTTCACAACCTCCCATATCTAAGCAGTCCAACCATTATGGCAGTAATAACAGTGATGACCTTGAAAACCTTCAAAATGAAAATGGCACAACTTGTAACGCCTTCAACTTGAAAATACAATTTGTTTCCCTAATTTATTACACTTTTTTATTAGTCTAATATTCATATGTGCATTAGGTTGACAACTTTTACGTCCTTTGATTGTTAGGCAGCAGAACAACAAAGAGGACAAGAGGACCTACCCGAAATATCGCCCTCTCTAAGAAAACAAAGGCTGGAGAAAAAGTTAAAATTACTGTTTCAAAAACAAGCGGTCGATTGATTGGAGATGGTGCTTAAGAGTATATCTCAGAAGCAACTTGTGTGATTCAAAACTTCGGCAAGTGGCAGGCTCCAAAATGGGCGAAACTTTCTCAAGCTGGTCAAGAAGGAATGCTAAAACTGACAAATGTAAGTTAACTGCAATTTTGTTCTCAAATATTTTATTCACTTATTAAGTCTTTCTTTTTTGTTTTCCTAACATTACAAACATGCTTCCATATGCATAATAGCTTTGTTTATGATGAAGGAGGTCATGTGGAATCAGCTTTGATCAAGCAACTCAACGTACAATACCGAAATAGGTGCTATAACCTTCACAAGTTGTTTAAGAAATTCAAGTCAAAGGAAGAAGCACTTGCAAACTGTCCACCACGAATGGACAAGACTAATTGGGTTTATCTCTGTGACTACTTTTGCAGTGAAGAGTTCAAGGTACATTAACACATAATTCGTATCTAATTTATCTTGATTCATTCTTATGTCTTTGTTATTTTCTGAACTTGGATGAATCTGCTAAGTGTAGGTCATAAGTCAACGGAATACCATTAATAGACAAAAGCAAAAAACTGCTCATACAGCTGGCACTAAGTCATTTCTTCGTCACAAGACTGAACGGGTAAAGTGCTATATCCATATGTTTGTTGATTTGGTCTCAGGTTTCTAACTTTTTATTCTTAATAGGAGGCTCACGAAGGAAGGAGAGTTGGGCCAATAGAGCTCTATGACATGACTCATTTTAGTAGGAAGAAAAATGGCATGGTTGATGAGCTATCAGAAAGTACCTCAGTAAGTTCCATTAGCTTGTATTTACAAAGATTTTGCAAGCTACATTCCTTTCATAGCTTACTATATATGACTAACGATATCATACCATTAATCTAGATTAAGTTGAAGGAGTGCTTGGTTGAATCCCAACAAAATGGTGCTAACAGGACTGAAGAGACATATGCATTGAAGTCATTAGCCATATACCTGGACATGTTCGTGGTCGTGGTGTCTCAAGGACAACTATGATGGCTGAACAACTTGCAGAGATGGAATCTCTCAAAATAAGGGCAGAACAGGCTCAGAAACGTTTCGAACAAGCTGACAAACATTCTCAGGAAGCTGAGAAGAGAGCTGCTGACTTGGAAGTGCAACTTCAAGCTCAACAGAAGCTGATGGAGAAGCTCGAGACCCAGCAAACGCATGCAACCAGTCTTCTTGAAGCACTGACCACAAAGTTTGGATTGCAGATGCCAGTCAATGAAAATGCTTGGTCAGCACTATCTATCCTCCTATAATTTACACACATAAGCTGAAATAAGCATACCTATTTCTGTTGTGAACTTCAGTCATTTTCCATTATGGGATTGGAGTGATTTCTTTATCTACTCAGATTTGAATGTCAAATTAGTGCTTTGCTACAATTTGCAATTTCTTTGGATGACTTATGGCTGAATAGCCATTTTGGTGTTGAATTGTGAGAATCGTAAATGCTGGTACTGTTACTAGACACAATTTGGGTCTTGAATTGTGGTTTTATTGGCCATTTTATGGGGAGTTGTTGTTCACAAAATGGATGGTTGTTTTGCTACCTTTAGTGCTAATATCTTTTTCTTCTTTTTTTTTGGTTTGAAATGTATGCCATATATTGTCTACATATTTACCTGAAGGCATGGTTTTCAACCACCAAATACATGGATGGTGTTCTTGAATTTGTTTTTCCCAATGATCAATTGCATTGTTGCTTCCAAACTGATTCTTGAACAAATGGTGTACTTTTGAATTTACCTTTTTTATTTGTCTCTTGTTAATTCATGGTGTTGGTGAATGCAGAGATGTTGCTGGTTCAAGCATTTTGATTGCAAGGCAGCTGTGTGGCTCGTGCTACTGAAGAACAATGTATTTAGAGCCCCTTTTTGCTCATGAGATCTTTAGGCTGTAACTGACATATTTTTGTCAAGGATGCTCTACTTTTAAACTGCCTATTTTGGTTCAAACGTTGTAATACATACTTGTGACGACCCATCTATCCCTAGGGCGTGCCCTAGGGTATCAGCGACCGCCTGCCTAGCTCTCGCCAGGACTCACTCACTTGACTATCATATAATTTATCAAACTAAGAATCTGAACACAGTACAAATGAAATAATAACTTACAAAATTACAAACTTTGGTTACATAAATCCTCCAACCTTACATTCAAGTTTCACATTACAAAAGTTTACAACAACCATAATCCAAAGTTCTCAAAACATTCAATAGAACAAACCCTAATTCTAATGGTTGGCTTCTTCACTTGGATACTCATTTCCTGCTAAGGAAAACAAATAGGAAAAGGTGAGCTAAAAGCCCGTGAGTTCCCAAAAACATGTAGAGCACATAACACATATAAAATTTCACTTCACATGAACATGAACGTAAACATAAACACATAGAGAAAACAATTAACATGACAAAGGTAGGATACAGCAGCCCTCAGGAGCTAAGGTCCCCGTAGCTTGATCACGATCTCGATAGCTGACACTCCGTCAACTTTCACAGGCACAATCCATGTAGGACTCCACTCACTCCTTACTCCACCAAACCCCCACCGGGCCCGCACACCTCACATAGTTTGTCACATAGTTTGTTCACATAAGTGATCACATAGCTTATCACATAATTTGTGTTTTGCTCTCCATAATGGACAAGCCCTTTCGTCAAGTCCAAAGCATATATCACATCACATCACATGATTTATGTTTTGCTCTTTTATTCTGGACAGGTGCTTACACCAAGTCCAAAGCACACATCACATCACATCACATGGTTTGTTGCTCTTTTGGAGATAGGTTCATGAACCAAATCTCGAGCATATATCACTGCTCTTTATCACTAGGCTTGTGATATTTATATGACCCTATGGCTCACCCCTTCTTTCTCGACCTAGGCCTAGCCCCTAGTTCGAATCAAAGAGCTCACCGATAGGTCTCAGGAAATTCCTGACCTTGTACATACACATGCAAACCACATCATATCACATTTTCTCAATTCTCATTGAGCATTCTCATAAAGCTTCCACTCAAACATAGGTAAGTGTGATAAAGTACACACTACCTCGTTTGGGGTTTACTAAACCACATTTTCACATCACATCACTTAACTCAATACAAAGCTCATTTATTTCACATAGTCACATAACAAGCATGGAAACTCACCGAAATAGTAGGGTTCAGCTTCCACGTAAGGATCAAACTCAGTCCTTTGCACACTCCCTAAAATAATTTTAAAACAATAGTTGAGATTCACTCCTCCACTTATTAACCAAAACATTTCACTTTCATATCACAGATTCAATCAATATTTTTCCCAAATTTTTCCCAAGGAAAAGCATTCATTTCACATGACACACGTTTCAAATGAGTCTTATGAAGATCTTTATATCATTTCAAATATGACGTGTCACCGATGTACTCACCGAGCACTATTTTCACATTTTCTTTAATAAAACACTTTTATCACAAAACACAACACTCATTCTTTGACAATACTTTAATATAACTTTAAAACACTTCAAACCATATCTTTATTTTCAAAATTCATTAAATTTAGCCACAATACTATAAAACCCTCAAATTCCTTCAAATAACATTTTTCACTCAAAAATTCATGAGGATTTCGCTTTCACCTTTTTAAATTTCAAACATTCCCTCACACACACACATACTCACAATTGAACAACACACATGTTTTTCTCAGAAGAAAACTCTTCAGGAACAATCACAACATTTCAAAATCAAACATTAAAATTACCAAGCATGGTTTTGGCCATCACATACATTTTTCCTTCAAACTTTTCAACAACCAAAACCCTAATTTCTAACCATATCATGACAAATTCACAAATATCATACAAATCCCAATCAGGTCCTCAAGTCCGCTACCGAGAGGCCACCTCAAGTCCGCTACCTAGGTTGGGATTTCAAGAGTCCAACTTCATCTTTTCAGATGAGATCATTCTACCAATGTCAACCATAGATCTAAGCTATTTAACACTAATAAAGCTATATCTAGGAGATTTAGAGCTTATACCTCCGGATCTAACACGATCCAACACGATCAAGGAAAATCTTGTGAGTTCCACTTCCCAAAGTTGCTTCCAAGCCTAGCAACCTCCACAAGTTTCGATCTTAGCCCTTGATCTACAAGCTTTGTTGGTGTTTTCCCACAAAATTCCAAGATCAAGTTCAAGGTTCACCACAAGCTCGCTTTTTCTTCTTTTCCTCTCTCAAATTTTCAGATATCTCTCCTCCTTCTCTCACTCACTCACGGCTGCCAAGGAAGAGATGATCAAACCCAAAATTCTTCAATCAAATCTCACACTTCAAGTTGATGAATGATCAAGAAGATGAAAGCTCAAACCTCAATCTTTTTCCTCCTTTTTTTCCCCAAGAAAAATCGGACCAGCTCCTCTCTCTCTTCCCTCTCACTCGGCTGCAAGAAATGGTGGAGATGATGGTCTTCAATGGTGCTTGAAGTTTGATGGAAGAAAGGAAGAAAAATTGAAGAAGACAAAGGTGACAATTCTCTTTCTCTCTTCCTTGTTGCTCTCGGCTGCTCCCTTTCTCTCTACTCCAAGTTTGCAGCTGAAAACGTGAGCCTCTAAGGTGCTTGAAAGTCAAGGCAAAATGGACAAAAAGTGCACTTTTCCTTGTTTTAAGGAAAAGCGCTTTTTGGGCGCTTTATGTCGCATCACACACGACAGTCCAACTTACACTATTTTACTCCATTCCAACACTGTCCAATCTTAATAATATTTCCATAATATCACTACATATGTTCAATTTCAACTTAAAGTCGCTAATCACGCTCCGGTAGAAAATTAAGCACTTAATTCGGCCAAAACCGCACACCGGCAAATAATTCATATAAAATTCTCTAAATTGGAAAATATTCACTTTAAGCATATATTTACTCATATTTCAATAAATAATCACAATATAAACAAATTTAGCCATTTTTATAATAATTCTGAATTTTGAAGCCCTCACAATACTACTTATGTATCTAGATATATGACTAACTGGAAATTGATAATGATATTTAACTATTAATGCTATTTGTAGGGTGCGTCATTTAATTGGCATTCATAGGATGGTTCTTTCTTGAATTAATGTTGTTTCCATGGATGTTGTGATTGATTAGGATACAATCTGGTGATTCTAGGATTGGATGATATATTCCAGCACATGATGTTTAGTGATAGCACTAAAATTAACTGACAATAATACATCGCCACTGATGCTTATCAACAGGAGTGACAACACAGCGTTGTCACTGAATTGCCACTCATATTAGTGACGACTTAGTCGTCACTGATACTAGCCACTTCTGACTATATTCCCTACTCAACAGTGACAACTTCGGTCACAGTTCTCTGACAAAATCTAAAGTCGTCACTATAAACAATGAGTGAGTGGCGACAAATGTTGTCACAAATGCTTCATCTTCAGTGACGACTTAGTGGCAACCTTAAACTTGTCGATGATAATTATCAGTGACGACCATCGATTTTTCTGTGATGACATTTGTTGTCACTATTGATGATTTTTCTTGTAGTGTATAGTTTGAAAGTAACTTCGGCTTTAGTCAACCTGGTAAATATCACTCTTTTGATTTATTCTTCTTCATTTTTTTCAGTAGGGAGGGGTGGGCTTTAAAAATGGTAAGGGGATCAAAACTAGGACCTCTAATTCCTGGGACTATTTTGGTTCTATATTTTGTGATGAAGAATTCAACCAAAAATATTTTTAATTTTGAACAAATCTTAAATATATATTTCAAATATTTCGCTATAAATTATATAACAATTATACAATTGACTTCTTTGTTTCACTCATTACATAAATATGATATTGTGTACATATATGTACATTGAAAATGTAGATATTAGATGTACTTTATTTTTAAGAATCTCACTATACTACCGAACCCATCCCCCATCCATTATGTATATGCTAAGTGTCTATTAATTTCACTACTACTCAATTCAGAAGTGCACAATTTAGAATTAAGTAATGTGTGCTAAGTGAAGTTCTAAATATGGCATGGCTACTATTCAATGGGATTTGAACCCAAGATTTCTTATTTTTGAAATTTCAACCTTAACCATTCAACCAAGCTCTAACTCTGGCTCCAACTCCAATATGTTATTTAGGATGGAATTGCAATTTTTTCACAGTAACTTTAGGTAACAATCCAAAAAATGTGATGTAATGATTATAAATGGTAACCCAACTTCTACTTTTTCTTTATAAAAATTTGTTTTTGATTTGAAAATTCTGGTGTAATTTCCAAAAGGGACTTTACCTAAACCTTTGGATCTAATACTCCAATTATGAGGGACCTAAATTAGTTTCATGATAAATTTAGACAGACTTGAAGTAATTTTGCTGTCAATTACCATAATGCATTTGGCTTTTGGTACTTTATTTAGGTAAGACTAAACTATTTTCATGGTAAATTTGGGAGGAAATAAATAAGATTTATTGTAAATATGTATGCAATGGAAACATTAGTGTTCTATTAACAATGTATTAATTTTGTCTAAAAGATTAGGTTACTAATAAGCAAGTCTTTAACCATTGGGGTCTCCGAATTTAGTTAATTATTGCTTTGAAGATATAGTCTCCAAGTGTTTAACCATTGGGATCTGCTTAGTAGCCAGAGCCGTTCTAATTGGCAAAATCAACGTTTAATTTTAGATCTGGCACTTGAAGATACAAAGGTTATGTAAAGTGATGGGAGGTAAAAATTAGAAAAAATGGTATTTTCAAGTTAAATAAAACATCTTTATCATGTAGCAAGTTCCTTTTTTAATATATTTTTATTTCTGATATATATGCAGAAGTATTAATCACAATCTAATTATATTGACCTACCCAAACCCACCCATTAATAACCTATCTAAACTTGTCCATTAACTTTGAATGGGGCCTAAATGGTTACCCAATTAAATCCATTTAATTGGTGTTTAGTGGACTGATTCAACTCACCTATTAACTCATTTAAAAATAATTATACATTAAAACTAAAATTTTAGTGACTGTTAAGGAGATAAATTTGAATATCCTACCAATCTAATAATAATAAAATGCTGTTATTTCTTGTCAAACAACATGCAAAAAAATAAAAAAATAATTAGAATTTCAAATGAGTCATAAATGGGTAATTAGACATACTTATATTCATTTATTAAATGAGTATAAATGGATTGATCTAGTTATTCCCATTACCTAATTATGATTCATCCAAACCAGTTCAAGTTACTTACTTTGAGACCTTTATACGTACACGTGATTTGTGAAGAATATAATTTGAAACTAATAATGTTGTTAAATGTGCACTCGTAAAGTATTCGTACTTGATTGCAATTTAGGTAAAGCAAACCAAAAAAGAAAAAACGGGTAAAGCAATCAAGAAATTGTTGTTGAAGTGGGAAATTATTCTCGCACTTATCTTCCCCCAGAATTGAAATCTCCCGCACATTATCATCACTAAAAACTCATAAAAGCTTTCAACATTTCATTTCCCCCTTTCACCTAAACATTCTCTCCACCTCTCTGCTCTCTCTAAGTTTATCAATTCTCTTAGAATTATGAAGCTCCTCATGCTTCTCCCTCAAGGCTAAACAATCTGCGTCCGTCTCCATCTTCACACCATTAGCTTTGTGTCTTCTCAAGTTCCTATTAATATCCTCAATTGGGTCAAAGGTGAGAGGGCTAATGTGAATATATATTTTAATTTGTCTTAATCCTTTGGGTTAGTAAAACAAAGGTGCGGTGGTCTTGAAACATAATTGGGGGTATGAAATTTAGGCCTTTTCTAGTAGTAATTAACAATTAAAAATCAAAGGATCTGTGGTTTTCTTCTTAACTATACAAACTAATTTGGGCATGTATGTCTACATATTGTGCATATTCTATTGTATTATTTTCTCTTGATTTCTATAATCTTCTGTTGAGTTGTTACAAACTATGTAAAGATTAATTTTTTCCACTTTGTGAGTGTACATGACTGGTTATGTGAGAGAAATTGGAACCCATTCTGAGCACTGAATATTTGTGATGTCCATCCGTAGTAAATTAATCCCTAAAATAGATGACTTTTTCTATTTTTCCTAAATAGGTGACTTGTCCTGTTTTTCTTTCTTATGTCTTCCCCCTTATCTGAATGTAGAGCGTGTGAGGGTCTCGAAATTTCAAATTTATTTTAAAATGCATAATACTATTTAAATTATCTTTATTTATTTGTTTATGAGTAAAATTTCGTTTAAATTGAATATTTTACAATTTATAGCATTTTATACGATTTGTTTGCCGGTGTGCGATTTTGGCCGTATTAGGACTCTAATTTTCTACCGGAGCGTGATTAGTGACTTTAAGTTGAAATTAAGCATGAATGACAATATTTGGAGGATATTAATAAGTTTGGACAGTGTCGGAATGGACCCAGCAGGTAAGTTAGACTGACATAAAGTGTCTAAAAGCACTTTTCCCCAAATGTGGAAAAGCACTTTTGAGACTTTAAAGCCTTGACTTGGCTTCCAAGCTTTCATTTTCAGCTGCAAAAATCTGGAGTAGAGAGAGAGAGGAGAGCCGAGAGAGAGAAAGCTTGAGAGAGAGAGATTTTGCTTCAAATTTTCTTCCAACTTTCATCCAATCTTCTTGAACTTTTAACCATCATCAACCACCATCATCTTCATCCTCCTAGCAGCCGAGAAAGAGGGGTGAGTGAAGGAGGTTTGGGCTGGAATTCTTGGAAGAAAACAAGAGGTAAGTGATTTGATCTTCCATTTTCCTTCAACTAGGATCTTGAGCTTATGAAACTTGGTGGATGGATTATGGGCTTGATTTTTCTTCCCCATTTCAGCCGAACCAAGGAGAGAGGAAAGAGAGAGAGGGCCGAAGCTCTTGAGGAGAAAAAGGAAGAGAAAAGTGAAGAAACAAGACTTGATCTATTGATGGGTTGCTTGATCGTGGGCTTGAGTCAGATCACAAAACCCGTAGATCTTGGGTGAAGTTCGAGGCTTAAGAGGTTTATTGAGCTTGGGAGCCATATTCTTGAAGGAAAGTTTATGGATCTCGCTGGATCTTGTAGATCCGTAGGTACCAGACTTGAATCTTGTAGATCTAGCCTTAATAATGTTGATTAGTGTAGATCTGTGGATAATACTGAAAGAATGATCTCATCTGAAAATATGAAGTTGCGCTCTTGAAATCTCAACCTAGGTAGCGGACTTGAGGTGACCTCTAGGTAGCGGACTTGAGGACCTGATTGGGAATTTGTTTGTTATTTGTGAACTTGCTTCGATATGGTTAGAAATTAGGGTTTTTAGTTGTTGAAAAGTTTGAAGGAAAAATGATTAAAATGGCCAAAACCACACTTGAAAACTTCTATGTTTGATTTTGAAATTTTGTATTCAGTCGTGATGAATTTCTGTTTAAGAAAATATTTGATATGTACATTTATCAGTGTATGATTTTCGAAAAGATAACGAATAGTATTTCTCATGAAAATTGGGTGAAAAATGTCATTTGAGGGTCTTGTAGTGTTATGGTTTCTTTTAATGAATTTTGGAAGAAAGGTTATAGTTTAAAGTGTTTTAAAGTTATATTAACGCATTTTCAAGAAGGAAATGTTGAGTTTATGTTAAAAATGATTTTGGGTTGATAATTTTCACCTGACTGATTTATTAAAAGAAAATGTGGAAAAGTGCTTAGTGAGTACATCGGTAATGTGTGGTTTTTGAAATGAGATAATGATTTTTCAAAGATTCGTTTGAATTATCGTATTGGAAATGAAAGTGTTTCCTTGAGAGAATTTTTGGGAAAAACATTGATTGAAAACTGAAAAGGGTGTAAATGAGTTGTTTTGAATAATGAGTGAAGGAACAGAATTCTCAACTACTGTTTTTACTTGTTTAGGGTTCGAAGAGGAGAGTGAATTCGACCCTTACGTAGAGGCTGAGCCTTATTACTTTGGTGAGTTTCCATGCCTGTTATGTGCTATGTGAAATGACTGAAATGATGTGTATTGTTGTGATTGTACTGTGAAACCTGATTTTTGAACTCTTAGGTAGGGCAGTGTGTACTTTATCGCACTGACCCTTATCTAAGTAAAATGATTATGCAAATACTGTAAACTGAACGATAGTAAAAGTAAACTGAAGTGATAGAATGTTACAGTACTGTTTAGTGACTGCATGTGTTTGAAAAGGTCAGGAAATGCCTGAGACCTATCGGTGAACCCTTCAACTTGTGCCGTAGGCTGGGCATTGGCCGAGAAGAATGGGAAGAGCCATAGGGTTATTTCAATGTCACAAAGCACGATGACTTAACCATGCATCAGTGCTCGAGTTCGCAATCAACCTGCTCCCAAAGAGCAACCACCACCGACACCGACGTATCAAATAAAAGTACTGACTTGGCTTATGGACTTGTCCCAATTGGAAGAGTACTCTAAACCACTGTAAACCACCGAACCACTATAAACCACTGTAAACCACTGTAACCACCGAAACTACTGCATCAAGTACCACCGCTATAAACTACCGCTTGGAGTAACCCGTTGGAGGTTTGAGGAGTAAGGAGGAAGTGAGTTCTACCTAGTAATAATGACGCTTGATGGAGTGTCAACTACTGGTTCGTGTTTAAGCAACGTGGACATTGGCTCCTGAGAGCCCCGTATCCTTACTAGTGTTGTTAACTGCTTTATTACATGATTTATTTCCAAGTGCCCTGTTTTTGAGTGAAAATTTTTAATTGTTATGTGAATTGCATGTTTTTGGGAACTCACGAGCTTTCTAGCTCACCCTTTCTCCCATTTGTTTTCCTTAGCAGGAGATGAGATCCACGATGAGGATGCCTACCCTCAAGATTAGGGTTCTTCTTGTTTTGATGTTTTTGAAGAATTTGGGATGTTATCTTTTGAGAACTCCTGCATGATGAAACAAAGTTGTAGGGAGGAATTGCCTATATATTCTGGATTGTAATTCGAATGTTATGTATTGTAAAGCTCTGTCCCTGTTATTTTGAGTTAAGAGTGTTATCTTGTCAAGTTGAACTTTTTAAGTGGAGTGATTATAGAGTGAGTGAGTCCTGGCGAGAGCTAGGCAGGCGGCCGCTGATACTCTGGGGTGCACCCTAGGGAGAGGTGGGTCGTCACAGAGCGATAGTAAGATTCTATAGAATTGACTTCTGTAAAAATCAACTAATAAAAGTCCTTGTGGTTATATTCCTTGAAAAAAAGAGCTACTTGTTAATAGGTTGCTACATATAATTCGGATAAAGAGTAACTATTCCATGTGAAAAAGATTGTAACCTTTATTAAAGGACCAATGTCCAATGGATGCTAACTGTTTTCTGGACATTGAATATCTCATTTTACTAGTGAGACATTACCTTTATTGGTGCTAGCAGTAGTATGAAATTCAATTATACATTAAGTATATTCATGGTATTCACTTGAGACTGATTATTTTGTGATATTTTGGTGTGAACATGCCTGGGAATGGTTTGCAATCTAGATTTGATTTTAGCAGTCACAATTTGACTTCAAGATCTACTAAAAAAAGGCCTTGAGATGTAGAAGTGGTGCTTCAGAATCAAAGAATGGTTATGTTTCCCTTACTTGTATAGTGCTTTGTGAATGTGAACTTGAGCATAACAGTAGTTCTTTTTCCCTCACATAAACTAGGTGGTGTTACATTGATTTGGAAACTTCACATAGAACAACTAGAGATACAATTGTTATCAAACGAGGAATTTATCAGTAAAAGAACTTTAATATTATGATGCAACTTAAGCAAGAATAAATTGCAGATCTTAGCACCTAAACAGAAAATTCTCTAAGCGGTTTAGGTCTGAAGTAGAGTAGATACAGAGTAGTATTGTTCTACTGGACAATCATATCGGAAATCACGCTTCAAGAATAGAAGAAAAGCATTATTAAATATAGTAATCATATTGCTGAATGGTTAACTTGCTGAACTATACTTGAGCAAACATATTGCTGAATGGTTACTTGTTGAGGTATACTGGAGTTCTGTGGTGAAACATTGAAGAATTTACCAGTGAGTCAATCCGCTACCTGCTGCAAGGAGTTAGCTTTAATGGAGTCTTTTGAGTCATTCCTCCAGTGTACAATAGTTTCAGTAATGATCTTTGCTTATATACTATGCTCCTATTTCAGTAATATTTATTAGCAATGCTCTTTGTCAAGAAATGCATTTGTCTCCTCTTAAGTATCACCTATTCCTGCAAAAAAATTAAAAGAAATTGCTTCATACTCCAATCGTCTTAAAATAATATATACTTCATGGATGACTTTGAAATATAGTCCCTTTTTTGTCCTCTTTTCTTTTTTTCTTTTTTCTTTTTTTTTTTGAGTTTTGATAACCCAACTTTCATAAATTGGTCTCTAGTTTCTTCGCAAAGGTTTGTGATCTCGATGACTCTCTTATGAAGCTCCAAGCTTTCAACAAATTTGCACAAAAATCAACAATTCACAAATTTTATCAAAATTTCTATAAAAAGTACAAAAATCAAAGAATTCAGTGATTTCTAGTTTTCACATTAATTCTACAACAGTGCAAAAGTTTCAATTAATCCCACAAAATTCCAAAAAGGACTAACAA
Organism: Gardenia jasminoides; assembly: GCA_013103745.1. Classification (NCBI taxonomy): domain Eukaryota; kingdom Viridiplantae; phylum Streptophyta; class Magnoliopsida; order Gentianales; family Rubiaceae; genus Gardenia; species Gardenia jasminoides. The sequence goes on from CM023099.1 coordinate 758,351, forward strand.
GTTCCGAAATTTTCTAAAAAAACAAAAATTCTACAATTTCTACATTTGACCACTCAAACGTGCTCAATTTTAATCCAACAATCATATCAAAGCCTGTTAACAACAATCCAAAATTAAATTCAGAAATTGACAAAAATTACACAATTCAAATAAATAATAAATAAACAAATAAAATAAAATAAATAAATAAATAAACGGCACATTGCTTCTTTTAATCACATAAACAAGTCTAATAAACATAAGAAACAACAACAATGATCATTATAATTCAAAATCAGAAAATTCACAAAAATAAAAGGAAAAAAAATTCAAATTTTCAGAATCTTAAAAGAAGTAATTTCGTTGGGATTTCTTACCGTAATCACATAGTGGAGTGTCTGAGGAGTGAAATGATGCAAAAAGCCCTGAAAAACAAGCTTGAATTGACCCCTAATCGACCAATTTTAGTTTCAAAAAACCTATCCTAACCCCGAACTTTTGGTGTGCTTGCGTGGTGTTTTGTTCGGATAAAAAGGTTTTAAAAGGCCTATGGAGTGTTTTGGTGGTGAATTATGGTGGAAAAAAATGGCTTTTGTGGATTTGAGGGTGAGTTGTGGGGAGAGAGAAAGAAAGGAGCAGCGAGGAAGGCTTCGCGTTTCGCGTTTCTGCGTTTTTGAACTTCTGGGAAAGGGAAACGCGGAGAGAAACGTGGACCAATCCACGTTACTAGTCCGCGTTTCCATATGAACACGAAATTTTGTTAGATAAGAAATGCGGGACGAAGCGCGGATTACTTTGCGTAGTCATTCGCGTTTCTTCCCAGAAACATGAAGATGCAAAGAAACGCGAGGAGAAACGTGGAGTAATCCACGCAACCCTTCGCGTTACACCCCAGAAGATATGAATTTGTAAAAAACTGCGGGGTATAACACCTGGTAGTGTGCGTAAGAAACCCCGTTTCCAAATCTTTCCCAAAAAGCACTTGTCCTTCCCCGATTTTTCAAAACATCTATCTTTATTCATTTTTTATATGCGCGCTTCAAAATGGTCTAGTCATGCATTCTAAACATTTACTCAAAATAAAGCTGGCTTCCTCGATTGGACCGATCGGTCATTTGTCCCTCCTTCTCTACAAAAGAAAGAGAATGGTGAAAAGTAATAATAACGCCGCCACCGTTTGACCCTTTTATCTTGAGCAGCCCATAAACATGAGTTCTTGGACGTCGATGAGCGGTGTCAGCTGAATTCCTTTTGGTTTGCCTGTGTAGATCCTTTCTATCGTTCCGCTTGCTTTTGAACCTATATCACCCATACCTTCATGGTAATCTAAGAGAATTGTCCTTTGATGAAAGTGTCCCTTTGATGAAAATATGTGCAAGAATTTGTGCAAAGAAAGATTTTATTTTACAATGACATCATAACCATAGAATGAATGCTAAACATGGTATTTTAAATCAATAATAGTCAAAATGGAAGAAAACTTAAACAAATGCATTGCGCTTGACCCCTTTGGATGTCGTCCTTTTGAAATTTGTTGACGGCAAGGGAGTGCTTGATATGAGGTGAACCCTGATAAACATAATCACCAACTTCTCTTGTCCCAGGAATCTTTCCTTTCTGCTTGCACTGCTGCTTTTCAAAACTTGCCTTGGTACCCTTTCAGATTTGCACTGAAGTTGATTGATAAGGTAGTATAATGAAATGGATAGACTTAACCCCCAACTTTTGTCAATTTAAACTGGTGGCATCAGTGAGACAATCCCTTCTGACAAAAATTCAGAGGGAATGTATTTACATCATTTGCCTTTTTGATCAAGAAAATTTCTTCAGAAATTCTGCAAGAGGCGAAGGTCAGTGACGTTTTAGGTTTTGTGACGGGGCTTGGTAAGGTATAAAAAGAGGGCAAAACTCGAATGCAAATTTTTAAGAAGGGCTTTAAACAATGCTGAGATCGCATTTTTCAAAAAAAATTGCCCCAGTTTAGTTCTAATCAGGTTTTTTCTTTTTCTTTCATCTTCTTTTTTTTTGTCAAAAAATAAATGAAAAAAATTGCCCTAGTGTGAGGTTTGCGATTCTCATGGGGGTTACAGAATGAAGTGTCATTTTCTTTTGAGGGCTCAAATGGGGAATTTAGAAAGGAATTGTTTAAACGAGAAAGAAGAAGGCTGGCCTTTTAAACCACCTTTTTGCAAACATTTCTTAAGAAACTTTGCTTAATCATATGAAAAATCTTTTACACATGTCTGAATTGATTGGTTGAGGAAAAATCTGCCCATCCATCTCCATGAGAACCAATGCTTCTCCAGGTAACACCTTGTGAATAATGAACGGCCCTTGCCAATTCAGAGCGAATTTCCTTTTAACCTCCTCTTGTATCGGAAGGATTCACTTCAAAACCTTGTCCCCTGCTTTGAACATGCGAGGTCTGACTTTCTTGTTATAAGCCCGAGCCATCCTCTGCTGGTAACATTGCCCATGACAAATGGCATTCAACCTTCTTTCATCGATCAAAGACAATTGCTCGTGGCGTTGTTTGATCCATTCAGCTTCTTCCCACTGAGCTTCCATTAGAATGCGCAAAGATGGGATTCCATCCTATACATGAGAGAGTAAGGTGTTGCCCCAGTAGAAGTCCGAATTGCAGTCCTATATGCCATCAAGGCAAAAGGCAACTTTTCCTGCCAATCGTGGTGGGTTTCTGTCATTTTGCGGATGATCTTCTTCAAATTCTTGTTTGCAGCTTCCACGGCTCCATTCATCTGAGGTCTATAAATAGCTGAATTTCGATGTTTGATTTTGAACTGTTCACACAGACCATCAACCATGTGGTTGTTGAGGTTCTTGGCATTATCAGTGATCAAAGTTTCTGGCACTCCAAAACGGCAGATGATATTATTTTTCAAGAAATCGGTAACCACCTTCTTAGTTACATGCTTATACGATACTGCTTCGACCCACTTAGTAAAATACTCTATTGCCACCAGAATAAATCGGTGTCCATTTGACATAGGAGGGTCAATAGCTCCATTCACATCCATTGCCCACATCGAACAAGGCCAGGGAGTAGTTATACTGTGCAATTCTATAGGAGGAGCATGTATAACGTCCCCGTGCATTTGACATTTAACGCATTTCTGTACAAAATTCACGCAATCATGCTCCATGGTAAGCCAGAAATACCCTGTTCTCATGATCTTCTTAGCCAGCAAGTGCCCGTTCATGTGTGGCCCACAAACACTGCTATATACTTCCTTTATTAGGTAATCAGCTTCTTCTTCATCGACACATCTCAAAAGTTCTAGATCAGACGTCTTCTTGTAAAGCACCTCTCCATTTAAGAAAAATTTTGAAGATATCCGACGTAGAAAACCCTTCGTAACTGAATCTGCTCCGGTAGGATAAGCTCTGGTTTTGATGAATTCTTTGATATCATGGTACCAAGGGTGACCGTCAGAAGTTCCCTCTATGACCAGGCAATGTACAGGCTTCTCTTGGAGTTGGATCTGTATAGGCTCGATCACCAATTCATCTGGATGTTGAATCATCGAGGACAAAGTAACCAAGGCGTCGGCAAAGACATTGCGAGTGCGAGGAATGCGTCTAAGCTCTAAATCTTTAAACCTCTTGATCAGATCAAGTAAGCTGCAGTGGTATGGTATGATCTTCGAACCCCGGGTCACCCACTGCTGGAGAGTTTGATGCACAAGTAAGTCTGAATCACTGAATACTATCAAATCTTTGATGTCCATATCTAATGCCATCTTTAATCCAAACTTGCAAGCTTCATACTCAGCCATGTTGTTACTGCAAGGAAATTGTAGCTTAGCTGCGGCAGGTTAATGCTTTCCCTCTGGTGACACAAGTACGGCCCCGATTCCGGTCCTAAAAGAATTTGAAGCACCGTCGTAAAATAACCTCCATCCTTGATATTGTTCATCCATATCTTCCACAGCACCGACAAACAAGATCTCTTGATTTGATAAATTGTTTCTTATTTAGTGACTCATGTTGCATGTGATACTTTGGAACCTCAATGGGTTTTTAGCTCACTCCTTCATTTGTTTTCCTTAACAGAGTCTGAGTGCAAAATGAGTGAAGATAAGAAAGAGCTGTGTGAGAAAATATTTGTACTTGTAGTGTAATTAACTGTACTGCGGGAGAAATTGTAATACTTTATAATTTGAGTTGTCTCTAAGGTAAATTATGGGTAACTGACCTATTGTGGTCAAGTATATCCTTCTAGAGTAATCAATCTTTTAGTTTGTACTAGAGGTTGATCTTAATAACTTGGTGTTCTTTAAATTGATATTTTGGGTTTCGTGATTGTTTTCTTAAAAGTATTGTAGTGAGTCCTGGCGAGAGTTGGGCAGGCGGTCCGCCGAACCCTTTGGTTCGCCTTAGGGGTAGGTGGGGTCATCACAGTTGGTATCAGAGTGCTAGGTTCAGATCTTTCTGGGCAGTGGGAGTGAAAGCTTTGTTAGTTGTGTGAATTTGTGTGTGTGATCTTGTTCGTATGTCAAGCAGAAACGAGAATTGAGTTAACTTGTACCGTTGGGTGGCCGACCACGGTATAAAATAGCTTAATTCTTGTTTTGGTGCTTGAGTACGAGTATATCATTTGGATCTTAGTGTTGGAAATGAAGTTGATTCAGTGGAAATATAGGATCTTTTGAATCCGTTAGGAATTACTTTTGTGACACCCTAAGTTGGTTTGTTTAATACATTCTTGATATCGGTTTGTTTGATTTGTTGAATTTTGTATCTGATGAATTTGATTTATTTGAAATTTTTATTTGCTGAACTTGGTATGATTACTGTACTACGTGACATGTCTACGTGTGGCTCGTAATAGTTTATTTGTATATAGATTGTATGTTGTAAGATTGGTAAATTGTTAATATTTACATAGATTGTTGACACATCATACTCAAGTTTGATTTTGATATGTGGAAAGTTTGATTCAAAGACTCGGCTTTAAAGTTTGTCAATGTTAACTTTCTTTCTTCTCTTTAATCATTACACTTGAAAGTATCATAAACTTTGAAAAAAAATTGTTTTGTTAAAGAATATCCTACTTTTCTAATTGTTTATGTACTGAAAGTTGCTAGCTTTCTATAGGAAAATTGTTGGATTATTCACTTTATGCAAGCTATTTTTGAATTTGAATGAAACCTCTTTTACTATATCGTTCTCTTTAAAATTTACCAAAAGTTATATTCGAAAACTAGTGAAATGGGAAAAGTAATATTTAAGATATATGTCTCATACATCTTATAATATGCTAGATGTGTTATTTATGAATTTGCTATGAAATTAAATAAAGCAAGTAAAACTTTGATGGAACAAATATAAGAAATATAACTAGAATTTCTATCAAGTTGGCCAAGAGAGAAAGGAGAAAAAATAAAATTTTAATCTTGAAACTTTGTGTGAACCTTCATCTCACTTCAAAAGCTTGAGAAGTATATTTAGGAAACGAGTTTTTGGTTGTAGAACTCAACTAGGAACAACCTCTACTTGCTTTGATTTGGTTTACTTCCAGAAGTAAATATCATAAGTATTACTTCCTTGTGAATGTATGAAACTTAAAGAACATTATGTTATGAGCTTACAAGTACGAATTTCATGGAGAAATTTCTTAATTTTTTTTAAAGTTCTTGATTAGTATAAATGATAGTATCATGTGAATTAGATGGCATAATACCACCTGGATTTATTTGTGGTTTTCAAGATTCTTATCAAGAATATTCTTTGCTTATATGTCATGAATCTAAGGTTTGCATAAGAAATTAGTTTGACACTAAATGATACACGGATTCTAGTGGTCTTCCTCACATGGTAATGGGTCATAAGTTGTTGGAATTTTCCTTTGGTAAACTAGACATGATAAAAGGATGTGTAGCGTGTTTCTGTGTGATTGGTAGTTACCCATGTATATGTAGTTTGGTTTAAACTTATGATCAAGTTTGATTTACTACATGTAAAATTTGATTTAAAGGCTTGACTCTAAAATTTTATCCCATAATGAGTTTCTTTACTTTCTTTGACCTTGCTATGTCAATTAATGTTAACTTTCCTTAAAAGTTGATTTACATATATAATATATATATATATATATATATATCGAGATAATTTCTTATGTGAGTTATTTCCATGGTTTTCTCTTGATAATTTGCTTTTACAATATTGGTCTTGGACATGAAAAGTGAAAGGTTTCAAGTCTATATATATATATCATGATATTTGTACTACCTTATTCCTTTATTTTCAAAGAAAACAAATGTTAAATGTTGCCTATAAGTTGGATATCATATATTAAATTTGTGATATTTGAAAACAAAAGCAAGGTTGTTAGTCCCAGTATAACCTTGCCTATAAATTTGATAATGATTAAAAGAGTCTTAGCCAATTTACTTCCTGACTTCTTGAACTTGACCTATATATATGCGTTTCATTAGATTTGCACTATAATGGGGTGACGGTTTTGTGTTCTGTCTCAAAGATTCCAGCTTTCTTTTGTCGAACATGCTCATTATATCTGATACAAGGTTTCAAAGTATAGAATGAAGATTGATTTGAACAATATTAATATCCAACCAATGAAAAGAGTACATCTTAGTTAAAACAAGAAATGAGAAAATGACACAAAGTATGTTTATAGAGATACTTTAAGGTTTCTATAGGTGAAAATGGAAATTTTGGGGGCAATATTCTTTTAAGGGGGAGAGAGTGTGATAATCCTAAATTTTAAATACAAGATGGAATGTCGAGAGCGACATTCTCTTAAGGGGGAGAGAATGTAACACCCCAAAATTTTAATTGTTTTCTACCATCCAAATTAACTTGCATGCATTGTTGGTTTATTTCTTTCACAACTAATTCTCTACAAGTTGATAGGTTAAAATTTCCTAGTAGGTTACCATAATTTTAATAAGTTGTGGGGTTGTAGAGCATTTTGATAGAACAAAAAGAGAGCTTTATGTAAAATAGATTTTAGGAGAAAAATCTAGTAGAGATGATTCATGAAACCTAGATGAATAGGTGGTGACTCAAGTTGTGAGTCATGAGATGAAATGGAATGAAAAATGGCCACTTGTTCCAATAGCAAAACTTGACCAATTTCTTCCAACATTTAAAACTTCATTTCTAACACAAAATCCTCATCTTCATGTCTTCACTTTGGCCGACTTCAGGAGAGGAAAAAGAGAGAGAAACTCCAAAACTTTAGCTTTGATTTCATGCTTAGCTAATGAGAAAACAAAAGAGAGATCACCTAGGTAATCATCAACCATACTTCAAGCTTGGTAGAAGGAATTTTAGCCAACTTGGGAGGATTTCTTTGCTAGCTTTGGTGCAAGGTAAACTCTTTTAAACCGTAGCTTGATGATGTTGGAATGAAGGTTAATGAATGTTTAATTGGTGTTTGAGGTTTTTAGAAGCTTAAAAGAAAGATTGCTTGGAAAGGTTCTAGTAGTAGCATCTTTTGAGGTAGGTTTGTTAGGTTGCATACCAAATGTTTGATATATTGCTTCATATTTTGTTAAATTGAGATACAAATTCCTCTATGATAAAGGCCAAATTGGCGCTTGCACAAAACATTAAAGTCGTAGTGAATTGAGTTAAATTTCTACTCACAAATTTTCAAATCAATCGGAGTATTGTAGCATGTGAAATGATGAAAATACCCCTGACTGTCCAAAAACCCTGTTTTACCCAACAGTTTTCTGAACCTCTGAAATTTCGATTTTTCGCCATGAAAATGCATGAATTGGATCTTGATGTATTCATAAGAAAGGCAGGTCTATGTCTTAGTTTCGAAACAGTATAAAATTCATCTCAATCCGATGTGTGAATATCTTTCTATGACCAAAACACTAGAAGCTGACAGGAACTTGATAGTTTGATGCCTACCAAGTGTGATAAAATGTTTGTATGAAACTAGTGGTTATGCACATCAAGTGTTTGATGAAATGTTTGGCATGAAACTTGTGATTCTAGGATTTGGCTTGAAATGGAGATATCTGTTATGGACAAGTGAAGTAAGCTATGGTTGGTGAGTATTCCATTGCTTGTTTACTGGATTAACTTAATGAGTTAGATTACTTGAATATGTGGCTTACATGATTATTTGAATTACTTGTGACTTGTGAACATTAAATGCTCTCATAAACTAATGTGACGAGGCGAGTGTGTACTTTATCACACTCGTTCTCAACTGTACAATTGGTTACTATTGTTGATTGTACGTGATTATAGATTCCTACTTGGTATATTATTGTGAGTGTTCCAATGCATGCTTTAAGTGTTATGCAAATGAAATGCTGTGAGACTATGTAATCGACTTGTGAATAAGTGATTGAGATATGATTGCCTGAGCGGGTATGTGCTTTATCGTGCTCGACTCAATTTGTCACGATTGACTTGTGAATAAGTGATTGAGATGTGATTGCCTGACCGGGTACGTACTTTATCTTACTCCACCCAAATTGTCATGAATTGCCAGTGAATGATTGAAGTGCTATTATTGTGCATGGATTGTATGTCGATTGGGATTGTTAATCCATCGACTATCTTAACTGTTTGGGCCTAACCCCTAGGGAAACTGGCCGAGTCGAGCCAGCAGGGGTGTGGTCGAGTCGACCAGGGAACCTTGGGTGTTGATACTGCTACTGAATTGGCCACACTGGGTATACTCAAGTAATACCACCTCACTGTTATTGGAGTGCGAGCCCGGCAGGAGGTTGTAAGGTGGACGGAGAATGGCATGAAGTGGTGTTCTACGGACTTTAATGATTATTGAATTTCAAATATTGACGGAGTGTCAATGGGTCAGATACGATCAAGCTTCTGGAAAATCTGCTGTGGAATTTGGCCCCCGAGAGCCACTTATATCCTTTTACCTTTGATCTGTTCCTTATTCTATGATGTAATGAGCCAATGGAATAACTCCTAGGGAGCATGGCTTTCCTAGTTGGGAGGCTCGGGTGCATGTACTCCTGGTGAGCATTGATCTCCCAGTCGAGAGGTTCGAGTAACATTCTCCTAGAGAGCTCTGTTCTTCTAGCGAGCCTATGACTGTATTATTTGTTTCACGCAATGATACTTGCAGTATATCAACTTGCTTATTGATTTGATAAATTGTTTATTATTTAGTGACTTATGTTGCATGTGATACTTCGGAACCTCACAGGGCTTTTAGCTCACTCCTTCATTTGTTTTCCTTAACAGGGTCTGAGTGCAAAATGAGTGAAGATAAGAAAGAGCTGTATGAGAAAATGCTTGTACTTGTAGTGTAATTAACTGTACTGAGGGAGAAATTGTAATAGTTTATAATTTGAGTTGTCTCTAAGGTAAATTATGGGTAACTGACCTATTGTGGTCAAGTATATCCTTCTAGAGTAATCAATCTTTTGGTTTGTACTAGAGGTTGATCTTAACAACTTGGTGTTCTTTAAAATGATATTTTGGGTTTCGTGATTGTTTTCTTAAGAGTATTGTAGTGAGTCCTGATGAGAACTGGGAAGGCAGTCTGCCGAACCCTTTGGTACACCTTAGGGGAGGTGGGATTGTCACAAATACTACTGCAAATATGACGGCTCAGGTGAACAACGTCCAGGGTCTTTTGCTAAGTATCTAGAGGAATGCGGTATCGTCCCAGAGTACACCATGCTGGATTCACCCACTGTGAATGGTGTTGCTGAAAAAGGAAATAGAACACTTAAGGATATAGTGAGGAGTATGATAAGTCATTCTACCTTACCAGAATCATTCTGGGGCAAAGCACTTAAAATTGCAGCATATATCCTTAACAGAGTTCAAACTAAGGCAACTACCAAAACCCCTTATGAGTTTTGGACTAGTAAGAAACCTAGTTTGAAGCATTTGCGTGTTTGGAATTGTCTAGTTGAGGCAAGGCCTTATAGGCCAAATGCAAAGAAACTGGATTCAAGAACGGTTAGTTGTTATTTTGTTGAATACTTTGAAAGATCCAGGGGTTACAATTTTTATGATCCCACAGTTAAATCAATTTTTGAGATAGTCCAATCAAATGATCATTGATGTAGAAATATTTCATTCATTTGTCACTAGGTTAGTTATAGTTACTAACAAGCTTTGACAGCCAGCTTTTTCTTACTTTTTTGATAGCCAAGGTACGACCGTTAACTGTTTCCCTAACCAGATAACAATCCTAGGTACGACCATAGGAATTTAATTACCCAGTTGCATTAAAAGCTAGAAAATCCCAACCCTAACCAATGAGCACACTAAGAGGGTTCATTTAAGTTAGATCCTACGTTTCCCTAACATAAAACCAATTATGGTGGTCGCCACTAGTTATTAACTAAACGAACAATTACGGATTCAATCCAGTTAATTTGACAGTAGGCTATCAAGTTAAATTAAATATCCGGCCATTGACATTCAATTAACAGAATAACCATAAACAATTAATCTAGGAAACGTATGAATAGTAACCACATTAAAAGAAATAATAAAAATTCAATTAGATCTCACAAATGTTATGAACCGCGCCTTCGAGTTGCCCTTTGAGTAGACGAGGAATTTAGCCACTCCTCATCATGGCCATCCCACGTGATTTGATTGATTTAATTTGCATGCTCGTGACCACGTTGGAATTGAATGTGCATATGATTGGAATTTTAGATGAGAAGACGACCAAGACGTCGAAGTAAAGAACAAACTAAAGTTAATGGAAAAATAGGAAAAATGAGCAAAACCAAAAACGGAACCATTTTGTCTTCTTTCTTACTTTGCAAAAGGAACTACTAATACTCCGATGAAGAGAACCTACGTAGGAGGAAAAAGCAAAGGAACAAAAGCTCAAAAAAATGAAATCAAAGAAAACATCTTCTAAAATCTATTCTAAGCCTACCAATGACGATTTGCAAGTCTGCGCAAAAGGCTAGATAAATAGCGATGCTTGCTTTCGCTTCCTACTACCTTAGGGTTCCCAAAAAAAGTTCTAATCCTAATTGGAGTCTACTTGCTAAATAACAATAAAAAAGTAAAATAAGGAAACCAATTACAACTTCCCTAAATAAAACTGTATTTTAAGCAATTCCCAAAAGTAAAATAAAATCTTCAATCCCAAAAATGACAAATATCAGGCGTAGGATTTTTCTTCACGAAGTACTTCTTCACAGCCCCATATACAGCGCGCCCACGCCTTATCCTTGGGAGTCTTCTGGAATTTTTACCAAAATTGCACTTTTAACCTCCAAATAATTTCAATGACCTAAAATCAATGCCAAAACCAAACATGAGTAGAATCAAGCAATTAATACCATATTTAGGCCATATTTAAGGGGAAATATCTACAAATAATGTGAGGGCTCGAAAATTTTATTTTTTATCAGAAAATAAATGATAATGAAAATAATAATATTATTATGTATTTTCACTCAAATATTAGTGAATTTACGCTTTGAATTATTATTTTCTAATTTAGATGATTTTTCGAGAATTATTTGCCGGTATGTGTTTCGGCTAGTTTAAGTATTGAATTTTGTTCCGAAGCATGAATAGTGACTCTAAGATGAACCCGAGTAAATGTAGAGACATTACAGATATATATTTAAGGTTGGACAGTGTAGGAATGAGATAAACCATTAAAAGTTAGAGTGTCGCGCGTCGACGCGACATAAAGTGGTCGTGAGACAACTTTTCCATAATTTAAGGGGAGCCACTCCTTTTGCCCCCTTAAAGTCTTGTTTCTTGCTACCTTTTGTTCCATTTTCAGCCACACTCAAACCCCAAAAGAGAGAGCCGAGATTAGAGAGAGAGAAAGAGCTTGAGGAAGTTTCATCTTCTCCATCTTCTTCATTTTCTTTCCTTTCTTCCATCAAGCTTCAAGCACCATTGGAGGCCATCATCTTCTCAAGATTTGCAGCCGAGAGAGAGAGGAGAGAGGAGAGCTGGTCCCAGAGCTTGAGGGGAGAGGGAGAGATTTTGCCAGCTTTCTTCCATTTTCTTCCATCAACTCTTCTTGAAGTTTCAAACACCATCATCCTCTCCACTTATAGAGAGAAAGAGGTAAGAGAGAGCTGGTCAGGTTTTGGAGGATAAGAGAGAGCCGTGAGTGAGAGAGAGAAAGAGAAGGAAAGCTTGGGTGGTTTGTCTTGAGCTTAATCTTGAGTTTGGAGAAATCAACTTGAAGCAAGTAGATCTGTGGGAAAACTTGGAGGATCTCGAGGTATTGAAGCTTAGGACATCATCTGTGGGTGGAACTTCATCAAATCTTCCTTGATCTTGCTAGATCTGAAAAGATCTGGAGGTATAATCCTTAAAGATCTTATCTTTAACTTTATTAGCGGTAGATTTGTTAGATCTACGGTTTATTTTGATAAGAATGCTTAGGTATGAAGCATTTGAGTTGGACTCTTGGATTCCCAACCTAGGTAGGACTTGAGGTGGATTTTAGGTAGTGACTTGAGGACGATTGTGGGTTTGTAAGGATATTCGTGAAAATAGTCTTGATATGGTTGGAAAGTAGGATTTTATTGTTGGAAATTTTGGAAGAAAAATGTATGAGATGGCGGAACCCATACTTGGTAATTTTAATGTTTGATTTCGAAATTTTGTGATTTGTCTTGAAGAGATTTTGCCTAAACAAATGTGTATTATGTTTATTTATGAGCACATGTTTGAATGGAGTGAAGTTATGAAATTTTAATGGTGAAAAGTTGTGTTTTCACTAAATTTGGGTAAACAGGTAATTTTGGAAAAATTAGGGAGCGATTTTAGTCGTCTAAAACTTTTATTTCCTATGTGAGTTTTGATTGATTTTGTAAAGTGATAATACTGTACTTTAACTACTACTGAGTCCTGCAACTTAATTTGACATATATTACCGAATGAATTTGAAAAATGAAGTTTTCTAGTGAATTGTAGTTCTCCGAGTCTAGCCTCCGTACCCATAAGCCTTGCTCCATTTCAACGAGAGTAATCTTAGACATGGTACGAACAAGAAACTGTAGTAGTGAGGGTTTGGTGATTCTGAGTAGTTAAGTTAAGTTTTGAGTTTTAGATATTTTGGCCAGTATCTGATAACTGAACTTTGGCTCAGGTGGCCAAGGCTTTGTTGAGGGTGAACCAACTAACGAAGTTTAGCCTTCTCCTTTGCTCACTCGTTTAAGTGGATCGAGGTGAGTGTCCCAACCCCTTTTTAAATGAAAGACTTTACTATTGGTTGCAAATGAATGCTTTATTGAAATGATCTGTTAGTAATTCTAATGAAGTGATTTACCACCATTTCCAAGTAATATGCTTTTACAAGTGACACAATTTATGAAGAGTTTATGAATGTTCAAATCCGTTTTAGGTTAAAAGTTTTACTACTACGTGAAAACGACTTGTGAAATGATTTACTCAACTCATATTTGTAAAGAAACAAGTCTGTGAGTATTTCTTGTATGTTATGTGAATTACATGCTTATGTGATTAATGCTTGATGTTACCTGATTTCATAGGTGTTAAATACTTGGTTCTAGACGAGTGTGTACTTTATCTCACTCGACCTAACTGTGAATACACTGTTCAACTGTTTACTTCTCCACTGTTTGTATATTACTATGCGATGTAGGCCATGTGTACTTTACCACATTGGCTGAACAAGGCCTTTTCCCGTTATCGACCTACCGAGCGAAGCGGACTTCGGTGGGTAGGTTGGTACCTTGCACGGTATACTCGAGTATTACCTTGGGAGTTAAGGAGGAGTAGGAGGGTGGTTGACAAGACGTGGACTGCCATTGGAGGACATGACCTTTCATTACTTGAACTACATGTTTACTGTATTATTGCTTACTGTATATTGTTTGCTAAATTAAGTGTTTCTAAAATTATTGTTTAAAGACTTAAATGTTTTACAAAATGATGTTTAACTCAAAGGTCCATGAATTTCATGTTTTTACTGGACATTCACTGAGCTTCTAGCTCACCCCAAAAAAATGTTTTATTTTCCCCAAACATGGATAGCGATGTCGTGATCCTTCTTAGCTTATTGGCTGGGTTATTTCTGTGCACCCTTTGTAATCATGGATGGATGGACTTTATTGTATTTGGGCTGTGAGATGGTATTGTGGTTGTACTCTAAGTACTTTGAACTGTAATTTGGGAATGAGAGTTGTAAGTTGAATTTCGTTATGTAATATTTGTGACTTGGATTGGAATGGTTGTTTATGTTCGCTTTTGAAGTTTTATTAGTTATTCTAGCGAGTGAATCCTGGTGAGAGCTGGGCAGGCGCTCCACGGATACCTTAGGGTACGCCCTAGGGAGAAGTGGAGTCGTCACAAATAAGGTTAATAATTAAGGACTTAACAAATTTTCCCCACACCTAGACAATGCTTGCCCTCAAGCATTCACTAGACCAAACTCAAAATCAAGATGACAAACATAGAATAGCATAAAAGACTAGCACAAATACTCCACATTTCCTTGACAATCTCATTAAAGTCGGATGTTCATGGAAAATAGTGTATGCACTCAGCACTCAAAAGGTTTAAAATGGGACATATACGCTCAAATCAACACCATAGAAAGACATTGCCATAAGTTTGCTAATCTATCACATCTCTACCGCTGAATATGAATTCAAATGCAAGAATCAAAGGGTCTTTAACAAGGGTTGTAACAGGGCTTATGGTGAAGGTTGGACAAAAAAGGTCATTTAGGTTATAAACATCAAAGAGAATACCTCATTATCCTTTGCATGAATTAAAATATCACACCCATTCCCATAGTCGTCTCTTAATCACCACAACAACTCCCAAGCATAGCAAGCGCATATATAACAACGGATTAATCCCATAGTGGGTTCTGCCATAGGAATTTCAGCTTGAGTCGCAATGATGAAACAACAAAGCAACAATAGCTGACCACGATTAAAGAAACGCAAAGGGAGAACAAAAACGGAAAGAAAAAGGAAGAAGAAAAACAAGGGAAGCGACAGAAAGAAGGAAAAGAGAAAGGAAAAAGAAAGAGAAGAAAAATCCAAAAAAAGAAAGGAAAAGGGTCTAGGGCTTTTGACCCGATTTGACTCAAAAATTTTATTTATTTTATTTTTTTTATATATCCGCAGCTTTGGGCAGAAGACTTGCCCACTTAAGGCCAAGGCATGCCTTAACTTCATAAGTCTTCTGATCAGTCCCCTTTTTTTTTGTTTTTTTTAACCCTTGGTCAGAAGACTCTTTTCCTTAAGGCGTAGGCACGCTTTAATCTTGTAAGTCTCCTGTCCAAAAAAATTGTGTAGACGAAAATGGGATCAGAGGCCTTTCCTCCTTAAGGCGTGGGCACGCCTTATAGTTGAAAGTCTTCTGATCGAGTTAAACGATACACTCCACTTTGGGCAATGCTTTGGCACACACACCCAAGGCCTACAAATACAAAATTTTTGTTAAACTAAGAAAATGACGTAACACAAAAAGTAAAAACACGAAATACAGAAAAATCAAAATTTAACAACATGAAATAATGAAAAAGTAAAATTCTTGGGTTGCCTCCCATGTAGCGGCTGTCTTTAACGTCTTTGGCTAGACAAAACGAGAGCTCTCAGGTTGCATAATCAGGATCTTCAAGAGTGATAATCTCTACTTCCTCAACATTGAAACCCTCATAATACGGCTTAAGGCGGTGACCATTGACCACAAACTTTTTATCTGTCTTCAAACTTTGGATTTCCACTACACCAAAGTGAAAAACATTAGAAACGACAAATGGACCAATCCAACGAGAACGCAACTTACCGGGAAAAAGTTTAAGTCTCGAGTGATAAAGGAACACTTTTTGTCCCACTTCAAATGTCTTTCTCAAGATTTGTTGGTAAAGATTTTGTTCTTTTCCTCATAAATCCATGCATTCTCATAAGCCTCATTCCTTAACTCCTCTAACTCCTGTAGTTGGAGTTTTCTATGCCTCCCAGCATCCTCAAAATCCATGTTGCACTGTTTAATTGCCCAGAACGCTTTGCGCTCATACTCAATGGGAAGATGGCACGGCTTACCAAACACTAACTTATAGGGAGACATCCCAATAGATGTCTTATAAGCAGTTCTGTAGGCCCAGAGTGCATCTTCTAGCCTCAAACTCCAATCCTTGCGATCAGGGCGAACCATTTTCTCCAAGATGGATTTGACTTCTCTATTCGAAATTTCCTCTTGCCCATTGGTTTGTGGATGATAAGAGGTGGAAACTTTGTGAATGACTCCATACCTATGGAGTAAAGCTGCAATCACCCGATTACAGAAATGCTTTCCCCTATCACTGATCATGGTCCTCGGCATTCCAAAGCAAACAAAAATATGACTTTTCACAAAATCTGCGACTACTTTAGAGTCATTAGTCCGGGTGGCTTTAACTTCCACCCGTTTCGACACGTAGTCAATAGCTAATAAAATGTACAAAAACCCATAAGATGAAGGAAAAGGACCCATGAAATCAATACCCCAAACATCAAAAACTTCACAAAACATTATAGGAGTTTGGGGCATTTGGTCTCTACGAGATATATTACCTACCCTTTGACATCTATCACAAGATTTGCAAAACACGTATGCATCTTTGAAAGGGTAGGCCAGTAAAAACCACTATCTAATACCTTACGGGTAGTTCGTTTAGGCCCAAAATGGCCACCACATGCATAAGAGTGACAAAAAGTTAAAATTTAATTGAATTCAGATTCACTCACGCACCGATGCATCACTTGATCAGCACAATGCTTCCAAAGATAGGGGTCGTCCCAGATGAAGTGCTTGGAATCACTCTTTAATTTGTCCCTCTTAGCCTTTGGCCAACCTGCAGGTAGTTGAATAGTTACTAAGAAATTTACAATATCAGCGTACAAAGGCGTAGACGAAGTAATGGCAAGCAATTGCTCTTCAGGAAATGCCTCTGTCAATGGCAAATTGTCCTTATTTGTCAGCACGCGGCTTAGGTGATCAACTACCAAGTTTTCCGCCCCACTTTTATCCTTGATATCCAAGTCGAACTCTTGCAGGAGCAGAATCCATCTGATGAGCCTTGGTTTTGCATCTTTCTTTGTCAACAAGTACCGTAAGGCTGCATGATTAGAAAAAACTATTACTTTTGCACCCAATAAATAAGGCCTAAATTTTTCTAGTGCAAAAACAACAGCCAGTAATTCTTTCTCTGTCATAGAGTAATTAAGTTGAGTTCCACTCAAGGCCTTGGATGCATAGTAAATTGCATGCGCCGCCTTGCCAATCCTTTGCCCCAATACTGCTCCCATTGCATAATCACTTGCGTCGCACATTATTTCAAAAGGGAGATTCTAGTCTGGGGGTTGAATGATGGGTGGCGATGTCAACGACCCCTTTAATTTATCAAACGCCACCTTGCATTCGTTAGTGAAGTCAAATGGTACGTCCTTTTGCAACAGCTTGAACAAGGGGGCTCCAATTTTGGAAAAATCCTTGATGAATCTTCTATAAAACCCTGTATGACCCAAAAGGAATGTACCTCCCGTACACTTATGGGGTAAGGCAAAGAAGAAATAATATCTATTTTTGTTTTATCTACTTCTATTCCCTTAGTTGACACAACATGCCCTAGGACGATGCCATATTCCACCATAAAGTGGCATTTTTCAAAATTAGAGCTAGATTATCAAGGCATTCGTCAAAACTATTTCCATATACACTAAAATCATCTATGAACACCTCAATAATTTTTTCCACATACTTAGAGAAGATACTTACCATGCACCTTTGGAAAGTTGCTGGAGCATTACAGAGACTGAAGGGCATCCTACGGTAAGCAAAAGTGCCAAATGGGCAGGTGAACGTGGTCTTTTCATGGTCCTCTAGTGCTATGGCAATTTGGAAATACCCTGAAAAACCATCCAAAAAATAATAGTAAACACGACCAGCCAACCTCTCTATCATTTGATCAATAAAGGGTAGAGGAAAATGGTCATTTTTTGTAACGGCATTTAATTTCCGGTAGTCTATGCACTGGCGCCATCCCATGGGCTTCTTGACAGGAACCATCTCTCCTTCCTGGTTTTCTTCTATGGTTACCCCTACTTTTTTCGGGACTACTTGGACCAGGCTCACCGATGGGTTGTCCGAGATAGCGAAGATAATTCCCACCTCCAGGAGTTTAAGTATCTCCTTTTTAACTACTTCCATCATAAGGGGGTTTAATCTTCGTTGCGCCTATCTTACCAGCTTTGCATTATCTTCTAGCCGTATTCGGTGCATGCATGAGGATGGACTAATTCCTTTGATGTTTGCTATACTCCACCCAATCGCCTCCTTATGGTTTCGAAGAAGTCGCACCAATCTGTCCTCTTGATTTGGCAATAAATGGGTTGAAATAATCACTAGTAGCGTCTCTTTGTCTTCGAGAAAAACATACTTCAAATGGTTCGGGAGAGGCTTGAACTCCAATTCTGGTGCCTGCACAACAGAAGGTAACAATTTTTGTTAAGTTTCTGATATAAAAAGAAAAGTTACTTCATACCTTGAAGAAATGGGTGGGAGTGAATGCAGTGCTTCAACCGCATGACACAACTCATCACTGATTTCCGAATCAAGAGGTTCTCCCAACTCCAAATGTTTGACCAAAACTACTTCCAGTTCATCCTTTCCATCTAACTCAAAAGTTTCCTGTACAAGAGGCTCAATAACACTTAAAGCAAAAACTGAGTTAGATTCTTTCGGGTATTTCATTGCATCAAAAATATTAAAATTTACAAATTCTCCATCAAACTTCATTGATAAAGTACCCTCATTCACATCTATTTTTGTCCTAGCAGTGCTTAGAAAAGGCCGACCTAACAAAATAGGTGACGGATTTAATGATCTTTCATCTCCCATATCTAGGACATAGAAATCTGCTGGAAATATTAACTCATTGACTTGCACCAGAACATCCTCAACTAGCCCCTCAAGGTAAGCATTGGTACGATCCGCTAGCTGGATTATGATGCTAGCTTCCTTAAGTGGCCCAAGATTTAGAGAAGTATAAATGGTTTTGAGCATCACATTGATTGATGCCCTAAATCCAACATTGCTTTCCTAATTTTGGTGTTTCCTATTTTACGGGGGATCGTGAACATACCTGGATCCCCACACTTGGGCGGGAGCTTTCTTTAAAGTACAGCTGATACGTTTTCTCCCTCCACTACTCTTTCATCACCCCTTAGCTTTCTTTTGTGGGTGCACAAGTCTTTTAAAAATTTTGCATACTTTGGCACCTGCTTAATTGCATCCAACAAGGGGATGTTGATCTCTATCTTTCGGAACACGTCCAAGATTTCTTTCTCCTTCTCTGCCTTCTTTGTTCTCTCCAACCTGCAAGAAAAATGAGGTAAATTAGATTTAGCAGGAATTGAGGAATTAGAGGTTATCTTGGGCTGTTCGTGAACGCGTCCCTCCTTTTCAATTTCCTCTTCAATCTCTTCTTCATTCTTACTCTTTGGATCTTTTAAGCTAAGCCCCGCTACTTCTCTGCCACTTCTTAATGTCATGGCACTGACATTCTTGGGATTTGCCTTAGGCTGTGATGGCAATTTTCCAAAAATGTGATATTCTAGTCGGTTGATTGCGGTAGCCAAGTGACTCACTTGAGTCTCCAAATTTTTCATACCCGACCTAGTCTCCTGTTGGAATTGGGCAGTGCTCTGTTGGAATTGGGTGGTACCCTGTTGGAATTGGGTGGTGCTCGTGGTCAGATTCTTTACAATATCCTCCAAAGAGCTTCCAGAATTTGTAGACGAAGGCTGAGGCTTTGCTTGATAAGGTTGCTGAAATCCTGGAGGATGATTCACAAATGAGTTCTGAGGCCTGTTCCCGTAGCTGAAATTGGGGTGGTCTCGCCAACCTAGATTGTATGTACTGGAATATGGGTCATACTGCCTGCAGGGCGCGGGCACGCCTCCAGTCATATTAATCTGCTCAGCTCCATCTTCTTGCAAAGTAGGACATGCGTCTGTGGGGTGGCCTACGTTTGCGTAGATTCCATAGACCTTTGCTTAAAGTGCATTCCCCACGGCCAACTGTCGTACGACTGATGTTAACTCAAACAACTGCTGCTGAATAGAGGAGGATTCTATCTCGTTGACTCTACGGGTGGGGTTACTTTCACGGAAGCCAAATTGTTGAGAATTTTCTGCCATTGCCTCAATGAGATCCCATACTTCTCTTGGTGTTTTATTCACCAGTGCTCCCCCACTCAGTAGCATCTATAACACTTCTGTCAGATGACTGAAGTCCTTCATAAAAGTATTGGATCAACAGTTGTTCACTAATTTGATGTTGTGGGCATCTAGTGCACAACTTGTTGAACCTTTCCCAATAGTCATATAAACTTTTTCCAGGATATTGTTTAATACTGCATATCTCCTTTCTCAAACTTATAGCCCGAGATGCAGGAAAAAATTCTCTAAAAATTTCTTTTTCAATTGCGCCCAAGTTGTGATACTACTTGCAGGTAGGTAGTATAACTAGTCTTTCGCTGCATCCTTGAGGGAAAGAGGGAATGCTCTGAGTTTGATCTGCTCTTCAGTAACCCTGGGAGGTTTCATGCTAGAACATACTATATCAAACTCTTAGATGTGTTTGTGGGGTTCCTCACCAGACAAACCATGGAATACGGGCAAAAGATGGAGTAGCCTAGATTTCAACTCGAAGAAAGTATTCTCAGCCAAAGTTGGGAATGTAATGCACAGAGGCTGCTGGGTCAGATCCGCAGCAGCCAACTCCCTTAGTGTTCTATTAGTGTTGGCCATGTTAACTTCTTCTTCTGAATCACTCGATTGATCAGTTGGAGATTCTGGCAATTTAGGTCCTGAAGATGCAGTGGCCAACAATTCTTCCTTGTACTCCCTGGTCTCTTTCCTTAGCCTACGTGCGGTCTTCTCTATCTCAGGATCAAAAGTCAACTCACCTGTACGAGAAGAACGTGGCATAAACTAGCAAAGGTACTAGGTATCAAGAGAAAATAACTTACACAGAAACAAATTAACCAGACACCGTTTCCCCGGCAACGGTGCCAAAAATTGACAGGTGCCGAACCAGTGCAATAATAAATATTAAAATCCCAATTACCACCACAATTAATTACAGAATAATTCTGAGTACTGGAGCAGGGACCCCGGATGGGCAATGAGTTACTTGCTTCACCCTGATTCCAAGGAGTATACTGTACTCGATGTACCACAATTACCTCTAAGAAAATATTAATTTGTAGTAGTGGCAAGTAGGGTAGTCTCCTCAGGGAACGGATAGGAAAAAATGTTTCTTTCTAGGTCACAGGAAAATGGGGGGTTTGGATGGGATAGAACTAGAAATAAAATAAATAAAATTAGAAAATAAAAAATGAAAATACCAATTAAATAAATCACCAGAGAATAAGTTGAGAATAATTTAATAGAAATAACAAGTAATAAAGTTCTACCCAATGAAACAACTTCTTAGGCACAGTCCAATCAAATGATCATTGATGTAGAAATATTTCATTCATTTGTCACTAGGTTAGTTATAGTTACTAACAAGCTTTGACAGCCAGCTTTTCCTTACTTTTTCGACAGCCAAGGTACGACCGTTAACTGTTTCCCTAACCAGATAACAACCCTAGGTACGACCATAGGAATTTAATTACCCAATTGCATTAAAAGCTAGAAAAACCCAACCCTAACCAATGAACACGTTAAGAGGGTTCATTTAAGCTAGATCCTACATTTCCCCAACATAAAACCAATTACAGTGGTCGCCACTAGTTATTAACTAAACGAACAATTACGGATTCCATTCAGTTAATTTGACAGTAGGCTATTATGTTAAATTAAATATCCGGCCGTTGACATTCAATTAACAGAATAACCATAAACAATTAATCCAGGAAACGTACGAATAGTAACCAAATTAAAAGAAATAATAAAAATTCGATTAGATCCTACAAATGTTATGAACCGCGCCTTCGAGTTGCCCTTTGAGTAGACGAGAAATTTAGCCTCTCCTCATCATTGCCATCCCACGTGATTTGATTGATTTAATTTGCATGCTCGTGACCACGTAAGAATTGAATGTGAATATGATTGGAATTTTAGATAAGAAGACGACCAAGACGTCGAAGTAAAGAACAAACTAACGTTAATGGAAAAATAGGAAAAATGAGCAAAAGCAAAGATGGAACCTTTTTGTCTTCTTTCTTACTTTGCAAAAGGAACTACTAATACTACGATGAAGAGAACCTATGTAGGAGGAAAAAGCAAAGGAACAAAAGCTCAAAAAAATGAAAACAAAGAAAACGTTTTCTATGCCAATGATGATTTGCAAGTCTGCGCAAAAGGCTAGATAAATAGCGATGCTTGCTTTCGCTTCCTACTACCTTAGGGTTCCCAAAAAAGTTCTAATCCTAATTGGAGTCTACTTGCTAAATAATAATAAAAAAGTAAAATAAGGAAACCAATTACAACTTCCCTAAATAAAAGTATCTTTTAAGCAATTCCCAAAAGTAAAATAAAATCTTCAATCCCGAAGATGACAAATATCAGGCGTAGGATTTTTCTTCACGAAGTCCTTCTTCACAGCCCCATATACAGCGCGCCCACGCCTTATCCTTGGGAGTCTTCTGGAATTTTTACCAAAATTACACTTTTAACCTCCAAATAATTTCAATGACCTAAAATCAATGCCAAAACCAAACATGAGTAGAATCAAGCAATTAATACCATATTTAGGCCATATTTAAGGGAAAATATCCACAAATAATGTGTATAATTAAGGACTTAATAGTTTTCGTATTGTACTTTGTGTTGGATAGTGTTTACATATTTATGTTGGTTCATCAAAAGAAGGATTCGAATATTAATGGTATTTCCTTTTCAAAATTGACACTCATAATTTTGGCAATCTATTGTTCTAATTATATTCTTGACAAAATTGAAGGATTTAAAATATTGTTGTTTCCTTTTTCAACATAGTAACTTATATCATTTTCAATTTTAGTCATGTATAGATTTGGTAGATTCTTTAAATTGAGATAGCATGTGAGAGCTCAGAAATTGTAATTTTTACCAGAAAATAAATAATAATGTTAATAAAAAATTATATTATGCATTTTCACTAAAATATTAGTGAATTTATGCATCGAGTTATCATATTCTAATTTAGAGAATTTTTGGTGAATAAATTGCCTGGTTTTTGTTTCGGCTAGTTTAAGTGTTAATTTTCGAGCCGTGACGTGAATTGTAGCTCTAAGATGAAACTGAGCATATGTAGAGACTTTAAAGAGGTATATTTATGGTAGGGCAGTGTTGAAAGAAGAAAATCCAGTAAAAACTAGAAGTATTACGCGTAGACGCGACATAAGTTGAGTTGACCAACTTTTCCTTAAAAGATGGAGAACCATGCTTCTTGTCCCCTTATAACTTTATCCTTGTTCCATCTTCTTCTTCATTTTCAGCACACCAAAGAAGCAAAAGAGAGAGAGAGAGAGCCGAGGTAGAGAGAGAGATATAGAGAGAGAAAGAGATCTTCTTGCTTCTTCTTCTTCTTCTTCACCTTCAAAACTCCATTGGAGAGAGTTTCATCTTGCACTTTCTTCTTCAAGCTCCAGCCGAGAGGGAGAGACTAGATAGAGAGAGAACTGAGAGCTAGAGGGAGCAAGAGAGAGAGTCCGTCTTCATCTTGTTCTTCTTCTTGATCCTTGAAGACTTCACTCAAGAGGAAATCAAGCCATCAACACTTCATCTTCTTCTCCTTCTTGTCACTAGTCGAGAGAGAGGAGAGAGAGGTCCGAGAGAAAGGGTAGAGAACGCATCCACTCTTGATCTTGAAGTTTTGTGGAAGAATTCACCAAGAAACAAGCAAATCTTTGGCTAATCTTGGAGGATCTTGAGGATATTTGAAGGTGCAAGGCTTGGAAGACAATTCTTGAGTAGAGTTACACTTGATCTTATTTGATATTTCTAGATTTAGATAGATCTTGAGGGAGTGTGGATGACTTTGAAACCGAGCCAAACTTGGAATCTAAACCTTGCTATTTTAGTAAGTTTACATGCATGTTACTTGATTTAACTTTGCAAATTTGACCTAAAATATGCTTTGATTAAGTGATATGACGTGAAAACTTGGTTTGTGATCCATCAAATGGAGTAGTGTGTACTTTATCACACTTACTCCTTTGAATGGTAATACTCGTGAAAGTATTTTGTCATGATTTATGTGCATATTAAATTTCGGGAATTCCGGGGACCTATCGGTAAGTCAATAGACTCGAGCTGTAAGCTAGGCCTAGACCGAGGAGAAACGACGGACCATAGGGTAAGTGAAGTAAAGTGTGCTTTGGGTTTGGCGTATGGACTTGTCCATTTTGGAGAGCAATAATCAATTTATGTGACTGAACGGGAGTAAGTGCTATGCCTATTTGGGTGGGAATCACCTCTTAATCCGTATCACTTTATATGTCTGAACGGGAGCAAGTGCTACGCCTATTTGGGCGGAGTCACCTCTTAGTCCGTATTAATCGCCCTTGGTATGCTCGAGCTTTACCCTTCTTGCGTGTTTGGAGTCGGGCTCGATGGGGTTTTGGTGGAGTTAGGAGTAAGTGGAGTTCTATATGAATTATATGAAAGTTGACGGAGTGTCAACTACATGAAAAGTGTTCCAGTTTCGTGGAATTTAACTCTTGAGAGCTACCTGTATCCTCCCTTGTGTTGTTACTCGCTTTCCTTATTTGTTTGTTTCTAATTGTGCATTTGAAGTGAAATTTCATATGTTCTATGTGAATTGCATACCTTTTTGGAACTCACTGGAATTTTGCTCATTCTTTTAAATTTGTTTTCTTTAACAGGGACCGAGAACCCGACTGATGGTGCTACTCGTTAGAGCTAGACCTTATTCTTGTATCTGACTTGAGAAACTTGAACTTTGTATTAAGGGTTTTGTATTGTAAGCTTTTGAATGTATGATTAAATACTTTGAATTATATTTTGGGAATTGTAATATGATCTTCTAATTGCACTTTATGTATCTTGGGATTATAAGGTTGAAGTAGTTAAGTTGTGGTTTGTTGATTGGTTGAGATTTGATATTGTTGATTGCGAGAATTGGATAGGCAGTCCACTGAAACTTTAGAGTGCACCCTAGGGAGAGGTGGGGCTATCACATAGCATGTTAGGTTTTTTTTAATGGGTTGGTTTTAGAAAATGGTGTTAATTGATAGATGCACATTACAAGTATGTAACGGAAGCATTTAATACAGTTTTTCTAATTAAAATAAATCAAAATTGTAAGAAGACAGGATAGGAGATAGGAAGTTCTCTAACGGGTGAGCTAAAAGTTTTTTTCAAATATATATATTATATATATAGATTCCACATCATGTAACGTACGATTTCACATCAGATGCACGCAAACAATTCAATGAATTAGACAGTAACATTGCATAGCACATTAATGAAAAACAAATATCTATTTAGTGAAAACGGTTTCTTTGAAAAGTATAATAAGTAGATGTGTGGCACACACCAATTGTTAAAGCAGCATTATAGAGAGTATTGTTGGCAGTTTCATGAATAGCGTCGAATCTCAGATAAATATTTAAACTCTTTAGGGACTACTAATCCTCTTAGATTCTTGTGGTGCAAACGTTAATTTCATCTTCAAAATTCACAAACAAAACTCAGCATTTCTTCACCTGGAAAAGGGAAAAAAAATTTCATACATACACTTGGAAATCAGAATGCATGTAAACTGGCGTTTTGGATGTTGGCAACCTCCGCTCAGGTTGCGAATTGGACTCAGACAATATGGCAAACAGACTCAAAATTTTCAGCAACTAAACTGACAGATCCATAAAAAATCTATAGGTAGTATGATAATTAAAAAGAACTCCTTAAAAGCTAATTCATAATATTTAACATTATAATTCAAAAGACCTCCGTTAATCATAAGCAGCTTTTCAGGCACAAAAAGCATGGTTCACCTAATAGCAGTTTCAAAGCAAAATTATATATGCCTGCTAAATTATTATCTAAAAATTCACTCGAAAGCCCAGGCGTTTTCCCTGCGAACCTCTTCTTCTTCCTCAGGAGTGTAGTCATTTACGATGTTGAATTTCTCACGAATTTGTTCTGGAGTCTTTCCCCTCATCATCTCCGCTACAGTTTGACAGGTGAGGTCAAGCAAGCCCTTGATATCGAGATAATTAGCGGCCAAGATGAGGTCAAAAAGGGTGTTCGGATCAACTTTCACAAACTCGGCATCGAACGATTTCAGACTTTCTTTCTCATCCTCGGATGATTCTCCGCCGTCCTTGGGCTTCGCATGTTGCTTGCAGTATTCGAGGACCTTAGCCAACGTTGTGCCGGTGACGTTGGGGAGGGGGATTGCTGTGCTGGCACAATTGTCCTCGATCATGTGCTTGATGGCTTGCGATTGCAGAAGTGCTGATGCCTCCACCTCGAAAATCTCGCCATCGGAACTGTTCAACACAATCGTCTTTGCTTCTGGTGAAGACATTGTCGCTGGAAAACCAAACGATGTTGGAAAAAACAGAAGAAGAAACTCTAACTGTTGAGAAGATAAGGATGTGAAAATTGGCTGCTCTCCTTTGGTGTATATAGAGATGATGAAGTAGGGTACAAATTCTTTTCTAGAAAAGATTAGGATTCCGTGTTATTAATTGACTATACTGATTACTTGCAATTAACAATTTATGATGGACTATGACAATTTCTTTTCCAAGACGTACTTGGAGACGATTTTGTTAATCGTATACTAATTACATTGGAGCAACAATTCATAGAAAAAAACATTGATTAGTTTGGACTATGGCAAATTCTTTTCGAGAAGGGATTAGACTGTGGTTTAACAATTTATGGAAGGTAAAAAAAAAAACACAAAACAAAAACAATGATATGGGCTATGACAAATTCTTTTCCTCAACGGATTAGACTATGGTTTTGCTAATTGGATACTAACACTTGCATTAACAGTTTATGAAAACCCAACGACTACTATTGACTAAGGTAATAAGTCAATACGCAATTTTTTTTTTTTTTTGGTGGTAATAAGTACAAAAGTTAGAATTTAACATCAACCGTGCAAACCACAAGCAAATTCCTCAAAATAATGGTAAAATGGAAAATCATTCTCAATTTGTGGCTCTATTTTTTTTCCCCAATCTAGCAGTGCCACACATTGGATGCACCAGGGGGAATTTTGTTTTTTTTTTTTTAACTTTTTGTATAAGAAATGAAGAGGACTTGGTTATAATTTTGAAAATAATTTGTTACTAGTGCTGCACATGCCACGTGCAGCACTATTAACAATTGAAATAATGTGATTGGCGTCGGGGAGTTTTTTTTCCTACGTTTTGTATAATAAATGAAGAGGTCGTTGGTTGTAATTTTGAAAATATTTTGTTAAGGAGTTAGTGCTAGGGTTTTGGGTTTTGGGTTTAAAAAAATACTCTATACAAATAATAGAAGAATTCGAAAATCACCTGTACTTGACAATCTTCCCTGTGAGATCGATCGACATCTAGCATATCCTATGCTCAATAAACGATCTGTATACTTGTAGTAAACGGGGTATTTAGGTTTTATAATTAAAATTTGGTACATGGTAGAACTTCATCAACATGCGTAAGATCCTTTTCAATTAGATGTAAGGTCCGTAATTTCCATTAATTTTGAGATGCCAATTTGCATTAGGATTGAAATATCATAATTGTATTTGGATTAGGATTAAAATATCATAATCAATGTGCGTCAAAAAAAAAAAATCAGAAGGACAGTTATTTAAAGGGCAGGTACAGTCACGTACTTTCTGCCCGTTACCTACCTTCCTGACGAAGAGCCCCAAAACCTCAACGGTTGTTTACGTAAGGAGCCAACTAAACTCACCCGTCAAAACCTCAACGGTTGTTTACGTAAGGAGCCAACTAAACTCACGTACAGCGTACTACCTCCTTCTCCTGCCAAAGAATTGCAGTTCAGTGATATAACTTGATTATTAAAGTCGCAGATTGCTCTGGGGAGAACAGCACGTAATAACCACGGCAAAACCTAATGGAGAATGCTCGTCAAGTAGCAGCAGCACTGCAGGAAAATCTACCACAGGTGACGATATATATATAGCTTTACTTGAACTGAGTTAATGATGCATGACTAAATATTTACCAAGACTGCAATCGACCTAATTTCAGTTTTGCTGTTCATACAGGTTACAGCCAATAATCCCCAAGTGCAATATAAGATGGTTTATGTGTTAGGTAATTAATACCTGACAACCCTTTCTTGGAGCTAGACAATCTTGTTCCTTTCTGTTTTTTTTTTTTTTTTGGTTTAACCATTCAAATCTTTTACTTCATTTCATTTTTTTTCACCCAACCCGTTTTTTGTTTTGTTGGGGTGGGGTTTCTGTGCAGGGCCGGGGGTAATTTGAGGACTTGGATAGAGAAGAAAAGGATTTAATTCTAGGCATAACTTCAAGCAACAAATTGCTACAGACTGAAAAGTGTAATGGAACGAATTTTGCATGCTTAACTGACCATATAAGTTGCAATTGAGCTTCTCCAATTAATAAGAAAATTGAATCCTTGCTTTCTGCTCATAATTGAGGCTGTAACCAACACAAATTTCAACTCATTGCATTCATAGGTGGTCCAGCTAGCGGAAAGGGGACACAGTGCTCCATGATTGCTGCTCGCTTTGGGTATTGCCATCTCAGTGTGGGTGAATTACTTGAAAAAGAAGTGCTTTCTGGAAGTGAAAATGGGTACATATCTGTTACTTCTTTTTTTCTTTTTACATGCTTAATTTCCATGTACGTAATTTTGTCTAGAAACAATTCCCTGCTCTCTTCATCTTAATTTGGAAACAATTCCCCACTCTCACCCCATCTTAATCCATAATATAGGGATGCCATATATTGTCCTTGCTTGTATATGGATTTCCATCTTGAGTAGAGATGTCAAAATGGGTGGGTTTAAATAGTTCATAATTGGGTAATGAGTATAATTGGGTCAATTCATCTATATCTATTTAATAAATGAGTATGGGTATATTCAATTACCTTTTTATATCTCGGTTGAAATACTTTTTTTTTAATTTACATTGGTAGAAAATTTAAATTTATCTCCTTAATACTATCTAAAATTTGAGTTTTAATGTATAATTATTTTTAAGTGGATTAAATACGTGAGTCGAGTCACAACCCATGAATTAAATGAGTATAATTGGATACCCACTTATATCCATTTAAAGTTAATGGGCAGGTTTGGACAAGTGAGCCGATTTGGACAAGTCGACACAGTTGAGTTGTAATTGATGGCTCTAATCTTTAGTAAGCCAATGCAACTTGCATTATAGGGAGGGATCCAGAATCTATGGAATTATTGTTCTTTTCCTCTGATAAAGTGCTACCTTTTAATGTTACAGAGCTGTGATCAGGACGTTTAAGCTAGAAGGCAAGCTTCTTCCCACTGACATTGTTATGAAGGTTCTTGGTCAAGCGATGGAAGCAAGTCCAACGAAGAGGTTTCTCATTGACGGATTCCCGCGAAATCAAGAAAACCTTGCAGCAGCAGAAAATTTTGTAAGTGATTAATTTCTTCACCAGAACAATTAGTTGGTCTGAATTAACTTTCCTGTTTTTCAAGAAGCTCAAAGTATTAAATGGTGTTCTCAGATGAAAATTGAGCCTGACTTTGTCTTGTATTTTGAGTGCTCGGATGAGGTGATGACTAACCGCTTACTAAGCAGGAACCAGGTTAAGTTTTGGCTTCTTTTCCATCCAAAAACAATAAATAAATAAAAAAAAAAACGTTGTCCTACATATATATTGTCCATGCTTGATTCCGCAGCCATAATATATACTCCAATTTTAATAGTAATCTAACCATAAGATATACGCCAATTTTAATAGTAATCTAACAGAAAATTTTTTTTATTTGTTAATTATGCAGGGAAGATCTGACGACAACATGGTCACCATACCTAAGCGCATTAAAGTTTTTCATGAATCCACTTTGCCGGTGGTTGATTACTACTTCTCCAAGGGGAAGGTTTTTAAGGTATTTGGTTCCCTAACCAAAGTTTTTAGTACGCATTTCAACGGATGAATAGTTGAATTTTAAAGAGGCTAAAAAAAAGGCCTAGAAATTGGGCAGAAAACATTGCCTAACAAACATCCCGTATAAGTTTTCCTTTCTTCATTTTGTCTTTCAGGTTAATGCAGAGCAATCCATTGACGAGGTCTTCAAGGAAATTGAAGGTTACTTCAGCAAGTTTGAATTGAAGTATGGGGCAGAAAGCATTGCCTAGATGTTCTTAAGACACTGTTCGTTTGTTTTACAGAAATATTTACTAAGACCCTGTAGCTGTTTATTTATTTCACAAACCTTCAACCTTGTGTAAGCTTAACCTTACTTGGATATTTGCACAAGTGCCTTTAAGCCGTGGAATGCTTTTCTTAATCTAAATGTTCTGTACAAGTTGAGCAATAATAATTAGATTAACTCTTTTAGTTTCCATGCTCATTTATCAAATTAGGGCTGCCCAGATACAAGTTGATACAATACTAAAAGTGGATAATGGTAATAGTAGTATATGTGTACTAGGAGAACATGTAACACATTTTGGTTTTGGTTTCATAGTCAATGACTGGCTTGGGATGTGGATATTGCGGTTGGAAGTTCTTGATACCACAGTCAATGAAATAACTAAACACCAGCAATATGATGATATTAAGAAACAATAAACAATGTTAGGAATTCGAAGTTAGGAAATCGAGAATTACTCTCAGCAAAATGAAAAAAAGAATTTGCTTAGAATAAAAAAAGTTAAGAAATTGAGAATTACTCTCAGCAAAGTGAAGAAAAAAAAGGTCCTTCTAGTAATCACAGTCGAAATTATTTTCTCAACACTCCTTGTGCTCTTTGCAATACTCTTCTTTTTTTTTATGCAGTACATAGGCCATCACCATCTCTCCTTTTTTTTTTTTCGCACCTTAATTTGATGTTTGATGAAGATCATTCAGCCTGCATAGACAAATTAAAAACAAGACCATGAGTCCATGTCCATCAACTTTTCCTTCTTTTCTTCTTCAAGCATTCTCTGAAAAGGATTCCAACCAATTACAGTAATCTCCACAAGCGCAATGCATAACATATTCCATCCTACAACGACCTAAATAACCAACGAAAGCTTAACCGCCATTTGTTTGAAGGAATTACGGGGTGCATCATTTTAAGTATAGATAATTAACGATTACTAAACATTAATGTTTCAAGCTAATATAACCTCAAACTCAGGCCATTTAAAGGCTAGAACTTTAGTTAAATTCATTTGAGACTTATCAAAAGAAAAAAGCTTAAAAGGTGAAAGCATGAATGATCATTTTTTCAACCACAACCCTATTTTCAGATAATGACAGGATATAAAAGGTGAAAGCATGTACTACCAAAACTGCTATCCTCATTGTTACATTTAGTTTCGTTCACAACGCAGAACCTTACAAGATATACAGGGAGTTGAGAAAGTGAAGGGCCAGAAATAGAAAAGGATACAAATATAATAAAAAATATAATCCAGGACACTAAGGAGGTGAAGGGTGATTTTTGACCATTGTGGCCAATTTATCGCTGCTTTCTGAACTTTCCACCGCAACGGCACAAAAATGGAAGCTGAAGCTAATGCATTGTTGGAAGGCATGAAGCTATGTATCGAAACAAGTCATCACCGACTTTTGGTAGAGACAGGTTCCCTATCTTTACTAAGCCCACTTTCTAACAAACCATAGGTTTGCGTGCATGAAAAAGTTAAAATTGAAATCTAGCCCAGGCAATGCTGTTTGTATGAAGGATTCATCTATAGGTGTCAAAATGGGTAATTTGGGTAAGTTATAATTGGATAATGGGTATAATTGAATCAACCCATTTATACCCATTTAAATAAATGGTATAAACGGGTACCCATTTATACCCATTTATTTAAATGGGTATGGGTATACCCAACTACCCATTCATACCTATTTATGACTTGTTTGAAATATTATTTATTTTTTTAAAAGATTTTTCGCATGGTATTTGACAATAAATAATGGGATTTTATTGTTATTACATTGGTAAGAAATTCAAATTTATCTCCTTATCACTCACTAAAATTTTGGATAAAATGTGTATTTGTTTTTAAATGGGTTAAATGGGTGAGCCAAGTCAATCCATTACTCATCAATTCAATGGGTATAAATGGGTACCCATTTATACCTATTTAAAATTAATGGGTTGATTTGGGTAAATTATTAATGGGTTGGGTTTGGGTGAGCCAATATAAATGGGTTGTGATTGACACCTGTAGATTCATCATTGGCAATAACCTGAGATGAAAATTAATTAGTTTACTTATTATATTTTTTTTTGGTTTCCCTAATTTTATGAAATGCTTCAATTTCACAGAGATTATAAATTATTTTACTATATTAATAAGTTTAGTGTTAATATTGTATTCAAGGAACTGTGACATCTTCGGAAAACAACTACTTTACATAAGAATTTGGTAGCTTTTGTACAAGTGTGAGCAAGTTTTCACTGGCAAGAACCGATTTTAGCTTGTTAAAACATTTTTTGTCGTGGAAGTTATAAATTTGTTCACTCCATCCTAGAAATCTAGTATCCCGTCCTAGTTAAGATCCACTTCTGTGGAGAACTGCATGAACAAAGAAATCTATACTTTGGTTCCCTTGTGATGCACGTCTTCTGCTATAAATCTGATAATATACATCATTTTCAGTGTCATGCACATTTTTGTGTACAAAAAGGATGAAAACAAGATATACTCTACCCCTAAACATGCTTACTTCTTTGATCCCAGTAATGTCGTTCCCATGTCTCTACTTGCTTTGTTGACTTTCGCTTTCTGTCAATAATACAATGCAGAGATGCAGGATCATAAGGAGGCGGCATGATACAAGGAGTTTCACTGCGGGGACCTCTAATTGTGGAATCCATCATGAACTTCTTCGCCATCCCAACAAACAACAATGCAATTCAAAAAAAAATAAAGGCCATACCAACCCGAGAATGACCAATCGGGAAAGACAATGTCCAATGTGGTGTCGTTGGCGCAGTAGCGGAACAAAGGGGGCGGCGCCGTGGCATTAGGCCCAGAGTGAGAATCTTTGTCGATGACGGGCCAGTCAACGCAGTCAAAGACGAGGTCCAAATCAGGGAGTTGACCCGGGTACCTCCTTAGCAGCTGTACAATCCCCCACAGTGTGAAAGTGTCCCTGGTTTGGAACGCTTTCTCATAGGTCTCCACGTAGGCTGTTCCATTCACTATTACCAGTCGAAAATTGGGCGTCCTGTTGGCCGTATTCACCATGGCTTCCGTAAACCCGGTCTGCTTCCACGGCGATAGATCTTCATGGATCCAACGGAAGTAGTCCGGACACGTGGGATGCGTTGCTGCTGTTGGAGGGTCAGGATTCTGTCCTGGATATTGTGATGGATAGTAATTGGCTGGGCAGGTCAGGGTAGCATCACCTAGTGAAGAATTGAGCAAGATTTCGACTTGTTTATTCCTGGGGGGATTATGTGGTGTTATGGCGGTAAAAGTTGATTTCTTTAGGGAATTTATGGACAGTAACAGCAAGTTATGAAATTTGAGTATGAGATACTTGTACATATATAGCATACGCAAAACATGAGGCACAAGCTAACAGAGGAAATCCAAAATAACAGAAGAAACAGGAGAGTCACCCTCAAAATTTGCAACACTAAAATAATGCAAACTAAATAAATAAAATGCTGCCATGCCCTTGACAATGATTATCCAGATATTAGTAGATTTAGACTTTCCTTTGTGAAAATTGGTTAATTCTTCGGTCAAAAGGGGTCCGTCATATCAAAAAGAGCCCAGCAAAAGTTTTTGTTACAATAATTTTACTATCCAACAAATTATTGGAGTAGAGTAAAGGTTAATATCCAGCACAAAGCAGTCCGTACCAAGAAAGAACACAACTATAGCTAATAGAAGCACTAGAAGAATCCTACTTTTATCTACCCAAAAAAAAAAAAGGCACTAGAAGTGTCGAGGAAATTCGGCACTCACAATAAGAGAAGAATCCAGCAGCGCGTAGAGAAGAAGGCCCCGATGCATAGAAGAATCAAGAGAAATGTCCCTATAGTGTTCTTGGCTAGCACCTTTGGAATCCAAATCTTCTCCCCGGAAGGCCTGTGTATCCCTGATCCATTCAGCATGTTTTTCCGTTGCTCCCTCCTCTTTACTTCCTCGTTTATTTATGCCACTGCAACCTTTCAGCTTCCAAAGCTTGTACCAGGTTTACTTTAACCTAGCTGCTTAGCTGAAAAGATTTGTGTTGACCGCATGCGGCTAACTAGCCAATGATAGAAATACAGAGATCTGGAAAAGCCAATTACAACTCTGCAGCGGTTTTTGAGTTTAGCTGAAAAAAGGGGAGGAAGAAAACCGGTAAGAAGCAGCTACACAGACCCTAGTCGCTAGCTAGAAAGAAAAAGATCCACTACTATAAAAGAGGATTAAGTGAGGAAGGATCATGGTTCGAAGACTCGGCCGAGTCCGAGACGACTCTCCTATTCGTAACCGGAACGGAGGCTAACGATACGAGACCATTCTGATTTGACTCCGAGACATGCGACTCGCCGGAAAATCATCGAGACTCAGTCGAGTCGACTCCGAGATGAAAAAAAGTGACCAAGACGCCCAAGTCATCTCGAGTCGATTCGTATTCAAAAGATAAGAGAAAAATCTTATAAAAATGACAAAAATCAGACAATGTCTAGTGCACGAATACAACAAAATCTGGTGGACAAACACAAAATACAACAAAATCGAGATAAAAACAAGCACAGTAGCATAATCCAATAATTCAATCTGCTATACAATAATACAAGAGATAGAAAGTTCACATACCTTATTTCAATTCTTTCTTTCAAAGTCAGAAACCACACTTTAATAAAAGAAACGCAACTGTCAAGAAAAAGAAAAAGCCTTGTCGGTGGTCTGTAGGAGCCTTGTTTATCTATGGGCAATAGGAGAAGAACTCCTTCAAAGAAAAGGAGAAACTCAATAGAAGAACGGAGATTTCTGTGTCTGTGGAAGAAGAAGTCGTCCCACGTACGGTTTGGCGGGACAGGGCGAGAATCCCACAAAGTCACATTAGGAGGGCTATAGATCTTCCCTTTCTTTCGCAAGCAAGTGATTGCAGACAAAAGATTGGATCTCTTTCCTTTCGCATTTCTCATCAGACAAAGAAAAGTCAAGGAATAGATAACTCTAGATACTCCAGAGATTAGAAGCTTCCCCTCAACTACTTCAGAAAGCCCACTCACTGCTTCCCCTAATATCCTCCGTTTACCACATCAAAGAGATACGATTATTTCTATAATCCAATTGATCTGAATCACATTTTTCATCAAGATGACATACTAGATGATTGGATAAGAGAAACTGAACAACCTGTATTATTTGAAGATAATCTGGAGTGGTTGGATGAGGGCATTCGTCAAAGTGAATCAGAAAAGGGTCAAGATGACGATGAACAACATGCTGATGATGATTTTGGATGTGAATCTATTAGATCATGTAGTAATAGCGATAATATTAACTATCGAGAATTTGGATACTATCATGCTCAGGAATTTACTAGTGTCCCATCACTTCCCACGTATTGTGATTATGGAACACATAGTCAATCCTCAGAGTTAACAAATGCACCAGAGGACTCTTATATGTTACCTACTCAAGGTCCTTTGCCACTTCCACATCTGTTTTACCATCCTCCAAGAAATGAAAATAACTTTGAACCACATCGTCATTCTACTTGGTATTAATAGGTAAAAGAAATAAAATAATATTAAATATTTTAAATTCTTACAATTTTTAATGTGATTCCTTTTATTTTTGGCAGGGGATTGATCATGAAACAAGTGAAGTTTCTCCTACTTGTATCAAAAATAAACATGTAAATCGTACATATTACTTATGCAATTATTATTTTGCAAGATTTTTTTTTTGTGTGCTATTTTGACCTTGTTTGTAATAGTATTATGTTCAATGTTTTAAGATATTTATTTTTTGCATATGTTTTTTATATTTTGAATGATCACTTACAATTTTTAGAATAATGAAATGATTTAAAATATGCTTCTCACCGAAACCGTGACCGATATGCCGAGTTCGATGTGGAACAATACAAGCCACGACCGCGACTTTGAGCCATGGGAACGATTGCTTTGGTGAAAAGTTACTCTTCTGTTCGATAGCTAAAATGGACAAACCAAGTGAAGGACCAAGTGTTAAGAAGAACGACAATACCGTACGTTTAAATACAATGAACAAACCATACATTGCAAGAAGCAACGTGGGAGTTGGAGGAAGATATGTGAAATAAGTATCCCTACCTTTTTGATCGAAGTACGTAAGTTTCGAGAATGAAACTTTATATAAGATGGGTATGAGGGTCTCAAAATTCAGATTTTATTTTAAAAATACAAAATATTGTTTATATTCTATTTATTCATTGAAATATGAGTGAATTTATGTTTAAAGTGAATATTTTCTAATTTAGAGAATTTTTCAAGAATTATTTGCCGATGTGTGGTTTCGGCCAAATTAAGTTAAATTTTGCTCCGAAGCATGAATAGTGACTTTAAGTTGAAAACGAGCATATGTAGTGATATTATTGATATATATTTAAGGTTGGACAATGTTGAATTGAGATAAAACAGTGTAAGTAAGACTGTCGTGCGCGACGGACATAAAGCCACTTTTCCTTAAAATAGGGAAATGTCACTTTTTGTCCTTTACAAGCTTGATTTTTGGCTTCTTGAAGCTTCACTTTTTCAGCTGCAATTTGGAGCAAAGAGATAGAGGGAGGCCGAGAGCTTGAGGAGAGAGAGAGAGAGAAAATTTTGCAACTTTGTCTTCCATTTCTTCTTCCTTCCTTTCTTGAAGCTTTAAGCCACCATTTGTGACATCCCACATCGTCCCACATTGGAAGAATGATGAAGAAATGAGAGGTTTATAAGATTGGAACCAAAGTCTACCAAGTAACTTGGGCTAGCCATTTTGGGCCAAGTGATTCCAGGCCCAAAAGTTGCTTGGGCCAGGCCTTGGGTCCGGGCTGTTACAGTGGTATCGAGAATCTCTGGGGTGAGCTGGCAGGTGTTATGGTTCCCACTACGCAAGGAAGTGCAAGGAACTAAGTGCCATGTTCGACGGGGGCCACCTCTAGAGTCTAAAAGGAGTTAAGTGTCACGTCGGACGGGGGCCACCTCTAGAGTCCAAGCACGACCAAGTGGACAGTTTGGATTGTGACTGTATCTGTAACGGACTTTGCGAGGACGCAAAGTCCTAAAGGAGGGGAGAATGTGACATCCCACATCGTCCCACATCGGAAGAATGATGAAGAAATGAGAGGTTTATAAGCTTGGAACCAAAGTCTACCAAGTAACTTGGGCTAGCCATTTTAGGCCAAGTGATTCCAGGCCCAAAAGTTGCTTGGACCAGGCCTTGGGTCCGGGCTATTACACCATTGAAGACACTTGTTTTCTTCATCCTTGCAGCCGTGAGAGAGGGAAGGAAAGAGAGGGGTTGATCCGAAATTCTGAGAGAGAAAAAGAGGAGAAAGAGAGCTTGTAAGATTGCCTTGTCCTTGTTCTTGAACTTTTTGTTGGAAATCGCTATCAAAGCACGAAGATCTTGGACTAAGGTGGAAGCTTTTGGTGTTTCTAAGCTTGGAGGTATATTTCTCGAAGAGGAACTCACAAGATCTTGTTTGATCTTGTTAGATCTTGATAGATCTAAAGGTATATCACTTGAATCTCTTAGATTTAGGTTTAGTAGTGGTAAATCTTGTAGATCTGTGGTTCATTTTGTTAAGAATGCTTATATATGGAACAATGAAGTTGGGCTCTTGAAATCCCAACCTAGGTAGCGGACTTGAGATGAATTTTAGGTAGCGGACTTGAGGACCTAATTGTGGATGTGTTTGAATTTCGTGAAATTAGTTCATTTTATGGTTAGAAAGTAGATCTAGTTATTGAAAATTTTGAAGGAAAATTGTGTGAGACGGCCAAACCCATGCTTGGTATTTTTGATGTTTGAATTGAAAATTTTATGATATATTTGAAGGGATCTCGCTCAAAAATATATGTGGTCTATTTGTTCGTGAGTGTGTGTTTGTGAAGAGTAAAGTCGTGAATTTTGAATGTCAAAGTGGAGCTTTTCATAGACTTTTGGAATAAAAGTGATATTTTGAAGGACTCGAGGGTTTTACAAAATTTTGGTCAAATTCTATGAATTTTGAAAATAAAGACTTGATAAGAATTGTTCTAAATTTGTGTTAAAGTTTTGACTAAGAGCAAGTGCTGAGTTAATTGTGAAAAGAATGATTTTGAGGTAAGAAACCTCACTTAAATTCCACATGAAAGAGAATTTCAAAGTAGTGTTTAGGGAGTACATCGATGGGATGTTATATTGGGAATGATATTGTGATTTCTAAAAAATGAAAAGACCCATTTGAGACCTTGTATCATGTGAAGTGAATACTTTTACTTGAGGGAAGTTTGGGAAAAATATTGATTGAAACTAAGAAATGAAAGTGAATTGTTTTAATTAATGAGTGGGGATCAAGTGAATCTCAATTATTGTCTTTATTTGTTTAGGGTTTGTGGAAGGAAGTGAAATCGACCCTAATTTGGAAACCGAACCTTACTACTTCGGTGAGTTTCCATGCTTGTTATGTGACTATGTGAAGTGGATTAGATTTGTATTTAGTTATGTGACTTGATATGAAAACCTAGTTTAGCAAACCATCAAATGAGGTAGTGTGTACTTTATCGCACTTACCTATGTTTGAGTGGAAAATTTGTAAGAATGTTTTGATGTGAATTGGGAATATGTGATGTGGTGTGATTTATGTGTGTATGAACCTTCGGGATTTCCCGATACCTATTGACAAGTCATTCTATTCGAGTTGTAGGTTAGGCCTAGGCCGATGAGAAAGTGACGAGCCATAGGATTACTATGTGATGAGATGTGTGCTTTGGACTTGGCATAAGCACATGTCCATTATAAAGAGCAAAACACAAACTAAGTGATGTGATGTGATATATATATACTCGAGACTTGGCATGTGGACTTGTCTCGGAGATGAACAATAAATCAGTGATAAAATGTGATGTGATGTGATGTGTTTAGAGTCAGGCCCGGTGGGGGTTTGGTGGAGTAAGGAGCAACTGGAGTTCTACATGAATTGTACCTGTGAAAGTTGATGGAATGTCAACTACCGGGATCGTGGTTAAGTTGCGAGGACCTTAGCCCCTGAGGGCTACCGTATCCTACCTTTGTATTGTTAATCGCTTTCTTCAATTGTTTATGTCTACATTCAAGTGAAGTGAATTTTCATATGTGTTATGTGTTTTGCATGATTTTGGGAACTCACTGGGCTTTTAACTCATTCTTTCCAATTTGTTTTCCTTAACAGAGATTGAGAACCCAAGTGGTGGAGCCAACCCTTAGAAGTAGGGTTTACTTCTATACATATGTATTGAAAAGTGAATTATATGATTGAGGGTTTTTGTACTATGTACCCTGTATGTAAGTGAGAAGTACTATGTGCATTTTGGGCTTGTAATTTAGAAGTCATGAGATTGTAAGATTTGGGATTATGTATGTATGAGTTATCCTTTTGGTTTGGTTTGAGAATAGTGTTTTAGTTGGTTTTTAATGTTCGTTGAGTGAGTGAGTCCCGGCGAGAGTTAGGCAGGCGGCCCATGGACACCTTGGGGTACGCCCTACGGAGAAGTGGGGCTGTCACAATAGGTAGAATGTTATACCATGAAAATTCTACATTAAGTAACTACCAGTTACCATCCTAATTAAACTAGATTAATTATCTAGAAAGTACAAATTTATCAACCTCAAACACAAGTTTGAATCCAAATTTATTCATCAAAATACTCAAAACTAGATTTTTCCTTACTTATGGAACAAACAGGACATTAGTAAGAGTTCTGCATTAAGGACCAACCCTACAATTTCTACACAAATATATAAGTCCAAGAATATCAACATCTTCACCTTCCCGTTTTTCTTAATTTAACTCTTTGGACTCACAGTTCCACCGAAGGTACAAAGTCATGCATATTAACCACACTTTATACACAAAACTGAAGTACAAGAGATATAAATATATCTCCAATGCCAAAACTATCATATTTAGTGCTAATAATTGGCAAAAAATTGGACATGCTTCAGTTGAAGCAAATTTCTTTCTATGTCACCAATTTGAAGAGAAAATTTGATGATTTCCCACCTAAGTCGCCTTTTTAAAAGAGAACTCTAGCCAACCCAATAGTGTCTAGCTCTGGAAAAGAGCAAATTCATCTTTTGATCATCCGTTTAACACATCATAATTTTGCTTTTCTTGGATTTTCATTTACGGTAAAATGCATTAAACTATTAAAAACAATTTTTAGCTGCATTTTACCCACCTTAACTTTTTTTTCCCCTTCATAAGCACTTAAACCCCTTCCCAACATATTCTTGGAAAAGAAATACTGTTACTATGTTAGTTAAGTTAATGGAAAAAAAGTCAATTGCTTCAAAGGCAAATGTCAATTTGAAAAGAAATTCTAGGATATCTTTGATTTGGCAATGGATCCTGCCATTTCCATCCATATTCCTAAGTATATTTAAAGTGCTTCAA
Source organism: Gardenia jasminoides (assembly GCA_013103745.1). Taxonomy (NCBI): domain Eukaryota; kingdom Viridiplantae; phylum Streptophyta; class Magnoliopsida; order Gentianales; family Rubiaceae; genus Gardenia; species Gardenia jasminoides. The sequence continues at coordinate 799,073 of CM023099.1, forward strand.
ATGCTAACCCCAATAAAAATAAAAGGTGCTGTAAATTCTAAAATTGTCACCTCTTTATGTATATGATTAATACATACCAGATTTGACTCTATGCATTAACCATGTATTAGTGCACTGAGTACATATAATACATAGATGTTAGATTCACTAAACAGAGAACTAGAGTGTTTGATCAGGTTGAACGAAGTTGTTTTAGTTAAAATTGTAATTTGTCTTGACAAGTTCATATAATATATCCAAGACATTTTGTTGAAAAAATGGTAAAGTATTATTACAAAAATGAGTTAAACAAATGACTTAATTAATATACAAAGGAATATAGATGTATTAGCACCAAACCTTGTAGGAAATGTGATATGTGCCAATCTATCAATTATTGTGTTAGCTAAACCTAGTAATTGTGTAAAATTAGAAACAATTTAGATAAAGAGATAAATGTTTCTAAAAGAGAAATAAAATAAAATAAAAAATAAACACCAATTTTACAAGTAACATGAGAAGACAAAATTCAATTGATTAATTAATTAAATTAAAATTTGACACTTCTTTACCAATTAAATATGCCAGCTATTCATTACACACACACAGACACATACATAAACACATTGACACACTACATGGTTACTAAAACATTGTCTGATGTCACCAAGATTTCAGTAACAATGCCTTATACCTCAATAAAAAGTTTTTCATAGCTATCACTAGCATCTTGCATACTACACAAGGGTAAAATACTCAAACACAAAAGTTGAAAGAAAAAAAGGAGATGAGGGATGAGCATAAGAGGATAAAACTTAAAGCTAGCAAATTAAGCTGTATGACCACAACTCATGAGAACAATTGTACAGACTCTCCCTTCTTCCTTCCTTCTTTCCATAGGACAGATTCAAAGATAGAGAACTTTATTGGAAAAAGAAATTCAAGATGTTAAAAAGATATAACCACAAGCATTATGACCACGATTGATGCATGACTCATGAGAGCAAAAGTACTCTCTCCCCTTTTCTCTCCATCCTACACTCAATCTATCTCTCTCTTTCTCTCTCTTTTAGACACATAAATTTTCACTCTTTCTTTCTCTCCATCTCTCCTAAATACAGTAAAAAAAATAGAATATTAGGTGATAACTGGTAGTTACTTAAGAAAATTATGTTTCAGTCGAAAGATACCATTGTTAATGCATAGATTATCTAAGTTTTTTGGTGATCCATAAAGAAGTTTTCAATATATTGAAAATAGCAGGGGATTATTGGATGATTTTCAAGTATATTGAAATTCGTACAGAATCCCTAAATAAAATCCCTCCATGGATTGAGTGGACCGGATTCAAATCTATGAGGGCCTCAAAAAAAATTTGAATTTATTTTAAAAAGTGCAAACTAATGTTATATTGTATTTATTTATTGAAATATAAGTGAATATATGTTTTGAGTGATTATTTTCAAATTTAGAGAATTTTCTAACAATTATTTGCCGGTGTGTGGTTTCGGCCTGTTTAAGCGTTAATTTCTATTCCGAAATATGAATAATGATTTTCAAATGAACCTGAGCATATTTAGAGATATTACGGAGATATATTTAAGGTTGGACAGTATCGAAAGGAGACAATACAATAAAAGTTGGTTTGTCGTATTTCGACGCAACAAAAAGTGGTCATTGACCACTTTTCCTTAAAATAGGGGAAAGGTAACTTTTTGTCCCTTAAAAGCCTCTTTTAAAGCTTCTTGTTGGTTCACATTTTCAGCCACAACTTGGCTTTAAGAGAGAGAGGGAGGGCCTGTTATAGAGAGAGAAAAGAGAGAGACTTGGAGAGAGTTTCTTCTTCATCTTCTTTGTCTTCCATTCCTTGAAGTTTCAAGACAATCTTGAAGGTGTTGTTCATGTCTCTTCTTGCTCCTTGAAGCTTCAGTTTTCATTCATCCATGGAGAGCTAAGAGAGAGAGAGGGCCGAGAGCATGGAGAGAGAAAGGAGAAAGTTTCCAAGTTGTTTCTTCAACTTCTTCTTCTTCCTTAAATTTCTTGAAGCTTCAAGACTTGATTGAAGGACGTGATCCTGGTTCATCTTCTTTCTTTGGCTGCCGTAAGAGAGAGAGTGAGAGAGTGAGAGAGTGATCCGATTTGGAGAGAGAGGAAAGAAGAGGAAAGAAAGCTTGTGTGGGCTTTCTTGAGCTTGTTCCTGAGCTTGTGGTTGAAATCCATCATCAAATCAAGTGAATCTTGAGCTAAGGTCGGAGCTTTTTGGAGTTGCTAAGCTCAAGAAGTCATCTTTGGGAAGAGTCCATCAGATCTTCCTTGATCTTGTTAGATCTGAATAGATCTTGAGGTATAATCCTTAAAGCTCTTAGCTTTAACTTCATTAGCGGTAGATTTGTTAGATCTATGAGTTATTTTGCTAAGAATGTTTATGTATGAAGCATTGGTGTTGGGCTCTTGAATTCCCAACTTAAGTAGCGGACTTGAGGACCTGATTGTGATTGTGTTTGATATATGTGAAATGAATTCATCCTATGGATAGAAATTAGATTTTGTAGTTGAAAATATTGAAAGAAAGTGATAAGTGATGGCCGGACCATACTTGGCAACTTTGAAGTGTGATTTCGAAACTTTATGATGTTTATTGATGAGATTTTGTTTAAGTATATATGTATTATGTTCATTTATGAGTATATGTCTTAAAAGAGTTAAAATCCTGAACTTTTGTGGTGAGAAATTGATTGTCATTAAACTTTGAGAGAAAAGTGCCATTTTGGACAAATTGGTGGATTTGAAATATTTTAGCTTATTTTCACAAATTTTGTGTATTGAAGCCTAGTGAAAATTGTTTGAAAAATGAGTTAGTACTTTGATTAAAATAGTGGTTTAGTTAATTGAGATTTTAATTTGAAAATGGAATTGTTGTAAAAAACTTTGATAAGAGAAGTGAATGAGTTATTTGGGTTTAGTTTCGCTATTTGTGGGGCGAAACTTATTTCTCCTTTCACTTGATTATAGGAAGTAGGGGAGAGTTTGAACCAGATCCTAACTTGGATTGTCAGCTGTGATTAATTGGTGAGTGTTCTAACTTTCTTTTAAATGAAAATCTTGCTATGGTTTGCAAATGAATGATTTGTGAAATGAATTGTTAGTATTTACAAAAGAATGTTTTATTGAAGTGATTTACTATTATTTCCAAGTGAAATGCTTTACAAGTAAAGTTATGAAGAGTTTGTGAGTTTCTATGTATGTTACTTGTCTTGATTCACAAATACTAAATGAGATAGTGATTTGTTTATGGGATTTTGAGACTGTGATTAGAGATGAATTATATGTTGAATATGTGCTATGACTTGAATTTTGATTTGTGTTGATAAGCGGAAGTATGTACCACACTCTAATGAGTGGTAGGTGCCTCTCATTCCGCCATATGTGTTATGCGGAAGTATGTATTACATTCTAAGGAGTGGTAGGTACCTCTCATCCAGCCTGAATCTTAATTTTGAATAAGTCGATTGGAGAGTTGTCTCGTTGACCCTATGTAATAAGCGGCAGTATGTACCACACTCGAGTGAGTGGTAAGTACCTCTCATCCCGCCTTAATCCTTGTTTCGAATAAGTCAATTAGAGCGTTGTCTCGTCGACCATACGTATTGAGAGATAGTATGTACCACGCTCGAGTGAGTGGGGGGTACCTCTCATTTCATCTCAGTATTTTAAGTGTAATTGAATCTGAACGGAAGTATGTGTCACACCAAATCAGGGTGGTAGGCACCTCTCATCCCGTATCTATACTTTTGATTTGATTGAAGTGAATAGCTTGTTTAATTATTGTTCGAATGCTTAAATGAGTGAAATGAGTTTGTCTGAAAGATTTAATCTTGTTTCGAGTTAAATCAGACGTGATTTACTATTATTCTACATGAAAGGCTTTGCTCATGGTTTAAGTTGAATGGTGAAACTTTTGGAAGAATGCTATTTGACTCAAGTGTTAAGATTTTGACTAAATGTGTAATAGCTTAATTTTCGGAACCTAACTAAGCTTTTAAGCTCACCCCAAAAATGTTTTATTCCTCTCCACAGGGACTCAAGACCAAGGAGGCACTTGAAGAGACTTACTAAAGTGACTAGTTGGATTAACTCTAGTTCTTCTGTGTATATTATTCCTGATATCTTGGGCAATGGGCTTATTGTATTGTAGTATGGGAACTAACATTTCATGATTGTAACATGATTTTGAAATGCTTGGGTTTTAAGTTATGGAGCTTAAATTGTAAAATGTGTGGTTATGTTATTATTGGGAAGTACTTGGATGTAATTGTTGGAGTTTCACTGTAATTATTAAAGGCTGGCATTTCAATTTGATTGAGGATTGTAGCGAGTCCTGGAGAGCGCCAGGCAGGCGGTCCGCCAAACCCTTTGGTTTTCCTTAGGGGAAGGTGGGGCTGTCACAAAATCCCTCCATAGATTGAGTGACCAGATTCGAATCATTCCATGGATTCGAGACAAAATATAAACATTTTTTCGAATAGAATCTAGCCTACCAATCTAACCTCCTTCATAGTGAATCTAACAGGGATTCGAAGCGTCTGTTGGCATTTTATTTGCAATCTTTCAATTTTTAACTATTACTTAAAATGGTATTACACCAAACGTTTCATAACGGTTAGAGGTTGTTTAAGAGATATGAAAACTCATTTATATGGATCAATTTTGGGTCTTTAGCTACAGACTTAAGATCTATAAAGTCTAGAAAAATTCTGCTCTTCTTTTCTTGGTGGTAGGGGGTTGTTAGACTTAGTGTAGAGTCTACACAACCAAACTTCATCTTATCCTAGAGGATATTTGTCCTTGATCTCTTGCACAATGTAATGGACGAATAAAGTTTTAAAAAAAGTGATTTATGATCACAATTTGAAGCCATTTATTTGTTTACTTTGTTGCTATTTCTTATTTTTTTCTTTTGCAGTGTTCTAACAATTCCATCTGATAAGCAAATAATTTCTTAACTCGGTCTGTCTTTCTCATACTATTTCTAGTGGTAGTAAGAATAAAAATGATTCTAAATGGTCTATTACTAAAAACTCATGTTCATTTTTGGCATTATTAATATACTTTCGTTCTCTTCCATTGCTTGGCATTCTACAAAAAAAAAAAAAAAAAAAGGAAAAAATCTCGCTTTTTGTTTCAAGAACGATGGCTTTACTGATTTACTCTCGTTGTTAGTTCATGAATGACGGTTCCTTTCTCAAAGCGAAGGAATGTATGTAAGCTCCCCGTTGATGATGGTGTCATTATTGATTGGTTGATGGCAAAGTTGGGGTTTTGGGGCTGGTATTGAGGTTTACGTGTGATCGTAAGACTGTAATATAATGTATATAATTTGGTGCGTTTTATTTATAGAATCACATATGTAAATATACACCAATTTGAAAAAGAAGCACGACAACTACACTAATTGCACTAAAGTTCACTTCTACCTACCCCAATCTCCTAAAATTGATACAATAAGTGCCCTTCTAGATGAACTTCTCTACCAAATTTTATCTTTTCTCCCCTTAAAACATGCGGTGATACCTCAGTTTTATGCACTAAATGGAGACACATTGTGACGACCCCACCTTCCCTAAGGCAACCAAAGGGTTGGATCACGCCTCGCCAGACTTACTACAATCCTCACTCAAATTGAAGTGCCAACTTTAAATAATTACAGTAAAACTCCAACAATTACGTCCAAGTACTTCCCAATAATAACATAACCATACATCTTACAATTTAAACTCCATTACATAGAACCCAAGTATTTCAAAATCATGTTACAATCATGAAATGTTACTTCCATACTTCAATACAATAAGCCCATTGTCCAAGACACCAGGAATAATATACACAGATGAACTAGAGTTAATCCAGCTAGTCTCTTTAGTAAGTCTTTTCAAGTGCTTCCTTTGTCCCGAGTCCCTGTGGGGAGGGGGGAATAAAACATTTTTGGGGTGAGCTTAAAAGCTCAGTGAGGTTCCGAAAATTAAGGTAATACACATTTAGTCAAAATCTTAACACTTGAGTCAAAGAGTACTCTTCCAAAATTTGCACCATTCAACTTAAACCATGAGTAAAGCCTTTCATTTAGAACGATAGCAAATCACGTCTGATTTAACTCGAAACAAGAGTAAATCTTTTAGAGAAATTCATTTCACTCATTTAAGCAGTCGAACAGTAATTAAACAAACAAATCACTTCAATCACATCAAAAGTACCGAGACGGGATGAAAGGTGCCTACCACCCTGATTTGGTGTGACACATACTTCCGTTCAGATTCAACTACACTTAAAATACTGAGATGAGATGAGATGAGAGGTACCTCCCACTCATTCGAGTGTGATACATACTATCTCTCAATACGTATGGTCGACGAGACAACGCTCCAATCGACTTATTCAAGATTTACTATCAAGGCGGGATGAGAGGTACCTACCACTCACTCGAGTGTGGTACATACTGCCGCTTATCACATAGGGTTGACGAGACAACGCTCCAATCGATTTACTCAAAGTTAATATTCAAGCGGGATGAGAGGCACCTACCACTCACTCGAGTGTGGTACATACTTCCGCTTATCAACACAAATCAAATTTCAAGTCGCAGCACATATTCAACATATAACTCATCTCTAATCACAGCCTCAAAATCACATAAACAAATCACCATCTCATTTAGTATTTGTAAATCAAGACAAGTAACATACATAGAAACTCACAAACCCTTCATAATTTTACTTGTAAAGCATTTCACTGGGAAATAATAGTAAATCACTTCAATAAAACATTCCTTTGTAAATACTAGCAATTCATTTCACAAATCATTCATTTGCAAACAATGGCAAGATTTTCATTTAAAAGAGAGTTAGAACACTCACCAACTAATCACAGCTGACAATCCAAGTTAGGATCTGGTTCAAACTCTCCCCCACTTCCTATGATCAAGTAAACAGAAATAATAAGTTTCGCCTCACAATTAGTGAAACTAAACTCAAAGTTTATTCTTTTGTTTTATCAAAATTCTTCAATCAATTTTCACTAGGTCTCAACACACAAAATTCATGAAAATTTGCTAAAACATTTCATACCCTCAAATCTTGTCCCAAGAATACATTTATTTCCAAATTAGCAAAAACTCTGCTTTTTCACCGTTAAAATTCAAGATTTTCACTTCACTCAAACATATACTCATAAATGAACATAATACATATTTATTTAGGCAAAACCTCTTCAAGAATATCATAAAATTTTAAAATCAAACATCAAAATGCCAAGTATAGGTTCTGCCATCTCACACATTATTCCTCTAAAATTCTCAACAACCAAAACCCTACTTTCTAACCATATCATGACAAATTTTACAAATATCATTCAAATCCACAATCAGGTCGTCAACTCCGCTACCTAGAGGCCACCTCAAGTCCGCTACCTAAGCTGGGATTTCAAGAGCCCAACTTCATCATTTCAAATATAATGATTTCTACCAAAGTAAACCATAGATCTATGATATTTAACACTAACAAAGCTATATCTAGCAGTTTTGAAACTTATACCTCTGGATCTATCAAGATCCAACAAGATCAAGGAAGATCTTGTGAGTTCCTCTTCTCAAGAATGCTTCCAAGCCTAGCAAACTCCACAAGCTTTCACCTTTGCCCTTGATCTACTAGTTTTGTTGGTGTTTTGCCACAAAAATTCCAAGAACAAGATCAAGGCTCACCACAAGCTTTCTTTCTCTCCTTTTTCTTTCTTCCAAAATCAGACCAGCTCTCTCTCTCACCTCTCTCTCAGCTGTAAAGTTGAAGAAGAGGATGGTCTTCAATGGTGCTTGAAGCTTGTTGGAAGAAAGGAAGAAAAATGAAGAAGACAAAGATGACAACTCTCTCTCTCTCTTCCTTGTTGCTCTCAGCCTCCCTCTCTCTCTTCACTCCAAATGTGCAGCTGAAAAAGTGAGCTTCAAGGATGCAAGAAGTCAAGGCTTCAAGAGACAAAAAGGTGCCAAATCCTTAATTTAAGGAAAAGTGTTTTTTGGGCACTTTATGACGCGTCGCGCGTTGCAATCTAACTTACACTATTTTACTCCATTCCAATACTGTCCAATCTTAATAATATTTCCACAATATCACTACATATGCTCAATTTCAATTTAAAGTCACTAATCACGCTCCGGTACAAAATTAAACACTTAATTCGGCCAAAACCACACACCGGTAAATAATTCGTATAAAATTATCTAAATTGAAAAATATTCACTTTAAACATATATTCACTCATATTTCAATGAATAAACACAATATAAACAATATTTCACATTTTTAAAATAAAATCGGGATTTTTCGAGACCCTCACACACATGTTCACATTTACCCCCGAGGTTTACAGCTTTGTGGATATTTTTAATGAGTGCCCAGGAGCATTAGTTAAGACATATAAATTATACCTAACATATGAATACACACACTCACATGTATTATCCCCGTACATTTAGATATTTTCTCAAAGTAGTTTCACTCTTACCAAAGAAATTGACACTTGAACCTATCTTAATGGGGCTCTTGTTAGCCAACCCTATATTTGTTTTTGTTCCTGGTGATTCTATACTATTGCACCCATAAAAAATTTCAGACACTCATGTAGCATATGATAAGGTGCTCTTAGAGTTTTCAAGTTTTTGGTTTAGATTGATTGTAAGAGGAAATGGAGCTCCTATAAGAGAATTTCACTTCCAATTGTCATGGTTACCAGAGAGAGCTCTGATGACATTTGATGCATTTATATCTGCTACATTTTCATCTCTTGTCCAAGACTTGAGTATCACTTTGGAGCGAGTCTGCTGCATTTTCATCTCTTGTCCATGACTTGAGTATCACTTTGGAGCGAGAAAGAACTACCTGCAAGACTCTAGTTGAATTAACACTGTTTAGAAAACTCGATTTGCAGATCCCGATTCAGTTCTTTACTAAATTTTAGAAGATGGTTCCTAAGCAGATTAAGATTGGTAGACGAAGATTCCATTCCAAGGCTTATTCAGGGTTGTTCTTTGCTTGAAGAACTAATGTTAATCTTGGCAAATTTATGTTATATATAAAGGTATTTCAAAAGATCTTGTCCCACATTGGAAAATGAAATAGATCTTTAATTGGTTTATAATACTTGACTCTTTATTAGGCCTGTGATAAGTTGAGAACTAGCAGGTGCTCACGCACAAGAAGGGGTAGTTGAGTTGGGCTCATCCAATTCAAACTGACAGATTTGCACCCGCCTACGTTGGGTTAAAATAGAGCCCAATTTGGCTTTGTTTTTGTAGGAAAAATAATTACTTTTACTTTTACCGAGAAAAAGTTTGGACTGAGTCAACACGCATTTTCTGCTTCAGAATCCCCAAGTCTTGTGGATAAAACCAAACTTTATCTTATCTACCTAAACTTTAATAACGTTTTGCAGAAACGTTGGATGGATAAAATCCTACTCTGCACATTGCTAACGGATCTTTCCTGCACTTCTCCTATAAATACCTGGCCTCTACCTTTCCCATTTGCACCACCAGACTTTCCACTAGTCTACTTTTCTCTACTGGATATACTGCTGTTCATCTTTCTTCTTAAAAGTAGGAAGAAGGCTTATTTAATTTTGGAGAAATATTTCGACACCCTGAAATAGTTTCTTAGGACAGTGCTCTTAAGATACAACTCAAGCATTGTTTCTTTAATTATGTCATTCAGGTTTCAACATTGTTTGCCAATTTTCCAGCAATCTAAGTAACTATGGCATCCGACAGTATTAACATCCCTCAACCATCATCCGTAGCAGTTGTAGTTGCACTACCATTTGCTAAACCTTTTCCGGACGTCTCAAAAATTAAAATTTTTGTCAATGAAAATTTCAAAAGGTGGCAAGAACGAGTATACTCTGTACTCAACATACATGGAATGGCCTATGTACAGACAGAATCTCAACCTACTGCAACTGTGGATGTCAAGATACAAGAATCGTGGCAATACGCCAATAAGGTATGTTGACACACAATCTTACAAACACTTTCTAATGAGTTATTTGACGTGTACTGTAGTTGCAAGGAAGCTAAGAAAATTTGGGAAGCATTGGTAACGAAATTCACCACTGAAAATGCAACCAAACAAAAAATTTGCCGTGGGAAAGTACAATCAATGGCAAGTGACAGATGACAAAAAAATGAAAATTCAAATTACAGAGTACCAAATGCTACTCGAGAATCTGAAAAATGGAGATATCAAGCTGCTCAAGAAATTTGCTGCAGGCATGCTAATTGAAAAACTACCCGAATCATGGACCGACTACAAAAATAACTTGAAGCACAAGGAAGAAAATTACACAATTGATGAGCTCGTGAAACAGATCGTTATTGAAGATTCAAACAGGAAGAGTTAAGAGCTGCCAAAGCAAAGAAAATGGCTTTCAAAGCTAATCTGGTACAAAGCAATAATAAAAGGTACGCCAACAAGTCCCAAAATATCAAGCCTAGGAATCCCAACTGCGAAGCAAAAAAATCCAATTTTAAGAAAAGGAAAGGCAATTGCTATAGTTGTGGAAAACCAGGACATCATACTACTCGGTACAAATATAATAAAGGTGACAAAACAAATGGTAATCCTTCTAAGGTTAATTTAGTCAAAGGAGATGAAATAATTGCTACAGTCATCTCACAAGTAAACATTGCAACCAATGTGAAAGAGTGGGTGGTAGATTCTGGGGCTCCTCGGCACATATGTGCAAATCGAGAAGCGTTTTTGATGCTAGTTTGATCAATTATTATCAGGGATCCGCGAGACAACAGCTCGCGGATCGCATCATGGATCCTATTCCCTGTCTCTATTGAGAGAGATTCGTGAGCTGTTTAATTCTTCCAATTGGCACTTAGCATTTTGGGTCGCAGATAGACTGCAGGATCACAAAATCTAAATTTTTTGTTGTGAAATTGAAGCGTTAAATCTTCCAACTTTTGATCCCTTGGTTGCTCGATAATTGAATTGCATTATGCTCATTCCCATTTTGAACTTCATCAGTTTCAGATATTTCAATTTTCTAAATTTCCTTCCAAGCTTCATTGCCTGAAATTAATTCACATCAACAATAATCATGCAAATATCTTCTTGTTTTACTTCATTTGATGATTGAGTTATTAATCCTACAAAAACATGAAGTTTTCACTACATTAATCCATAGAAATGCATAGAAATATCTTCTCATGTGTACTTTATGTTTTTAAGTGTGTTTATTTTGTTTGTTTTGTAAGAAAATCAAGTATGGCAAAAATGACCTTTTTGGTGCACCTTGAATAGTAAAAAATGCAAATAACCCGGTATCTCAAAATTGCGTTTTAGTTGTTTATGATTCAAGAAAAGAGGTTACTTATGTTGTTTTGATCATTTTACATGTGTTAGAGAAGGTGCATTGCATAAATAAAACGCAGGGTTTTCAATCTGGAAATAGTAGAAATTGATTAACCAATGAAACAGTTGCAGAAAAATTACAGATTCAACATTCCAGAAGAATCCGCGAATCGATCTGCGAACTATGCCTCGCAGATCGCTAAGGCTCGCGAATCCGATTGAAAGAGTTTCTAGACATATCTACGCCACAATCCGCACACTGTGCTTCACAGATTCCTAAAATTCACCTTTTCTTGAAGTTTCTTGTCAAATTTTATAGGTATTATTGGGTATTGGATGGAACTCATGAAGATTTGGGCTCAGTAGATCAAATTCAAATGAATCTTGAAGTTCACAACAATTCAATCATATTAATAGGGGGTATTACTTTCTTAACTTTCTTTTTCCTTCTTACTCATTGAGGACAATGTGCATTTTAATTGTGGGGGAAAATGGTGCTTATATGCATAATTATGTGACTGAGTTGTGATTATAAATATTGGATTTGAACCTGTCAATTTATATGGGGAAATTCTGCCAAAATTTTTTAAAATCTTATTCAAAATTTTGAAAATGTTTCAATTTCTCAATTAACTTGGAGATGATTATTATGTGATTAGAAATTTTTACAATTTAAGGAAAGTATATCTTTTAAAATGGAGGAAAGTATGCCTAAATTTTGTATGTTTAAAGAGATTTCTTCTCTTTATTTGATTTTACATAGTAAAGTGATAAATATGGTCAATAATTGTAATACTTTTCCTATGATTATTCTTTTAAGGAAATGTTTATTTATGTTTACTTTTGAAAAAAAAGAAAAAAAAAGAGAATAAAAGCTATAGCTCTACTCCAATGATTCTTGTGCCTAGTAACCGGGAGTGAGTCTTCATCTAAAAATATTGACTTTTGCGTAAAATGGTACTTGAATAAAGAGTAGGTGAAGCAAATTTAGTAAGTGACGTGTTGAGTAATAGGGGTTTTTCATCTAAAATTGTCGATCTTCTCGTCAAAAGACGCTTTCACAGTTTGAATAGATGTTTTATATGTTATATGAATAAATCCCTCTCTTAAGTTGAGAAAAAGATGATCATGGGTTAGGGAAAGCATTTTATTGACTATATGATTCACTTTGCATGTGAAATTGGGTGAGAAATGAGAAATTGAATTGAACTAGTTGAAGTTATGGTGTAATTACTCTCTTTTGCATGATATTATGAGTACTTGAGGTTAAATGAATGGTTGCAAAATAGTTATCTACCTTGTTTTGAGAATTTGAATTCAAAGGTGCACATTTAATTTCAAGGTCTGGATCATTGTTGGTTTGTATTTCTTATTGCTTGAGGACAAGCAATGATTCAAGTGTGGAGGAATTTGATAAGTGTCTATTTTGTATTCTTGAAGTATGTTTTTCTATTTAGTTTTTGTGTGTTTTAGTTGTTTTGATGGCTAATTAACTAGGGTTTCTAGTGAAGTTTTGCATTTTATGGTTTAAATAGAAAAAGTGCATTTCTATGGATTAATGTAGTGAAAACTTCATGTTTTTGTAGGATTAATAGCTCAATCATCAAATGAAGTAAAATGAGAAGATATTTGCATGATTATTGTTGATGTAAATTAATTTCAGGCAAAGAAACTTGGAAGGAAAGTTGAAAAATTGAAATATCTGAAGTTAATGAAGTTCAAAATTGGAATGAGCAAAATGCAATTCAATCATCGAAGAACCAAGGGGTCAAAAGTTGGAAGATTTAACGCTTCAATTTCACAACAAAAAATTTAGATTTTTGTGATCTTGCAGTTGATCCGCGACCTAAAACGCGAAGTGCCAATTGGAAGAATTAAACAGCTCGCAAATCTCTCTGAGTAGAGACAGGGAACAGGATCTGCGATGCGATCCTCGAGCTATTGCCTCGCGGATCCCTGATAATGATTGATACAACTTGCAGCCGATTTCCAGAAATTTTCCAACTTCCTTCCAACTCAACTTTGAATGAATTTCAACTAAAAGTTGCGTAAAGAATCTTGGAAAGTTGGAGAAATAACTTGTGGCAAATTCAAAACACAATTTGCATCAATTTTACAACTCATTTGATCCATGAATTGTGATGACCCACCTCTCCCTAGGGCGTACCCTAGAGTATCAGTAGCCACCTGTGTGACGACCCACCTCTCCCTAGGGCGTACCCTAGAGTATCAGCGGCCGCCTGCCTGGCTCTCGCCAGGACTCATTCACTCAACTATCATATAACTTATTAACTAAAACTCTGAACACAATATTAAATGAGTAATATCTTAAAATTCCATAACTTCAAAATACAAACTCAGAGTACAAAAATCCTTCTTCCATACATTCAAGTTTCATATTACAAAAGCTTTCAATAACCATAATTCAAAGTTCTCAAAACATTCAACATAAGCAACCCTAATTCTATGAGTTGGCTTCTCCACTTGGGTACTTATTTCCTGCTAAGGATAACAAATAGAAAAAGGGTGAGCTAAAAAACTCGTGAGTTCCCAAAAACATGCAAGACACTTAGCACATAGTACATTTCACTTCAAATTTGAATTTAACAATAAACACATAAGAAAGCTTTTAACATTCAAAGAAGAATACAGGGGCTCTCAGGAGCCAAATTCCACCAAGCTTGTCCACGAACCAGGTAGTTGACACTCCGTCAACTTTCACAAGTACAATCCATGTAGACCATCACTTATCCCTTACTCCGCCATAACCCTCACCAGGCCTGACTCCAAACACTTAACACTTTATAACACTTAACTTCACTTCACTTTGTTTGAACATCGTACATTTCTCTTTTCCCGGGACAAGTCCAAATGCCAAGTCCCGAGTGCACTTCACTTCACTTTTGGAACCCTATGGTTCGTACCTTTCTATTCGGCCTTGGCCTAGCCTCCGGCTCGAATCGAAGGTCTCACCGATAGGTCTTAGGAATTCCCGACATTTCACAAATACACATAAGTCATTACACTACACTTTTACAATCAATCATTTCAAAACACTTTTCACAATTATTTTCACTCAAATGGGGTAGGTGCGATAAAGTACACACCACCCCCATTGGAGGGTTTAAAAACCATATTTTCACATCACATTCGCTTCATTAAACACATTTACAATCATTTGCACGTAAACATGTAACAAGCATGGAAACTCACCGAAATAGTAGGGCTCAACTTCCACGTAAGGATCAAATTCAGTTCCTTGCACACTCCCTAAAACAATTTCAAAAACAGTAGTTGAGATTCACTCCTTCACTTATTAACTAAAACATTTCACTTCATAGTTTCCAATCAATATTTTTCCCAAAATCTCTCAAGGAAAAACATTCATTTTACATGATTCAACGTTTCACATGAATCTTTTGAAAATCACTATATCACTTCGAATATGCCACGTCACCGATGTACTTACTAAGCACTATTTTCACACTTTTTTTAATAAGACACTTAAGTGAGGCTTATCACCTCAAAATCACTTTTATCACAGAACTCAACACTTACTCTTTTGACAATACTTTAATATAACTTTAAAACACTTCAAACCATATCTTATTTTCAAAATTCATAAGATTTGGTCACAATACTGTAAAACCCTCAAATTGATTCAATTGACATTTTTCATTCAAAAGTTCACGAGTCATTTCACTTTTCATATTTTAAAATTCATACACTCATAATTGAACATAAAATACATTTTCTTAGATAGAAATTCATCAAGGATAATTATAAAATATCGAAATCAAACATAGAAATTACCAAGCATGGGTTTGGTCGTCTCATACATTTTTCTATCACAATTTCCAACAACAAAACCCTACTTTCTAACCATATCACGACAAATTTCACAAATATCATTCAAATCCACAATCAGGTCCTCAAGTCCGCTACCTAGAGGCCACCTCAAGTCCGCTACCTAGGTTGGGATTTCAAGAGCCCAACTTCATCATTTCAAATATAACCATTTCTACCAAAGTAAACCACAGATCTACGATATTTAACACTAGTAAAGCTACATCTAGTAGTTTTGAAGCTTATACCTTCAGATCTATCAAGATCTCGCAAGATCCAACACGATCTCGCGAGCTCCTTTTCAAGTAAGTTGCTTCCAAACTTAGAAACACCCAAAAGTTTCGATCTTAGTCCAAGATCTTCGTGCTTTGATGATGATTTCCAACACCAAGCTCAGGAACAAGCACAAGACAACCCGCTCAAGCTTTCCTTCTCTTTCTTTTCTCGCTCTCCAATTCGGATCTTCCCCCCTCTTCTTCTCCCTTCACACGGCTGCCATGATGGAGGAAATATCACCCAAAATCCTTCACCAAAGATCCAAACTTCAAGTGGCTAGATGAAGAAGAAATTGGATGTTCAAACCACAAGCTTTTCCTCTCTTTTCTTCCTCAAGAAAATCGGACGACTCCTCTCTCTCTCCCCTCTCTCACGGCTGCCAAGATGAAGAAGTTGATGGTCTTCAATGGTGTCTTGAAGAATCAAAACAAGAAAGAAGAAGAAATGGAAGAACTTGGAGCTTTTCTCTCTCTCTCTCTCTCGGCACTCTCTCTCTCTATCTCTCAAGGTTGCAGCTGAAAATGGTGTCCAAAGGTGCAAGAAAGTCAAGGCTAAAGCAGGATAAAAGTGCACTTTTCCTTATTTTAAGGAAAAGTGTTTCAAATCTTTATGTGTCACACACGCTGACAAATCCAACTTACCGCTTTTACTCCATTCCAGCACTATCCAATCTTAATAATATTTTCATAATATCACTACATATGCTTGATTTCAATTTAAAGTCACTAATCATGCACCGGTACAAAATTGAACACTTAATTCGGCCGAAACCACACACTGGCAAATAATTCGTATAAAATTCTCTAAATTGGAAAATATTCACTTTTAACATATATTCACTCATATTTCAATAAACAAACACAATATAAACAATATTTTGCATTTTAAAATAAAATCTGAATTTTAAGGCCCTCACAGCCTGCTTAACTCTCGCAAGGACTCATTCGCTCAACCATCTTACAACTTATCAACTAAAACTCCAAACACAATATAATAGGAATAATACCTTTCAAATCCATAACTTCAAATTACAAACTCAGAGTACATAAATCCTCCATCCATACAATCAGGTTCCATATTACAAAAGCTTTCAATAACCATAATCCAAAGTTCTTAAAATATTCAACATAAGTAGACCCTAATTCTAAGGGTTGGCTTCTCCACTTGGGTACTCATTTCCTGTTAAGGAAAACAAATAGAAAAGGGTGAGCTAAAAAGCAGAGTTCTAAAAACATGCAAAGTACATAACACATATGATTTTTCACTTCAAGATTCACACTTGGAAATAAACAAGTAAGGAAAGCCAATAATCACACAAGAGTAGGATATGAGTAGCCCTCAGGGGCTAGGGTCCTCGTTGAGCACATTCCTGGACCGGCGCAATTCTCATAATTGACACCACAACTTTCATATTTACAACCAAGTAGAACACCACTTACTCTTTCTCCACCAAAACTCCCAACTGGGCCCGCCACCAACAGGAAATTTATATTTGTATATTGCTTTACAACAGGGACAAGGCCATATGCCAAGTCCAGAGCACACAACTGGTCATGTGGCCCAAGGTTGTTAAATTTCCTCGACCTGGGTCTTCTCAACGGCTCGAGTCAATAACTTACCAAGGGGATTAAGAATTCTTGAGAACAGGAAATACAAGACACGTCACATCACTTCATGTACTTCAAAACAGGATTCATGTCACAAGTTAAGAGATTCAAAATATACTTGAAATATCATGACAACACTTTTGTAATGGTATTCAAATGGGAGCAAGTGCGATAAAGTACACTACCCATTTGATGGATGAAAATCTGCTTTCACGACAATTCACTAAATCAGATACACTTCAAATTAAATGCACATAGTCAAGTATCATGCATGGAAACTCACCGAAATAGTAGGGTTCGGCTTCCATGTAAGGATCAAATTCAGTTCCTTGCACACTCCCTAAAACAATTTAAAAACAGTAGTTGAGATTCACTCCTTCACTTATTAACTAAAACATTTCACTTTCATTTCATAGTTTCAATCAATATTTTTCCCAAAAATTCCCTCAAGGAAAAACATTCATTTCACATGATACAATGTTTCAAATGAATCTTTTGAAGATCACTATCTCATTTCAAATATGACACGTCACCGATGTACTCACTAAGCCCTACTTTCACATTTTCTTTAATAAGACACTTAAGTGAGGTTTATCACCTCAAAATCACTTTTATCATAAAACTCAACACTTACTCTTTGTCAATACTTTAACACAACTTTAGAACACTTCAAACCATATCTTTATTTTCAAAATTCATAAGATTTGGTCACAATACTGTAAAACCCTCAAATTCCTTCAAATAACATTTTTCATTGAAATGTTCACGAGAAATTTCACTTTTCATCTTTTAAAATTCATACACTCATGGATGAACATAAAATGTATTTTCTTAGATAGAAATTCATCAAGAATAATCACAAAATCTCAAAATCAAACATGGAAATTACCAAGTATGGGTTTGGCCATCTCATACATTTTTCCATCAAAATTTCCAACAACAAAACCCTACTTTCTAACCATATCATGACAAATTTCACAAATATCATTCAAATCCCAATCAGGTCCTCAAGTCCGCTACCTAGAGGCCACCTCAAGTCCGCTACCTAGGTTGGGATTTCAAGAGCCCAACTTCATCATTTCAAATATAACCATTTCTACCAAAGTAAACCATGGATCTATGATATTTAACACTAATAAAGCTATATCTAGTAGTTTTGAAGCTTATACCTCCGGATCTATCAAGATCCAACAAGATCAAGGTAGATCTTGTGAGTGCCTCTTCCCAAGAATGCTCCCAAGCTTAGCAAACTCCAAAAGTTTCAACTTTTACCCACGATCCTCTAACTTTGTTGGTGGTTTCTCACAAAACTTCAAGAACAAGATCAAGACACACCTACAAGCTTTCTTTCTCCTCTTTTCTTTCCTCCAATTTTTGGATTTTCCCCCCTCTTCTTCTCCCCTTCACACGGCTGCCAAGGAGGAGGAAATACCATCCAAAATCCTTCACCAAAGTTCCAAAACTTCAAGTGGCTAGATGAGAAAGAAATTGAAAGATCAAGCCACAAGTTCTTCCCTCTCTTTCTTCCTCAAGAATCGGACCAACTCCTCTCTCTCTCCCCTCTCTCACGGCTGCCAAGATGGAGAAGATGATGGCCTTCAATGGTGCTCAAAGCTTCAAGAATGGAAGGTGGAAGAAATGGAATAAACCAAGCAAATTTCTCTCTCTTTTCTCCCTCTCTTTCTTGGCTCACTGTCTCTCTGCTCCCTCAATGTTGCAGCTGCAAATGAAGCTCAAAGGGTGTAAGAAGTGAAGACAAGGGGACAAAAAGAAGCCTTTTCCTTAATTTAAGGAAAAGTGCTTTTTGAGCACTTTATGTCGCGTCGCGCGCGACAGTCTAACTTACACTATTTTACTCCATTCCAACACTGTCCAATCTTAATAATATTTCCATAATATCACTACATATGCTCGATTTCAATTTAAAGTCACTAATCACTCACCGTTACAAAATTGAATACTTAATTCGCCAAACCACACACCGGCAAATAATTCGTATAAAATTCTCTAAATTAGAAAATATTCACTTTAAACATAAATTCACTCATATTTCAATAAATAAATGCAATATAAACAATTTTTGACATTTTTAAAATAAAATCGGGATTTTTTTTTGAGGCCCTCACATGAATAAGGTGCATGAAGATACTTTTCAACAATTCAAGGACGAAGATTCACAGAAGCCATTTTTCTTGACTTTTGAATCCCAAAACTTTTCTTGTGTTCACATGATGAAGTTTTGGGAAGCTTATGGATGATGTCTTCTATAAATAGGGCATTTGGAAGACATTTTTAGATAACTTTGGAAGGCTAGAAACACTATCAAAAAATGTAGTTTTCACTAGTTTTTCTTAGTTTATTGCTTAGTATAGTTAGTAGTGTAATACAAGTATGATCTTTTCTTTCTTTTTCATGTTTAGCTAAAGCTTATACCTTGAGTTATTGATGAACTTTCTACATCTTGTTTGTGATGTTACTTAGTTGTTTAATGATATTATTTTAAGCAAGTTATTTAGTACTTTCGCTTTTATAATCATGATTAACCGGCCATTGATTGTGATCATTTTAAGGTGTTAAGTTTGTCATGAGAATTGGAATTTGACACTAGTTCATGAGGTGCTAAACCTAGGAAGTCACTCACAAGAGTAGAGTGGTACCTTTGTGGCTTTAGTGATCCATTTCATACAACTTCATAGAGCGAATGAGCTTGTACTTAATTCCATAACCACAAGTGTAGGTATGGTTTAGTTATAAGTATAGTTGATTCACTATGAAAGTATTTTTCACATGCATTAGGAAATTATGCCATGTTTAGCCAAAATAATAACATTAATTCAACCAGTAGTTTCATTTGCAAGAGTAGTAAGGAATTCCATAAATTTAGGAGCTTTTAATTGCTATTGTTACTCATTTTATTTTATGTTAGTAGTTTAGATTGATTTACTTACTTGTGATAGTCTAAATAATAGAGGAGTTCCAAAACCACCGGTACTTGACAATCTTTCCTATGAGATCGACACCGAACATATCCTATGCTCAATAAACGATCAGTATACTTGTAGTAAATGGGGTGTTTAGCTTTATAATTAAAATTTGTGCATGGTAGAATATCGCCGCTTTTCCTCCCATATTCCAATAGGGGATGATGCAGAGGTGGTTTACCTTAGAGACTCACGAGCTGCTAAAGTTCTTGGAAAGGGCAAAGTGTTCTTGAAACTCACTTCAGGAAAAACTTTGGCCCTTAATGGTGTGCTGATGTGCCAAATATCCGGCAAATCTGGTTTCTATAGCTTTGTTAGGAAAAGTTAGTGAAAGTGTCATTCAAGTCCGATAAGATTGTAATGATAAAAAATAATGTGTTTGTAGGGAATGGCTATTGTAAACTGTGGACTCTTTGTACTTAACATTTCAAATGTAATCAATGAGAATGCTTCTTCGCTTATATTGTTGATTCAATTTCTTTATGACATGCAAGATTAGACATGTTAATATGAGTTATATAAAGAAAATGCAATCTTGTGGCCTAATTTTGGTATTAATGATAAAATGGACAATATGAGATATGTACAGAAACAAAATTAACAAAGAAAAGTTGTGTAACTGTCCAAAGAGAAAAACTGAATTATTAAGTTTAATTCATACAGAATTAGGTGACTTGAAACAAACTATGACTAGAGGTGGTAAGAAATATTATGTTACTCTTATATATTATTACTCTAGATACACTAAACTTTATTTACTTAGAAATAAAGATGATACTCATAATTCTTTTTTATCTTATAAGTCTGAAGTAGAAAATCAAATTAATAAAAGGATAAAAAGAATTAGATCGGATAGAGGAGGTGAATATTTAGCCTTAAATCATTTCTATGAACGTGAAGGCATTATACATGAAATGACACCACCATATTTACTAGAATCTAATGGAGAAGTAAAAGGAAAAATAGAACATTAAAAAGAAATGATGAATTCTATGTTAGTTAGTTCTCATGTCACTGATAATTTATGGGGAGAAACTATATTATCTGTATGTCACTTACAAAATAGGATACCTCATAAGAAAACTAGCAAAACATCTTATGAGTTATGGAAAAATTATAAACCAAATTTGAAATATTTAAAAGTGTGGGGATGTCTTGCTAAAGTATTATTGCCTGAACCTAAGAAAAGAAAATTAGGTTCTAAAACTTCTGTTTGTATGTTTATTGGATATGTTGAACATAATACTACATACAGATTTCTTGTTTTAAGAAGTGATGTACTTGATTGTAATACAATTATTGAGACAGAAAATGCTGAATTCTTTGAACATATTTTTCCACTGTCTAATAAAATTTCTCATGCACCTGTAGAAATAAATAAAGAGATAACCTCTAATGAGAATTTAAGGAGTAAAAGGCAAAGAAAAGAATTTTCATATGGAAATGATTTTTAAACTATTATTGTTGACAATGACCCTTTAACAGATTATGATGCTACTATTTCTTCTTCTGATAGTAAATTTTAGAAAGAAGCAATAAAAGCTGAAATTAATTTTATTATGAAAAATAAAACTTGGATTTTAGTAGATTTACCTCCTGGCGCAAAACCTATTGGTTGCAAATGGATTGTTAAAGGGAAATATAATCCTGATGGCTCTATAGATAAATACAAAGCCCGTTTAGTAGTTAAAGAGTTTTCTCAAAAACAAAATATTTACTATTTTGACACACTTGCAGCAGCAACAAGAATTTTTTGTATTCATATTTTTTTTGCTTTAGCTTCTATTCATAAACTTTTTGTACATCAAATTGATGTCAAAACAACTTTTTTAAATGGTGATTTAGAAGAAAAAATTTATATGTTTCAACCTAAGGGATGTACTATGTCTGGACAAGAAAATAAGGTTTGTAAACTAATTAAATCTATTCATGGCCTAAAATAAATATTGATAAAAGATGGGTTTTTGTCTGTAGAAGTGGATAATTGTGCATATATTAAAGTTGTAGACAATCAACATGTGA
Source organism: Gardenia jasminoides (assembly GCA_013103745.1). NCBI lineage: Eukaryota > Viridiplantae > Streptophyta > Magnoliopsida > Gentianales > Rubiaceae > Gardenia > Gardenia jasminoides. The sequence goes on from CM023099.1 coordinate 821,186, forward strand.
TACTTAGTTTGTATGTGGATGACATGCTTATATTTGGTATAAATTTAAATATCGCTAGCGCATTCAAGCATTTTTTGTCTCTAACCGCGGATATGAAAGATTTGGGTAAAGCAAAATGATATTGGGTGTTAAAATCATAAGGAGAGATGATGGTATAATATTGTCACAAGAACATTATACAGAGAGATTTTTTAGGAAGTTTAAAAATTATGATGTGGCACTTGTGAGCACCCTTATGTTGCTAACACTCAATTAAAAAAATAATGGTGATCCAATTGCTTATCCAATATGCTCTGATTATTGGGAATCGATGCATTTGATGAATTTCAGAGACTTGATATAGTTTATACCGTATGTAGATCGAGTAGATATACTCACAATTCCAATCGTGAGCATTGGTTTGCATTAGTCAGACTAATGAAATATTTGAGAGGTACCATGACTTTTGCTATCCTATATAGTAGATTTTCCACTGTATTAGAGGGTTACAGTGATACTAATCAAATCTTTTATTCAAATGATACAAAATCCACTAGTGGTTATATGTTCACCCTTGGTGGTGGTAAGTGAGCTTGGAAGTCAGCCGTGCAAACAATCATTGTTAGGTCAACTATGGAATCGTGAGTTTATAACTCTGGAGTTGACTAGTTCTGAGGCTAATTAGCTAAGAAATTTCTAAACTAATATTCCTTCAACTAAGGATATGTTGCTCCGATATCCATACACCGTGATTATCAAGCTGTTATTGCTATTGTCAAAAATATATCTTATAATTGTAAAGTTGACACATAAGATTGAGACATAATGTCGTGAAAACAGCTACTTAGAGATGGAATTATTTCTATTAATTTTGTGAAGTCAGAGTTGAATTTGGCTGATCTTCTGATTAAACCTGTAGGAAGAAAATTAATTCTTCAGACTACAAAGGAGATGAGACTTAGGCTAACGATTGTCAATAGAGATGGTTACCCAACCTATGTGGTTGGTGATCCCATGAAATAGGTTCACATGGGAAATAACAAATTGATATTGACTGTGAAGCACTTGAAATTTAAGTAGTCTCTTCTGAGATAAGTGCTTTGACTGCTAGTAATTGGGAGGTTGAGTTTAAATACTCTTAATGAATTTATATGCCTTTAAAGAGGTGTATTTAAAGTAGTATACACTTGATAAATTCACCTATATGAGAGTGGAGTAGGGCTGCTCCTATAAGATTTTTTGGCCAAATCATTAGAGCTCTCATGAACAACCAGGTAGGTGCACGACCTAAATGCACTAAACCCCATTGAACAACAAATTATGGGTTACAATGTGACTGATATGATCTCTGTCATACAACAAGAATTATAGGTTCGTAAAAATTCATATTTCACTAATAATTCTGTAGGACATATTTTATTAGTCTAATTTTGGTTCATAGTTCAAAAGACACCAAACTGATTACTTTGAATCCAAACATATCTTGCAAATTTTTGGCTCCTCTTTTACTCTCTTGTTTAAAATCTTTTGAAATAGGTAGGAGATTGTTGAATATAAAGGTATTTCAAAAGATCTTTATGCCACATTGAAAAATGAAAGAGACCTTTTATTGGTTTATAATACTTGACTCTTTATTGGGTTTGTGATGAGTTGACAACTAGCATGAGCTCGCGTGCATGAAGGGGGAGTTGAGTTGGGCTAATTCAGTTCAAACTGACGGATTTACACCCCCTGCACGTGGGTTAAAACATGCCCAATTTAGTTTTGTTTTTGCAGGAAAAATAATTACTTTTACTTTTACCGAGATAAAAGTTTGGACTGAGTCAACACGCATTTTCTGTTTCAAAATCCCCAAGTCTTGCAGATAAAACCAAACATTATCTTATTTGCCTAAACTTTAATAACGTTCTGCAGAAACGTTGGATGGATAAAATCCTACTCTGCACGTTGCTAACGGATCTTTCCTGCACTTCTTCTATAAATACCTGGCCTCTACCTTTCCCATTTGTACCAGTAGACTTTCCACTAGTCTACTCTTCTCTGCTGGATATACTGCTGTTCATCTTTCTTCTTAAAAGTAGGAAGAAGGCTTGTTTAATTTTGAAGAAATATTTCGACACTCTGAAATAGTTTTTTAGGACAGCGCTATTCTCAAACATTGTTTCTTTAATTATGTCATTCAGGTTTTAACATTGTTTTCCAATTTTCCAGCAATCTAAGTAACTATGGCATCCGACAGTATTAACATCCTACAACCATCATCCGCAGCAGTTGCAGTTGCACTACTATTTGCTAAACCTTTTCCGAACGTCTCAAAAATTGAAATTTTTGTCAATGAAAATTTCAAAAGGTGGCAAGAATGAGTATACTCTCTACTCGACATACATGGAGTGGCCTATGTACAGACAGAATCTCAACTTGCTACACCCGTGGATGTCAAGATACAAGAATCATGGCAATATGCCAATAATGTATGTCGACATACAATCTTACAAACACTTTCTAAGGAGTTATTTGATCGGTAATCAGAGTCGCAAGGAAGCTAAGAAAATTTGGGAAGCATTGGTAACGAAATTCACTGCTAAAAATGCAACCAAACAAAAAATTTGTCGTGGGAAAGTACAATCAATGGCAAATGATAGACGAGAAAGAAATAAAAATTCAAATCATGGAGTACCGAATGCTACTCGCGAATCTGAAAAATGAAGTAATCAAGCTGTCCGAGAAATTTACCAGTGCATGCTAATTGAAAAATCATAGGTCGACTATAAAAATAACTTGAAGCACAAGGAAAAATTACACAATTGATGAGCTCGTGAAACGAACGTGATTGAAGATTCAAACAGAAGGAGTTAAGAGCGCCAAAGCAAAGGAAATAGCTTTCAAAGCTAATCCGTACAAAACAATAATAATGTATGCCAACAAGTCCCAAAATATCAAGCCTAGGAATCCCAATTACAAACCAAAAAAACCCAATTTTAAGAAAAAGAAAGGCAATTGCTACAGTTGTTGAAAACCAGGACATCATGCTACTCAATGCAGATATGATAAAGGTGACAAAGTAAATGGTAATCCTTCTAAGGCTAATTTAGTCGAAAGAGATGAAATAATTGTTGCAAATATCTCACAAGTAAACATTGCAACCAATGTGAAAGAGTGAGTGGTAGACTCTGGCTACTCAAGACATATATGCAAATCGAGATGATTTCCACCTATATTCCAATAGGTGATGATGAAAAGGTGGTCTACCTTGAGACTCATGAACCCAGTTCTGAAAGGGCAAAGTGTTCTTGAAACTCACCTTGAAAAACTTTGGCCTTAATAATGTGCTGCATGTCCCAAATATTCTGTAAATCTGGTTTTGTAGCTTTGTTAGAAAAGTTAGTAAACTGTCATTCAAGTCTGATAAGATTGTAATGACCTGTTGTAACTAGGGACTCTTTGTACTTAGCATTTCAAATGTTACCAATGAGAATGCTTCTTCTTCTGCTTATATTGTTGATTCAATTTCTTTATGGCATGCAAAATTAGGACATGTTAATATGAGTTATATAAAGAAAATGCAATTATGTGGCCTAATTTTTGGTATTAATGATAAAATGGACAAATATGAGATATGTATAGAAACAAAATTGACAAAGAATGTGAGGACCTCAAAATTCAGATTTTATTTTAAAAATATAAAATATTATTTATATTATATTTATTCATTGAAATATGAGTGAATATGTGTTTAAAGTGAATATTTCTCAATTTAGAGAATTTTATACGAATTATTTGCCGGTGTGCGATTTTGGCCGAATTAAGTGTTTAATTTTCTACCAGAGCATGATTAGTGACTTTAAGTTGAAATCGAGCATATGTAGTGATATTATGAAAATATTACTAAGATTGGACAGTGTTAGAATGGAGAAAAATAGTGTAAGTCAGGCTGTCGCGTGTGACGCGACATAAAGTGCTCGAAAAGCACTTTTCCTTAAAATAAGGAAAAGTGCACTTTTTGTCTCTTGAAGCCTTGACTTCTTGCAACCTTGAGCTTCACTTTTCAGCTGAAACCTTGAGAGTTAGAGAGAGAGGCTGCCGAGAGCAACAAGGAAGAGAGAGAGAGAGTTGTTGTCATCTTTGTCTTCTTCATTTTTCTTCCTTTCTTCCAACAAGCTTCAAGCACCATTGAAGACCATCCTCTTCTTCAAATTTGCAGCCGAGAGAGAGAGAGGTGAGAGAGAGAGCTGGTCCGATTTTGGAGGAAGAAAAGAGAGGAAAAAGCTTGTGGGTTGATCCTTCATTTCATCCTTCATCTAGCAACATGAACTTGTGAAACTTGACTGAAGGATTTTGGCTTGTATTTCCTTCTTCTTGGCAGCCGATTGAAGGTGAGAGAGAGAAGGGTGAAGTCTGAAAATTGGAAGAAAAAAAAAAGAGAAAGAAAGCTTGTGGTGAGCCTTGATCTTATTCTTGGAATTTTGTGGGAAAACACCAACAAAACTAGTAGATCAAGGGCAAAAGGTGGAAGCTTGTGGAGTTTGCTAGGCTTGGAAGCATTCTTGAGATGAGGAACTCACAAGATCTTCCTTGATCTTGTTGGATCTTGATAGATCCGGAGGTATAAGCTTCAAAACTCTTAGATGTAGCAGTATTAGCATTAAATATCATAGATCTATTGTGAGGGCCTCGAAAAATCTCGATTTTATTTTGAAAATGCCAAATATTTTTTATATTGTGTTTATTCATTGAAATATGAGTGAATATATGTTTAAAGTGAATATTTTCTAATTTAGAGAATTTTATACGAATTATTTACCAGTGTGTGGTTTCGGCCGAATTAAGTGTTCAATTTTGTACCAGTGCATGATTTGTGACTTTAAATTGAAATCAAACATATGTAGTGATATTACGAAAATATTATTAAGATTGGACAGTGTTGGAATGGAGTAAAACAGTGTAAGTTAGACTGTTGTGCGCGACGCAACATAAAGTGCTCAAAAAGCACTTTTCCTTAAATTAAGGAAAAGGCCTATTTTTGTCCCCTTAAAGTCATCTTCCATGTTTCTTGTACTTCATTTTCAGCCATTCTTTGGGGACATATAGAGAGAGTGAGGCCGAAAATAAGAGAGAGAGAAAGAGAGGAAAAAGCTTGAGTTTCCATCTTCCATTTCTTCTTCCTTCATTCCTTGGAGCTTCAAGTCACCATTGAAGACACTCATTTTCATCCTTGGAGCAGCCGTGAAAGTAAGGGAGAGAGAGAGAGATCCGAGAGCTCCAAGAGCAAGAGGGAGAGAGAGAAAAGCTTGCATCTTTCTCCATTGTTTCTTTCTTAAACTTCTTGAAGCTTCAAGACCCCATTGAAGGTCTCAATCTTGGCTTGTTTCTCCTCCATCCTAGGCTGCCGTGTGAGAGTGAGAGAGAGAGGGAGAGGTCCGAAATTTGGAGAGTGAAGAAAAGAAGAAAGAAAGCTTGTGGGGGTTTTCTTGAGTCTTGTTCTTGAGCTCATGGTCGAAATCCATCATCAAATCAAGCAAATCTTGAGTTAAGGTCGGAGCTTTTTTGGAGTTGCTAAGCTCAAGAAGTCATCTTTTGGAAGAGTCCATCAGATCTTCCTTGATCTTGTCAGATCTGAATAGATCTTGAGGTATAATCCTTAAATCTCTTAGCTTTAACCTTATTAGTGTTAGATCTGTCAGATCTACGGATTACTTTGTTAGAAATGCTAATGTTTGAAATATTTGAGTTGGGCTCTTGAATTCCCAACTTAGGTAGCGGACTTGAGGACCTGATTGTGGATTGATTGATATTCGTGAAATGAGTTCATTCTATGGTTAGAAATTAGATCTTGTAGTTGAAAATATTGAAGGAAAGTGATAAGTGATGGCCGAACCATACTTGGCAACTTTGAAATGTGATTTCGAAACTTTAGGATGTTATTGATGAGATTTTGTTTAAGTGTATATGTATTATATTCATTTATGAGTATATGTCTTCAAAGAGTTAAAATCCTGAACTTTTATGGTGAGAAATTGAGTGTCACTAAGCTTTGAGAGAAAAATGCCATTTTGGACAAATTGGTAGGATTTGAAATATTTTAGCTAATTTCCACGAATTGTGTGTATTGAAGCCTAGTGAAAATCGTTTGAAAAATGAGTTATTTGGGTTTAGTTTCGCTATCAGTGGGGCGAAACTTAATTCTCCTTTTACTTGATCATAGGAAGTGAGGGAGAGTTTGAGCCAGATCCTAACTTGGATTATCAGCTGTGATTAGTTGGTGAGTGTTCTAACTCTCTTTTAAATGAAAATCTTGCCATGGTTTGCAAATGAATGATTTGTGAAATGAATTGCTAGTATTTACAAAGGAATGTTTTAATGAAGTGATTTACTATTATTTCCCATTGAAATGCTTTACAAGTAAAATTATGAAGAGTTTGTGATTTTCTATGTATGTTACTTGTCTTGATTTATAAATACTAAATGAGATGGTGATTTGTTTATGTGATTTTGAGGCTATGACTAGTGATGAGTTATATGTTGAATATGTGCCGTGACTTGAAATTTGATTTGTGTTGATAAGCGGAAGTATGTACCACAGTGGAGTGAGTGGTAGGTGCCTCTCATCCCGCCATATGTGTTATGCGGAAGTATGTATCACACTCTACGGAGTGGTAGGTACCTCTCATCCCGCTTGATTGTTAACTTTGAATAAGTCGATTGGAGCGTTGTCTCGTTGACCCTATGTGACAAGCGGCAGTATGTGCCACACTCCATGGGTGGTAGGTACCTCTCATCCCGCCTTAATCCTAGCTGTGAATATGTCGATTGGAGCGTTGTCTCATCGACCATACGTATTGAGAGATAGTATGTACCACACTCGAGTGAGTGGGAGGTACCTCTCATCTCATCTCAGTATTTTAAGTGTAATTGAATCTGAACGGAAGTATGTGTCACACCAAATCAGGGTGGTAGGCACATCTCATCCCGTCTCAGTACTTTTGATGTGATTGAAGTGATTTGTTTGTTTAATTACTGTTCGAATGCTTAAATGAGTGAAATGAGTTTCTCTAAAAGATTTACTCTTGTTTCGAGTTAAATCGGATATGATTTGCTATCGTTCTACATGAAAGGCTTTACTCATGGTTTAAGTTGAATGGTGAAAATTTTGGAAGAGTACTATTTGACTCAAGTGTTAAGATTTTGACTAAATATGTATTTGCTTAATTTTTGGAACCTCACTGAGCTTTTAAGCTCACCCCAAAAATGTTTTGTTTTCCCCCCATAGGGACTCGGGACAAAGGAAGCACTTGAAGAGACTTACTAAAGAGACTAGCTGGATTAACTCTAGTTCATCTGTGTATATTATTCCTGGTGTCTTGGACAATGGGCTTATTGTATTGAAGTATGGAAGTAACATTTCATGATTGTAACATGATTTTGAAATACTTGGGTTATATGTAATGGAGTTTAAGTTGTAAGATGCATGGTTATGTTGTTATTGGGAAGTACTTGGATGTAATTGTTGGAGTTTCACTGTAATTATTTAAAGTTGGCATTTCAATTTGACTGAGGATTGTAGTGAGTCTCGGCGAGAGCCTTGCAGGTGGTCCGCCAATCCCTTTTGGTTCGCCTTAGGGGAAGGTGGGGTTGTCACAGGTGGTATCAGAGCCTAAGCTTCAGATCTATATGGTGTATCCTAGATTAGAAGTTTAGGATACCAGACTGTGGGATTAACTTGATTGTTACGTGAATTGGAGAACTTACTGTATCCTAGTGATTAAAGAAGATTTGTGACTTGAGAGTTTCTTGTATGGGATTGGTGGAAACAATATTGAAGAACTAAGTAATGTTATATTGAAGTGAAACATTATGTGAGAGATTTGTAGTAAAAAAAAAATTTGATTGAGACATGAATGACTATTGTACTCGTAGGAATGGGAGAAATCGGTGCAACTATTGGTATTAGATATAGAAGATAAGAAATTGATATTTGTTAGTTAATTCCTTATGTGATGGTTTTGAGTTGAAACAAAAGAGGTTTCAAATGAACAAAATGCATTTTCCTACTTGTTTAGCTGCTGGAATTTTTCCACTCTGGGATTTAAATGAAAACGGAAATGTACTAGTTTTATTTTCCAATTGATGGTTGAAGGTGACACATATGTGTTTTTGATACTCTGTAGCATGTAGTTCTTGACGTGTATGTGAAATCCACTAAATTTTTGAATTAAGAATTGGGAAGAAATTGACGAGTTTGCTAGATTTCTGTGTAGAGGATCTAAGAGAAAAGTTGAGATTTTCCAATCGTATTTATCAATTCTTCACTGTAAATTAACACATTTTCGCACATGATTTTACCCTTGTTGGAAAAAGAAATCTTAAGTTTGAAAGAATTATGAACTTATGTTTTAGTAAAGGTAAACCCTGAATTTGAAGAGAATTTTGTAACCTCAATAGTTCTGGTTATATTTTCAAAAGTTTATTTTGAGAATTGAACATACAATTCAGGTATAAGGACTGAGAAAGTAGAGTGAGCAAATCTGAGAACATGCAGTTGGTGTGATTGGGAAATCAAGAATATACTAGTAATGTTGTGAATTGTTTAAGAGATCAATAACTGTGATGATTGAAAGGAGAGATAACTATGGGAATAGCTTAAGCGCTGGACGTATTCTTGTAATAGACTGTGTAATCTACTTGGTATGCCAGACAGGAATGAAAGTTAAGTTGATTGACCTCTTCGGTGGCCAACCATGAAGTGAAATGAGTTCCTTCTTATTTTATTGCTTGAAAGTGTGTGCCACCACGATATTAGAGTTGGATTTCTGTGGTTATCTGGTTTTGTTATGAAGTGAACTAGAACAACATGACATAAACCCTAGTAGGGGTGGAGAGGTTGAAAGTTGGAATACTGAGAACCCTCTTTTGTAAGAAAACCATTAGGTGGTTCTCATCCCTGTATTTGTGTCGTTGCGTAACACTCTACTCCTGTTTCTTTACTTGGTTCTACTTGTACATGTGATGTGACTTGATGTGTTTCCTTTGAAAATGAGTGAACTATTGTGACATACTTGAGTACCCCTTCTTTGTTATGAAGAGATAAAATATTTTAGATTCCGCTTGAAATTCCATTTGCTAATATATTAATTTGCGTTTATCTTAAGTATTGGCCTTCCAAAAAGACTATGGACAGTAGAAGGTGGCGACGAGGCCGTGGAAGAGGGTTTAGACAACCTCAAAATATAGGAGGTGATCGAGAGTCAGCGGTTGACCAAAATCGTGAGCTTAGGATTGAGGTTGGGGAACAAGTAGCTGCTGCCATTAACCGCATGACAGACATCTTAGAGCACATGGCTAACCAACAAGGTCCGGACTTGCAAATCAGCCTATAGGCCCCGATGGTGGTGAAGATAGTGCCTTAGAGTGATTTCAAAAATTTTTGCCACCTAAGTTCTCTGGAGGACCTGACCCTGAAAAGGCCGAGAATTGGTTAGAAAGAATAAGCGACATAATCGCCGCCCTAGACTACTCTGAGGAAAGACAGGTGACTTTTACAGTGTTTCAATTTGAGGGAGCTGCCCGATCGTGGTGGAACATGATTAGGGCTAAATGGGATAGAGACCAAACCCCTAGGACATGGATAAATTTCATTAGAGAGTTTAACGCTAAATTCTTCCCTCCCTTGATCCAAGAGAAAAGAGAAGATGATTTTATTAAGTGTCGACAAGGAACACTAAGTGTTGCGGAGTACGAGGCACTGTTCACAAAATTGTCCAGATTCGCCCCTGAATTGGTGGCAACTGAACAAAGGAGAATAAGGAGATTTGTACAGGGGTTAAATGTGAAAATTCAAGAAGGTTTAGCAGCAGCCCGAGTTAACAACTTTAGTGATATAATTGAGAAGGCCCAGAGAATTGAAAGTGCAAGAGCCCAAATGAGAGCCTTTCAAGCGAGAAAGAGAAGTACCCATACTAGTAATACTGAACGGGGAGACATGACTGCCCCGCCACCCAAGATGGGAAGAGGAATAGGTGGAGTGAGCATTCAGGGAACCCCAAGTGGGGGCATGACGAGGAGTGCAATATCAAGAGGAACTCCAAGTGGAGGGGGAGAAAGGAGGAGTGCCCCGCAAGAAAGCTTAGCGTCAACTTCCAGGGTGCATTGTAATTATTGTGGAAAATCTAATCATACCGAGGATACTTGTTGGAGAAAAGAAGGAAAATGTTTTAGGTGTAGAAGTAGTAAACATCCGTTTGCTGCATGTCCTACAAACCGAAAAGGGAATGGAGTTCAGCAAATGGATAAACCAACCTCTAAGCAGACTAATGCAAGGGAAAATCGATCAAGGGTTCCAGCTAGGGTCTATGCTATTGACCAACAACGAGTTTCCAACCCCCTCGCGGTCGTTGAAGGTACAACCTCCATCTTTCATCAGTTAGCTTAATTATTGGTTGATTCAGGTGCTACATTCATTGTGAATTTTGTCTTGATGAGTGGTGTGACCTAAAACCTGTTGGATCGCCTTATGAGTTGGAGTTTAGAACACTTTCTGGGATCCAGAGTATGATTACTATCTTGGTATATAAGGATTGTGAATTTTGAGTTGGAAGGTGAAAGTTGTTAACAGGCTTGGTGAATTGGATATTAAGAGTTGAATAAGAATATGGTGACAAAGAAGCATCCAGAGTTATTTGTAAAGAAAATGTGAATTTCGAGGACGAAATTCTTTTAAGGAGAGAAGGATGTGAGGGCCTCGAAAAATCTCGATTTTATTTTTAAAATACCAAATATTATTTATATTGTGTTTATTGATTGAAATATGAGTGAATATATGTTTATAGTGAATATTTTCTAATTTAGATAATTTTATATGAATTATTTGCCAGTGTGTGGTTTCGGCCGAATTAAGTGTTCAATTTTGTACCGGTGCATGATTAGCGGCTTTAAATTGAAATCAAGCATATGTAGTGATATTATGGAAATATTATTAAGATTGGACAGTGTTGGAATGGAGTAAAACAGTGTAAGTTAGACTGTCGTGCGCGACGCGACATAAAGTGCTCAAAAAGCACTTTTTCTTAAATTAAGGAAAAGGCCTATTTTTGTCCCCTTAAAGTCATCTTCCATGTTTCTTGTACTTCATTTTCAGCCATTCTTTGGGGACATAGAGAGAGAGGGAGGCCGAAAATAAGAGAGAGAGAAAGAGAGGAAGAAGCTTGAGTTTCCATCTTCCATTTCTTCTTCCTTCATTCCTTGGAGTTTCAAGTCACCATTGATGACACTCATCTTCATCCTTGGAGCAGCCGTGAAAGTAAGGGAGAGAGAGAGATCCGATAGCTCTAAGAGCAAGAGGGAGAGAGAGAAAACCTTGCATCTTCATCCATTGTTTCTTTCGTAAACTTCTTGAAGCTTCAAGACCCCATTGAAGGTCTCAATCTTGGCTTGTTTCTCCTCCTTCCTTGGCTGCCGTGTGAGAGTGAGAGAGAGAGGGAGAGGTCCGAAATTTGGAGAGTGAAGAAAAGAAGAAAGAAAGCTTGTGTGGGTTTTCTTGAGTCTTGTTCTTGAGCTTATGGTCGAAATCCATCATCAAATCAAGCTAATCTTGAGTTAAGGTCGGAGCTTTTTGGAGTTGCTAAGCTCAAGAAGTCATATTTTGGAAGAGTCCATCATATATTCCTTGATCTTGTCAGATCTAAATAGATCTTGAGGTATAATCCTTAAATCTCTTAGCGTTAACCTTATTAGTGTTAGATCTGTTAGATCTACGGATTACTTTGTTAGAAATGCTAATGTTTGAAATATTTGAGTTGGGCTCTTGAATTCCCAACTTAGGTACCGGACTTGAGGTGACTTTTAGGTAGCGGACTTGAGGATCTGATTGTGGATTGATTGATATTCGTGAAATTACTTCATTCTATGGTTAGAAATTAGATCTTGTAGTTGAAAATATTGAAGGAAAGTGATAAGTGATGGCCGAACCATACTTGGCAACTTTGAAATGTGATTTCGAAACTTTATGATGTTATTGATTAGATTTTGTTTAAGTATATATGTATTATATTCATTTATGAGTATATGTCTTAAAAGAGTTAAAATCCTGAACTTTTATGGTGAGAAATTAAGTGTCACTAATCTTTGAGAGAAAAATGCCATTTTGGACAAATTGGTAGGATTTGAAATGTTGTAGCTAATTTCCACAAATTGTGTGTATTGAAACCTAGTGAAAATCGTTTGAAAAATGAGTTATTTGGGTTTAGTTTCGCTACCTGTGGGGCGAAACATAATTCTCCTTTTACTTGATCATAGGAAGTGAGGGAGAGTTTGAACCAGATCCTAACTTGGATTGTCAGCTGTGATTAGTTGGTGAGTGTTCTAAATCTCTTTTAAATGAAAATCTTGCCATGGTTTGCAAATGAATGATTTGTGAAATGAATTGCTAGTATTTACAAAGGAATGTTTTATTGAAATGATTTACTATTATTTCCCATTGAAATGCTTTACAAGTAAAATTATGAAGAGTTTGTGAGTTTCTATGTATGTTACTTGTCTTGATTTACAAATACTAAATGAGATGGTGATTTGTTTATGTGATTTTGAGACTGTGACTAGAGATGAGTTATATATTGAATATATGCTGTGACTTGAAATTTGATTTGTGTTGATAAGCAGAAGTATGTACCACAGTCGAGTGAGTGGTAGGTGCCTCTCATCCCGCCATATGTGTTATGCGGATGTATGTATCACACTCTACGGAGTGGTAGGTACCTCTCATCCCGCTTGATTCTTAACTTTGAATAAGTCGATTGGAGCGTTGTCTGGTCGACCCTATGTGATAAGCGGCAGTATGTGCCACACTCCATGAGTGGTAGGTACCTCTCATCCCGCCTTAATCCTAGCTGTGAATATGTCGATTGGAGCGTTGTCTCATCGACCATACGTATTGAGAGATAGTATGTACCACACTCGAGTGAGTGGGAGGTACCTCTCATCTCATCTCAGTTTTTTAAGTGTAATTGAATCTGAACGGAAGTATGTGTCACACCAAATCAGGGTGGTAGGCACCTCTCATCCCGTCTCAGTACTTTTGATGTGATTGAAGTGATTTGTTTGTTTAATTACTGTTCGAATGCTTAAATGAGTGAAATGAGTTTCTCTAAAAGATTTACTCTTATTTCGAGTTAAATCAGACGTGATTTGCTATCGTTCTACATGAAAGGCTTTACTCATGGTTTAAGTTGAATGGTGAAAATTTTGGAAGAGTACTATTTGACTCAAGTGTTAAGATTTTGACTAAATGTGTTTTTGCTTAATTTTCGGAACCTCAATGAGCTTTTAAGCTCACCCTAAAAATGTTTTGTTTTCCCCCCACAGGGACTCGGGACAAAGGAAGCACTTGAAGAGACTTACTAAAGAGACTAGCTGGATTAACTATAGTTCGTCTGTGTATATTATTCTTGGTGTCTTGGACAATGGGCTTATTGTATTGAAGTGTGGAAGTAATATTTCATGATTGTAACATGATTTTGAAATACTTGGGTTATATGTAATGGAGTTTAAGTTGTAAGATGTATGGTTATGTTGTTATTGGGAAGTACTTGGATGTAATTGTTGGAGTTTTACTGTAATTATTTAAAGTTGGCACTTCAATTTGCCTGAGAATTGTAGTGAGTCTCGGCGAGAGCCAAGCAGGCGGTCCGTTAACCCCTTTTGGTTCACCTTAGGGGACGGTGGGGTCGTCACAGGTGGTATCAGAGCTTAGGCTTCAGATCTCTGTGGTGTATCCTAGATTAGAAGCTTAGGATACCGGACTGTGGGATTAACTTGATTGTTACGTGAATTGGAGAACTTACTGTATCCAAGTGATTAAAGAAGATTTGTGACTTGAGAGTTTCTTGTATGGGATTGATGGAAACAATATTGAAGAACTAAGTAATGTTATATTGAAGTGAAACATTATGTGAGAGATTTGTAGTAAAAAAAAAAATTTGATTGAGACATGAATGACTATTGTACTCGTAGGAATGGGAGAAATCGGTGCAACTATGGTATTAGATATAGAAGATAAGAAATTGAGATTTGTTTGTTAATTCCTTATGTGATGGTTTTGAGCTGAAACAAAAGAGGTTTCAAATGAACAAAATGCATTTTCCTACTTGTTTAGCTGCTGGAATTTTTCCACTCTGGGATTTAAAAGAAAACGGAAATATACTAGTTTTATTTTCCAATTGATGGTTGAAGGTGACACATATGTGTTTTTGATACTCTGTAGCATGTAGTTCTTGACGTGTATGTGAAATCCACTAAATTTTTGAATTAAGAATTGGGAAGAAATTGACGAGTTTGCTAGATTTCTGTATAGAGGATCTAAGAGGAAAGTTGAGATTTTCCAATCGTATTTATCAATTCTTGACTGTGAATTAACACATTTTTGCACATGATTTTACCCATGTTGGAAAAAGAAATCTTAAGTTTGAAAGAATTATGGACTTATGTTTTAGTAAAGGTAAACCCTGAATTTGAAGAGAATTTTGTAACCTCAATAGTTTTGGTTATATTTTCAATAGTTTATTTTGAGAATTGAACATAGAATTCAGGTATAAGGATTGAGAAAGTAGAGTGAGCGAATCTGAGAACATGCAGTTGGTGTGATTGGGAAATCAAGAATATACTAGTGATGTTGTGAATAGTTTAAGAGATCAATAACTGTGATGATTGAAAGGAGAGATAACTATGGGAATAGCTTAAGCGCTGGACGTATTCTTGCAATAGACTGTGTAATCTACTTGGTATGCCAGACAGGAATGAAAGTTAAGTTGATTGACCTCTTCGGTGGCCAACCATGAAGTGAATTGAGTTCCTTCTTATTTTATTGCTTGAAAGTGTGTGCCACCACGATATTAGAGTTGGATTTCTAGGGTTATCTGGTTTTGTTATGAAGTGAACTAGAATAACATGACATAAACCCTAGTAGGGGTGGAGGTGTTGAAAGTTGGAATACCGAGAACCCTCTTTTGTAAGAAAACCACTAGGTGGTTCTCATCCTTGTATTTGCGTGGTTGTGTAACGCTCTACTCTTGTTTCTTTACTTGGTTCTACTTGTACATGTGATATGACTTGATGTGTTTCCTTTGAAAATGAGTGAACTATTGTGACATACTTGAGTACCCCTTCTTTGTTATGAAGAGATAAAATATTTTTGATTCCGCTTGAAATTCCATTTGCTAATATATTAATTTGCGTTTATCTTAAGTATTGGCCTTCCAAAAAGACTATGGACAGTAGAAGGTGGGGACGAGGCCGTGGAAGAGGGTTTAGACAACCTCAAAATTTGGGAGGTGATCGGGAGTCAGCGGTTGACCAAAATCGTGAGTCTAGGATTGAGGTTGGGGAACAAGTAGCTGCTGCCATTAACTGCATGACAGACATCTTAGAGCACATGGCTAACCAATAAGGTCCGGGACTTGCAAATCAGCCTATAGGCCCCGATGGTGGTGAAGATAGGGCCTTAGAGCGATTTCACAAATTTTTTCCACCTAAGTTCTCTGGAGGACCTAACCCTGAAAAGGCCGAGAATTGGTTAGAAAGAATAAGCGACATATTCGCCGCCTTAGACTACTCTGAGGAAAGACAAGTGACTTTTGCAGTGTTTCAATTTGAGGGAGCTGCCCGATCGTGGTGGAACATGATTAGGGCTAAATGGAATAGAGACCAAACCCCTAGGACATGGATGAACTTCATTAGAGAGTTTAACGCTAAATTCCTCCCTCCCTTGATCCAAAAGAAAAGAAAAGATGATTTTATTAAGTGTCGACAAGGAACACTAAGTGTCGCGGAGTGCGAGGCACTGTTCACAAAATTGTCCAGATTCGCCCCTGAATTGGTGGCAACTGAACAAATGAGAATAAGGAGATTTGTACAGGGGTTCAATGTGGAAATTCAAAAGGTTTAGCAGCAGCCCGAGTTAACAACTTTAGTGATATAATTGAGAAGGCCCAGAGAATTGAAAGTGCAAGAGCCCAAGTGAGAGCCTTTTAAGTGAGAAAGAGAAGTACCTATACTAGTAATACTGAGCAGGGAGACATGGCCCCACACCCAAGATGGGAAGAGGAATAGGTGGAGTGAGCATTCAGGGAACCCAGTGGGACGAGAAGTGCAATATCAAGAGGAACTCCAAGTGAAGGGGGAGAAAGGAGGAGTGCCCCACAAGAAAGCTTAACGTCAACTTCCCGTGTGCATTGTAATTATTGTGGAAAATCTAATCATACCGAGGATACTTGTTGGAGAAAAGAAGGAAAATGTTTTAGGTGTGGAAGTAGTGAACATTAGTTTGCTGCATGTCCTACAAACCAAAAAGGGAATGGAGTTCAGCAAATGGATAAACCAACCTCTAAGCAGACTAATGCAAGGGAAAATCGATCAAGGGTTCCAGCTAGGGTCTATGCTATTGACCAACAACGAGTTTCCAACCCCCCTGTGGTCGTTGAAGGTACAACCTCCATCTTTCATCAGTTAGCTTAATTATTGGTTGATTCAGGTGCTTCATTCATTGTGAATTTTGTCTTGATGAGTGGTGTGACCTAAAACCTGTTGGATCGCCTTATGAGTTGGAGTTTAGAACACTTTCTGGGATCCAGAGTTTGATTACTATCTTGGTATATAAGGATTGTGAATTTTGAGTTGGAAGGTGAAAGTTGTTAACAGGCTTGGTGAATTGGATATTAAGAGTTGAATAAGAATATGGTGACTGTGACGACCCACCTCTCCCTAGGGCGCACCCCAGGGTATCAGCGGCCGCCTGCCTAGCTCTCGCCAGGACTCACTCACTCTATAATCACTCCACTTATCAAATTCAACTTGACAAGATAACACTCTTAACCCAAAATAACAGGGGCAAAGCTTTACAATACATAACATTCGAATTACAATCCATAATATATAGGCAATTCATCCCTACAACTTTGTTTCATCATACAGGGGTTCTCAAAAGACATTGTATAAAAGTTCCCAAAAGATAACATCCCAAATTCTTCAAAACATCAAAACAGGAAGAACCCTAATCTTAAGAGTAGGCATCCTCATCGTGGATCTCATCTCCTGCTAAGGAAAACAAATGGGAGAAAGGGTGAGCTAGAAAGCTCGTGAGTTCCCAAAAACATGCAATTCACATAACAAACAAGAATATTCACTTAACAAGATTTCACTTGAACTTAAAACAGATAAGAAAGCATTTAACAATACAAGTATGGATACGGGGCTCTCAGGAGCCAAGGTCCACGTCGCTTGT
Source organism: Gardenia jasminoides (assembly GCA_013103745.1). Lineage (NCBI taxonomy): Eukaryota > Viridiplantae > Streptophyta > Magnoliopsida > Gentianales > Rubiaceae > Gardenia > Gardenia jasminoides. The sequence continues at coordinate 838,431 of CM023099.1, forward strand.
CCACGAACCAGTAGTTGACACTCGTCAACTTATCCCTCTACCATGTAGAACTCCACTTCCTTTCACTCCTCCAAAAGCCCACGGGCCGTTCTCAAACGATGGTGGTTAAGTAATAACAGCGTCAGTAATACTTGCTCAATGGATTCAGTGGGTTTAAGTACTCTCCGTGAGGGACAAGTCCATAAGCCAAGCAGTACTTTCGGTTGAGGGGTGGTAGTCGGTAATGTAGTTGGTTCTAGGAGATAGGTTGGTTCCGAACTCAATCTCGAAAGCAGATGGTATACCGTCACCGGGCTTTGTGACATTGAAATAACCTATGGCTCTTCCCTTCTTTTCGACCTAGGCCTAGCCTGCTCGAGTCGAAGGGTTCACCGATAGGTCTCGGGCATTTCGACCTTTCAAACACATCGTCACTAAGTGAAAGCGGTAGCGGTCATTCATTTCAGTTTGCATTGGTTTCAAAGTATTTTCATTGTCGTCTCACTCAGATAAAGGTAAGTGCGATAAAGTACACTACCCATATGAGGGGTTCAAAGCTGGTTTCACAGTACAACACAACAAGAACAACATTACAGTTATTTCACATAAACACATACTGCATGAAAACTCACCAAAGTAATAAGGCTCTACGTGGGGTCGAATTCACTTTCCTCTTCAAACCCTAAACAAGTAAAAACAGTAGTTGAGAATTCTGTTCTTTCACTCATTAGTCAAAACAACTCATTTACACCCTTTTCAGTTTTCAATCAATGTTTTTCCCAAAAATTCTCTCAAGGAAACACTTTCATTTCCAATACGATAATTCAAACAAATCTTTGAAAAATCATTATCTCATTTCAAAACCACATTACCAGTGTACTACTAAACACTTTTCCACATTTTCTTTTAATAAATCAGTCAGGTGAAAATTATCAACCCAAAATCATTTTTAACATAACTCAACATTTCCTTCTTGAAAATGCGTTAATATAACTTTAAAACACTTTAAACTATAACCTTTCTTCCAAAATCCATTAAAGGAAACCATAACACTACAAACCCTCAAATGACATTTTCCACCCAATTTTCATGAGAAATACTATTCGTTATCTTTTCGAAAATCATACACCGATAAATGTACATATCAAATATTTTCTTAAACAGAAATTCATCACGACTGAATACAAAGTTTCAAAATCAAACATAGAAGTTTTCAAGTGTGGTTTTGGCCATTTTAATCATTTTTCCTTCAAACTTTTCAACAACTAAAACCCATTTCTAACCATATCAAGCAAGTTCACAAATAACTAACAAATTCAATCGTCCTCAAGTCCGCTACCTAGAGGTCACCTCAAGTCCGCTACCTAGGTTGGGATTTCAAGAGCCCAACTTCATCTTTTCAGATGAGATCATTCTTTCAATATTATCCACAGGATCTACACTAATCAACATTATTAAGGCTAGATCTACAAGATTCAAGTCTCGTACCTACGGATCTACCAAGATCCAACGAGATCCGTCAAGCTTTCCTTCAAGAATATCGCTCCCAAGCTCAATAAACCTCTTAAGCCTCGAACTTCACCCAAGATCTACGGGTTTTGACGGCGATCTACGACTCCAAGCCCACGATCAAGCAACCCATCAATAGATCAAGTCTTGTTTCTTCACTTTTCTTCTTCCTTTTCTCCTCAAGAGCTTGACCCCTCTCTCTTTCTCTCTCCTTGGTCTGCTGAAATGGGAAGAAAAATCAAGCCCATAATCTATCCATCAAGTTTCATAAACTCAAGATTCTAGTTGAAGGAAAATGAAAGATTTTTAACCACAAAATTCACCTTTCTTCTTCCCTCCAAAATCGGACCAGCTCTCTCTCTCCTAGCTCTCTTCCTCGGCTGGAAATGTGGAGATGATGGTGGCTTCAAGAGTGCTTGGAAGTGGAAGAAAGGTAGAAGAAAGAAATGGAGAAACTTGAGCTTGTTTTCTCTCTCTTTTTCTCCCTAGAGCTCTCAGCTCTTTCTCTCTCTATCTCTCAAATGTGCAGCTGAAAATGAAGTGGGAAGATGGCAAGAAGTCAAGCCTTTTAATGGCCAAAAAGTGCTTTTCCCTGATTCAGGGGAAAAAGTGACTTTTGGCACTTTATGTCGCGTCGCTCGCGTCAGTCTAACTTACACTGCTCTGGTCCATTCCGACACTGTCAAACTTATTAATATCCTCTAAATATTGTCACTTATACTTAATTTCAACTTAAAGTCACTAATCGCTCGGTAGAAAATTTGAGTCCTAATACGTTGCCAAAATCCGACAAACAAATCAGTATAAAATGCTATAAATTGTAAAATATTCAATTTAAACACAATTTTACTCATAAACAGATAAATAAACATAATTTAAATAGTATTATGCATTTTAAAAATAATTTGAAATTTCGAGGCCCTCACAGTGACAAAGAAGCATCTAGAGTTATTTGTAAAGAAAATGTGAATTTCGAGGACGAAATTCTTTTAAGGAGGGAAGGATGTGAGGGCCTCGAAAAATCTTGATTTTATTTAAAAAATGCCAAATATTATTTATATTGTGTTTATTCATTGAAATATGAGTGAATATATGTTTAAAATGAATATTTTCTAATTTAGAGAATTTTATACGAATTATTTGCGAGTGTGTGGTTTCGACCAAATTAAGTGTTCAATTTTGTACCGGTGCATGATTAATGACTTTAAATTGAAATCAAGCATATGTAGTGATATTATTGAAATATTATTAAGATTGGACAGTGTTGGAATGGAGTAAAATAGTGTAAGTTAGATTGTCATGCGCGACGCGACATAAAGTGCTCAAAAAGAACTTTTCCTTAAATTAAGGAAAAGGCCTCTTTTTGTCCCCTTAAAGTCATCTTCCATGTTTCTTGTACTTCATTTTCAGCCATTCTTTGGGGACATAGAGAGAGAGGGAGGCCAAAAATAAGAGAGAGAGAAAGAGAGGAAGAAGCTTGAGTTTCCATCTTCCATTTCTTCGTCCTTCATTCCTTGGAGCTTCAAGTCACCATTGAAGACACTCATCTTCATCCTTGGAGCAGCTGTGAAAGTAAGGGAGAGAGAGAGATCCAAGAGCTCTAAGAGCAAGAGGGAGAGAGAGAAAACCTTGCATCTTCGTCCATTGTTTCTTTCTTAAACTTCTTGAAGCTTCAAGACCCCATTGAAGGTCTCAATCTTGGCTTGTTTCTCCTCCATCCTAGGCTGCCGTGTGAGAGTGAGAGAGAGAGGGAGAGGAAATTTGGAGGAAGAAAAGAAAGAAAGCTTGTGTGGGTTTTCTTGAGTCTTGTTCTTGAGCTTATGGTCTAAATCCATCATCAAATCAAGCAAATCTTGAGTTAAGGTCGGAGCTTTTTGGAGTTGCTAAGCTCAAGAAGTCATCTTTTGGAAGAGTCCATCAGATCTTCCTTGATCTTGTCAGATCTGAATAGATCTTGATGTATAATCCTTAAATCTCTTAGTTTTAACCTTATTGGTGTTAGATCTGTCTGATCTACGGATTACTTTGTTAGAAATGCTAATGTTTGAAATATTTGAGTTGGGCTCTTGAATTCCCAACTTAGGTAGCGGACTTGAGGTGACTTTTAGGTAGCGGACTTGAGGACTTGATTGTGGATTGATTGATATTCGTGAAATGACTTCATTCTATAGTTGGAAATTAGATCTTGTAGTTGAAAATATTGAAGGAAAGTGATAAGTGATGGCCGAACCATACTTGGCAACTTTGAAATGTGATTTCGAAATTTTATGATGTTATTGATGAGATTTTGTTTAAGTATATATGTATTATATTCATTGATGAGTATATGTCTTAAAAGAGTTAAAATCCTGAACTTTTATGGTGAGAAATTGAGTGTCACTAAGCTTTGAGAGAAAAATGCCATTTTGGACAAATTGGTAGGATTTGAAATGTTTTAGCTAATTTCCACGAATTGTGTGTATTGAAACCTAGTGAAAATCGTTTGAAAAATGAGTTATTTGGGTTGAGTTTTATCCAGTGAAACTTAATTCTCCTTTATTTGATCATAGGAAGTGGGAGAGTTTGAACCAGGCCTAACTTGGATTGTCACTGTGATTAGTTGGTGAGTGTTCTAACTCTCTTTAAATGAAAATCTTGCCATTGTTTGCAAATGAATGATTTGTGAAATGAATTGCTAGTATTTACAAAGGAATGTTTTATTGAAGTGATTTACTATTATTTCCCATTGAAATGCTTTACAAGTAAAATTATGAAGAGTTTGTGAGTTTCTATGTAGGTTACTTGTCTTGATTTACAAATACTAAATGAGATGGTGATTTGTTTATGTGATTTTGAGACTGTGACTAGAGATGAGTTATATATTGAATATGTGACTTGAAATTTGATTTGTGTTGATAAGCGTAAGTATGTACCAGAGTGAGTGGTAGGTGCCTCTCATCCATGTGTTATGTATGGATGTATGTATCACACCTCTACGAGTGGTAGGTACCTCTCATCCCGCTTGATTCTTAACTTTGAATAAGTCGATTGGGCGTTGTGCGGGGTCAACCCTATGTGATAAGCGGCGATGTGCCACACTCCATGAGTGGTAGGTACCTCTCATCCGCCTTAATCCTAGCTGTGAATATGTCGATTGGAGCGTTGTTCGACCATACGCATTAAGAGATAAGTATGTACCACACTCGAAGTTAAGTGGGAGGTACCTCTCATCTCATCTCAGTTTTTTTAAGTGTAATTGAATCGAAGCGGAGTATGTGTCACACCAAATCAGGGTGGTAGGCACCCTCATTCCGTCTGGTACTTTTGATGTGATTGAAGTGATTTGTTTGTTTAATTCTGTTCAATGCTTAAATGAGTGAAATGAGTTTCTCTAAAAGATTTATTCTTGTTTCGAATTAAATCAGACGTGATTTGCTATCGTTCTACATGAAAGGCTTTACTCATGGTTTAAGTTGAATGATGAAAATTTTGGAAGAGTACTATTTGACTCAAGTGTTAAGATTTTGACTAAATGTGTATTTGCTTAATTTTCGGAACCTCACTGAGCTTTTAAGCTCACCCCAAAAATGTTTTGTTTTCCACAGGACTGGGACAAAGGAAGCACTTGAAGAGACTTACTAAAGAGACTAATGGATTAACTCTAGTTCATCTGTATATTATTCCTGGTGTCTTGGACAATGGGCTTATTGTATTGAAGTATCGAAGTAACATTTCATGATTGTAACATGATTTTGAAATACTTGGGTTATATGTAATGGAGTTTAAGTTGTAAGATGTATGGTTATGTTGTTATTGGGAAGTACTTGGATGTAATTGTTGGAGTTTTTCTATAATTATTTAAAGTTGGCACTTCAATTTGATTGAGGATTGTAGTGAGTCTTGGCGAGAGCCGAGCAGGCGGTCCGCCAACCCCTTTTGGTTGGCCTTAGGGGAAGGTGGGGTCGTCACATCTATGGTTTAGATCGGTAGAAAAGATTACATCTGAAAAGATGAAGTTGGGCTCTTGAAATCCCAACCTAGGTTGCGGACTTGAGGTGGCCTTTAGGTAGTGGACTTGAGGACCTGATTGTGGATTTGAATGCTATTGTGAAAATTTATTATGATTTGGTTAGAAAGTAGGGTTTTAGTTGTTGAAAAGTTCGAAGGAAAAATGATTAAGGTGGCCGAATCCATGCTTGGTAATTTCTATGTTTGATTTCGAAATTTTGTGATTATTCTCGATGAGTTTCTACTCAAGAGAATATGTGTTATGTTCATTTATGGGTGTATGAATTTTAAAAGATAAAAGTGAAGTTTTCGTAAACTTTTGTATGAAAAGTGTCATTTAAATGAATTTGAGGGTTTTACAATATTGTGATCAAATTCTATTAATTTTGAAAATGAAGATATGGTTTGAAGTGTTCTAAATTTATGTTAAAGTATTGTCTAGGAGAAAGTGTTGAGTTTTGCCATAAAAGTGATTTTGAGGTGATAAACCTCATTTAAATATCATATCAAATTAATATGTGAAAGTAGCACTCAGGGAGTATGTCGATGAAACATTGTATTTGGAATGATTAAGTGATTTTCAAAGAGGTATTTGAAATACGATATCATGTGAAATGAAAGCTTTTCCTCGAGGGGATTTTGGGAAAAACATTGATTGAAAACTAAAAAGTGAAAGTGAATTGTTTTAATTAATGAGTGAAGGAGTAAAGTCTCAACTACTGTTTTCACTTGTTCAGGGGGTGTGGACGAAAGTGAATTTGACCCCTACGTGGAAGCCGAACCTTATTACTTCGGTGAGTTTCCATGTTTGTTATGTGTTTAAGTGAAATGATTGCAATTGTGATTGATATAGTGACTGTGATGTGAAAATGTGGTTTTTGAACCCACCAATGGGGGTGGTGTGTACTTTATCGCACCTACCACACTTGAGTGAAAATAATAGTGAAAGTGCTTTGAAGTGAATGAAAGTGAAAGTGAAGTATAGTGATTGTTTGTTACAGTGTTATATAGTGATTGCATGTGTTTGAAAAGGTCAGGAAATCCCTGAGACCTATCTGTGAACCCTTCGACTCGAGCCGGGGGCTAGGCCTAGGTCGAGGAGAAAGGGAAGAGCCATAGGGTTATTTAAATGTCACAAAGCCCAGTGACCTAGACCAGTGCAATGTGCTCGAGACTTGGTTCCGGAACCGGACCTGTCTCCCGAAAGAGCAACCAACCAGTGATGCCCAATGAAGTGTTATAGACCAATGCAATATGCTCGAGACTTGGTTCTAGGACCGAACCTGTCTCCAAAAGAGCAACCAACCAATGATACTCAATGAAGTGAAATGAAATGTACTCTGGACTTGGCGTATGGACTTGTCCCTAATTAAGAGTACTCAAACAAAGTGAAGTGTTTCAAAGTGTTTTAAAGTGTTTGGATTTCGGGCCCGGTGAAGGTTTGGAGGAGTAAAGGAAAGTGGAGTTCTACATGGTAATAGTGACAGTTGACGGAGTGTCAACTACCTGATTCGTGGACAAGTGACGTGGATCTTGATTCCTGAGAGCCCCCGTATCCAAACTTGTGTTGTTAAATACTTTCTTATATGATTTAATTTCAAGTGCAATTTATTAAGTGAAAGTCCTTATGTGTTATGTGAATTGCATGTTTTTGGAAACTCACGGGGTTTTTAGCTCACCCTTTATATTTGTTTTCCTTAACAGGATATGAGATCCCCGATGAAGATGCCAAACCTTAAGATTAGGGTTACTCTTGTTTTGATGTTTTTGGAGAACTTTGAATTATGAATGTTGAGAACTCTTGTATAATGAAACTTATCTGTAAGGATGGATGTTTTATGTACTATGGTCTTGTATTTCGGGAGTTATGAATTTATAAGGTGTTGTACTTTTATTATTATGTGCAGAGTGTTAGTTTGATAAGTTATATGATTGCTTGAGCGAGTGAGTCCTGGCGAGAGTTAGGCAGGCGGCCGCTGACACTCTAAGGTTCGCCCTAAGGAGAGGTGGGTCGTCATAGGTGGTATCAGAGTTTAGGCTTCAGATCTCTGTAGTGTATCCTAGAGTTTAGGATACCGGACTGTGGGATTAATTTGAATATTACATGAATTGGAGAATTTACTATATCCTAGTGATTAAAAAGGCTTTGTCACTTGAGAGTTTCTTATATGGGATTTGTAGAAACAAAATTGAATAATTAGGTAATGATGTATTGAAGCGAAATATTATGTGAGAGATTTATAGTGGAAATTGACTGAGACTCGAATGATCATTGTACTTGTAAGAATGGAAGGAATCGGGGTGACTATCTATATTGGCTATAGAAGTAAGATATTGAAAATTTTTAATTGATTTCTTAAATGCTGACTTTGAGCCAAAATAAAAGAGGTTGCAAGAGAACAAAATGCGTTTTTCTTACTTAGCTATCTGCTGAAAATTTGCTACTTTGAAGTCTAAAAGAAAACCGAGATGTATTAGTTTTATTTTCAAAAAGACGATTGGAAATGATGCATATGTGTTTTAAATATTTTATAACATGTCATTCTTGACATGTATGTAAATCCCACTATTTTTGCATTAAAGGTTGGAAGGAAAATTGCTGAGTTTGCTAGATCCCCGTATATTAGGTCTGAGAAGAAAGTTTAAATTTTCTAACTGTGTATTCCAATTCTTGATTGTAAACTTACATGTTTTCACACATGAATTTGATCACATTTGAATAAGAGAATCTTGAGTTTTGAAAGAACAATGAAATTGCATTCTAGTAAGGTAAGCCATGAATTTGCTGAGGATTTTGTAATCTCCATTGTTTTTGATATATTTTCACAAGCTTATTTGAAAATTATATAGACATTTCAAGCATAAGGATTAATAAGGTTGAGTAATCACATCCGAGAGCTTGAAGTTAGTGTGATTGAGAATTGAGAATGTATTAGTGACTTTGTGAATAATTTTAGAAATTCAATAATTGTGGTGATTAAAAGGAAAGGCAACTATGGGGATAGTTTGGGCGTTGGATGTATTCCTAAAACAGATTGTATAATTTACTTGGTATGTTAGGCAAGAATAAGGACGGAGTTACTTGATATCTTGGGTGGCCAACCATAAGGTGAGTCGGCTTCTTCTTATTTCGGTGTTTGAAAATGTGTGTTGTCTAGATTCTAGTGTTAGATTTCTATGGTTATCTGGCCCTGTTATGAAGTGATCTAGAACAATATAATGCTAAACCCTAGTAGGGGTAGAGAGATTTGAAATTGGAATATCGAGTACCTTTTTTTGTGAGAAAATCACTAGATGGTTCTCCTCCCTGTAAATGCATATTTATCAATTGCTTTAAGTATCATTCTTTTGTTCAGTGTAATTGCAAACTTGATGTGACTTTTGTGCCTCTTTTGAATTGAACATGCTTTACGATTACTCAACTTTTTTCTCTCATCTTTGGTTATATATAAAGTACCTTGGTGCTCTTTAGAGTATGGTCTTCTAATAGCTCACCTTGTTTTATTTTCTCGTACTTATGTTAAACTTGAGCCCTCTACAGGAATCATGGACGAAGTTAGTAACCCCCCCCTTAGTTAGGATTTTGATTATTAGTGATCTGATTTAAGATTAGATTTTTGCCTAAAATGTGTAGGACGCTGACAATCCTGACTGGGGCATTTGTTGAGATTGAGTGAGGTGATAACATGGCAAATTGGGAAGCAGAACGTAAGGAACTAGAGGTTCTTAAAAAGGAGGTGGAATTTCAGAGGAAGTTAACCAAATATTGGGAAGGAAAATGGAAACAAGAATATGCAGAGAAAATGGAGCTGCTGAATAGGCATGTGGAGTTGAAAATGAAATATGAAGGGGTATTAGAAAATTTGCATAATAAGCTTGAGAAGATGAAGGCAGATACTGTAAGTATGCCCCTTAGCAACCAATTTGAAGGTGGCAAAGGAAGCTCCTGTAATGCTAGCAAGAAATGTAAAGAGATTTGTGGGGATGCACATGCCATGCTGGGATTAAATGTAGAGATACCGGGAGGTTTGGCGGCGACTCAAGATACTAGTTTTAGCGATGTGATCGAGAAGGCCCAAAGAATCGAAAGCACAAAGGCCCAAGTGAGAACTTCCAATGCAAGAAAAAGGAATGCTCCTAGTAGTAGCCATGAACCAGTGGATATAGATGCTCCACCTCTCAAGCTTAGTAGAGAAATAAGTGAAGCGAACACCCCTAGAGCGTCAAGAGAAGCTTGGATGAGAGGAGCGTTCTGTAGCAGGTCACCAAGTGAAAAGGGACAATCAAGAAGTGTCCCGCAAGGAAGCCAAGCATTAACTCCTGGCGTGCGTTGCAATTTTTGTGGGAAGATAAATCATACTGAGGATAACTGTTGGAGGAAAGCAGGAAGGTGTTTCCGGTGTGGTAGTACCAAACACCAATTTGCCACATGTCCAAGGCTCAAGAAATAAGTGAAATTAGACAAAAGGACAGGCTAAACTAAGCGCTTGGGTTATGCTAAAGTTGCTGTGATAATTAAAGTTTGCGACTTGTGGTGATGTAATAGGATTAATTATATCTTTTGGTTTATGGTTGTAACTTTTGGAAGCTATGTGTAGGGAACACTTAATGTAGTAATATGTATCTGTTGTAAGACAATTGAACTTGGTATTTGATGTTTCAATTGGTGGTATCGAATGTTGGTTTTGGTTTGAAGTCAATGACTACAGTTATCTAGTTGGGTGTAAATAAGGGGTTCGTTTATGCCATTCTCTCTACAATTAAGTGATTGTCTTATTTGAGAAGTAGTTGAGAGATGCGTAGTGGATGGAAGGAAACTGTGAGTTACCTCTTTAGAGTGATTATCATAAATAATGACACCAGACATTGATGTAAAATTTACATGTGTGTAAGGTGGAGATATTGTTTATGTGGGAGAATATTTGAGGTTTATACAAACCAGAAGAGTCGTGAGTAATTGTTCTCTTAAAAGGAATTAAGTTTGAAATAGAGACGTGGGGTAGGATTTCTTGAAGATTACGAATGCGCCATATGAAGCTCTTTATGGAAGTAGATGTCGGTTGCTAATACATGAGGATGAAACAAGAGAGAGAAAGATTTTGGGATCTGATTATTATACCCTGGGTTAAGGAACCCCAAGAGAAATTAAGATTAATCTAAGAGGGGCTCCAAACCGTTTAAAGTCGACAGAAAGACTTAACGAATAATTGGAAAGGAGACTTGGAATCCAAAGTGAAAGAGAAAGTAGAGTGATCCCGGCTGAGAACTTGAGGTTAGTTTGAAAGGGAAGTAAGAATATATTAGTGATTTTGTAAATAGATTTATGAGTTCACTAACTACCTCGATGAAGGGAAAGATATCTAAGGGATTAAATGAAGACGTTGAAGGTTGATAGAGTGGAATGGTGCAGGTCATAACATGGGGAGATCTGAGTGTTAGGCTTAAAAGCAGAACCAATTGGATAAATTGGAATTTCGAGGGTCAAATGGAAATTTTAGCTGAGAAGAGGCATTATGGTACTTAGCCTTTCTGACTATACCTTGAGAATAAGATGAAATTTTATGAAAATATCGTCAATTGAAGATTAGCAAGGATATATATATCAAGGGCGTTTTTATCGATTGATATGGACATTATAGGTTTATAGTGATGCTATAAGACTAATCACGACGTCAGTGGCATTCTTGGGGCTAGTACTCAACATTCGAGCCTTACTTGAATTATATTGTGGTAAAATTTATCTAGGACCCCACGGTACATTTAAGATTCGAGGAAAGCATGAGCAAAACTTGAAGATAGTGTTGCAAACCGTGAGGAAGTACTATTTGTAGGGTAAAATCTATGGAAGGGAAATTTTAGTGGAAGCATAATTGTAATAAGGATCTCTGGTATATATATATATATATATATATATATATATATATGTAAGCATCTAGAGAGTCTTAAGTGATAACCACGTTATAAGAATTGAATTCATACCATTGCTGATGAAATGAGTATTGTCATGGAAATTGGAAGATATCGAGGTAGATTAGCTGTTACTATAGGAAGAACATCGTGTGCAGATTCATGGTAAGAATGTAAAGGATTTGAGAAACAAGTAAATTCTTTTGCCTAAGGTTGTATGGAGAAATCATGGGATTAAGGATGTAATCTGGAAAGCTGAAGAAGAGATCTGTGAGAATTGTCCAGAATGATTAGTAACCTGAGATACGAATTTCGAGGATGAAATTCTTTTAAGGGGGGAAGATTGTGAGGGCCTCAAAATTCAGATTTTATTTTAAAAATATAAAATATTGTTTATATTATATTTATTCATTGAAATATGAGTGAATATGTGTTTAAAGTGAATATTTTTCAATTTAGAGAATTTTATACGAATTATTTGCCGGTGTGCGATTTTGGCCGAATTAAGTGTTTAATTTTCTACCAGAGCGTGATTAGTGACTTTAAGTTGAAACTGATCATATGTAGTGATATTATGAAAATATTATTAAGATTGGACAGTGTTAGAATGGAGTAAAATAGTGTAAGTTAGGCTGTCGCGTGTGACGCGACATAAAGTGCTCGAAAAGCACTTTTCCTTAAAATAAGGAAAAGTGCACTTTTTGTCTCTTGAAGCCTTGACTTCTTGCAACCTTGAGCTTCACTTTTCAGCTGCAACCTTGAGAGTTAGAGAGAGAGGCTGCCGAGAGCAACAAGGAAGAGAGAGAGAGAGTTGTTGTCATCTTTGTCTTCTTCATTTTTCTTCCTTTCTTCCAACAAGCTTCAAGCACCATTGAAGACCATCCTCTTCTTCAACTTTGCAGCCGAGAGAGAGAGAGGTGGGAGAGAGAGCTGGTCTGATTTTGGAGGAAGAAAAGAGAGGAAAAAGCTTGTGGGTTGATCCTTCATTTCATCCTTCATCTAGCAACATGAACTTGTGAAACTTGAGTGAAGGATTTTGGCTTTTATTTCCTTCTTCTTGGCAGCCGATTGAAGGTGATAGAAAGAAGGGTGAAGTCCGAAAATTGGAAGAAAAAAAAAAGAGAAAGAAAGCTTGTGGTGAGCCTTGATCTTATTCTTGGAATTTTGTGGGAAAACACCAACAAAACTAGTAGATCAAGGGCAAAAGGTGGAAGCTTGTGGAGTTTGCTAGGCTTGGAAGCATTCTTGAGAGGAGGAACTCACAAGATCTTCCTTGATCTTGTTGGATCTTGATAGATCCGGAGGTATAAGCTTCAAAACTGATAAGTCAATATTTTGCATGTTTTTAATAGCTTTAATTATGTAGTTTTTGTGTGTTTTTCGTATTTTTGTAGCTAATGAACTAGGGTTTCTAGTTAATTTTGCATTTGATGGCTTCAATGATGAAAAATGCATTTTTGTAGATTAATGTGGTGAAATTTTCATGTTTTTGTAGGATTGCTTGTTCAATTATCAAATGAGATGAAAATGTGGATAATTGCCAAGAAGCTTGGAAGAAAAATTGGAAAATGCAAATTGCAATTCAATCAACGAGGAATAAAAGGGATAAAAGTTGGAGCAATTAAAGCGCCAATTTCACGACAAAAAGCTCAGAATTTGCAAGTTTCAAGTGGATTCGCGAGTCAATACGCAAACCAACAAGTGTAAATTTCAAATAGCTCGCGAATCCCTCTCACAGGAGACAGGGGAAGCAGATCCGCGATAGGATCCGCGAGCCTCTGCATCGCGGATCCGCCTCGCGGATCGTCAGAAAATGACAGCTGCAAGTTGCAGCCGAATTCCAGTTTTTCAGCTCACTTCCAGCTCAATTTTCAGAAGAATTTCAATGAAAACTGCGTGAAGAAACTTCTGAAGTTGAAGAAACAACTCATTGCTAATTCAAAACACAATTTGCTTCAACATTACAACTCATTTGGGATTGAAATTCAAAGGATTCAAATGCATGAAGACAAAGAAATTTAAGAAGCCATCTTCCTTGACTTTTGAAGGCCAATTTGTCTTGTATTCACATGACATAATCTTGGATGCATATGGTTGAAATCTTCTATAAATAGGGCCTTTTGTATCCCATTCCAACACACATTCCATTCCATAAGAATTCCATTAAAGAGAGAAAAAAAAGACTAGAGAATAGCTCTAGTTCATTAGGTAGGTTCTAGTTCTTAGTTTGTAGTTTCTAAAGAGAGTAAAAGTGAAAGTTGTGAGGAATCTTGCACTTTGCATTTGGGAGATCAACTTGTGAAGAAGTTTATGGATTCAACTTCAAGAAATTGAATAAGATTCCTTCTTCCTTTACTTGTCTCTTGTGCTTAAATTCATGGCTTTGTGCAAGTTTGTTTCATGCTTAAATGTTCTTAATATGATGTCTAGCTAAGCCTCTTTAATCCTAGAGTTAGGATGAACTTGTTTTAGTTGTGATTATGGAGTAGTTAAGTGATTTATGTCCTCCATGATTTTGTTAGTTTAAGACTTGTGCTTATACTTTATGGTTGATTAGCTACCAACTATAATTGATTTGATGTTGATGAGTAATGAAAAACTTGCCTTCAATAAGATCTAAGTTCTTAAACACTAGCTTATATTCTCACGAAAGTAGTGAATATAGTTGGTTGGTTTTGGTTTTATACTATAACTTCATTGAGTTTATTTAACTTGTTTCTCTCTTTTCTGTATGAAAATAGGTCAAGGAAGATTCCAAGAAGTTAAGGAATTGGCGAAAGCGATTCCGAGTGACTAGTTCATCTTAAACGAGAACTTGCACTACACATGACCATTAACGAAAGTGGTGGCATACAAAAGGAAGTTATACCTTAGCGAATCATTGGAGAAAGGACATAATAAACTTGACTAACTTCTAATCTAAACATAACAAGGGATTCCAAAACTCTAGGATTCCTCCAACTTGATCTTAAAAACTCTCTCTAACCTAATTCTCTAATTTCTTTACTTGCTTTCTTATTTCTTGTCTTCCACCAATTGGATGTCTTTGACACCTAACGGTTGGTTTTAATTGCTTTATCCCTCTTCCTTAGGTCGGTTTACCGCCTTCTCCCTTTTATCTAGCTTTCCTTACTTTATTCGCCTTCCTGTAATTGTCTATCTAGATAGTGAAGCAAGTGATTAAATTTTAGTGTTTGCAAAACCATAGATCCTCGTGGGATCGACACCTATATTTCCCTATACTCAATAAACGATCCGTACACTTGCGGTAATATAGGGTTATAAAGGTTTTTTAAAATTTGAGGAGTAAAGAAAATCCCTATCATGTTTTTGGCGCCGTTGCCGGGGAAGAAGTTGTTCAATATTGGTGTGAAGAATAACTCTATTACTTTAGACATTTTTATGTTCATGTTTATATATTATTAGCCATTCTTCTTAACTAATTTTGCTTTTGAAGCATTTGAAAGCATTTTTAGGTTTTTAAAGGAGGATAACAAGGACGTGGATCAAAGCTTGAGAGAAGGAAGTTTGGGAATGGACCCCTACAATTTTCAAGGCTATATCCATGGAGGTAATCAAAGAATGTCCGAAGGTATGTCATTTGAAGATTGCACAAGGAGTATTAAAGCTAATCTTGATTATATTGCATTAAATGTGCAGAAGGATACCATGACAAATTTGCTTGAACAAGAGAGGAATGCAAATGCTTGTAATTCTAATTATGTGATTTGTGACTTGTGTAGAAGAAACCATGCTACACATACATGTATGCAAGCACAACATGTGGATTATGGTGAATTTGAGTTATAATTCTTATTTTGATCAAAATGGTGTTAATTGTGATAATTCTTATACTTATGGTTGGAATAATCCATGTGTTTATGATGATTCTTCACAACTTTATGATTACCAACCTAATGGTGTTCAATATGATTCAAAACCATCTTGGGAAGTAGCTTTTGATAAATTAGCTACTACAACCTCCGATCATTTTGATAGGATTGAGAAAAGATTAGATGAAGGACTTGAAAGATTACAACAACAATTGCAATCTTTGTGTGAAGCTATGTCATGTGGTGAAATGCAAATTGACTCTAACATTAATGATGGCAATGTTGCATGTGAAAGTGGTGTACATTTTGATGATAATGATGAATCTTATTTGCATTTTAATGATAAAATGTCCATTTCACATGATGATAACTTTGGAATGAATTTTGAACCTCAAAAGGTAAGCATGAATGATGCGTATATAACCCCTTTTGAGGAATGTGGTGAATGTATAGCTTCCAAGGTCATTTTACCCCAAGAAGGCCATATGGACATTCCTTTGATAAGTTCTCAAGTGGTGGAATTACAAGGTAATATCTATGAAACACTTGAGATAGGTAAACCTCTTCCTTCTTTTATATCATTTGATAAGACTCACAAGATTGAGTCACCTTTCAATGATCCACCTCGCCCTCAATTGGTGGATTATTCATTGACTAAACCTCCTTGATGAAAGGGGAATATAGTCAAGCTAATGACTATAAAAGAGCGCTTCTTGGGAGGCAACCCAATTTTGTTTAAAATTGTGTTAGTTTGTTTGGTTTTTATTTTTAAGCATGTGTGTTTTATGTTTTTAAGTGTGTTTGTTTTGTTTGTCTTGTAGGAAAGTCAAGCATGCAAAAAATTGACCTTTTTGGTGCACGATGAATAGTGAAAATGCAAACATCTTCATACCTCAATTTGTGTTTTAGTTGTTTATGATTCAAGAAATGAGGTTAATTATGTTGTTTTGATCATATTACATGTGTTAGAGAAGGTGCATTGCATAATTAACATGCAGGATTTTGTTCGAAATAGTAGAAATTGATTGTCCAATGAAACAGCTTGCGAAAAGTTGCGTAATCAAATTTGAAGGATCCGCTGAGTTGATACGCGAGGTACACCTCGGATCTCAAGCATAGCGATCGAATCGAGAAGTTTTCGAGCATCCGCGGATCAATACGCTGGTACACATCACGGATCCATGGATCGCGGATCAACTCGAGAGCTACCCAAATCCATGAACCAAACGCGACTGCGGACTCATGGATCCAAGGAGTTTAACCTTTTCCTGCAGTTTCTTGTCAAATTTTTCAGGTATTCAAGGTTATTCAATGGAAAAGGGCAAAGTGGACCAATTCAATCATGTTAACTAGGGGAGTATTAGTTCCTTATCTTTCTCATCTTATTATTCCTTTTTACACATTGAGGATAATGTGCATTTTAAGTGTGGGTGGGAGGAATAATGTGATTGTGATTTGATGAAAATTTGCCAATGGAAATTTGCCAAAATTTTTTCCAAAATCCTGTACCAATATGTTTCAAATTCTCAATTAACTTGGAGATGACTATTTTGTGATTAAAATTTTTGCAATTTAAGGAAAGTATATCTTGTAAAATGGAGGAAATTATGCCTAATTTTGTATGTTTAAGGAGATTTCTTTTCTTTATTTGATTTTTACATAGTAGAGTGATAAATGTGGTTGATAAATGAAGTACTTTTCTCATGATTGTTCTTTTGAGCGAATATTTATTTATGTTCCTTTATGCCAAAAAAAAAAAAGAAAGAAAAGAAGAAAAAAAAAAGAAAAAAGAAAAAGAAAAATGAAAGCTCTACTCCAATATGCTTAGTAACCGGGAGTTTTCATCTAAAAATGTCGACTTTCGCGTCAAACGGTACTTGAATAAAAGTAGACAAATAAGTGAAATGTTGAGTAACAGGATCTTCATCTAAAATGTCGATCTTCGTCAAAAGGCATTTTCACAATTTAAATATATGTTTGATATGAATTATGAATAAATCCCTCTTTTAAAGATGATCATGGGTTTAGGAAGCATTATTGACTATATGATTCACTTTGCATGTGAAATTGGGTGAGGAATGAGAAATTGAATTGAGCTACTTGAATTTATGGTATGATTACTCTCTTTTACTTGCTATTATAAGTACTTGTGGTTTAATGGATGATTGCAAAATGGTTTTCTACCTTGTTTTGAGAAATTGAATTAAAAGGTGCACAAACACTTTAATCATTGTTGGTTTGTATTTCTTATTGCTTGAGGACAAGCAATGGTTCAAGTGTGGGGGAGTTTGATAAGTCAATATTTTGCATGTTTTTAATAGGTTTAATTATGTAGTTTTTTGTGTGTTTTGGTATTTTTGTAGCTAATGAACTAGGGTTTCTAGTTAATTTTGCATTTGATGGCTTCAATGATGAAAAATGCATTTTTGTGGATTAATGTGGTGAAATTTTCATGTTTTTGTAGGATTGCTTGTTCAATTATCAAATGAGATGAAAATGTGGATAATTGCTAAGAAGTTTGGAAGAAAAATTGGAAAATGCAAATTGCAATTCAATCAACGAGGAATCAAAGGGATAAAAGTCGGAACAATTAAAGCGCCAATTTCACGACAAAAAGCTCGGAATTTGCAAGTTTCAAGTGGATTCGCGAGTCAATACGCAAACCAACAAGTGTAAATTTCAAATAGCTCGAATCCCTCCTCACAGGAGAAGCAGATCCATGATAGGATCCATGATCGCTGGATCCTCATGGATCCAGAAATGACAGCTGCAAGTTGCAACCAATTCCAGTTTTCAGCTCACTTCCACTCAATTTTAAGAATTTCAATGAAAACTGCGTGAAGAAACTTCTGAAGTTGAAGAAACAACTCATTGCTAATTCAAAACACAATTTGCTTCAACATTACAACTAATTTGGGATTGAAATTCAAAGGATTCAAATGCATGAAGACAAAGAAATTTAAGAAGCCATCTTCCTTGACTTTTGAAGGCCAATTTGTCTTGTATTCACATGACATAATCTTGGATGCATATGGTTGAAATCTTCTATAAATAGGGCATTTTGTATCCCATTCCAACACACATTCCATTCCATAAGAATTCCATTAAAGAGAGAAAAAAAAGACTAGAGAATAGCTCTAGTTCATTAGGTAGGTTCTAGTTCTTAGTTTGTAGTTTCTAAAGAGAGTAAAGTGAAAGTTGTGGAATCTTGCACTTTGCATTTGGGAGATCAACTTGTGAAGAAGTTTATGGATTCAACTTCAAGAAATTGAATAAGATTCCTTCTTCCTTTACTTGTCTCTTGTGCTTAAATTCATGGCTTTGTGCAAGTTTGTTTCATGCTTAAATGTTCTTAATATGATGTCTAGCTAAGCCTCTTTAATCCTAGAGTTAGGATGAACTTGTTTTAGTTGTGATTATGAAGTAGTTAAGTGATTTATGTCCTCCATGATTTTGTTAGTTTAAGACTTGTGCTTATGCTTTATGGTTGATTAGCTACCAACTATAATTGATTTGATGTTGATGAGTAATGAAAAACTTGCCTTCAATAAGATCTAAGTTCTTAAACACTAGCTTATATTCTCACGAAAGTAGTGAATATAGTTGGTTGGTTTTGGTTTTATACTATAACTTCATTGAGCTTATTTAACTTGTTTCTCTCTTTTCTCTATGAAAATAGGTCAAGGAAGATTCCAAGAAGTTAAGGAATTGGCGAAAGCGATTCCGAGTGACTAGTTCATCTTAAACGAGAACTTGCACTACACATGACCATTAACGAAAGTGGTGGCATACAAAAGGAAGTTATACCTTAGCGAATCATTGGAGAAAGGACATAATAAACTTGACTAACTTCTAATCTAAACATAACAAGGGATTCCAAAGCTCTAGGATTCCTCCAACTTGATCTTAAAAACTCTCTCTAACCTAATTCTCTAATTTCTTTACTTGCTTTCTTATTTCTTGTCTTCCACCAATTGGATGTCTTTGACACCTAACGGTTGGTTTTAATTGCTTTATCCCTCTTCCTTAGGTCGGTTTACCGCCTTCTCCCTTTTATCTAGCTTTCCTTACTTTATTCGCCTTCCTATAATTGTCTATCTAGATAGTGAAGCAAGTGATTAAATTTTAGTGTTTGCAAAACCATAGATCCTCGTGGGATCGACACCTATATTTCCCTATACTCAATAAACGATCCGTAGACTTGAGGTAATATAGGGTTATAAAGGTCTTTTAAAATTTGAGGACTAAAGAAAATCCCTATCAAAAACTCTTAGATGTAGCATTATTAGCATTAAATATCATAGATCTATGGTTTAGATCGATAGAAAAGATTACATCTGAAAAGATGAAGTTGGGCTCTTGAAATCCCAACCTAGGTAGCGGACTTGAGGTGGCCTTTCGGTAGCGGACTTGAGGACCTGATTGTGGATTTGAATGCTATTGTGAAAATTTATTATGATTTGGTTAGAAAGTAGGGTTTTAGTTGTTGAAAAGTTCGAAGGAAAAATGATTAAGGTGGCCGAATCCATGCTTGGTAATTTCTATGTTTGATTTCAAAATTTTGTGATTATTCTCGATGTGTTTCTACTCAAGAGAATATGTGTTATGTTCATTTATGGGTGTATGAATTTTAAAAGATAAACGTGAAGTTTTTGTGAACTTTTGTATGAAAAGTGTCATTTAAATGAATTTGAGGGTTTTGTAATATTGTGATCAAATTCTATGAATTTTGAAAATAAAGATATGGTTTGAAGTGTTCTAAATTTATGTTAAAGTATTGTCTAAGAGAAAGTGTTGAGTTTTGCCATAAAAGTGATTTTGAGGTGATAAACCTCATTTAAATATCATATCAAAGAAATATGTGAAAGTAGCGCTCAAGGAGTACGTCGATGAAACATTGTATTTGGAATTATTAAGTGATTTTCAAAGAGGTATTTGAAATACGATATCATGTGAAATGAAAGCTTTTCCTCGAGGGGATTTTGGGAAAAACATTGATTGAAAACTAAAAAGTGAAAGTGAATTGTTTTAATTAATGAGCGAAGGAGTAAAATCTCAACTACTGTTTTCACTTGTTTAGGGTGTGTGGACGAAAGTAAATTTGACCCCTACGTGGAAGCCGAACCTTATTACTTCGGTGAGTTTCCATATTTGTTATGTGTTTAAGTGAAATGATTGCAATTGTGATTAATGTAGTGACTGTGATGTGAAAATGTGGTTTTTGAACCCACCAATGGGGGTGGTGTGTACTTTATCGCACCTACCCCACTTGAGTGAAAATAATAGTGAAAGTGCTTTGAAGTGAATGAAAGTGAAAGTGAAGTGTAGTGATTGTTTGTTATAGTGTTATATAGTGATTGCATGTGTTTGAAAAGGTCAGGAAATCCCTGAGACCTATCGGTGAACCCTTCGACTCTAGTTGGGGGCTAGGCCTAGGTCGAGGAGAAAGGGAAGAGCCATAGGGTTATTTAAATGTCACAAAACCCAGTGACCTAGACCAGTGCAATGTGCTCGAGACTTGGTTCTGGAACCCGACCTGTCTCCCAAAAGAGCAACCAACAAGTGATGCCCAATGAAGTGTTATAGACCAGTGCAATATGCTCGAGACTTGGTTCTGGAACCGAACCTGTCTCCAAAAGAGCAACCAACCAGTGATACTCAATGAAGTGAAATGAAATGTACTCTAGAATTGGCGTATGGACTTGTCCCTAATTAAGAGTACTCAAACAAAGTGAAGTGTTTCAAAGTGTTTTAAAGTGTTTTAAAGTGTTTGGATTTCGGGCCCGGTGAAGGTTTGGAGGAGTAAAGGAAAGTGGAGTTCTACATGATAATAGTGACAGTTGACGGAGTGTCAACTACCTGATTCGTGGACAAGTGACGTGGATCTTGGCTCCTGAGAGCCCCCGTATCCAAACTTGTGTTGTTAAATGCTTTCTTATATGATTTAATTTCAAGTGCAATTTATTAAGTGAAAGTCCTTATGTGTTATGTGAATTGCATGTTTTTGGAAACTCACGGGGTTTTTAGCTCACCCTTTATATTTGTTTTCCTTAACAGGATATGAGATCCCCGATGAAGATGCCAACCCTTAAGATTAGGGTTACTCTTGTTTTGATGTTTTTGGAGAACGTGGAATTATGAATGTTGAGAACTCTTGTATAATGAAACTTGTCTCTAAGGATGGATGTTTTATGTACTATGGTCTTGTATTTCGGGAGTTATGAATTTATAAGGTATTGTACTTTTATTATTATGTGCAGAGTGTTAGTTTGATAAGTTATGTGATTGCTTGAGTGAGTCCGAGAGTTAGGGCGGTGACACTCTAGGGTTCGCCCTAGGGAGAGGTGGGTCGTCACAAAGAAAAGTTGTGTAACTGTCCAAAGAGAAATTGAATTATTAAGTTTAATTCATATAGACTTAGGTGATTTGAAACAAATTATGTCTAGAGGCGGTAAGAAATATTATATGACTCTTATATATGATTACTCTAGATACACTAAACTTTATTTACTTAGAAATAAAGATGATACTCATAATGCTTTTTTATCTTATAAGTCTGAAGTAGAAAATCAACTTAATAAAAGGATAAAAAGAATTAGATCGGATAGAGGAGGTGAACTTAGTCTTAAATCATTTCTATGAACATAAAGGCATTATACATGAAATGACACCACCATATTTACTAGAATCTAATGGAGTAGCTAAAAGGAAAAATAGAACATTAAAAGAATTGATGAATTCTATGTTAGTTAGTTCTCATGTCACGATAATTTATGGGAGAAACTATATTATCTGCATGTCACATACAAAATAGGATACCTCATAAGAAAACTGGCAAAACACCTTATGAGTTATGGAAAAATTATAAACCAAATTTGAAATATTTAAAAGTGTGGAGGTGTCTTGCTAAAGTTTTGTTGCCTGAACCTAAGAAAAGAAAATTAGGTTTTAAAACTTCTGTTTGTATGTTTATTGGATATGCTACACATAATGCTGTATACAGATTTCTTATTTTAAGAAGTGATGTGCTTGATTGTAATACAATTATTGAGACCAAAAATACTGAATTCTTTGAACATATTTTTTCACTGTCTAATAAAATTTCTCAAGCACCTGTAGAAATAAATAAAGAGATAACCTTTAATGATGATTTAAGGAGTAAAAGGCAAAGAAAAGAATTTTCATATGGAAATGATTTTCAAACTTTTCTGGTTGACAATGACCCTTTAACATATTCTGATGCTATTTCTTCTTCTAATAGTAAATTTTGGAAAGAAGAAATTAAAGCTGAAATTGATTCTATTATGAAAAATAAAATTTGGATTTTAGTGGATTTACCTCCTGGTGCAAAACCTATTGGATGCAGATGGATTTTTAAAAGGAAATATAATCTTGATGGCTCTAAAGTAAATACAAAGCCTGTTTAGTAGTCAAAGAGTTTTCTCAAAAACAAAATATTGATTATTTTGACACATTTACAACAGTAACCAGAATTTTTCTATTCGTATTTTATTTGCTTTAGCTTCTATTCATAAACTTTTCGTACATCAAATGGATGTCAAAACTTTTTTTAAATGGTGATTAAGAAGAAGAAATTTATATGTTTTAAACCGAGAGATGTATCGGATAAGAAAATAGGGTTTGTAAACTAATTAAATCTATTTGTGGCCTAAAACAAGCTCCTAAACGGTGGCATAAGAAATTTGATCAAGTATTGATAAAAGATGGGTTTTTGTTTGTAGAAGTGGATAAATGTGTATGTATTAAAGTTGTAGACAATTAACATGTGATAATTAGTTTGTATGTGGATGACATGCTTATATTTGGTACAAATTTAAGTATTGTCATCAGTACTAAGCAGTTTTTGTCTTCTAGCTGTGATATGAAAGATTTGGGTGAAGCAAAAATGATATTGGGTGTTAAAATCATAAGGAGAGATGATGGTATAATGTTGTCACAAGAACATTATACAGAGAGATTTTTTTAGGAAGTTTAAAAATTATGATGTGGCACTTGTGAGCACTCCTTATGATACTAACACTCAATTAAAAGAAATAATGGTGACCATATTGCTTAATCTAAATATGCTCAGATTATTGGGAATCTAATGCATTTGATGAATTTCAGTAGACTTGATATAGTTTATACTGTATGTAGACTAAATAGATATACTTACAATCCCAATCGTGAACATTGGTTTGCATTAGTCAGACTAATGAAATATTTGAGAGGTACCATGAATTTTGCTATCCCGTATAGTAGATTTTTCACTGTATTAGAGGGTTACAGTGATGCTAATCAGATCTTTGATTCAAATGATACAAAATCTACTAGTGGCTATATGCTCACCCTTGGTGGTGGTGCAGTAGCTTGGAAGTCAGCCAGGCAGACAATCATTGTTAGGTCAACTATGGAATCAGAGTTTATAACTCTGGAGTTGACTAGATCTGAGGTTGATTGGCTAAGGAATTTCTTAGCTAATATTCCTTCAACTAAGGATATGTTGCCTTTGTTATCCATACACTGTGATTGTCAAGCGGCTATTGCTATTGCCTAAAATAAATCTTATAATTGTAAAAGTCGACACATGAGATTGAGACATGATGTCGTATTGTCAGAGTTGGAATTATTTCCATTGATTTTGTGAAGTCAGAGTTGAATTTGGCTGACCCTCTGACTAAACTTGTAAGAAGAAAATTAACTCTTCAAACTACAAAGGAGATGGAACTTATGCCAACGATTGTCAATAGAGATGGTAACCCAATCTATGTGATTGGTGATCCCATGAAATAGGTTCACATGAGTAATAACAAGTCGATATTGACTGTGAAACACTTGAAATTTAATTCCCTTCTGAGATAAGTGCTTTGACTGCTAGTAATTATGAGGTTGAGTTTAAATACTCTTAACGAATTTAAATCCCTTTAGGGAGATGTATTTAAAACAGTATACACTTCATAAATTTACCTATATGAGAGTGGAGTGGGGCTGCTCCTATAAGATTTTTTAGCCAAATCTTTAGAAACCTCATGAACAACCAGGCAGGCGCACGGCCTAAATGGGCAAAACCGCATGGAATTGTAAATTATGGGTTGCAATGTGATTGATAAGATCTCTATCATACAACAAGAATTATTGATTCATAGAAATTCATATTTCACCAATAATTCTGTAGGACATATTTTATCAGTCTAATTTTGGTTCATAGTTCAAAAGACACCAAACTGATTACTCTGAATCCAAACATATCCAGCAAATTTTTGTTTCCTTTTTTACTCTCTTGTTTAAAATCTTTTGAAATAGGTGGGAGATTGTTGTATATAAAGGTATTTCGAAAGATCTTTGTCCCACATTGGAAAATGAAAGAAACCTTTTATTGGTTTATAATACTTGACTCTTTATTAGGCTTGTGATGCGTTGAGAACTAGTATGGCCTCGCGCGCATGAAGGGGGAGTTGAGTTGGGCTGATCCAGTTCAAACTAATGGATTTGCGCCCTCCCCTGTGCGTAGGTTAAAACGCGGCCTAGTCTGGTTTTGTTTTTGCAAGAAAAATAATTACTTTTTCTTTTACCATGATAAAAGTTTGGACTGAGTCAACACGTGTTTTCTATTTCAGAATCCCCAAGTCTTGCAGATAAAACCAAACTTTATCTTGTCTGGCTAAACTTTAGCAACGTTCTGTAGAAATGTTGGATGGATAAAATCTTAGTCTGCATGTTGCCTAAAGTTCAACAACGGTTTTTATCAAATAAAAGCTGATCTGTTTTTCCTGCAGAATACTTAGTAACAGATCTTTCCTGCACTTCTCCTATAAATACCTAGCCTCTACCTTTTCCCGTTTGCACCACTAGACTTTCCAAAAACAAGTCAGTCTCTCTTTCTCTTACCCTTTCCTCTCTACTCTTCTCTGCTGGATGTACTACTGTTCATCTTCCTTCTTGAAAGTAGGAAGAAAGCTTGTTTAATCTTGGGGATATATGCCGATACCCTAAAATAGTTTCTTAGCACAGTGCTCTTAAGGCACGACTCAAGCATCATTTCTTTATTTACGTCATTCAGGTTTTAACATTGTCTGCCAATTTTCCAACAATTTAGATGATACTGTTGACAATATTAAGGTTCAACTTCTTGAAATTTCGAGTCCTTTGGTGGAAAAGTTGATTTTATTTTGCAGCGAATATGAATACAAACTGTACAATATACTTGTGGACATGATCAGTCTGAAGATGTTAAAGTATTTTGTTTATGTGGACCATAGAGCTATAGTTAATGCCCTGAATCTTGAAATTTTGGATTTCGACGGTGACTTAAGTTCTAAATTTGATATATCAAATTCCTGTGATCTCAAACAATGGATTTGTGGTATAATGAGCCTGGATTGTACTGTTGTCACAATCTGAAGTCTCTTGTTGAAGCCAAGAAATAGGTGGACCGCAAATTTCAAACTAAGAGTAGAGCAAAAAGCAATTGAGCTTCTGAGCGTATGCATGCATTGTAGAGTGCATAAACTCGCTCTGTCTGTCAAAGAAAATTTTGGAGGTAATTTTCTTACAAGTATTCTTCAATACAGTAGGAAAATGCACGTGCTCTACACATGTATGAAAAATGACTAATAAGATGGGCTATTTTGAACTTTTAGAATAAAAATGCAATGATAGTCAATTTAATTACAAGAAAAGAAAGGAAAAATTCAAGGAATGATTGAATACACGTACTCCACATTTTCGTATTACTTTGAGGGAACTATGTGTGCTTATTATTCTGATACTACAACATCAATGAGAGATGGTGTCTGTACTTGCTGTCATTCGGTTTTGCAGTTTTCTTGTGTTTCACTTTTAGCATTTCTATCAATTCATGGTTTCCTTCATAGTTGTAGAGTAGTTGATTTTTTACTTACAAATTGTTTTTGTTTTCTTCTCATCTTGTATGAACGTTCTCTCTTGTTTCCAATCTGTATTGCCAACTTTTGCATATCTGATCAATTAGAGAGCTTGAAGCTGGCTTTTGTTGTGAAGCTAGAAGACGTTGGAAAGATTACTTGAAAGTTCCTCTAATCTTGAAGTGCTTGTTTTTGCTAGAGTTACTGTGACTCTTCTCATTTTTAATTCAATTTTTTAGATTTTTTTTTTTTGTGCATACAATAGTGTTGAAGTGGACAAGTATTTTGGTATGACAATAGCTAGTTAAAGATACGAGCAGTTCGAGTGTCTTTTCACTGAGGCTGTTATATTCTAGTATCCTTCATTGAATGTTTTAGGAAACTGGAAATCCGAAATCTCTATGACAGCCAACACTGTGAATTCAAGTTAGTAGAATTCTTTTACAGAATATAAAAGCTTCAGAGAGGAGGACTCTTGGCACATTCCTGGAATGTATACAAATGGAGATACGACAATCTTTCCTTAGTGAAGTTAAGTTACTAGAGGAGTGCCTGTAGTTATAGGCTCTTAATTGTGAAATTATGGCACTATTGCTTGGTCAATTTCTTAGGTTATAGTTCCTGGAAACATATGCTGATGACAGTATGTACAAGAAAAATGGGATTGTATCTAGAGGAATGTGTCTTCCGTTTGAACTCAAATGCAGACGGATAGTTTTCTAGTCTTGATGCTTGGACGATATCCATGTCTATGGAATTCAAATGCAGACGGATCGTTTTCTGGTTTTGATACTTCGTAGATATACATGTCTGTGGAAATATCCATGTCTGTGGAACTATCCATGTCTGTGGAACTAAAATCCGAATTCTTAGAGATGCTTGGAAAATGCATACTATAAACTTGTCATGCTACATCTGGTTGTAAGGATTGTTTCATGCACGCATGCACCAAACAAGCACGCACACATGCGTGCGCACATGCCAGTGCAAAACTCTCCAAAAATATTTAGGAAGAAAAAAGGGGTTTTTTTCCCTGCTCTGGTAATCAAACTTCTATATAAGGTCTTACTAACAAAACAGGAAATACAAGTTTGTGTCCTCTTCGATTGATTGAACTTGCTCCATTCTTGAAAAAACCCAACTCAACAACTCTACATGTAAATTAACAGAACTATTCAAGGGCATGATGCACATATAATCATCATAAACCAATCAAACTGCATAAAAAAAAAAACCATGGTTTGATGCTGCAAATCTGTAACAGTCGCATAACATACCATTCCACATGAGATGCATCATGAAATCAATAACCGCCACATAATGTACCAATCCGCATCATGTAACGTACCATTTCACATAAGATGCACGCAAACAATTCAATGAATTAGACAGTAACATTGCATAGCACATTAATGAAAAACAAATATCTATTTAGTGAAAATGGTTTCTTTGAAAAGTATAATAAGTAGTTGTGTGGCACACACTAATTGTTAAAGCAACATTATAGAGAGTATTGTTGGCAGTTTCATGAATACCGTCGAATCTTAGATAAATATTTAAACTCATTAGGGACTACTAATCATCTTAGATTCTTGTGGTGCAAACGTTAATTTCATCTTCAAAATTCACAAACAAAACTCAGCATTTCTTCACCTGGAAAAGGGAAAAAAAATTTCATACGTACACTTGGAAATCAGAATGCATGTAAACTGGCGTTTTGGATGTCGGCAACCTCTGCTCAGGTTGCGAATTTGGACTCAGACAATATGGGAAACAGACTCAAAATTTTCAGCAATTAAACTGACAGATCCATAAAAAATCTATAGGTAGTATGATAATTAAAAAGAACTCCTTAAAAGCTAATTCATAATATTTAACATTATAATTCGAAAGACCTCCGTCAATCATAAGCAGCTTTTCAGGCACAAAAGGCATGGTTCACCGAATAGCAGTTTCAAAGCAAAATTATATATGCCTGCTAAATTATTATCTAAAAATTCACTCGAAAGCCCAGGCGTTTTCCCTGCGAACCACTTCTTCTTCCTCAGGAGTGTAGTCATTTACGATGTTGAATTTCTCACGAATTTGTTCTGGAGTCTTTCCCCTCATCATCTCCGCTACAGTTTGACAGGTGAGGTCAAGCAAGCCCTTGATGTCGAGATAATTAGCGGCCAAGATGAGGTCAATAAGGGTGTTCTGATCAACTTTCACAAACTCGGCATCGAACGATTTCAGACTTTCTTCCTCATCCTCGGATGATTCTCCGCCGTCCATGGGCTTCGCATGTTGCTTCCAGTATTCGAGGACCTTAGCCAACGTTGTGCCAGTGACGTTGGGGAGGGGGATTGCTGTGCTGGCACAATTGTCCTAGATCATGTGCTTGATGGCTTGCGATTGCAGAACCACTGATTCCTCCACCTCGAAAATCTCACCATCGGAACTGTTCAACACAATCGTCTTTGCTTCTGGTGAAGACATTGTCGCTGGAAAAACAAACGATGTTGGAAAACACAGAAGAAGAAATTCCAACTGTTGAGAAGATAAGGATGTGAAAATTGGCTGCTCTCCTTTGGTGTATATAGAGATGATGAAGTAGGGTACAAATTCTTTTCTAGAAAAGATTAGGATTCCGTGTTATTAATTGGCTATACTGATTACTTGCAATTAACAATTTATGATGGACTGTGACAATTTCTTTTCCAGGACATACTTGGAGACGACTTTGTTAATCGTATGCTAATTACATTGGAGCAACAATTCATAGAAAAAAACATTGATTAGTTTGGACTATGGCAAATTCTTTTCGAGAAGGGATTAGACTATGGTTTAACAATTTATGGAAGGTAAAAAAAACAAAACAAAACAAAAACAATGATATGGGCTATGACAAATTCTTTTCCTCAACGGATTAGACTATGGTTTTGCTAATTCGATACTAACACTTGCATTAACAATTTATGAAAACACAACGACTACCATTGACTATGGTAATAAGTCAATACGCAATTTTTTTTTTTTTTGTGGTAATAAGCACAAATGTTAGAATTTAACATTAACCGTGCATAATACAGGCAAATTCCGCAAAATAATGGTAAAATGGAAAATTATCCTCAATTTGTTGCTCTAATTTTTTTCCCAGTCTAGTGGTACCGCACATTAGATGCACCAGGGGGAATTTTATTTTTTTTTAACGTTTTGTATAAGAAATGAAGAGGGACTTGGTTGTAATTTTGGAAATGATTTGTTACTAGTGTCCACTAGTGGTTATATGTTCACCCTTGGTGGTGGTGCAGTAGCTTGGAAGTCAGCTAGGCAGACAATCATTGTTAGGTCAACTATGGAATCAGAGTTTATAACTCTGGAGTTGACTAGTTCTGAGGCTGATTGGCTAAGAAATTTCTAAACTAATATTCCTTCAACTAAAGATATGTTGCCTCCGATATCTATACACTGTGATTGTAAAGTGGTTATTGCTATTGTCAAAAATAAATCTTATAATTGCAAAAGTTGACACATAAGATTGAGACATGATGTCGTAAAACAGCTGCTTAGAGATGGAATTATTTCTATTGATTTTGTGAAGTCAGAGTTGAATTTGGCTGATCTTTTGATTAAACCTGCAGGAAGAAAATTAATTCTTCAAACTGCAAAGGAGATGAGACTTAGGCTAACGATTGTCAATAGAGATGGTTACCCAACCTATGTGGTTGGTGATCCCATGAAATAGGTTCACATGGGAAATAACAAATCGATATTGACTGTGAAGCACTTGAAATTTAAGTCTCTTCTGAGATAAGTGCTTTGACTGCTAGTAATTGTGAGGTTGATTTTAAATACTCTTAATGAATTTATGTGCCTTTAAAGAGGTGTATTTAAAGTAGTATACACTTGATAAATTCACCTACATGAGAGTGGAGTAGGGCTGCTCCTATAAGATTTTTTGGCCAAATCTTTAGAGCTCTCATGAACAACCAGGTAGGTGCACGACCTAAACGCACTAAACCCCATTGAACAGCAAATTATGGGTTACAATGTGACTGATATGATCTCTGTCATACAACAAGAATTGTAGGTTCGTAAAAATTCATATTTCACCAATAATTCTGTAGGACATATTTTATTAGTTTAATTTTGGTTCATAGTTCAAAAGACACCAAACTGATTACTTTGAATCCAAACATATCTTGCAAATTTTTGGCTCCTCTTTTACTCTCTTGTTTAAAATCTTTTGAAATAGGTAGGAGATTGTTGAATATAAAGGTATTTCAAAAGATCTTTATCCCACATTGAAAAATGAAAGAGACCTTTTATTGGTTTATAATACTTGACTCTTTATTGGGTTTGTGATGAGTTGAGAACTAGCATGAGCTCGCGTGCATGAAGGGGAAGTTGAGTTGGGCTAATTCAGTTCAAACTGACGGATTTGCACCGCCTGCACGTGAGTTAAAACATGCCCAATTTAGTTTTGTTTTTGCAGGAAAAATAATTACTTTTACTTTTACCGAGATAAAAGTTTGGACTGAGTCAACACGCATTTTCTGTTTCAGAATCCCCAAGTCTTGCAGATAAAACCAAACATTATCTTATCTGCCTAAACTTTAATAATGTTCTGCAGAAACGTTGGATGGATAAAATCCTACTCTGCACGTTGCTAACGGATCTTTCCTACACTTCTCCTATAAATACCTGGCCTCTACCTTTCCCATTTGTACCATTAGACTTTCCACTAGTCTACTCTTCTCTGCTGGGTATACTGCTGTTCATCTTTCTTCTTAAAAGTAGGAAGAAGGCTTGTTTAATTTTGAAGAAATATTTCGACACTCTGGAATAGTTTTTTAGGACAGTGCTATTAAGGTATGACTCAAGCATTGTTTCTTTAATTATGTCATTCAGGTTTTAACATTGTTTGCCAATTTTTCAGCAATCTAAGTAACTATGGCATCCGACAGTATTAACATCCCACAACTGTGATGACCCACCACTCCCTAGGGCGTACCCTAGAGTATGAGTGGACGCCTGCCTAACTCTCGCCAGGACTCACTCACTCAACAATCAAATAACTTATTGAACTAAAACTTCAAATACTTAATATAGAAGATACAATGTCTTGAAAAATCATAACTTCAAATTACATCCCAGAATACAAAAACTATCCATCCAAACATTCATGTTCCAAAATACAAAAGCTTTCAATGATCACAATTCAAAGTTCTCAAAACATCATCATAAGCAAAACCCTAATTCTAAGGGTTGGCTTCTCCACTCGGTTGCTCATTTCCTGCTAAGGAAAACAAATGGAAAGGGTGAGTTAAAAAACCCGTGAGTTCCCAAAAACATGCAAAACACATAACACATAAGGATTTTTATTTAATAAAATGCACTTGAAATTAAAACCATATAAGAAAGCATTTAACAACACAAGTTTGGATACAGGGCTCTCAGGAGCCAGGGTCCACGTTGCTTGTCCACGATCTGAGTAGTTGACACTCCGTCAACTTTCATAATGAAACCATGTAGCACTTCACTTATCCCTTGCTCCTCCAAACCCCCACCGGGCCCGCACTACAAACACTTTTCACTTTATTTGTACATATTGTATTTTCAGTTTCCGAGACAAGTCCAAATGCCAAGTCTCGAGTACACTTCACTTCACTTTATTTGTGTACATTGTATTTTCATTTTCCGAGACAAGTCCAAATGCCAAGTCTCGAGTACATTTCACTTCACTTCACTTTAGGGACCCTATGGCTCGTACCTCTCTTTTCGGCCTTGGCCTAGCCTCCGGCTCGAATCGAAGGTCTCACTGATGGGTCTCAGGAATTTCCTGACCTTTCACATACACAAGCAAGTCACTTTATAACACTTTTACAATCAATCATTACACTACACTTTCACGATCATTTTTACTGAAATGGGGTAGGTGCGATAAAGTACACACCATCCCATCGGAGGGTTCAAAAACCATGTTTCACTTCACATTGACTTCGTTAAACACATTTATAGTCATTTGCACGTAAACACGTAACAAGTATGGAAACTCACCGAAGTAGTAGGGTTCGGCTTCCACGTAGGGGTCAAACTCAGTTCCTTGAACACTTCCTAAAACAATTTAAAACAATAGCTGAGGGTCACTTCATCTCTCATTCACTGAAACAATTTACTTTCACTTTTTAGATTCAATCAACATTTTTCCCAAAATTCCCTCAAGGAAAAGCTTTCATTTCACATGATACAATATTTCAAATGAACCTTTTGGAAATCACTCTATCATTTCAAAATAACACTTCATCGATGTATCACTGGCACTACAGTCACATCCTTTTTAACAAAACATTTAAATGAGGTTTCACACCTCAAAATCACTCTTTGCACAACAATTCGGCATTCACTCTTAGTTAAAACTTTAATATTAATATAGAACACTTCATACCAAGCCATTATATTCAAAATCCTTAGAATTTGACCAAAATATATTAAAACCCTCAAATTCAATCAAATGACACTTTTCATTCAAAATTCATGAAAACTTCACTTTTCACCTTTTAAATTTCAAACATTCCTTCACACACACTCACAAATGAACAATACACAAGTTTTTCTCAGAAGAAAACTCTTCAAGAACGATCACAACATTTCAAAATCAAACATTAAAATTACCAAGCATGGGTTTGGCCATCACATACATTTTTCCTTCAAACTTTTCAACAACCAAAACCCAAATTTCTAACCATATCTAGACAAGTTCACAAATAACAATCAAATCCACAAGCAGGTCCCCAAGTCCGCTACCTAGAGGCCACCTCAAGTCCGCTACCTAGGTTGGGATTTCAAGAGCCCAACTTCATCCTTTCAGATGAGATCATTTTACCAATATCAACTATAGATCTAAGCTATTTAACTCTAATAAAGCTATATCTAGAATATTTAGAGCTTATACCTCCGGATCTAACACGATCCAACAAGATCAAGGATGATCTCGTGAGTTCCACTTTCCAAAGTTGCCTCCAAGCCTAGCAACCTTCACAAGTTTCGATCTTTGCCCTTGATCTACTAGATTTGATGTTGATCTCCCACAAGAACTCCAAGAACAAGAACCACACACAACAAGCTCTCTCTCCCTTCTTTTTCTTCCTCCAATTTTTCGGATTTCTCTTCTCCTTCTCCCACTCACTCACGGCTGCCAAAAAATGGATGATCAAGCCCAAGAATCCTTCAACCAAGTTTCACACTTCAAGTTGATGGATGATCAAGAAGATTGAAGCTCAACTACAAGCTTTTTCCTCTCTTTCTTCTCCACCAAAAATCAGACCAGCCCCTCTCTCTCTCCTCTCTCTTTCGGCTGCAAGAAGTGAAGAAGATGATGGCCTTCAATGGTGGTTTGAAGCTTCAAGGTTGCAAGGAAGAAGAAAGGATAAAACAAAGCAAAACTCTCTCTCTCTCTTTCTTGAAGCTCTCGGCTGCTCCCTCTCTCTTTACTCCCAAATTGCAGCTGAAAAGTGAGCTCCAAGTTTGCCAAGAAAGTCAAGGTTTTATGGGACAAAAAGTGCCTTTTTCCATGTTTTAAGGAAAAGCACTTTTTGGACGCTTTATGTCGCGTCACACGCGACAGTCTAACTTACACTGGTTTCTCCATTCCAACACTGTCTGACCTTCATAATATTTCCAAAATATCACTACGTATGCTCGATTTCAAGTCCAAGTCACTATTCACATGTCGGAACAATTTTTAACGTTAATTTTGGCCATAACCACACACCGGCAAACAATTCGTATAAAATTCTCTAAATTGAAAAATAATCACTTTAAACATATATTCACTCATATTTAAATGAATAAACACAATATAAAAAATATTTGACATTTTTGAATAAAATCAATATTTTTTTCGAGGCCCTCACATCCTTTCCCCCTTAAAAGAATTTTGTCCTCAAAATTTCTTTCCTTACTGGGTAAAAAGCTCTGGATATTTCTTCTTCATCTCTTCTTCTAATTCCCAAGTTTCTTCCTCAACATTATGATTCTTCCAAAGAACTTTAACCAAAGAAATCTTCTTGTTCCTCAAATCCTTCACTTCCTTATCAAGGATTCTCGTAGGCCGCTCTTCATACATTAGTGTCTCGTCCACTTCAATCTCCCCTATTTATAGCACGTGACTTGGGTCTGGATGATACTTCTTAAGTATGGAAACATGGAAGACATTGTGAATCTTTGACATGCTTGGGGGTAACTCCAACTGGTAAGCCACTTTGCCTTCTCGCTTGAGAATTTCAAAAGGGCCTACATATCTTGGTTTCAACTTCTTCCCTTTCTTAGATACTACTCCACCTTTTATGGGCTTAACTCTGAGAAATACTTTGTCTCCCACTTCAAATTCCAAATCCTTTCTTCTGTTATCGGCGTAGCTCTTTTGCTGACTTTGAGTCATTTGAAGTCTCTCACGAACAAACTTTACTTTCTCAAAAGCCTCCTCGACCCAAGGTATAGTGGTTGGATCTAGAATTTTCTTTTCCCCTACTTCGTTCCAGTGAATAGGTGATCTACACCTTCTCCCATAGAGTGCTTCATAAGAAGCCATCTGAATTGAAGTATGATAACTGTTGTTGTAGGCAAATTCAACTAAAGGCATGTGTTGACTCCAACTTCCTCCAAAATCCAATACACATGACCTCAACATATCTTCCAAAGTCTAAATTGTCCTCTCAGACTGTCCATCCGTTTGTAGATGATAAGCAGTACTCAAATTAACCTTAGTCCCCAAATTCTCTTGTAACTTCTGCCAGAACCGAGAGACAAATCTCGGATCTCTATCGGAGACAATACTTACAGGTACACCATGTAATCTAACTATTTCGTCCAAGTACAATCGAGCCAATTTCTCTAAAGGGCATTTCATACTTATCGGTAGAAAATGTGCAGTCTTAGTAAGTCGGTCCACTACCACCCAAATTGCATCATCTCCTTTTTGGCTCCTAGGCAACCCAGTCACAAAGTCTATAGTGATGTGATCCCATTTCCATTCAGGTATCTCTAAAGGTTGTAAAAATCCAGAAGGCTTCTGATGCTCAGCCTTTACTTGCTGGCACACGAGACAAGTCTGAACAAATCTTGCTACGTCTCTTTTCAAACCATCCCACCAGTACATCCTTTTTAAGTCTTGGTACATTTTATTGCTTCCAAGATGAATTGTGTACTTAGATCGATGTGCTTCTTCCAAAATTTCTTTTCTCAGTCCTTCATTGTCCGGGACGACCAGATGGTCTCGATATTTCAAAACTCCCTCAGGCCCTAGTTTAAAGTCCAGGGTTTCTCCTTTATTCACCTTTTCAATCCACTTCTGCACCATAGGATCTCCTTTTTGTGCTTCTTTGATACGTTCTAATATTGGAGATTTTAACATTAAATTCCCAAATATGACCTTCTGTTTCTCCAAATGAAGATTCCACTCGCTAACCCTTTCTAGCATTTCCCATTTCCTAACCATCGAGCTTGCTACTTGAGCCTTTCGACTTAGTGCATCTGCTACCTTATTGGCCTTCCCAGGGTGATAATTTATGGTACAGTCATAATCCTCAAGAAATTCCACCCAACGCCTTTGTCTCAGATTCAGTTCCTTTTGGGAAAACAAATACTTAAGACTCTTGTGATCAGTGAAAACCTCAAATGTCACCCCATACAAATAGTGTCTCCACTTTTTCAATGCAAAGATGATTGCGGCCAATTCCAAATCATGTGTTGGATAGTTTTGCTAATGAGGTTTAAATTTCCTAGAGGCATAGGCAATCACTTTCCCATATTGCATCAAAACACACCCTAATCCTTCTTTTGAGGCATCTAAATAGACTACAAATCCGTCTTTCCCATTTGGCAGTGTTAACACGGGGGCCGTCGTCAAGCACTTCTTTAACTCTTGAAAACTAGCCTCACACCTTGAATTCCAAGCAAACTTTTCATGTTTCTTGGTCAAATCAGTTAGTGGCCCAGCAATCTTTGAGAAATCTTGAATAAATCACCGGTAATACCCTGCCAATCCCAAGAAACTTCTAACCTCAGTAGGGTTTCTCGGTTGTCTCCATTGAGTCACTGTCTCTACTTTTGAGGGATCTACAGCAATCCCGTCCTTAGAGATTTTATGCCCTAGAAAGGACACTTCCTCTAACCAAAACTCACACTTATTAAACTTAGCATACAGTTGATGTTCCCTTAGGGTTTGAAGCACTATCTTCAAGTGATGAGCATGATCTTTTCGAGTTTTTGAGTATACCAAGATGTCATCTATGAACACAACCACGAATTAATCCAGATAGGGTTTAAAGACCCGTTGCATCAAATCCATAAATACCACAGGAGCATTAGTCAACCCAAAGGGCATCACCACAAATTCAAAATGCCCATACCTTGAGTTAAAAGCTGTTCTAGGTACATCTTCCCTTCTAATCCTCAATTGGTAGTATCCTTGCCTAAGGTCCAATTTAGAAAAGACCACCGACCCTTGTAGTTGATCAAACAATTCATCAATAAGCGGCAAAGGATACTTATTCTTCATCGTCACGTCATTGAGCCCTCAGTAATCTATGCACAACCTCAAACTCCCATCTTTCTTCTTGACAAACAATATAGGTGCTCCCCAAGGTGAGTCACTCTCCCTAATAAAACCCAGCTCCAATAAATCTTGCAATTGAACTTTCAATTCCTTAAGCTCAGCCGGAGCCATTCTATATGGGGTTTTAGAAATTGGAGCTGTCCCCGGTGACAACTCAATCTTAAACTCTACCATCTGCTCAGGAGAAAGATTCTCTAATTCTTTAGGAAAAACATCAGGAAAATCCTTTACAATCGGTACTTCTTCTAACTTCATCTTATCACTAGGAGGGTTTATCAGAAAGGCCAAATACCCTTGAGCCCTTTTACTTAACAATTTTCTCGCTTTAATCCCTAAAATAAGGGCAGATGACGCTAACCTCCCTTTTATATCTAATCTTAAAGTATCCTCTCAGGAATAGAAAATTCCACAATCTTTGCCCTACAATCCAATTTAGCATGGTAACGGGCTAGGCAATCCATCCCTATGAGAGCATCATACCCCTTTATGTCCAAACTAATCAAGTCCACCACTAACTTTCTTTCTCCTATCCAAACATCACAATTCTTGTATACCCAACTAGTAATTAAACTTTGTTTCCCCGTGGGTGTCTTAACCTCCAAATCATAAGGTAATCTAGTAGGCTTTATATCTACTCCATTCAAAAAGGAAGGATTCACAAAAGAATGTGATGCACCAGAATCAATTAGAATCTTAGCTAAGCGATGAAAGACGGGGATGGTACCTTCAACCACTTCAGTAGGGTCAGGAACTTGCTGTTGATCAATGGCGTAGACCCTAGTTGGTACCCTTGGCCGATTCCCCACTGCACTAGCTTGACTGGAAGTGGGTTTGCTTGCTGGCTGGGTCACACCTCCTTCTTGGACCACTAGACATGTAGATAACTGATGCTCAGTACTTCCACACTTAAGACACACTCCACTCTTTCTGCAACAATTATTCTCAGTGTGGTTTGGCTTCCCACAGAAGCCACAGGATACATTAGGGGTAGAAGCCTGACTTTCTTGAGAAACTCCCCTTGATTGTCCTCTTCCCCTCACACTTCCTCTAGACACCCCTCCTCTAGAGTATGTTCCCCTTGAATTTGATCCCTTGACGATCCAGAGGGGTTTGTCCTACCCATTCCCCTTCCAAACTTAGGAGTTGGGACACCCATGTCCATTGGGCCACGACTACCACTAGGTGCATTCCTTTTCCTTGCATTAAAGCTCCTCACTTGTGCCTTGGCCCCTTCAATCCTCTGGGCCCTTTCTACGGCATCACTAAAGCTATTGACTTGGGCAGCTGCTAAGATCTCTTGCAACTCTACATTCAATCCTTGAACAAATCTTCTTACTCTCCTCTGCTCCGTTGCAACCAACTTAGGGGCAAATCTCGACAGTTTAGTAAACTGTGCCTCATATTCTGCCACACTCAGCAACCCTTGCTTACACCTAATGAAGTCGTCCTCTCTTTTCTCTTGCACTATTGGAGGAAGAAATTTAGCATTGAATTCTCTAGTAAAATTAACCCAAGTCCTAGGAGTGTTCTCTCTATCCCACTTGGCCCTTATCATGATCCACCATGAACGGGCAGCTCCCTCAAATTGGAATGTGGCAAAGGTTATTTGCCTTTCCTCAGTGCAGTCCAAAGCAGTGAAAATATCAGAAATCCTTTCTAACCAACCCCTGACTTGGGTTGGGTTCACCACTTAGGGGGTTGAACCTTTGGAATCTCTCAAGAGCCCTATCCTCACCAACTCCAAGGTTACCAGGGTGTTGTTTGGGTCCAGGCCTTGTTGCCCAACTCCATCGATCTAGAATCTCAGTCATACGGTTCATGGCCATAGCCATTTGCTCTACAATGTTAACCCCGGCCCCTTGATTCTGATCGGCAGTAGATTCATGATCACCTCCAATATTTTGGAGTAGCCTAGTTCCACGCCCTCGTCTACAGCCTCTTCTACCCTCCATAGTTCTATAGAGACAAGACAATTTAACATATCAATTAAGTACAATGCACTATTGAAAATCAATTCGAAATTAACACAAAACACTTTATAAACGTACTTCATATATATCAATAAGAGCGTCAGGAGTACATCAATTGTGCATGCGTTGAGTCAAAAGATACACGTAGATACATCAAGTTCTCAAGTACACTTAAACAAAAATACGGACTTGAAAAGTTAGCAAAGCATGCAATTTACAAAAGTTGGGAACCCACTCTATTGGTTTTCTCCCACAAAAGTTTATACAAAGTCCAGGTTCTAAACTAGGCTAATCCATCAAGTCTCGTAAGAAGAAGTCTCCGTGGAACCATCCTCTGACGGGTCAGACTCCAAGTACTGAGGATCTCCCTCAGCCATAGCAGCGTCTCCAATGACTCACTGGAGGCTCTCTCCCATGTCAACATCAGGATGAGGTGATTAAGAGTCCCTCATCTCGGTTAGTCTCGATCACTCCTCAATCAAGGCCTCACATCCAGCCATAATGCCTCTCCCTCTCACGGGCCACCTCACAATCCTAGTGGCTCGCTCATTAGCCAAGCGAACCTCAGCCTCAAACTCTCCAATCCAAGCAAGTCGAGCCTGAGCCACAGTCGTGAGCCTCTCGATCTTCCTCTGACGCTCTCGACTGATCCTAGTCAGCCTCTTCCTCTCTCGGTAGACTACTAGAACCACGTGATCGGCGTAGGCATGGGTCTTCCAACACTCACAGGGGCCACAGCTAGTGTGAATCCTAGGGTTGTAGGCCGCGCGGGCACCCCTAGAACTCGGTCAGCAAAGACCTTGTGGGTGTCCGAGGGTCCATCACTACCTCCAGCTCCATGACCAACAAGGAAAAACTCTATCGATCTTGGTTCTAACTTAAAGATCATTGACACTTAAACATAAACAATAATTCTCACTTAACATCTTTTCCTAACATAAAACTCTCAAGTAACTCACTATTACTCTCTATGCCTTGGACTATTCAAACCTAGGCTCATTACCACTGTGGCGACCACCTCCCTAGTACCACTGAGGTATTAGTGGCAGCACACTAACTCTCGCCAGGACTCACTTACTCAACAATCAAATAACTTATTGAACTAAAACTTCAAATACTTAATATAGAAGATACAATGTCTTGAAAAACCATAACTTCAAATTACATCCCAGAATACAAAAACTATCCATCCAAACATTCATGTTCCAAAATACAAAAGCTTTCAATGATCACAATTCAAAGTTCTCAAAACATCATCATAAGCAAAACCCTAATTCTAGGGTTGGCTCCTCCACTCATTGCTCATTTCTGCTAAGGAAAACAAATGGAAAGGGTGAGCTAAAAGCCCGTGAGTTCCCAAAACATGCAAAACACATAACACATAAGGATTTTATTTAATAAATTGCACTTGAAATTAAAACCATATAAAGAAAGCATTTAACAACACAAGTTTGGATCACGGGCTCGAGGAGCCGGTCCACGTCGCTTGTCCACGATCCGAGTAGTTGACACTCCGTCAACTTTCATAATGAAACTATGTAGCACTTCACTAATCCCTTACTCCTTCAAACCCCACCGCCCTTTTCTACAAACACTTTTCACTTTATTTGTACACATTGTATTTTCGGTTTCGAGACAAGTCCAAATGCCAAGTCTCGGTACACTTCCACTTCACTTCACTTTATTTGTGTACATTGTATTTTCATTTTCGAGACAAGTCAAATGCCAAGTCTGGTACACTTCACTTCACTTCACTTTAGGGACCCTATTACCTCTCTTTTGACCTTGGCCTAGCCTCCGACTTCGAATCGAAGGTCTCACCGATGAATCTCAGAATTTCCGACCTTTCACATACACAAACAAGTCACTTTATAACACTTTACAATCAATCATTACACTACACTTTCGGATCATTTTTACTCAAATGGGGTGGGTGCAATAAAGTACACACCATCCCATCGGAGGGTCCAAAAACCATGTTTCACTTCACATTCACTTCATTAAACACATTTACAATCATTTACGTAAACCGTAACAAGTATGGAAACTCACCGGTAGTAGGGTTGAACGTAGGGTCAAACAGTTCCTTGAATACTTCCTAAAACAATTTAAAACAATAGTTGAGGGTCCTTTGCATCTCATTCACTGAAACAATTTACTTTCACTTTTAGATTCTATCAACATTTTCCCAAAATTCCCTTAAGGAAAAGCTTTCATTTCACATTGTGGCGACCCTTATCTTTAGAACCCAGTGCTCGGTGACCAGCTCTCGCCAAGACTCACTCACTTGACCATTGTAACTTATCAAACTAAAACTCGAATACAAGATCGAAAGACATAATAACACAACCCAATAACGTCAAATTACAAACTTTAAATACATAAATCCTCCAATCTTACATTCAAGTATCACAATACAAAAGCTTACATAACCATGAACAAAAGTTCTCAAACATTCAACCCCATAAACCCTAATTCTAAGGGTTGGCTTCTTCATTTGGATACTCACTTCCTGCTAAGGAAAACAAATAAGAAAGGGTGAGCTAAAAAGCCCGTGAGTTCCCAAAAACATACAGAGCTCATAACACATATAAAATTTCACTTCACTTGAACATAAACATAAACACTTAAAGAAAGCAAATAACATGACAAAGGTAGGATACAGCAACCCTCAGGGGCTAAGTTCCTCGCTGCTTGATCACGATCAAGGCAGTTGACACTCCGTCAACTCTCACAGGTCCAATCCATGTAGATTTCCACTTTCTCCTTACTCCACCAAACCCCAGGGACCCGACTCCACATAATTTTGTCACATAGTTTGTTCACATGAGTAATCACATGGTTTATCACATAATTTGTATTTTGCTCTCCATAATGGACAAGCCCATTCGTCAAGTCCAGAGCATATATCACATCACATCACATCACATCACATCACATGGTTTATGTTTTGCTCTTTATAATGGACAGGTGCTTACACCAAGTCCAGAGCATACATTGTATCACATCACATCACATCACATCACATGGTTTGTGTTTTGCTCTTTTTAGAGATAGGTTCACGGACCAAATCTCGAGCATATATCACTGGTCTGTATCACTGGGCTTGTGATATTAAATGACCTTATGGCTCGTCCCTTCTCTCTTGACCTAGGCCTAGCCCCCGGTTCGAGTTGAAGGGCTCACCGATAGGTCTCAGGAAATTCCTAACCTTGTACATACACATGCAAGTCACATCACATCACATACTCTCAATTCTCATTAAGGTAATCTTTCAAAACTTCCACTCGAACATAGTAAGTGCGATAAAGTACACACTCCCACGTTTGAGGGTTTGCTAAACCAGAATTTTCACATCACATCACATAACACAATTCAAAGCTCATCTATTTCACATAGTCACATAACAAGCATGGAAACTCACCGAAATAGTAGGGTTCAACTTCTACGTAGGGTTCAAATTCGGTTCATTGCTCACTTCCTAAAACAATTTAAAAACAATAATTTGTGATTCACTCCTTCATTCAATACTAAAACACTTCACTTTCACTTCACAATTTCTATCAATATTTTTCCCAAAATGAAACGAAGGAAAATCCTTCATTTCACATGACACAAAGTTTCAAATGACTCTTTGGAAAATCATTAACTCATTTAGAATATGGCATGTCATCGATGTACTCACCAAGCATTATTTTCACATTTTCTCTAATAAAACACTTGAGTGAGCTTTATCACCTCGAAATCACTTTTATCACACAATTCATCACTCACTCTTTAACAATACTTTAATAAAACTTTAAAATGCTTCAAATCATATTTTCATTTCAAAATTCCTTAAATTTAGCCACAATACTATAAAATCCTCAAACGACGTTTTTCACTCGAAATTTCATGGGAAAGTTCACCTTTCACATTTAAAACTCGTAAATTCATGAATAAATATAAAAATGTATTTTCTTAAGCAAACATTCATCTTAAATCATCACAACATCTCGAAATCAAACATAGAAATTACCAAACATGGGTTTGGCCATCTCATACATTTTTCTATCACAATTTCCAACAACAAAACCCTATTTTCTAACCATATCATGACAAATTTCACGAACAACATTCAAATCCCAATCGGGTCCTCAAGTCCGCTACCTCGGGCAACCTCAAGTCCAGCTACCTGGGTTGGGATTTCAAGAGCTAACTTCATCTTTTAGATGAGATCATTTTACCAATATTAACCAGATCTAAGCTATTTAACACTAATAAAGCTAAATCTACAAGTTTCAGACTTATACCTCCGGATCTAATACGATCCGACAAGATCAAAGATGATCTCGAGAGTTTCCTCTTTCCAAGAGTGCTTCCAAGCCTAGCAACTCCTCAAGCCTCGATCTTTACTCAAGATCTTCGAGCTTTGACGACGATTATCAACTCCAAGCTCACGATCTAGCAACCCACCACTCAAACAACCTTTGTTTCTTTACTTTTTCTCTTTCTTTTTCTCTTCCAAACTTTCGGATGGCACCCCTCTCTCTCTCTCTCTTCAATCGGCTGCCAAGAAAGATGAAGTTCAAGTCAAAATTCTTCATTCAAGATTCACAAGTTCAAGA
The DNA here is from genome assembly GCA_013103745.1 of Gardenia jasminoides. Classification (NCBI taxonomy): domain Eukaryota; kingdom Viridiplantae; phylum Streptophyta; class Magnoliopsida; order Gentianales; family Rubiaceae; genus Gardenia; species Gardenia jasminoides. The sequence goes on from CM023099.1 coordinate 881,706, forward strand.
TACTAGTTGATGAAGGAATGGAAGATTTAAACCACCAAACTTACCTCTCTTTCTCCCTCCAAGAAACCGGACCAGCTCTCTCTCTTTCCTCTCTCTCTCGGCTGCAAGAAATGGAGGGATGATGGTGATTAAGTAGAGGCTTGAGAAGCTTGTTGGAGCAAGGTAGAAGAAGAAGAAAATCAAAGACATTTTCTCTCTCTTTCCCTAGCTTTCTCTCGACAGCTCTCTCTCTACTCCCAATTGCAGCTGAAAAAATGAGCCCAAGGTTGCCAAAAATTCAAGGCTCAAAAAGGCAAAAAGGTGCAATTTCCTTATTTTAAGGAAAAGTGCCTTTTTGGGCACTTTATGTCGCGTCAAGTCATGACCAGTCTAACTATTGTTTTCTCCATTCCAACACTGTCAAATCTTATTATTATTTCCAAAATATCACTACATATACTCAATTTCAAGTCCAAGTCACTATTCATACGTTGGAACAATTTTAACGCGAATTTTTGGCCAAAACCACACCCGGCAAATAATTCGTATAAAATTCTCTAAATTGGAAAATATTCACTTTAAACATATTTTCACTCATATTTCAATAGATAAACATAATATAAATAATATTACGCATTTTAAAATAAATTCTGAATTTTGAGGCCCTCATCCTTCCTATTAAAATTTTGTCCTCAAAATTCCTTACCTTTCTAGGTAAATAGCTACGGATGACTCTTCTTCATCTCTTATCTAATTCCCATTCGACTCCCCTCAACATTATGATTCTTGCAAAGGACTTTGACCAATGGGATCTTCTTGTTCCTCAAATCTTTCACTTCTTTATCGAGGATTTTCACAGGGCGCTCTTCATAGGATAAGGACTCATCCACTTCAATTTCCCCTAATGGTAACACATGGCTTGGGTCTGGATGATGCTTCTTAAGCATAGAAACATGGAAGACATTGTGAATCTTTGACATGCTAAGGGGTAAATCCAACTGGTAAGCCACTTTGCCTACTCGCTTGAGAATTTCAAATGGTCCCACATATCTTGGTTTCAATTTCTTCCCTTTCTTGGATACTACTCCTCCTTTCATGGGCTTAACTCTCAGGAAGACCTTATCCCCTATTTCAAATTCCAATTTTTTTCTTCGGTTATCGGCATAGCTCTTTTTCCGACTTTGAGCCATTTGAAGTCTTTCACGAATTAACCTTACCTTCTCAAAGGATTCCTCAACCCAAGGAATTGTAGTGGGATCCAAAATTTTCTTTTCTCCTACTTTGTCCCAGTGAATAGGTGATCTACCTTCTACATAAAAGTGCTTCATAAGGAGCCATCGAATTGAAGCATGATAACTATTATAAGCAAATTCAACTAGAGGCGTATTGACTCCAATTTCCCAAAATCTAATATACATGACCTCAACATGTCAAAGTCCGGTGTCCTCTCAGGACTGTCCATCCGTTTAGGGATGATAGCGGTACTCAACAACCTTAGTCAAATTTTCTTGTAATTTCTGCTTTAACCGAGCAGAGATAAATCTGGGATCTCTATGAGCGATGCTCAGGTACTAGCATGTAATCTAACAATTTCGTCCAAGTACAACCGAGCCAACTTCTCAAGGACATTTCATGTTCCTTGGTAGGAAATGGCGGTTTAGTAAGTCGATCCACTATCACCTAAAGCTGCATCATCTCGCTTTTGACTCCTAGGCAACCCAGTCACAAAATCCATAGTAATGTGATCCCATTTCCATTCAGGTATCTCCCGGGGTTGTAAAGTCCGAGTTTTGATGTTCGGCGTTAACTGGCAGCACACTAGACAAGTTTGAACAAATCTTGCTACATCTCTTTTCAAACCTTCCACCAATACATCCCTTTTAGGTCTTGATACATTTTATTGCTCCGGGGTGAATGGTGTACTTAGTTGATGTAGCTTCTTCCAATATTTCTTTCCTCAACTCTTAGGTCATTTGGAACAACTACGATCCACGAAACCTCAAGATTCCCTCAGGCCCTAACTTAAAGTCGAGGGTTTCCCCTTTATTCACTCTTCCAATCCATTTTTGTACCATAGAATCTCTTTTTTGTGCCTCTTTGATACGTTCCAATATGGAAGATTTCGACACTATATTCCCAAATATGACCTTTTGTTTTTCCAAATGAGGATTTCATTCACCAATCTTTTCTAACATTTCCCACTCCTTGACCATCAAACTCGCTACTTGAGCCCTTTGACTTAGTGCATCTGCTACCTTATTGGCCTTTCCTGGGTGATAACTTATGGAACAGTCATGATTCTCAAGAAATTCCACCCAACGCCTCTGTCTCAAGTTTAGTTCCTTTTGAGAGAACAAATACTTAAAGCTCTTGTAATTAGTAAAAACCTCAAATGTCACCCCATATAAGTAATGTCTCCACTTTTGATTGCAAAGATATTTGTGACTAATTCAAATCATGTGTGGGATAATTTTGCTCATGAGGTTTTAATTTCCTAGAGGCATAGGCAATGACTCTACCATTTGCATCAACAGCGTCCCAATCCTTCTTGAGGCATCAGTGAGACTACAAACCAATCTTTTCCATTTTGGCAAGATTAACAGGAGGGCTGTTGTAAGAGCTTCTTTAGGCTATTTGGAAACTAACCTCACACTTTGGATTCAAACAAACTTAATATGCTTTTGGTCAAATCCATTGGTGGCCCATAATCTTTGAAATCTGAATGAATCGACGGTAATACCCACCAAACCCAAGAGCTTCTAACCTGGTGGGGTTTCTAGGTTTGTCTCCATTGAGTCTTGTCTCTACCTTTGAGGAATCCCGACAATCCATCAGCAGAGATCTTATGCCTAGAAGGACACTTCCTCCCAAAACTCACACTTGTTGAACCTAGCAAACAATTGATGTTCTCTTAAAGTTTGAAGCACTATCTTCAAGTGTTGAGCATGGTCCTCTCGGTCTTTGAGTACACCAAGATATCATCTATGAATACCACAAATTGATCAAATAGGGTTTTAAAGACCCGTTGCATCAAATCCATAAATGCCCATTTGGAGCATTGGTCAGCAAAGGCATTACCACAAATTCAAAATACCCATACCGAGTTAAAAGCGGTTCTGATGCGTCTTCCTCTAATTCTCAATTATGGTACCGCCTGGGTCCAATTTAGAAAAGACCACGATCCTTGTAATTGATCAAACAATTCATCAATAGCGGCAAAGGATACTTATTCTTTATTGTCACATCATTGAGCCCTCGATAGTCAATACACAACCTCAAACTTCCGTCCTTCTTCTTAACAAAAGCACAGGTGCTCCCCAAGGTGATCAACTTTCTTAATGACCCAGCTCAATAAATCTTGCAATTGAACTTTCAACTCCCTTAAGATCAGCTGGAGCCATAGTGCGGGGTTTTTTTTAGAACTGAATCCCTTAGCAGATCAATCTTAAATTCTACCATCAGCTGGGAGATTCTCTAACTCTTGGAAAAAAAATTGGGGTAATCCTTTTAAATGAGCATCTTCTAACTTCATTTATCACTAGGAGGGTTTATCAAAAGGCCAAATACCCTTGAGCCCTTTACTTAACAATTTTCTGCGCTTTAATCTCGAAATAAAGGATGGCTAACCTCCCTTTCACGTCTCCTGGTAGCCTCTCCAAGGATGGAAAATTCCACGTCTTTCTACAGGTCAATTTAGCATGGTAGCGAGCTAAACAATCCATCCCTATGATAACATCATACCTTTATGTCAAACTAATCAAATCCACCACTAGTTTCCTTTCTCCTACCCCACATCACAATTCTTATATACCCAGGCGTAATTAAACTTTGTTTCCCCGATGGGTGTCTAACCTCCAAATCATAAGGTAATTTAACAGGGCTTTACATCTACTCTATTCAAAAAGGAAGGATTCACAAAAGAATGTGATGCACCAGGATCAATTAGAAGCTTAGCTAGTCGATGAAAAATGGGGATGGTACCTTCAACCACCTCAGTGGGGTCAGGAACTTGTTGTTGATCAAATGCGTAGACCCTGGTTGGCACCTTTGGCCGATTCCCTGCTACACTAGCTTGACTGGAACTAAGTCTGTTGGCTTGCCTAGTCACATTCTCTCCTTGGACCATGGGGCATGCAGTTAGCTGATGCTTGGTACTTCCACACTTGAAACATCTCCCAGTCTTTATCAACAGCTGTCCTCGATTATGATTAGGCTTCCACAAAAGCTTCTGGCGGGAGACAGCAGAGAGGGCGACTTCAGTGTGATACTAGCTGATAGTCCCCTTGCTTTACACTTCGGTTCCCCTAGACGCCAGCCCCTCTAGGTGTGCTCCTCCCCTTGATACAAATCCTCTTGAAGCTCAGTGTTGGTTCTTCCCATGACCTCTCCCAAACTTAGGAGCTGAGGCACCCACCTCCATGGCCCGTAGCTCTGGCTGCAGGTGCATTCCTTTTCTAGCATTAAAACTTCTCACATGTGCCTTGGCCCCTTCAATCCTCTGGGCCTTCTCCACACATCCTAAAGCTATTGACTTGAGCAGCGCTAAGATTTCTTGCAATTCTACATTCAATCCTTGGACAAACCTCCTGTACTTCTTCTTTCGATTGGCTACCAGCTCGGGGCACCAATCTCTGATAGTTTAGTAAGCGTTGCCTCATATTACGCGCCACGGGGTGCCTTACGCACCTAATAAAGTCTTCTCTCTTTTCTCTTGTACCATTGGAAGGAACTTAGCGTTCAAACTCTCGAGTAAAGTTTACCCAAGTCCTAGGGGTATGCTCTCTTTCCACACCCTTATCATGATCCAAAAGAGCGGGCTCCCTCAAAGTGGAATGTCAAGCAAAGTTATTTGCCTTTCCTCAATGTAATCCAAAAGCGGTAAAAATATCAAAAATCCTTTCTAACAACTCTCAGCAACTTGAGGTTGGGTTCTGCAATTTAGGTGGGTTAAATCTTTGGAACCCTCAAGAGCCCCCTATATCCCAACTCAAGGTTAATATGTTTGTTGAGGGACCAGGGCCATGTTGGCCAACCATACAGGTCCAATATCTCAGTCATTCGATTCATGAGCCATAGCCATTTGCTCCCTACAAATTAACTCCAGCCCCTTGAGATTCTGGTTGCGGTGACGATTCCACGGTCACCTCCGATATTTTGGGTAGCCTGAGTCCTCGCCCCTACCTGCGCCTCTCCTACCCTGCTTAGCTCTCACAGGGCATCAAATTATCATATACACAAAAGAAAGTAAATGCACTATTAGAACAATTACTTTGAAAGATGAAGTGACACTTCATAATCACATTTCATTACAATAGATTGCCAAGAGTACATCAGATGAGTATGCTTTTGTCAAAAGAAACACGTAGGTACATCAAGTTCACAAGAATACATTAAACAAAAATATGGTACTGATAAGTTAGCAAGCATGCACTTTACAAAAGTTGGGAACCGCCCTATTGGTTTACTCCCACAAAGTCTATACAAAGTCCTAGTCATAAACTAGGCAATCCATCAAATCTAAACAGGAAGAGTCTCTCGTAGAACTACCTCAGGCAGTTGGACGCTCGAGATCTTGGGATCTTCCTCATGGCAGCATCTCCAACAGACTCTGGGAGGCTCTCCTCCCATGTCAACATCAGTATGAGGCTGATTACCAATCCTCCGATTGGGTTAGCCTTGATCACTCCTCCAATCAAGGCCTCACATCCAGCCACAATGTCCTCAACCCTCTCTCTGGCCACCCTCACAATCCTAGCGGCTCGCTCATTAGCCATGCGAACCTCAGCCTCAAACCACTCCCAATCCCTGGCAAGTCGGTACAGCCAGGTGGTGAGCCTCTCAATCTCCTCACGATGCTCAGTGATCCTGGTCAGCTGCTTCCTCTCTCGGTGGATTGCTGGGACCACATGATCGAGGTAAGCATGGGTCTTCCAACATCCCACGAAACCCGCGACTGAATGCGAATACCACCTGGGGTTGTAGGCATACGGGCACCCAGGAGCTTCGATCCGTAAGACAAGGTAGGCTGTGAGTAACCGAGGTCCATCACTACCATCAGGCTCCAGTGACCCTACTGAAAGAACTCTATTAGTACTCATTCACAACTTAAGATCATTAACACTTAAACAAAACAATATAACTCTCGCCAACATGCTTCTTAGCCATAAGAGCTTTTTCAAGTAGCTCTCTATTTCTCTGTGCTGGACTATTGAACTGGTTTTCTAGGTACCACGCCTTAACGGCCCAAAAGCTCCTGCACTGGGGCTGAATACAGGAGTATCAGATTGGTAGCACTGCAGGCAGGCACCACCATGGGGACTCGACTCAACGACCATTGTAACTTATCAGGCCCAAAACTCCAGTCTGAGCGAAGACATAATAACTGGCTTGATAACATCAAATTACAAAACTTTAAATACGCGCAAATCCTCGATCGCACATTCAGTATCCGCGATACAAAGCTTATATAACCATGAACAAAGTTCTCGAGCAGTTTCAAACCCACAAACCTAATTCTAAGGTTTGGCCACCTTCCTTGGATGCTAGGCTTCCCTCTTGGAGAAACAAATATAAGAAAGGTGAAATTTAAAAGAAAGTAGGGTGAGTTCAAGAAATATCTGAGGAGCACATATTAAAACATAAAATAGCAATGCAATGAAAATT